>CM055065.1:38385676-38467668 GCA_029204045.2 Tillandsia leiboldiana
CGGAAATTCCAGTCAGAAGCCCTCCCCCTTGCGCCCGGAAAACTAAAGTAGGAAATTAGTAATGTTAAAAACATCGTCGTGGTCAAAAACACTCAAAAAACGGGACGAAAATGGCGCCTAAACGGAGCTCCCGGGCTTCCGGGCTGACGGATGGTGCATGGATCCAGGCGTGGACCGGGTCCACGGCAGCATGTGACCGCGCGCGCAGACCGGGTGCACCGCTCGGCAGGGTGAGCTGGTGCGGCTTGGGCGGGCGCGCACGAGCAAGGGCGCGCGCCGGGTCTACGGATTTGGCCGCCGATGCATGCGCCGGGTGCACGCCTGGAGCATGCACCGCGCACAGTGTGCAGCCCGGCCACGGTTGCGTGCGCCCGGGTCTGCGCCTCCGGGGCTGCGGGGCGTGCACCGGGTGCCTCCCGGATCTGTGGACCGGGCTGAGGCGTCCCGTACAACGATGAACAGTACGCACCCTTTTTCGTTGTTCTTCTCCGTTTTCGCTCCCGTGCGACTCCGGCGACGACCCCGCGAACATGATAACGGCGGCGCGGCCTCCCGTTTGACAACGGCGGCGCGGCGGCCTCCCGTTAACCCCCCCATGCTCCAACGAAAACACCGACAAAAACCTCCGAACGAAACCGCGGTAATTCTAACAACTAAAGCATTGATCGACGAACAACAACACACTCGATCGAAATTCCCATTAAAAGACCGATTAAAATCCACCGATCAATCCGATCAAGAACAAGGACAAAACATTGATCAAAAACAAAATCGAAAACCCGTGATCAATGCACCGAATAAGTTGACCTTAAAAGAACACGAAAAACCCCCGATTTATTCGACAAAAGGAAAAACGATCGCTAAACCTCTATCTATTGGGATTAAAGAATCGATCTTGTTCCTTTGCGGCGTTGGGGATCCGGATCCGCTCCTCGTAGATGATGGCGTCTCGTTCTCCGATCTAGGGTTTTATTATTTTGGTCTTCGGTACGCACGAGAGGGAAGGGTTTGAGGAGGCGATAATTTAAACTAGGGTTTCCTTCGGTAAACGGGGTTTAAATATCCTATGATTATTAATTTATTTTCTTTTATTTTATTTTATTTTATCCTTTATTATACGTACGTAAAAGAGAAAATCCTGTATTCGGATATTATTATTTAATAATAAATATCTATTCACAAGATAAAACCAAATTCCTCGAAAGCGTGCCAATCTTTTGCACGGATTCCGATGCGGCTAAGTCATCGCGACACTAAAAACCCTATTCCGGAAGATCCCAAGGTCGGATTCCGGATCCGATCGCACCGTTGGTATCGTTTTTCGTGCTCTTTCACAGAAAAATACTCATGCACACACACGACCAACTTACAGAAACTCGATAATTCAAATCACTATAAGAAACACTTTATTAACAGGAGGGTAAAAAATTACTAGAAAAGCCGTGTCATCACACCACTCACACTTTATAAAAAGTTTCGTCCTCGAAACTTAAACTCAACCCTCGCTAAACAATTCTGGGAAACCTTCCTTCATATTCGTCTTAAGCCCCCTAGCGCCTCGCGCTCTCATGGTTACTCCATTGCACCTTTACGTAAGGATTGTCCGGTTGCGAAGTTTCTTTTCCTCCCGTGCCAACTCCGCATCGAGGTTTGGCAGTAAAGCCACACGGTATGTCACCGGGCCTACGCGCTCCAAAATGCCGAATATCGGGTCATTGACTCCAACCAACAATCCCCAAAAGCTCGAATTATAAGAAATACGCAACCCATTTACTTACGGCGTTCTGTCACACCGCCACCGATCTTGACCTGACTCAAACCCCCTGGACGTCTAAGGCGTACTGTACAACGCCTCGGGTCTTGGCCCGACTCACCTCACCTGGACGTCCAAGGCATACTGTTACAACGCCTCGGGTCTATTGTCACAAGGCCGGAAGTTGGACCTATTTTAACCCTTAACTAAATAGCCAACATAAAAGACAACTAAGTCTTCACCTCCTTATTGGGCAGGAGGGTACGAAGCTTACTTCTAAGGGTTCCTCTGGGGTCGTGGCCAAAATTTCTCTTGTAAGAGGTCTTCCTTGCTACTACCTCCCTCGTAGCCGAAACGTCTGCTTTCCCTGCCGGTCGCTGATATTTCGCTTTCACCTGTTGGCACACCCAATATTGCGCCACAATTTGTGCCATATCGCTCTTTCGATTGGGCCAACTGAGGTCTGCCACAGATCCTTGCACCTCTTTGTACTCCGGGATGCGCGGTATAGGAGATATTATATACTTTTGCTAGATTTCTTCCCTCGTTTCTAGCTTATCGGGCACACGAATTCGTCCCCGGAACCTTATTACATCATCTGAGTCACTCTTAAAAAAATTCCGCCTTGCTCCGAGGACATTCTGTCTCGCACCAGTCGTAGTTACTGTCCGTCGTTTGGTCTCCCAAGATCCCCTTGGAGATTCGTCAGACTAGATCTTATAGTCCTTTCCGGGCTTCGGCTGTATGAGCACTGGCGCCTGTGTGCGTCTGTCTTTAAGTTCTTTGAAACTCTTTTGGCACTGGGCTGTCCAGACGAATCTCTACCCTCTTTGGGTTAGTCGATTTAGGGAAGTGGCCTCCCACGAAGCGTCTGTAGTAGCCTGCCCGTCCTAAGAAGCTTCGGATCTCCGTCACCGTTGTTGGCCGAGCCCAGTTGGTCACTGACTCGATCCTCCTCGGATCCGCTGCAATTCCAGACGTCGAAACGACATGCCCCAAAAAGTCCACCTCACGGAGCCAAAACTCCCACTTTATGAGTTTGGCATCTGGTTGCTGATCCCGGAGGGTCTAGGGGATTACTCGCGAGTGTTCCCCATACCCCTCGTCTGTGTGAGCGTAGATCGGAACGTCCACTAAAAGATCATTACCGAGTGGTCTAAGAAGGGCTTGAGTATCCTATTCATCATGCCCGTGAATACCGCTGGTGCATTAGAGAGTCTAAACGGTATGACCGTGAACTCATGTCGACCACTCCGAGTTCGCAAGGCTGTTTTTCGGTAAGTCCGGTTCCCGGAGATGCACTTGGAACTTCAAGCAGTCAACTACCACTTAAAGATTGCCGCGACTGTCGGCCCCAAGCGTTATGCCGTTAACCTTTAACGGAAACCTCATTAGTCCTTAGAGACTAAGAACCCGTCTCACCCTCGCTGGGCAGGAAGGAGTACAGCCGCCTGCCTCGAGGGGTAGCCGGAGGATCCGACCGAACTTATTTCTACGATGGGATTTTTTCTAATATCTATGGTAGGGAGAAACATGAAGCGAGGTGGAAGAGTGGGATGCTTAGGTGTTGACACAAACGTGCTAGCACGATGATCTGAAACTCGAGTATTACCTGCTACATCGTGCTCTGTGGGTCCGTCCACTGGTGGGTCTTCGTATAGACTCTCCCTCCTCCCGATTGCGAGACGAAGGTGGAGATGCTGCTACGGGTGATGTCCCCGTTTCCGAGGGGCAGTTGAAACAATAGTGCCCCGGTTTGCTGCATCGAAAACAGTGGTCTTGCTTCTGGGGACATTCGGTCACTTGGTATATTCCACCGCAATTGATGCAAGATTTGTCCACCGGCCATTGTCCTCTTGTCGGCGCATTCTTGGTTCCTTGTTGCAATCTCGAGTATTTAGGAGGCCGGCTCCTCTTGGTATGCTCTCTTCCGAAGCTTGGCCGAGTTCATTTCTTATCCCTGTTGTGTTCTGAGCTCTCCCGTCGGGCTCGTGAAGTCGTAAATCCGCGCTCCACCGCGGTGGCTCTATCGACCGCCTCCTGGAAGGCGCGCAAACCCGCCGTTTGCACCGCCTTGAAGATGTCGCTCTATAAGCTATTCACAAATAGATGGGCCTTGTGAGATCATCTCTTATAACAAGGGAAACACACTTGATCAACCTCACAAATGCCCGTTGATATCCCATAACTGCCCGACTTCCTTGCTAGATGGGCTTCAGGTCATCTTCCACCTGCTGTTTGATGTTGTCGGAGAGAAGTGCCCCAAGAGTTTTCCTCGAAACGTGGTCCAAGATGGAAGGGCGGTGCCCTCCGAGGGGTCCGGGCGCACCGTCTTCCACCACTTGCGGGCGTCTCCCTCAAGAAAAAGGGCTGCCAAAGGGACCCATTCACCCTCCTCCATTAGCAAAGCTTCGAAGAGCCTTTCCATGGTATCTACCTATTTTCCCACGACCCAATGGTCGGCCGTCTCTTCCTCAAGGGGTTCCCAATAACGGCTCCCAGCGTAGGTCCCAAAGTTGCTGGTGTGGCTGGTCCGGGCAGAGAAGCCTGGGCGACCCCCATTGGTGTAGTCGACCATTGCACCCACTATCGCATCTGTTCCATAAGGGTTGCTAGCTGCCCGGCCATCTCTTGTAGTCGTTGTCAGAGAAGCTGACACTCCGCCGCTGTTCGCACCGTACTTTCTGCCCCTGTGTTCTCCGCTGATAGCCCATTTCGGGCCATTATTCGCTATACGCAAAGAAACCCAAGTCAACCCTAGGCCTAACTGGTCTAGCACCACGACCTACGGACACACCGAAATTAAATACCCCTTTATCCCTCGTACACTCGCGTTTTACTTATCTATCCCCAGTTTACTTTATTAATCACTAGCTAGTGTCTTGCGTCCCGTGGATGTTAGGCCCCGACTGCTGTGGTCAAAGTTTACCGGCTCTGATACCATCTTAATCTGTCACGCCCCGGGGGTTCGGATCGCGCGGAAGAGGGGCCACCGATGCCCCTAATTCAGCCATATATTTTTTTTGTAAACCAATGCTCCCCGGTGCGTGTCCAGACCCGCCGCATACACAAATTCACTCTACAAACGGGCAGAGTCTCCTTTGTATATGCACGGCGTCTCAAGTACAAGGTGTCTCACAAGGTGTAGCACATACCATCTCTAGCCACATCAGTTGGGGTCTCGTACACATACAACCAAACAACTCACATGACATTCTAGTATTCACTTAGAACATAGTGGCCGATGTTTTGAAAGGATAAATAATCACAAGGTTTTGAAAGCGGCATCCACACGATGCCATCGTTTTAGGAAAGACCGTTTGAAAGCCACATAAATCCACAGGGTTTGAAAACGGCACCCACTCGATGCCGAACTTTGTGAAAACAGTTCGCAAACACATAAATTCCACAAGGTTTGTAAAATTCGGTGCCCACACGACACCCACGTTTTAAAAGTAGTTTTCGCAAACGGTTTTCTTTGCTTTTCATTGTTTAAAATGGCCAAGTAAGAAAGAATATAACAATTATTCGTTTATTCGAAAAAGGGAAAAGGCAACATCCACTTCGACCCCACGGGGGTGTCGCAATCCACAACTAGCTAGCATGAGTAATAAAAGAAAAGGGAAAGAAAAGTCACTGTATCTGAAGTCACTAAAAGTCAGAACAGCCCTCTCGCGGCCTCACCGGTGCCCTAGCACTCGCCCCTGGACGAACCTGTCACGGAGTGGGAAGTCAGTGACTAGAAATAACATAATATGCAAAAAGGGCTAAAATAAGGCAAACCACGATAGAAACCAGAGCAATCAACAATGAAGCACCATGTGCAAACCATACAATGCAGAACCTTGTGCAAACAAAACCGGGCACCTTCCCCGGCAACCACACCGAGCACCTGCCTCGGAACCCCTGCCGAGCACCTGCCTCGGCCGCCGAGCACCCACCTCGGCATCACCGCTCACACCCCCCACCCACGGGGGCCCCCATTCCTAACGCCACCGCTGCATGGGGTACACGGGTCAACGTACCACTTTTTCGGAAAAGCATACCCTTGCGGTGGCCAAACCGCCGGTGTGCGTGTAGCAAAACAAGAGCCTCGACCGAGCACCAACCTCAGTTAACCAAAACGAGCACCCACCTCGATAAACCAGACCGAGCACCAGCCTCGGCCGTCTCCCAGATCATGGCATGTCGTCGAGCATAGCGACCCTTAGTCGCCATAAACGTGGTGATAAAAACGTAAGTATAAATGGGGTTAGTACCCTTTTAACGTGTCAAACCTTTGCTCTTACCAATTGTCCTCGTTTCCCGACTCAATAAATGTCGGGGAAGGAACCCACCTTTCGACGTCCGACTGGTCACGCTGTTCGTCGTCCTCATCGCTCGCATACTCCGAACAATCCTACTGTTGTTCGGAGGGACTATCTGCCCATCTAGTCTCCCGCCACGACGTTCATTAAACCCGGAGGTCTACGTCACCCCTTACAAGATATAAATAACAATAACGGAAACATGCACAAGGATATTCCAAGGGGTACCCACCTGGGACGCGAAGAAAAAGGGTGTGCGGGAAATTCCAGTCAGAAGCCCTCCCACCTTGCGCCCGGAAAACTAAAGTAGGAAAAGTAATGTTAAAAACATCGTCGTGGTCAAAAACACTCAAAAACGGGACGAAATGGCGCCTAAACGGAGCTCCCGGGCTTCCGGGCTGACGGATGGTGCATGGATCCAGGCGTGGACCGGGTCCACGACAGCAGGTGACCGCGGCGCAGACCGGGTGCACCGCTCGGCAGGGTGAGCTGGTGCGGCTTGGGCCGGGCCGCGCACGAGCAAGGGCGCGCGCCGGGTCTACGGATTTTGGCCGCCGATGCATGCGCCGGGTGCACGCCTGGAGCATGCACCGCGCACAGTGTGCAGCCCGGCGCACGGTTGCGTGCGCCGGGTCTGCGCCTCCGGGGCTGCGGGGCGTGCACCGGGTGCACTCCCGGATCTGCGGACCGCGGCTGAGGCGTCCCGTACAACGATGAACAGTACGCACCCTTTTTCGTTGTCTTCTCCGTTTTCGCTCCCGTGCGACTCCGGCGACGACCCCGCGAACATGATAACGGCGGCGGCGGCCTCCCGTTTGACAACGGCGGCGGCGGCCTCCCGTTAACCCCCCATGCTCCAACGAAACACTGACAAAAACCTCCGAACGAAACCGCGGTAATTCTAACAACTAAACCATTGATCGACGAACAACAACACATCGATCGAAATTCCCATTAAAAGACCGATTAAAAGCCACCGATCAATCCGATCAAGAACAAGGACAAAACATTGATCAAAAACCAAAATCGAAAACCCGTGATCAATGCACCGAATAAGTTGACCTTAAAAGAACACGAAAAACCCCCGATTAATTCGACAAAAGGAAAAACGATCGCTAACCTCTATCTATCGGGATTAAAGAATCGATCTTGTTCCTTTGCGGCGTTGGGGATCCGGATCCGCTCCTCGTAGATGATGGCGTCTCGTTCTCCGATCTAGGGTTTTATTATTTTGGTCTTCGGTACGCACGAGAGGGAAGGGTTTGAGGAGGCGATAATTTAAACTAGGGTTTCCTTCGGTAAACGGGGTTTAAATATCCTATGATTATTAATTTATTTTATTTTATTTTATTTTATTTTATCCTTTTATTATACGTACGTAAAAAGAGAAAATCCTGTATTCGGATATTTATTATTTAATAATAAATATCTATTCACAAGATAAAACCAAAATTCCTCGAAAAGCGTGCCAGATCTTTTGCACGGATTCCGATGCGTGCTAAGTCATCGCGACACTAAAAACCCTATTCCGGAAGATCCCAAGGTCGGATTCCGGATCCGATCGCACCGTTGGTCATCGTTTTTCGTGCTCTTTCACAGAAAAATACTCATGCAACACACCGACCAACTTACAGAAACTCGATAATTCAAAATCACTATAAGAAACACTTTATTAACAGGAGGGTAAAAATTACTAGAAAAGCCGTGTCATCACACCACTCACACTTTATAAAAGTTTCGTCCTCGAAACTTAAACTCAACCCTCGCTAAACAATTCTGGGAAACCTTCCTTCATATTCGTCTTAAGCCCCCTAGTCGCCTCGCGCTCCTCATGGTTACTCCATTGCACCTTTACGTAAGGGATTGTCCGGTTGCGAAGTTTCTTTTCCTCCCGTGCCAACCTCCGCATCGAGGTTTGGCAGTAAAGCCACCCGGTATGTCACCGGGCCTACGCGCTCCAAAATGCCGAATATCGGGTCATTGACTCCAACCAACAATCCCCAAAAGCTCGAATTATAAGAAATACGCAACCCATTTACTTACGGCGTTCTGTCACACCGCCACCGATCTTGACCTGACTCAACCCACCTGGACGTCTAAGGCGTACTGTTACAACGCCTCGGGTCTTGGCCCGACTCACCTCACCTGGACGTCCAAGGCATACTGTTACAACGCCTCGGGTCTATTGTCACAAGGCCGGAAGTTGGACCTATTTAACCCTTAACTAAATAGCCAACATAAAAGACAACTAAGTCTTCACCTCCTTATTGGGCAGGAGGGTACGAAGCATTACTTCTAAGGGTTCCTCTGGGGTCGTGGCCAAAATTTCTCTTGTAAGAGGTCTTCCTTGCTACTACCTCCCTCGTAGCCGAAACGTCTGCTTTCCCCTGCCGGTCGCTGATGTTTCGCTTTCACCTGTTGGCACACCCAATATTGCGCCACAATTTGTGCCATATCGCTCTTTCGATTTGGGCCAACTGCAGGTCTGCCACAGATCCTTGCACCTCTTTGTACCTCCGGGATGCGCGGTATAGGAGATATTATATACTTTTGCTAGATTTTCTTCCCTCGTTTCTAGCTTATCGGGCACACGAATTCGTCCCCGGAACCTTATTACATCATCCGAGTCACTCTTAAAAAAAATCCGCCTTGCTCCGAGGACATTCTGTCTCGCACCAGTCGTAGTTACGTGTCCGTCGTTTGGTCTCCCAAGATCCCCTTGGAGATTCGTCAGACTAGATCTTATAGTCCTTTCCGGGCTTCGGCTGTATGAGCACTGGCGCCTGTGTGCGTCTGTCTTTAAGTTCTTTGAAACTCTTTTGGCACTGGGCTGTCCAGACGAATCTCTACCCTCTTTGGGTTAGTCGATTTAGGGAAGTGGCCTCCCACGAAGCGTCTGTAGTAGCCTGCCCGTCCTAAGAAGCTTCGGATCTCCGTCACCGTTGTTGGCCGAGCCCAGTTGGTCACTGACTCGATCCTCCTCGGATCCGCTGCAATTCCAGACGTCGAAACGACATGCCCCAAAAAGTCCACCTCACGGAGCCAAAACTCACACTTTATGAGTTTGGCATCTGGTTGCTGATCCCGGAGGGTCTAGGGGATTACTCGCGAGTGTTCCCCATACCCCTCGTCTGTGTGAGCGTAGATCGGAACGTCCACTAAAAGATCATTACCGAGTGGTCTAAGAAGGGCTTGAGTATCCTATTCATCATGCCCGTGAATACCGCTGGTGCATTAGAGAGTCTAAACGGTATGACCGTGAACTCATGTCGACCACTCCGAGTTCGCAAGGCTGTTTTTCGGTAAGTCCGGTTCCCGGAGATGCACTTGGAACTTCAAGCAGTCAACTACCACTTAAAGATTGCCGCGACTGTCGGCCCCAAGCGTTATGCCGTTAACCTTTAACGGAAACCTCATTAGTCCTTAGAGACTAAGAACCCGTCTCACCCTCACTGGGCAGGAAGGAGTACAGCCGCCTGCCTCGAGGGGTAGCCGGAGGATCCGACCGAACTTATTTCTACGATGGGATTTCTTCTAATATCTATGGTAGGGAGAAAACATGAAGCGAGGTGGAAGAGTGGGATGCTTAGGTGTTGACACAAACGTGCTAGCACGATGATCTGAAACTCGAGTATTACCTGCTACATCGTGCTCTGTGGCTCCGTCCCCTGGTGGGTCTTCGTATAGACTCTCCCTCCTCCCGATTGCGGAGACGAAGGTGGAGATGCTGCTACGGGTGATGTCCCCGTTTCCGAGGGGCAGTTGAAACAATAGTGCCCCGGTTTGCCGCATCGAAAACAGTGGTCTTGCTTCTGGGGACATTCGGTCACTTGGTATATTCCCCCGCAATTGATGCAAGATTTGTCCACCGGCCATTGTCCTCTTGTCGGCGCATTCTTGGTTCCTTGTTGCAATCTCGAGTATTTAAGAGGCCAGCTCCTCTTGGTATGCTCTCTTCCGAAGTTTGGCCGAGTTCATTTCTTATCCCTGTTGTGTTCTGAGCTCTCCCGTCGGGCTCGTGAAGTCGTAAATCCGCGCTCCACCGCGGTGGCTCTATCGACCGCCTCCTGGAAGGCGCGCAAACCCGCCGTTTGCACCGCCTTGAAGATGTCGCTCTATAAGCTATTCACAAATAGATGGGCCTTGTGAGATTCATCTCTTATAACAAGGGAAACACACTTGATCAACCTCACAAATGCCCGTTGATATCCCATAACTGCCCGACTTCCTTGCTAGATGGGCTTCAGGTCATCTTCCACCTGCTGTTTGATGCTGTCGGAGAGAAGTGCCCCAAAGAGTTTTCCTCGAAACGTGGTCCAAGATGGAAGGGCGGTGCCCTCCGAGGGGTCCGGGCGCACCGTCTTCCACCACTTGCGGGCATCTCCCTCAAGAAAAAGGGCTGCCAAAGGGACCCATTCACCCTCCTCCATTAGCAAAGCTTCGAAGAGCCTTTCCATGGTATCTACCTATTTTCCCACGACCCAATGGTCGGCCGTCTCTCCCTCAAGAGGTTCCCAATAATGGCTCCCAGTGTAGGTCCCAAAGTTGCTTGTGTGGCTGGTCCGGGCAGAGAAGCCTGGGCGACCCCCATTGGTGTAGTCGACCATTGCACCCACTATCGCATCTGTTCCATAAGGGTTGCTAGCTGCCCGGCCATCTCTTGTAGTCGTTGTCGGAGAAGCTGACACTCCGCCGCTGTTCGCACCGTACTTTCTGCCCCTGTGTTCTCCGCTGATAGCCCATTTCGGGCCATTATTCGCTATACGCAAAGAAACCAAGTCAACCCTAGGCCTAACTGGTCTAGCACCACGACCTACGGACACACCGAAATTAAATACCCCTTTATCCCTCGTACACTCGCGTTTTACTTATCTATCCCCAGTTTACTTTATTAATCACTAGCTAGTGTCTTGCGTCCCGTGGATGTTAGGCCCCGACTGCTGTGGTCAAAGTTTACCGCCTCTGATACCATCTTAATCTGTCACGCCCCGGGGGTTCGGATCACGCGGAAGAGGGGCCACCGATGCCCCTAATTCAGCCATATATTTTTTTTTGTAAACCAATGCTCCCCGGTGCGTGTCCAGACCCGCCGCATACACAAATTCACTCTACAAACGGGCAGAGTCTCCTTTGTATATGCACGGCGTCTCAAGTACAAGGTGTCTCACAAGGTGTAGCACATACCATCTCTAGCCACATCAGTTGGGGTCTCGTACACATACAACCAAACAACTCACATGACATTCTAGTATTCACTTAGAACATAGTGGCCGATGTTTTGAAAAGATAAATAATCACAAGGTTTTGAAAGCGGCATCCACACGATGCCATCGTTTTAGGAAAGACCGTTTGAAAGCCACATAAATCCACAGGGTTTGAAAACGGCACCCACTCGATGCCGAACTTTGTGAAAACAGTTCGCAAACACATAAATTCCACAAGGTTTGTAAAATTCGGTGCCCACACGACACCCACGTTTTAAAAGTAGTTTTCGCAAACGGTTTTCTTTGCTTTTCATTGTTTAAAATGGCCAAGTAAGAAAGAATATAACAATTATTCGTTTATTCGAAAAAGGGAAAAGGCAACATCCACTTCGACCCCACGGGGGTGTCGCAATCCACAACTAGCTAGCATGAGTAATAAAAGAAAAGGGAAAGAAAAGTCACTGTATCTGAAGTCACTAAAAGTCAGAACAGCCCTCTCGCGGCCTCACCGGTGCCCTAGCACTCGCCCCTGGACGAACCTGTCACGGAGTGGGAAATCAGTGACTAGAAATAACATAATATGCAAAAAGGGCTAAAATAAGGCAAACCACGATAGAAACCAGAGCAATCAACAATGAAGCACCATGTGCAAACCATACAATGCAGAAACTTGTGCAAACAAAACCGGGCACCTTCCCCGGCAACCACACCGAGCACCTGCCTCGGAACCCCTGCCGAGCACCTGCCTCGGCCGCCGAGCACCCACCTCGGCATCACCGCTCACACCCCCCACCCACGGGGGCCCCCATTCCTAACGCCACTGCTGCGTGGGGTACACGGGTCAACGTACCACTTTTCCGGAAAAGCACACCCTTGCGGTGGCCAAACCGCCGGTGTGCGTGTAGCAAAACAAGAGCCTCGACCGAGCACCAACCTCGGTTAACCAAAACGAGCACCCACCTCGATAAACCAGACCGAGCACCAGCCTCGGCCGTCTCCCAGATCATGGCATGTCGTCGAGCATAGCGACCCTTAGTCGCCATAAACGTGGTGATAAAAACGTAAGTATAAATGGGGTTAGTACCCTTTTAACGTGTCAAACCTTTGCTCTTACCAATTGTCCTCGTTTCCCGACTCAATAAATGTCGGGGAAGGAACCCACCTTTCGACGTCCGACTGGTCACGCTGTTCGTCGTCCTCATCGCTCGCATACTCCGAACAATCCTACTGTTGTTCGGAGGGACTATCTGCCCATCTAGTCTCCCGCCACGACGTTCATTAAACCCGGAGGTCTACGTCACCCCTTACAAGATATAAATAACAATAACGGAAACATGCACAAGGATATTCCAAGGGGTACCCACCTGGGACGCGAAGAAAAAGGGTGTGCGGGAAATTCCAGTCAGAAGCCCTCCCACCTTGCGCCCGGAAAACTAAAGTAGGAAAAGTAATGTTAAAAACATCGTCGTGGTCAAAAACACTCAAAAACGGGACGAAATGGCGCCTAAACGGAGCTCCCGGGCTTCCGGGCTGACGGATGGTGCATGGATCCAGGCGTGGACCGGGTCCACGGCAGCAGGTGACCGCGGCGCAGACCGGGTGCACCGCTCGGCAGGGTGAGCTGGTGCGGCTTGGGCCGGGCCGCGCACGAGCAAGGGCGCGCGCCGGGTCTACGGATTTTGGCCGCCGATGCATGTGCCGGGTGCACGCCTGGAGCATGCACCGCGCACAGTGTGCAGCCCGGCGCACGGTTGCGTGCGCCGGGTCTGCGCCTCCGGGGCTGCGGGGCGTGCACCGGGTGCACGCCCGGATCTGTGGACCGCGGCTGAGGCATCCCGTACAACGATGAACAGTACGCACCCTTTTTCGTTGTCTTCTCCGTTTTCGCTCCCGTGCGACTCCGGCGACGACCCCGCGAACATGATAACGGCGGCGGCGGCCTCCCGTTTGACAACGGCGGCGGCGGCCTCCCGTTAACCCCCCATGCTCCAACGAAACACCGACAAAAACCTCCGAACGAAACCGCGGTAATTCTAACAACTAAACCATTGATCGACGAACAACAACACATCGATCGAAATTCCCATTAAAAGACCGATTAAAAGCCACCGATCAATCCGATCAAGAACAAGGACAAAACATTGATCAAAAACCAAAATCGAAAACCCGTGATCAATGCACCGAATAAGTTGACCTTAAAAGAACACGAAAAACCCCCGATTAATTCGACAAAAGGAAAAACGATCGCTAACCTCTATCTATCGGGATTAAAGAGTTCCAAATAGTGCAGAGCGCTCCTTGAGAGCTTTGACATTTACATGTCTTTCGCCAATGCATTCTCTGTTCTCGAAATCCTTGATTCTCTCAGAACTGATAAAGTCTTGTGGAGGAGGCTTGCTTGCGAGTGGCTCTTCAATAGAGATACCTCGAGCACTCCCTCTCTTTCGGGCAACGCTCTTTCTCTTTGTCTTAGCTGGACTTGATTCTATTGGGGCTTTCCCCTTCTCAGCGGCGCTAGGCGGTGTCTTTGCCTTCGAAGTTGCTGCAGGGGCTTTCCCCTTTGAAGCAGTAGGGGCAGCGCCTTCTACCAAAAGCTCATCCCAGTCAATGGATTCTGTCTCAGATTTCGTCTCGGAATCGTCCCAAGTTTTCTTAGCCCTCTTAGGCTTGTTCGTTGCTCTTGTGTGCACCATAGCAACCAGAAGCACAATAATCCATGAAAACACCATTGTTGTTAGTGCTTAAGAAGTTGAAAAACCTGCGAGCAAAAACTCAAGAACACGAAAAAATTATTTATTTTCAAAAATTTGAAAAATTGTACCCAAACAATCATTATCGTGTAGAGAGACTAAGAATCAAATTAGTTTTGCAAAAAGAATTTTAAAAATAGATCAATTCCATCAATTTCAAAAATTCTCATTATATGCCCTGAAACCGAATTTTCAGAAATCGAAGCCTAAAAATTCGTTAATCAGGAGAATACCTAGCATATAAACAAAACTAATCTACTCAAAGTTCTTATTTCAAAAGAAATTTGACCAAAACTAATCAAAAACGAAAAAGATACAAGATTTTCATGCACGTTTTGAGAAACTTGAGAAAAACTGTGAAAAACCTATGTTTTGATCATAAAAACTTACTTGAATCCGAAGAACTCGAGTCGGAAGGTCTCCAAATTGGTTCTTTTCTAGTGAGAGAAACTCTGGAGACTTGGAAACAAAAGTTTGTAGTAAAAAGAAATCAAAACCCTTTCATTTCTTATAAAACCCTAGTCGCGGTCCGGAACGGCGCAAGAATCCAGTCCGGATCGGCTACCCGCAGAGAAATACTGCGTTCGGGATCCGGAACGGATTTTCCAGTCCGGATCGGCTCCAACTTTTTCTTCAAAAAAATTTAGAAAAATTCCAGAAAATCCAGAAAAAGTATGTAAGCACTTTTGCATGTCAACTTTAAACAAAAACATCATTTCATATTCAAAGAAATAGATTATGCTAAATCTATCAATAATATCCAAGTAATGAAACGAAAATTTATAAAAATTGGATCCTTTAAAGTTGAACATTATCAAAAACATCCATCACGATCTTATGAGTAATGCGTTTATCAAATCATTAATCTTGCAAAGAAAATGATGCACCAAGATCGATAGATGTTTGAAATCCCAAATAAGTTAGATAATATATCTAGTCAATTTATTGTAAGGAGTTGCTCTTTGAGCATCTTTCAATAAAAATACCCACCTTATACCAACCTTGGAATTTGACAGAGTCAAGTATTTCAAAAAGCATTTTATCTAATCATCAAGAAAAATCATGCTTGGTATACATGTGGTAGCTGCACACAGTACTCGGACGACCGAGGTGGTAGCTCTTTCCTCCATGTGGTGGTAGTTTTCACACTCCTCATTGGGATGTAACTCTTTCCACATCTTTTGAGCATAAATATTTTAATAAACTCCCCCTCAATTGGCTATCAATTATTTAAGATATACGGTATTCAACCAAAAACTGATCTCGTGTTCATACTTAACTCAATTGTCAAATAAGATAACAACTATACCAAGAGATCATTTGAGAGAGAAATTGAATTTGATCAATTTAAAATGAACTAAATTGATATAAATGATCATTGTATCAAATAAATTATCATGATATCCAAACCATAATAAATTTCTCATAAACATGAAAGGATGCAAATAAAGTCAATTATACTAATGCTCAATTAACGTTCTATGTACAAACATAGATAAGGAACAAAAACACAAAACAAAACCTAACCTAAGCAAAGGTTTCAAAAAGAGTTATTTCAAAGAAAGCATTCCAATTGCTTTACGCAAGTGAATAAACTATTTTTGATCCAAAGGTTTTGTTAAAAAGTCAGCTAATTGATCTTCAGTTGAAATAGAAGAAATTTGAAGAATACTCGATTCAACTAGCTCTCTTAGAAAATATCTAAGTTCAATGTGTTTTGTTCTTGAGTGCAACACAGGATTTTTAGAAATATTTATAGCACTAGTGTTGTCACAAAGAATAGTTACCGAAGTTGCTGAAATTCGGAAGTCGCTTAACACGCTTTTCATCCAAATGAGTTGGGTTGAACAACTACCCGCTGAAATATATTCTGCTTCGGCAGTCGAGAGTGCAATGCAGTTTTGCTTTTTACTATGCCATGCAACAAGGCAATGGGCAAGATAAAAACATGCACCACTCGTACTTTTCCGATCATCCACAGATCCTGCCCAATCGGCATCTTAATATCCTATTATGTCAAGAGTTGTTCCCATAGGATACCAAATTCCGAAATTCACGGTTGCTTTGACGTACCGGATGATCCTTTTCACCGCTTTCAGGTGAACCTCCTTTGGTGCTGACTGATATCTCGCGCAGATCCCAACACTAAAGGATATATCCGGGCGACTAGCCGTGAGGTAGAGTAGACTTCCAATCATGTTGCGATACAGCTTCTCGTCTACACTTTCACTAAGAGATTCACTTCCTAATCCCTTATTGCTAGTTCCCATAGGAGTCGAAAAGTCTTTAGAGTTTTCTAATCCAAACTTCTTGACCAACTCCTTTGCATACTTGGATTGGCACAGATGGATGCCTTCTTCACTTTGTTTCACTTGCAATCCAAGAAAGTATGTCAGTTCGCCCATCATAGACATCTCAAATTCGCTTTCCATGGTTTGTGCGAATTCAGAAGCATCATTGTCCCTTGTTGCACCAAATACAATGTCATCGACATAGATTTGTGCCACAATGAAGTTATCCTGATAATGCTTCACAAAGAGAGTCCAATCTGCTCCCCCTCGAGTGTAGCCCTTTTCCAAAAGGTGCTTTGTCAACCTTTCGTACCATGGTCGCGGTGCTTGTTTTAGATCGTAAAGAGCCTTTTTCAAACGAAAAATATGGTTAGGTAGTTTATGGTCAATGAAACCTTTCGGTTGGGCCACATAAACTTCCTTATTCAAAAACCTATTTAAAAATGCGCTCTTAATGTCCATTTGAAAGAGTTTGATTTTAAAATGACAAGCAATTGCGAACAAAATATGAATCGACTCGAGTCGAGCTACCGGGGCGAACGTCTCATCAAAGTCTATTCCTTCAATTTGTGAATAGCCCTGATCAACTAGGCGTGCTTTGTTCCTGATAATGGTACCATCCTCATTTTTCTTGTTCTTGAAAATCCATTTAGTACCAATCACGTTGTGTTGCTTCGGTGGCTTTGTTAGTTCCCAGACTTTGTTTCTTTCGAACTGATGGAGCTCTTCCTGTATTGCTTCAATCTAGTAGTCATCCTGAAGAGCTTCATCGACGTTCTTTGGTTCTATCATGGAGACATAACATGCGACTCCACAAACCAACTGTCTCCGAGTCCTGACTCCTTGTGGGTCTCCAATAATATTCGATTCTGGATGATCCTTGGAGATGCGTAGCGTTTGAGGTAACGGAGTACTCGGAGGTGCGTGTGATGATTCCTGCATTTCAGATAAACTAGAAGAACCACTAGATGCATCAACATTATCGGAAGAATTATTATGAGAGGATGCATTTACAGGAGTATCATCATCAAGAGACATATCAGGAGTAGATTTATCAGATGCGAAATGAAAAACTTCATCTACTTTAACATTAATAGATTCTACCATCGTTTTAGATTCAAGGTTAATTACCCGATATGCTCTACTATTTGTAGAATAACCCATGAAGATCCCTTCGTCACTTCGAGAGTCGAATTTTCCAAGATTTTCGCGATCACGCAAAACGTAACATCGACTCCCAAAGATACGAAAATATTTGATATTCGGTTTTCTACAGAACCATAACTCATATGGTGTATTTAAAGTTCCCGGGCGCAAATACACTCGATTAATAACGTAGACAGCGGTGTTCACAGCTTCAGCACAAAAATGTAACGGTAAATTCCGGCTGTGAAGCATAACACGCGCCATCTCTTGTACAACCCTGTTTTTGCGCTCGACTACACCATTCTGCTGAGGTGTATAGGGTGCTGAGAATTCATGTTTTATGCCGTTGGAAGTGCAAAAATCAATGAATTTAGAATTGATGAATTCTCCACCTTTATCACTTCGAACACAAACGATCTTTTCATTTCTTTCAATCATAATACGATGACAAACCTAATGAAAAGAGTCGAAAGTATCCGCTTTCTCTTTTAAAAATGTTACCCATGTATATCTAGAGAAATCATCAACCAAAAGAAAAATATACCATTTACCTCCCAAAGATGGTTGATGAGTCGGCCCCATTAAGTCCATATGCAGTAATTCTAAAGGCCGTTTGGTACCAACGTGGTTCAAGTTCTTGTGTGCAGCCCTTGATTGTTTTCCCTTTTGACAACCTCCACACACAATGTTATCTTTAAAAGAAAGTTTAGGAACCCCCTTAACCATGTCTTTATTTGAAATCCTAGATAGCTCCTTAAAATTTATGTGACCTAGTCTTTCATGCCAAAGAGTTTCATTATCCAAAGAAACTAGGTTACAATGTTCAGGAATTTTATTTGGAACTACATAGCAATTATTTTCAGATCTAACCCCTTTTAAAAAGAATAATTGGTCCTTATCAGTTACAATACATTCTGCAGAAGAAAAGTTAACTGAAAAACCATTTTCACAAAGTTGACTTATACTAATGAGGTTAGTTTTTAAGGCCTTCAACAAATAAGACATTGTTCAAAATCGGGCCTTCTGGAATAGCAATTGTTCCTTTTCCAACAATTTTTGAAGAATGACTTATACTAATGAGGTTGACTTATACTAGTGAGGTTAGTCTTAAGGCCTTCAACAAATAAGACATTGTTCAAAACCGGACCTTCTGGAATAGCAATTGTTCCTTTTCCAACAATTTTTGAAGAACGACCGTCTCCGAAAACTACAAGTCCTCCGGAGGTTTTCTCTAAAGATTGAAAACAGTTTTTGTCACCGGTCATATGACGGTAACATCTGCTATCCAGATACCAAGACGAATTGTCATAAGCATGCAAAGAAGTATGAATGACAAGACAAGGGAAGATTTCACCTTTGCGCACCCAAATCATTTTGGACTGCGTCGGCAATGAATGTGAAGTTATTCTCCTTGGTGAAACTGTCTTGTTTGATTGATCGCTCTTCTTTGATGACGTCGTCTTGTAAGTTGAACTACCAAGGCTCTTTTCCTTTGAAAGGTTCCCCTTTGATTTCCGGGGAATCACCTTTTTGGTAGTTGTTGCAAGAGGTGCTTGATGTGATCTTTTCGCTCCAATTTTGCAATTTCTTCTTATGTGCCCTACAAAACCACAACGAAAACATACCTTTGTACTTGACGATCCCGAAGTAGGTGAGGTAAGGTTGTTGTCGTTGATTGCAGTGAATTCCGTCGTCGGAGGAGGAGATACCGACTGGGGCACAAAAACTATCCCAACCGAACTAGGACTGTCTCCAGTTCGATTGTATCCAAGGCCGAAACGGTTTGTTTGACCAAGACCAAGCATCTTATCCAACTTGCTCCTTCCCGAAGAAAATCGCTTTAAATCATCCTTAAGTTGGAAAATGATCTTCGTCATCTCCATCTTTTCCTGTCGAGCCTCGAAGTAGAGCTTCAAGAAGTAACTTGCTTTATCCACCATTTTTACATGTTCCTTCTCGAAATGCTCATTTTCCTCTTGAAGTGAAACATTTACTTTGATCAAGTTATCCCTTTCCACTTCAAGACCGTTTGAGAGAGAAGTTGCCTTTTTTACTTCTTCTTCGAGATCCTGCAATCTCCCTCTCAAACACTTGTTTTGCTTTGCCAGTTTCTTTGAATCCTTTAAAAGTTTATGGTAGGCCAAAGCAAAGTCTTCACCTTCGGAATTACTCGATTCGTTGTCCGTTGCATTCTTTTCAACTTGGGAGGAGTTGGACAAGGAATCGGATGTACTTGCCATTAAGCATACGAAGAGTGAAGTTGTGGACGCGTGGAATGCCGTTGCGTTATTTTCTTCATCACTGAAAGATGACTCATTTGACGATGAGGTGTCATCCCAAGTGATGGCTTGCATCACCTTCTTCTTCGTCGGATTCTTATTGGGACACTCCGTTGAGATATGGCCGTAGCCTCGGCACTTGAAGCATTGGATTTGTCCCTCTGAGCTTTTCTTATCCTTTGAAAAACTCTCTTGCTTTCTTGACTTGTAGCTTGAAGAACCTTTGCCTTTATTCGACTTTACGAAGGATGAAGTTCTACTTGAATTAACCCTTCGAAAGTTTCGGCGAAATTTTCTTGTCAAGAGAGCAAGTTGCTTCTCAAAATCCTCCATAGATAGGTTCTTGTCATCGTCTGAGGAGGATGAATCCGCGTCTTCTTCTTTTGTTGTTTTCAACGCAAAACCTGAAGACTTAGAAGTAGAAGCCTTTCCAGAAGAATAGTTAGTAGGAAATGTCATTTCATATGTTTGAAGTGCACCAACTAATTCTTCTACACGGATTTTGTCCGGGTGTTTAATAGTTTCAATGGCCGTAACCTTGGAACGGAATCTTTCAGGAAGAGTCTTTAAAATCCTTCTTACAACTTTAAATTCTGGAATTTTCTCTCCCAAGTTAGCACATGTATTCACGATGTCTTGCAATCGCATATAGTAATCTGTGAAAGATTCATTTTCTGCCATGAAAATAGAGTCAAACTTGCTCGTAAGCATTTGCAGCTTTTGAATCTTCACAAGGTTTGTTCCCTCATGTGTAACTTGTAGAACATCCCAGATTTCTTTCGCAGTCTCACATGCCGAGACGCGAGAGAACTCAGTTTGCGACAAAGCATTAAATAAGGCGTTAATTCCTTTGCCATTGTAAGAAGATGAGTCAATCTCTTCATTGGTCCATTTCGACCTAGGTTTGATGGTGTGAACATCAACAATAATTTCAGTTGGATTTGACCATCCTAACTCGATTGATTGCCACACCCGTTCGTCGATGGAAATTAAAAAGGCTTTCATCCGTACTTTCCAGTAGGCATAGTTTGTTCCATCGAAGAACGGGGGTCTGTTGATGTTTCCACCTTCAACCATTATTTACAACCCTATTCCCGCTCTGATACCAATTGTTGGGTTATGTCTAATAAAGATCTAAATAGGGGAAAAAACACCTAGAGGGGGGTGAATAGGTGTAAACGATAAACATTCAAAAATCTTTGCGTAATAAAACCCATTGCGGAAATGAAAGATAACACGCAAGATTTTTACGTGGAAAACTCCATCACAGGAGTAAAAAACCACGGGACCGATAATACGGTGAAATCAACTAAGATTAAACACGTACAAAGGTGATATACCGTACTCACATACGACTCATCTTTTTTCCATACGCTCCGAGTTGATCTTCTCCGCTCGCTCCGCAACGCGCCTCGAATCCACGATTTGCGTCCAATGCCGAATCCACGGCGTCCAACGTCGAGTCCACGACGTCTGACCGAATCCACGGTCCCCACCAGGTAGTACGTCTCGATCACACGAACGTACCTCGCTCCGAATCCACGAGAGCGGTAGCACCTTGAATCCACAAGGCCACGCGAATCCACGCGAATCCACGCGCCGATTTTGGGAAAAATCGTTGTTTTGTTGGTGGTGATGATCCGCCGAATACTTAGATCAAAGATAGATTGGAAATGCCATCTAAGTATTCATTAATTTGATTCTACTCAAAATCTGAGTATTAAAACCTAGAATCAAATTAATTAATATAGATGAAGAAACATAGAATTAAATCTAGTTATTTCCTTTCTTCTCTATATGTGGATTTATAAGTTTTTCTCCGTTAATATTTTTCCGTCATTTCCCGGAGTATAAAACTTATCGTGGGTTACCCTAAAAGAAAGAATTAGGGTTTACTTATAGGTTAGAAACCATTGGAAGAGGATAAGAATAAAAAACTAACCTTATCTGGAAATTTTCGGGTCGACAGTCCGGATTGGAATAAGTGTGATCCGGACTGTCGACAATAAACAGAACTTTTCCAGAAAACAACGTTCGGGGTCCGGACTGAAGTAACCACGGTCCGGACTGTTCATGCAATTTCTGCAAATTCCACGTTCGGGGTCCGGACTGAAACAAGTGTGTTCCGGACTGGATTTGCGCATGAACTAACCTATGTTCGGGGTCCGGACTGTAGTACTCTGATCCGGATCCTGAACATATAACATGTTCAGTTTTTTATTTTTATGCGATTAAAAACCTATCCAAGTGTTTCTACATTATAAGAAGTATTCGGATCCCCAAGATTGTTTAGTTAAACTTACCTGATACTTTTGAATTATTCTTTCTTGAGATTAAGGTATATGATCCAAGCTTCTTCATCTTCAATCTTCAAGACTTAACCATTTCACGAAATACGCCAAAACAAAATCCTTAACAGACCGCGGCTGAGGAGGCCGTACAGGATGCACAGTAACGTCCCGATTCGCGGTTTCTTCTCCGTTTTCG
Source organism: Tillandsia leiboldiana (assembly GCA_029204045.2). Taxonomy (NCBI): domain Eukaryota; kingdom Viridiplantae; phylum Streptophyta; class Magnoliopsida; order Poales; family Bromeliaceae; genus Tillandsia; species Tillandsia leiboldiana. The sequence goes on from CM055065.1 coordinate 38,407,894, forward strand.
CCCCCGCGCGGCTCTGGCGACGACCCCGCGAACATGATACCGGCGGCGGCGGCCTCCCGTTTAACAACGGCGGCGGCGGCCTCCCGTTAACTCCCCCATGCTCCGACGAAACACCCAATTTACCCAACTAAAAACCCCGGATCGCTCCAACGACAAAACCATGGATCGGAGACCGAACGAAACATCGATCGGAAACCCGATCAAACCTCTGATCAAGACCGATTAAAAACCATCGATCAAACCCGTTCAAGAACACGAACAAAACATTGATCAAAACCAATCAAAAACCCGTGAACAATTTACCGATTAAAACGATCTCCAAAGAACACGGAAAAACCCACGATCGGACTGACGAAAGAGAAATAACGATCACTAACCTCGATCTATCGGGAACAAAGATCCGATCTTGTCCCTCGCGGCGCTGGGGATCCGGATCCGCTCCCCGTAGATGATGGCGTCTCGTTCTCCGGTCTCCGGCACGTCAATCGGGGCGATCGGGTCCCTCCGCTTTCTCCTTCTTTCCTTATTTTCTTCTTTTCTCCTCCGGTTAGGGTTTTTCTCTTCTTTTCTCTCTTCTCTCTCCGAATTAGGGTTTGTTTGTTTTCCGGCACGCACAAAAGGGAAAGATTTGAGGAGGTGATTTTTTAAAACTAGGGTTTTCCTTTCGGTAGACGGGGTATAATTATCTTTTATTATCAATTTATTTTATTTTATTTTATTTTATTTTTCCTTTTCGTACGTACGTAAAAAGGCAAAAATCCATAACCGGATATTTATTATTTAACAATAAAGATCTATTCCCATGAGATAATTCCAAGATTCCTCGAAAAGCGTGCCAGATCTTTGGCACGGATTCCGATGCACCCTACGGTTATCGCGACCTTCAAAACCTCATTCCGGGGGATCCGTAAGTCGGATTTTAGATTCGATTGCACCGCCGTTCATCGTTTTTCGAGCTCTATCACCGAAAAATACCCGCACCGTGTGTTAGTCAACTCAAGAGAACTCGATAATTCGGTTTCCTCTAACTTATACTCTATTAGCAGGAGGGTAAAACGTTACACGAAAAGTTGTGATATTACAGGCGGTACAGATTGGGTTCATCTGGGACGGTTGGTTACTGTTGCATACGGTTATTCCAGTCTAGGACTGCATTTAGAGGCATAGTAGTGGTAGTTTCCTTTCTTTAGCAGTCATTATTGCTTACCACTCTTCTTTCCCTTTCGCCTCTGGTAGAGCTAGTGGGTGCGTTAGAGTTTGAGGATTTACCCACTACGGGAGGCTACTGGTTTACTAGTAGTTCTCACCCCCATTCTTCTTTCCTCTTTTTCTTCTCCCTTGTTTTGCAGTGTCTTCTGCGGGTGCTGTTGGGCTTTCAGCGGCGGGTCAAGGAGAGAGGACGGTTGAGTAGATAGATCTCGAGGCAGGATGAGCGTTTTAGCTAGACTGTTGGTGTACCCATGTTTCCTCAGACGGTTGTACTTTTACTTTTGGGACTGGCTTTTGCCAGCAGGTTGTATTTATTTTGGTGAGCTGGGAGAGACAAATGTATCATTTTTACAGATGTACTGTATTTTATTTCCAGCTTCAATCTGAGATGTAGTAGTTTTAGTTCAGCTCTGTTTTTATTGCTCTTTATTATATCTCTTATATCTGAGCAGGTTGCTGGCGCTTCGTGTACGCGAAAAATTCCGTGTGCACGGCGGATCTGTAGACGGGCCCGGGTTCTGGTATTCACCTGGGGCGTGACAGATTAGGTTGGTATTAGAGCTTAGGGATAGGTCAGTTGGGACTTAGGAAACCCTAGGCTTTTGGCAGACCCTAGGAGGATAGGGTGTGAGAGACACGACATTTTACGAAAGTCGGTGATTTATTTATTTGACTCTTCCTGTGAGTGAAGAGGGATCGACATATCCTATTTTTTTGGGACAGTTATGTTGGCTGCAGACAACATAAAGTTACAAAAATAGGGAGATGTCTTTGACTTTCGCTAGATTGGGTCGAGTGATTGGGGTGTGCTGATTTGCGGCTTTGTCGTGGTGAGCGGTGTCTCCCCGACGCTGGGCACTGATCGTGTGCACCTTGGTGCAGCAGTTGGGTCTGAGCTGTTTATTTCGGGCCGGATACTGTCACGCCCCGGGGGTTTCATTCAGCGGAAACAATCAACGAAAAAGGATTTGTTTTGCGTATCAATTTTTTTTGAAATTCCTTCTTCCCCGGTGCGTGCCCAGACCCGCCGCATACACAGAATCACCCTGTAAACGGACAGAGTCTCCTCTGTATATGCACGGCGTCGCGGCTAATACAACATGCAATCATAGAAGTTCATTCAATCACAATAGTTCTCAATACTTACACAACGTACCCACTCTCAAGGCCGACCAATTTGAAAGAATAAATCCACAATTTTTAAAGCGGTCCCCACCCGGCACCCGGGTTTCTAAAATAGTTCGAAAACCATAAATCCACAGAGTTTTTAAAACAGTGCCCACACGACACTCAGGTTTTGAAAATCCATTTTCTAAAATCCATAAATCCACAAGGTTTTGAAAACGGTGCCCACACGACACCCAAGTTTTGAAAACGATTTTCGCAATTTCTTTTTCTTTTTCTTTCTTTCCTTTTGAAATACGGCCGAACAGAGATAAGAAATTAACATCCACATAACCAAAGAGTAGAGTACCGACATCCACACCGACCCCACGAGGGTATCGAGAACCACACAATAGTCTACAAGAAATAAATGAAATGCGACTGAAAGGGAAACACCGTCTGGGATCTCGAAGGACCCGAAAGCTCCTGACCCGGCCTCACTGTCGCCTAGCTCTCACCCCTGGAGGAACCTGTCACGGAGTGGGAAGTCAGGGACACGATAATACCAAAAAAAAGCAGGAAAAGTAGAAAAGCCGACCATCAGACGATCCGGAGCAACCACCCTCCCAAGAGGGGAAGAGAAACACGAACACCTGTAAAATCTGACCACGTCGAGCATCTACCTCGACTGGTCGCACCACTCACAAAGATCCACGAACACCTGTAACACCTGACCACGTCGAGCATCTACGTCGACTGGTCGCACCGCTCACAAAGAGCCACCGCTCACAAAGAGCCACCGCTCGCACCTTAGCGCCTCAAAACCCCACAACTACAGGGGCCCCACTACGTCACCTCGTGGGTTTACACGGGTAATAGACCACTTTTTCGGAAAAGCGCACCCTTTGCGGTGGCCAAACCGCGGGTGCGCGTGCTGCTGCCTCGAGCATAGTAACCAAGAATACCGTACGAAATCAAGAAACGAGAACTATAGAGACTATCATCTACATATAGTCATATAACAAGAACCATAGGGACTATCATCTACATATAGTCAAATCACAAGAACCATAGGGACTATCATCTACATATAGTCAAATAACAAGAACTATAGAGACTACCATCTACATATAGTCAAATAACAAGAACCATAGGAACTATCATCTACATATAGTCAAATAACAAGAACTATAGAGACTACCATCTATATATAGTCAAATAACAAGAACCATAAAGACTATCATCTACATATAGTCAAATGACAAGAACTATAGAGACTACCATCTACATATAGTCAAATAACAAGCACCATAGAGACTATCCACAATACCTCAATTAAATGCTCAAATGGTGTTAGTTACAAATGTCGGAAATGCCGTGCTAAGTCTCCAAATAAGAACCCACCTCAAACACGAAGGAGAAGACGTGCGGGAGCTCCAACTAAAAATACCCTCGCCGTGTGCCCGAACAGCTACAATAAGAATTATTTGTTAAAAACCATCGTCGTGGTTAAAAACACACAAAAACGGGGCGAAACGGGCTAAAAACGGAGCTTCTGGACCCTTTTTCTGAAGACAGGTGCACGGATCCAGGCGTGGACCGGTTCCACGAAAACAGGCGGCGACGGCGCAGACCGGGAGCATGCCGCAACGGTGGACCAACGTGGCTTGGGCCGGGCCGCGCACAGCAGGAGGCGCGCACCGGGTCCACCTACCCCGCGGCTGCGATGGCGAGGACCGGGTGCACGCCTGGCACGTGCACCGCGCGGCCTGGGCCGGGCTAGCGCACGCGCCCGTGCGCCGCGTCTGCACCATCGGGCTGCGGGGGAGTGCGCCAGGTGCACGCCTGGCGCGTGCACCGCGCGGCCTGGGCCGGGCTGGCGCACGCGCCCGTGCGCCGGGTCCGCCTCTCTGGGCTGTGTAGGCGTGCGCCGGGTGCACGCCTGGTCCCGTGGGCCACGTGGCCTGAAGCCGTACGGGATGAACAGTAACCTTCCCCTTTCGTCTCCCGCGGCTCCGGTGATGACCCCGCGAACACCGCGACTGCGGCGATGACTCCGTGAACACGGTAACGGCGGCGGCGGCCTCCCGTTTAACCACGGCGGCGGCGGCCTCCCGTTTAACCACGGCGGCGGCGGCCTCCCGTTTAGTACCAAACTTGTCTCGCACGCGACCCGACAAAAGGGAAACCTCACACCATAAGACCACGGAAAGACCCATCGCTCACCTTGTTTTCGCCGGTAAGGGAGGAAGAAGGAGGATCGTCACGCTCCCGTTTGTCGGGTTCCGCAGGACGCGCGATCGTCCTTCCTTCTCCCCGTCTCGTCGCCTCGGTTCTTCACGCCCGGTGTCGGATGGTGGGAAGAAGGTAGGAGGAGGGTTGGGGTTTCTCTCGTACTCCTCAGGAGAACCCTAACGCACGAACCCAACGCGATGAGGAGTGGGAAAAGAAAACCTAATCCCCCAAACTCAACACTTAAACGATCGGTTGTGAACCAGGGGTCCAAACTTACCTCGAAAAGCGTGCTGATCGCCCGATCACCTTTCAATGCAACCGAAACAGCTAGTAACCTTCAAAAAATTATTCTGGGAGATCCCGGGTGTCACGCCCCGGGTGTAAACCAGAACCCGGGCCCGCCAACAGATCCGCCGTGCACACGGAATTTCCCATGTACACGAAGCGCGGGTAACCTGCTCAGATAGATAATATACAATAAAAGAGCATAAACAGAGCTGAACTAATAGAACTAACAGTAATCTCAGACTTAAGTAAACTTCAAACTGAAATAAAAGTACAATATACTCCCAGCTCACCACAAATATACAACCAGCTGGCCAAAGCCAGACCCAAAAGTAAACTACTGTAGTCTGAGATACAAAAAGGGAGTACAGCAAAAATCTAGCTAATCTCTTGCTCGGGGTAGATGATCTAGCTAGTCGGCGATCCTCTTACCTCGATCTGCCGTTGAAGGCCGAGCAACTCCCACAGACGACTCTGCAAAACAAAGGGGAGAAAAGAACAGAAAACAATAATGGGGGTGAGAACTACTAGATAAACCAGTAGCCTCCCCTAGTGGGTAAAAACCTCAAATGCTGACGCACCCACTAGGAATAAAGAGGCAAAAAGGAGGGAACAGTAGTAAGCTATAAAGGCTGCTGAAAAAGAAGATGCTACTACAATGCCTCTAAATGCAGTGCCAAAAGATGTCTGTATGCATGCAACAATGGAGCTAACAGCCCAAAGAAACCCAATCTAGACACCAGTAAAAACTGGCACTGCCTGCTCTGTCATCAATCTCATGAACTCAGTATCTCCACTGTTTGAATGACCGGAACCCAACACGGTCTAAAGCCTACTCCGGAGTGGCACTCGAGGGGAGCAACCCACACGAGTAAAGTATCTCTGTATCAACATCTCTGTAACCAATGTCTCACAATAGCAGGACTGGATCATGACCATGATCAAAGTGGGAATACTCCATCCACTAATGCAATCCCGATACCCAATCTGATGTGATAATAACATCCGGTCAACCGCCCAAAATCCGCGGTCACTGCTATGCCCCACAATCCCCAAGACGAGTCTAAACTGTCCCAGACTCAAGATCCAACTACACTATCTCAAGATCCCGATCCGACTCGATCATCATGCATCGATAGAGAAGAATAACAATAAAACATGTTTTCTCCTAAGTCAAATCCCATAATATAGTGCTGCAGTAAAATAGTGGCCTAACTAGATGTCCAAATAAGCATGCAAGTGTTCCTTTTTAAAAGCATTAGAAAAGCGACTAAGGTTTCATGTGAAGACTCATTTTAAAAATAATATTGTTGGGTTACTCATTTGCATGCGGTTTACGATATAGCAATTGTCCAACTTTATTGTCCCAGATTTATCACATAGAGCTATCAAATTAATTTAGGGGGCCAATGCAATAGGTTCAAATATCACACGTTAACTATCACATTTAATATTGGGAGATTCTACTACTCCTAGTGAGCGAGTCAACATAGAGGGATATACAACCACCCACCTCGAAAAGCGTGTACAACACTCCAAGGAATATCCCGCTGTCCTCTAAGTACACCGTCAGCCGAAACAGTATCCTACAACATCACACAATTGCACACGGTGTAAAACAACAAATCCCAAAACAGCTTTTGCTGTTTTAAAAATCAGCACGCAAAACGAGAATTTTCACCTCTGTCCCTAGTTCCTAAAATTCCAAAAAAATCACGGTTGCATTTCTCGCGAAAAGTAGGCCAAAATCTACTCTTGAATCGCCTCGATCTGATATTCCTATGCCGAGAAACAATTCGTCGAAGTCGCCACTGTCCAAAAACCCAAACAGCAAAAGAGGGGGTCAAAACACCTCGGGAATTGTGCCAAGGAATCGGAATCCAGAGAAACCACCAACACGGAAAACGAAGCCCTACCTCTTAGGAACACACCAGCGAAGAAATCGTCAAAAAAGGACTCCTGTACTGCGCAGGGGACTCCTCGGACTGAAGTGCGACGATAACGGGCCGAAAATGGGGGAAAACCGAGGCACACTGTAAAATCCGGATCGCCGCTGTCGATCTTTCAGAAAATCTGGGAACGCACAACGAGGTAGAAAAATCAGTGAGGAACAACTTCTCTTCAATGGCCTCTCTCTGGTTCTCTCTCTATCTCTCGGAAAAAACAGAAGAAGGAGGGGAGGGGAGGCCTATTTATAGGCCCACCAAAACAATTGGGAAAATACCCAATGTGTCCTGGATTCGGGCGCCCGAATCATTCGGGCCCCGAATTCGGGCCCAAACAGTGCCCGGCCCAACTCGGCCCACTCCCGCACACGGGATCCGGTCGGACCGAATGCCGGTCCGACCCGCCCGGGCGCTCGACACGTGTCCCCCGCACAGGGGACAGCGCGCCCGGCGAACCGGCCGCGGCCACGTGCCCCCCATGCGGGGCGGCAGGGTAGGTGGCTCCAGCCCGTAGCGTGGCGCCACGTGGCCCCCCCCTTTTCCCGCCCGACACGCCAGCCGGCGGGCCTGCGCCCGCGTGCGCGTACGGCCGCAGGCGCGCGCCCGCGGGTGCACCGCGCGCACCTGCGCCGTCCAACCCGGGGCCGCCACGTGGCGCGCCCCGGTGCACCGTGCGCCGCGCCTCTGCCCCCCGCCTGCCCGGCCTGCCCGCGCTGCCCGCGCGCGGTCCATGCGCCGCGCGCGCTGCACCGGGCCAACCGACGCCCGCCACGTGGCCCGCCAGTCCACCGTGCACCGGCGGCCCGTTCCGTGGACCGGGAAGCGTGCGCCGGCCCAATAAGGCTCCCCCCGTGCACCAATTTGCGCAGAAAACTTCGGGGGGTCCGTTTTGGGCATCCGGACTCCGAAAAATATAAATAAACAGCCGTTTTCAAGCGTTTTTCCGCGCTGAACCCAAATACGGCCACCGATCAGCCTGAATCCACTCCAAAAATTCGGCAAAAGCATCCGAAGGTCAGGCTTGATCCTAATTCCCCACTGAGTCCAAATCAACACATCCCTTTGACATGTTGGGGCCCAACACACCAATAATAGGTGTTCCACACCCCGAAACAGGGGAAAAACACTGGGGGACCTGGGACACTACACCGGGGTCGGAATTCAAATCCGATCGCGCCACTGTTCCCCGTTTCGCGAGCTTTAACATCTAAAAGTACCCGCGAGCCCCGACGGTCGGCCCAAAAATTCTCGAATTTCAACCCCCCCTAATAATTGAAAAGATTCAATTAGGATCCAAAACGGAAAACCGGAAGGTCGAGGTACTACAAAATAAATAAAATAACCCAATGACATAAAAAGATGAAAAGTCCGATCGTAGAAGGATCCCGTCCGATCACCTCGAAAAGCGTGCCGGCCACTTAGCACGGATTCCGATGCACCACTCAAAGGCAAATGCTTTGACCCCCATTCCGGGAGATCCGTACATCGAAATCCCAATCCGTTCGCTTTGCCGTCCTCCGTTTTTCGAGCTCAATCGCAGAAAAATACTCGCGGTCCAGGCCAGTCCATTGCAGAAAACACAGTGAAAAGTTTTCCTAACGATCCCGTCATAAAAAGAAGGTATACAAGGGCAAGGAAATTCCAGGACTCTACATCACTCACCACTTAAAATAAGTTTCGTCCTCGAAACTTATTCCTGGTCCGCATCGAATAAATCTGGGTAGCACTCCCTCATCCTTGACTCCAGTTCCCCAGTCGCTTCACATTCTTCCTGGTTGCTCCACAGCACCTTCACATGGGGGATCCTCCGGTAGCGCAATCCTTTATGTCCTCCCGTGCTAAGATCCGTACCGATGTTTCACCGAAGCTCAGGTCCTCTCTAAGCTCTACAGCAGTGATCATCCATTATCCCAATCAAGTACGCAGGTTCGAAGAATATCTTCGAGAATCCGGATCGCTCGCTCGGACTGTCCGTCGGTCTGGGGGTGAAACGCCGTGCTGACGTGTGGTTTAGTCTCTATAGCTTGCCATATACTTTGCCAACGGTTCGACACAAGCCAAGTGTCTCTAGCCCACGTCGTATGGATGGGGGGAAAAGAGTCGACTTCGTCAATCGATCCACTGTGACTCAAATCGCATCGCGTCCTTGAACATCTTCGTGTCACCCGGATGCGCCGTATAGGGGGCGCAGTGCGCCTCTGACAGTATCTCCTCCTTCAACTCTGGCAGCTTTGGTAAGCAATTTCGCCCTCGAAAACATATTGCGCCGTTCGCACTCGCCAAAAAGTTGCTCGCGTGGTCCGGGGGGAAAACATGTCTTGAACAAGCTGTATCGGTGCGCCTCTCTTCTGACCTTCCAGGGTTTCTCTAATAGGGTTGGCTTGATCATTAAGGACAACAAGGTCGCGCGACAGTACCGGTCCTGCTGAGTACTCGCGCTCATCGATTCCCCCCCCCGGTTTGACCCTTCCTGCTCACAACATCCGCTATGATCCCCGTCGCCGACACAATGCGCCCCAAAAAGTCCACTTCGCGAAGTCAGAACTCACCTTAATTTCTTAAATTTAGCAACCAGCTCCTGGTCCCTGAGATTCCGGAGAATAATCCGCAAGTGCTCCTCGCAGTTGATTGAAGAGGTCGTCAATCCTGGGCTTGTTCTTCACTGTAACCTTGTTTATCTCCCTGTAGTCGATGCGTAGACGTAGGCTTCCGTTCTTCTTTCACACGAAAGCACGGGTGCGCCCCAAGGCGACACGCACGGTCTAATGAACCCTTTATCCAGAAAACTCCTAGTCGTGCCTGGTAGAAGCTTGAAAGAGAGGGTGACCCCTCGCTCGGGGGTACTCCTGGCAGTTCAGTCAGAAGGACGTCAGAAGGAACCCCTACAACGGGGGTGTCAGTGAGTGATGCAAAGGGGCGAGTCGCTAGGCTCACTGAAACCAAGTAACTACCCATCCGCCTGGTACCTCGTGAACCACTCAATTCCCAGCACCTCGTCGTAATCCTGCTTCCGGACTCGGAATTTCCCGTCACGACGCCACCGGTCCGCAACCCACCTCAGCCGGCGCTGAGAAGTCAGCAATAAAAGTCTCGTGATGCGTCGAGGTACCCCAGTCCTACCGCCCGACCCGTACCGATGAACCTTTAAAAGTCCAACACAACTAACCCGACGACAAGGAAAACAAACCACACTAACGCCCTCACAAGGCTCCAAGAGGTGCCAACAAAACAGGCTGGGTTACTAACCACCCGAAAATTTCCCCCCCGAAAACAACGAACTCACCCTCCCGGACTACCCGTTCCGACTGTCCGTCCTACCGAGGCGACGGTCAAGACTAACGTTAGGTTTCAGCTCTAAGACTTACCACAAGGTCTACCCCACAAAAAGAGCTGCGTACAGGACCCCCTAGCCGAAAGTGCCCAGTGCCAAAACTCCGAGTAGTCGCCAGATTCCCCCTTGACTCACACCTGCCCCAACAGATCAACAATCCAAAACGCTCCCAAACTAAGCCTCAAGGCTAAGCCTTAGTCATGGGAAGCTGGCGACACAACCCACAAGGTAAGGTCCTACCCCCGTCCTGGCACCGACGGGTCCGACTCTCTAAATTGCCACTAACTCTCGGTCCCACTAAGTACCGGGCATCGAAACAAGCGGTAAACCTCCAGACCAACAGTGACACTCCCGACTAGGAGAAAATCTAAGCTCTAGGTCCGCTCAACAGTGACCTACAGGTGCTGAAGACTATCCATCTGAAACCTAAAGGGTCGGAAGAAGACAAGCAACGAAAACAGCGAGAAGAACCCTGTCAACAGTTGCCTAGGTTCACTAAACGCACTCGAGGGATCACACGCCAACCCACCAATAGGACAACCTAACCGGCCCTCTAGCGCAGAACACAGGAACCTGACCCAAAGCTACCTGGCACCACCAGCGTCCAAAAGTTAAACCCCCCATTAAAAGTCACCACCTACGTACACTTGTGCTAAGCAAGGTCATCTCTAACCAAAAACGAGCCCAAACGAAGAAGATTTACCAGCCCCGGTGGTCTCCCTTTTCTAACCCAAAGGAGCCCCCGAGACCCCAGCACGACAATCTCTACAACCATCGCAGTGTCTATGGTGAAAAGCCGAACTATGGGTAACAATCATAGGGGAAGAATCCTCATTCCCACCCATAACTTGCCCAAGGTGAAAAAGGAATCGACCAACTACTTGCTATAGCCAAACCACCACGGTCTCCCCCCAAGGAACCCCCGGCAGTGGTTCCCGGCGCCGGTCCCGTAGTTGTTACGGAATTTAAGTTGGCGTATTTCGTGAATTCGGTTAAGTCTTGAAGATTGAAGGTAAAGAAGGTTGGATCATATAACTCAATCTCAAGAAAGAATAATTCAAAAGGATCAGGTATGTTTAACTTAATATCTTTGGTGATCCGAATACTTCTTATAGTGTAGAAACACTTGGATGGATTTGTAATTGCATAAATATCAAAAACTGGACATGGGACATGTTCAGGATCCGGATCAGACTTTGCAATCCGGATCCCGAAGGTTGTTCGTTCATACACCAGTTCAATCCGGATCGTAGCTTCCTTTGGTCCGGATCCCGAACACTGGGTTTACCATTTTATTTGAACGATCCTGATCAGGCTTTTCAATCCGGATCCCAAACGTTGATGTTTGGTGAACTGTATGAACGATCCGGATCAGGCACTTCGATCCGGATCCCGAACCTTCATTTTTCTGGAAACTGTTTTTCTCGCTACTGTAATCCGGATCGCCGAACTCCGATCCGGATCGTCGTCATGTAAAATTCCAGAAAAGGATAGTTTTTGATCCTTATCTTCTTCCAAGGGTTTCTAACCTATAAATAGACCCTATGATTCTTTTTCTAGGGCTAATCCAATAATCCAAAAAGAAGCCGCTAAGCCTAAAAGCCGTCATCTTTTATACGGCCTAAGATCCACATATAGAGAAGAAAGGAAATCATAGATTCTATCTTATGTTTCTTCATCTATATTGATTGATTTGATTCTAGGTTTTCATACTCACATTTTGAGTATAATCAAATCAATGAATAATTAGATGGTATTTTCGATCTATTTCTAATCTAAGTATTCGGCGGATCATCACCACCCAAAAAATAACGATTTACCCCAAAATCGGCGCGTGGACTCGCGTGGCCTTGTGGATTCAAGGTGGTACCGCTCTCGTGGATTCGGAGCGAGGTACGTTCGTGGATTCGAAGCGTGCTACTGGGTGAAGACCGTGGATTCGGTCGGACGTCGTGGACTCGACGTTGGACGCTGTGGATTCGGCGTTGGACGCAGATCGTGGATTCGAGAAGCGTCGTGGAGCGAGCGGAGAAGATCAACTAGGAGCGTATGGAAAAGGTTGAGTCGTCTGTGAGTACGGTATATCACCTTGTACGTGTTTAATTCTAGTGGATTTCACCGTGTTATCGGTCCCGTGGTTTTTTACTCCGGTTTGGAGTTTTTCCACATAAAAATCTCTGCGTGTTATTTATTTTTTCCGCATTGGGTTTTATATCGCAAAGATTTTTGAGTGTTTATTGTTTACACCTATTCACCCCCCTCTAGGTGTTTTTTCCCCTATTTAGATCCTATTATACATATAACCCAACAGTAGTCACTGTCGTAGCTGCTGCGGCTGGCGTCGTGGTCTGGGCTGACGGCATCCCGGCTGCCGCAGCCGGTGGAGGGGCCGCGCCTGTCTAGGCCCTCATCACCTGCGATCCCGTTGCTGGTGCGTTTGGCCCTTGCGGAGGGGCCTGGGCGACCGTCACTGTCGCGGCCGGTTGTTGCTGCGTCAACTGCCGCACGTGGTCCGTGAGGGTCACCAGTCGCCCTGCCATTTCCTGCAGCGGTTGCCGCAGGAGCTGGGTCTCCGCGGCCGTCGGCGCCGTCGCATCTGCCCCCGTGTCCCCGGCCGATGATCTAGTTCGGGCCAAACTCTGTGTACACACACACTACAAAAGTCAGCTCTAGACTTCGCTAGAAGCAGTCAACCGCCTATCGAGAGAAAAGGGCCTGTTCTCCCCCTCCGATCACTCGCGTTCTACTCTCCTATGCCCTACCCATTTCATTCCCTTGTAGCTAAGTGAGGTATCTCCGTGGATGTCGGGCACTGAACTGTTGTGATTAAAGAATGCCTCTGATACCATCTTAATCTGTCACGCCCCGGGGGTTTCATTCAGCGGAAACAATCAACGAAAAAGGATTTGTTTTGCGTATCAATTTTTTTTGAAATTCCTTCTTCCCCGGTGCGTGCCCAGACCCGCCGCATACACAGAATCACCCTGTAAACGGACAGAGTCTCCTCTGTATATGCACGGCGTCGCGGCTAATACAACATGCAATCATAGAAGTTCATTCAATCACAATAGTTCTCAATACTTACACAACGTACCCACTCTCAAGGCCGACCAATTTGAAAGAATAAATCCACAATTTTTAAAGCGGTCCCCACCCGGCACCCGGGTTTCTAAAATAGTTCGAAAACCATAAATCCACAGAGTTTTTAAAACAGTGCCCACACGACACTCAGGTTTTGAAAATCCATTTTCTAAAATCCATAAATCCACAAGGTTTTGAAAACGGTGCCCACACGACACCCAAGTTTTGAAAACGATTTTCGCAATTTCTTTTTCTTTTTCTTTCTTTCCTTTTGAAATACGGCCGAACAGAGATAAGAAATTAACATCCACATAACCAAAGAGTAGAGTACCGACATCCACACCGACCCCATGAGGGTATCGAGAACCACACAATAGTCTACAAGAAATAAATGAAATGCGACTGAAAGGGAAACACCGTCTGGGATCTCGAAGGACCCGAAAGCTCCTGACCCGGCCTCACTGTCGCCTAGCTCTCACCCCTGGAGGAACCTGTCACGGAGTGGGAAGTCAGCGACACGATAATATCAAAAAAAAGCAGGAAAAGTAGTAAAGCCGACCGTCAGACGATCCGGAGCAACCACCCTCCCAAGAGGGGAAGAGAAACACAAACACCTGTAAAATCTGACCACGTCGAGAATCTACGCCGACTGGTCGCACCACTCACAAAGAGCCACGGACACCTGTAACACCTGACCACGTCGAGCATCTACGTCGACTGGTCGCACCGCTCACAAAGAGCCACCGCTCACAAAGAGCCACCGCTCGCACCTTGGCGCCTCAAAACCCCACAACTACAGGGGCCCCACTACGTCACCTCGTGGGTTTACACGGGTCATAGACCACTTTTTCGGAAAAGCGCACCCTTTGCGGTGGCCAAACCGCGGGTGCGCGTGCTGCTGCCTCGAGCATAGTAACCAAGAATACCGTACGAAATCAAGAAACGAGAACTATAAAGACTATCATCTACATATAGTCAGATAACAAGAACCATAGGGACTATCATCTACACATAGTCAAATAACAAGAACCATAGGGACTATCATCTACATATAGTCAAATAACAAGAACTATAGAGACTACCATCTACATATAGTCAAATAACAAGAACCATAGGGACTATCATCTACATATAGTCAAATAACAAGAACCATAGAGACTACCATCTACATATAGTCAAATAACAAGAACCATAGAGACTATCATCTACATATAGTCAAATAACAAGAACTATAGAGACTACCATCTACATATAGTCAAATAACAACCACCATAGAGACTATCCACAATACCTCAATTAAATGCTCAAATGGTGTTAGTTACAAATGTCGGAAATGTCGTGCTAAGTCTCCAAATAAGAACCCACCTCAAACACGAAGGAGAAGACGTGCGGGAGCTCCAACTAAAAATACCCTCGTCGTGTGCCCGAACAGCTACAATAAGAATTATTTGTTAAAAACCATCGGCGTGGTTTAAAACACTCAAAAACGGGGCGAAACGGGCTAAAAACGGAGCTTTTGGACCCTTTTTCTGAAGACATGTGCACGGATCCAGGCGTGGACTGGGTCCACGAAAACAGACGGCGATGGCGCAGACCGGGAGCATGCCGAAACGGTGGACCAACGCGGCTTGGGCCGGGCCGCGCACAGCAGGAGGCCCGCACCGGGTCCACCTCCCCAGCGGCTGCGATGGCGAGGACCGGGTGCACGCCTGGCGCGTGCACCGCGCGGCCTGGGCCGGGCTGGCGCACGCGCCCGTGCGCCGGGTCCGCCTCTCTGGGCTGTGTAGGCGTGCGCCGGGTGCACGCCTGGTCCCGTGGACCGCGTGGCCTGAAGCCATACGGGATGAACAGTAACCTCCCCCTTTCGTCTCCCGCGGCTCTGGTGATGACCCCGCGAACACCGCGACTGCGGCGATGACTCCGTGAACACGGTAACGGCGGCGGTGGCCTCCCGTTTAACCACGGCGGCGGCGGCCTCCCGTTTAGTACCAAACTTGCCTCGCACGCGACCCGACAAAAGGGAAACCTCTAAGGCCACGGAAAGACCCAACGCTCACCTTGTTTTCGCCGGTAAGGGAGGAAGAAGGAGGATCGTCCCGCTCCCGTTTGCCGGGTTCCACAGGACGCGCGATCGTCCTTCCTTCTCCCTGTCTCGTCGCCTCGGTTCTTCACGCCCGGTATCGGATGGTGGGAAGAAGGCAGGAGGAGGGTTGGGGTTTCTCTCGTACTCCTCAGGAGAACCCTAACGCACGAACCCAACGCGATGAGGAGTGGGAAAAGAAAACCTAATCCGCCAAACTCAACACTTAAACGATCGGGTGCGAACTAGGGGTCCAAACTTACCTCGAAAAGCGTGATGATCGCCCGATCCCCTTTCGATGCAACCGAAACAGCTAGTAACCTTCAAAAAATTATTCTGGGAGATCCCGGGGTCAGAATTTAAATCCGATCGCGCCACTGTTCCCCGTTTCGCGAGCTCTAACATCTAAAAATACCTGCGAGCCCCGACGGTCGGCCCAAAAATTCTCGAATTTCAACCCCCCCTAACAACTGAAAAGATTCAATTAGGATCCAAAACGAAAAACCGGAAGGTCGAGGTACTACAAAATAAATAAAATAACCCAATGACATAAAAAGATGAAAAGTCCGATCATAGAAAGATCCCGTCCGATCACCTCGAAAAGCGTGCCGGCCACTTTGCACGGATTCCGATGCACCACTCAAAGGCAAACGCTTTAACCCCCATTCCGGGAGATCCGTACATCGGAATCCCAATCCGTTCGCTTTGTCGTCCTCCATTTTTCGAGCTCAATCGCAAAAAAATACTCGCGGTCCAGGCCAGTCCATTGCAGAAAACACAGTGAAAAGTTTTCCTAACGATCCCGTCATAAAAAGAAGGTATACAAGGGCATGGAAACTCCAGGACTCTACAGATACCCTGATTTGGAGTCTGAGAGCTCCGGACCCGAAGCGTAGTAGTGTTGGGAGGGCAGATCAGCGGCGGTGTGACACAGTTGGCGGAGCAGTAACACAGTTGTCGGAGCAGCGCAGTGACACAGTTGTCGGAGCAGTGACACAGTTGTCGGAGCAGCACAGTGACACAGTTGTCGGAGCAGTGACACAGTTGTCGGAGCAGCGCAGTGACACAGTTGTTGGAGCAGCGAGTAGCCCCCTCTGTGCCGACGTTTAGTGCTGGGGCACCGAGGCAGGGTGGACAGTGGACAATGGATAAGCTGTGGGACAACATCGATCGAGTGAGCTAGTTTTGGCGGATGAGTCATTCCGATTCGTGGGATTGAGTATGGAGCCTTTGGAGGCAGGGTCGTGTTCGGTGGGGGATAGAGAGTACTTGAAA
Organism: Tillandsia leiboldiana; assembly: GCA_029204045.2. Lineage (NCBI taxonomy): Eukaryota > Viridiplantae > Streptophyta > Magnoliopsida > Poales > Bromeliaceae > Tillandsia > Tillandsia leiboldiana. The sequence continues at coordinate 38,424,440 of CM055065.1, forward strand.
GCCTTGTGTGTCAAGAGTTAACGCAGTTGCGGAACGGCGTGCTCTATGTGTAGGGGGATGAGGCGCATCGGATATGTGTGTCTGGGAGTGGGTTGCACCAGGATACCTTTTGGCTCGTTGGGTTCCCCCCATTTCAGATTTTGGACGCCTCAATGGAGTAGGCGTCGGGTATGGAGCGTGGCGCTGCAACTCCTTTGAGTTTGGACCTGCTGCCAAAGGCGAGTTCTGATAGAGGCGCTTGGCGCCGGGTGATAGAGGACAGATCAGTCGGAAGAAGCATTCCCGATTTCTTTTCCCAGGATGGTGGATTTTTGAGGCGCCAGAGGTCGGGTGGACCCCGATGGCAGCATCAACATCAGTATCGGCAGCATTGGTGGCATGGATGTGTTACCTGCGGAGGGCTACTTTTATCGCCCGGTGTGAGCAGAGGCAGAGGTCGTACTCCCTTTATGTGGTTGGTTGTGATCTTGTAGGCAGACTGAGCGACGACCCCCTGCATCGAGTGGATGGGTCTGTGCCGCCCGGTTGTGGGGCGCCACGGCAGAGGATCTGGTTATGGCAGGTATGATTATATTCCAGCAGCATGAGTTAGGGGTAGGATGGATGCGACGTGCACGGGAGGTTCAGATTTCCGATCACACTTTGCACGTGGAGGAAGGTTGTTGGTCCTGCCCAGGGTAAATAGGGTTCAGGATAATGCCGGTAGACCGGATGGTCTTGACTCAGCTACGGGACTTGGATTGTGTTACTTTAGATGGTTCACTTCGGCTTTGCGAGGAATATCGGTACTTGGATGAGGTGACCATCAGGAACAAATACCCTTTGCTGAGCATGGATTGGCCAGTGCCCTGCCGCGGTAATGGATTTCGTGAACTGGATTGTTCGACCTTATTTGGATGCGTGTGGATTCAGGGAGCAGGGAAATTGCTTATGCATCCCGGCGGCTTAAGGATTAGAGATCAGAGTCCGAGTGATCAGTCGGGGGACTTTATTTTGGATACCTCGGGAGTATGGAGGAGGTATTAGTCAGTCTTGGGAGCTTGAGTTGAGGATGATTGTATGCCTACCCTGTTGGTTTTTATACATTAGGATCCACAAGGATCTAAATAGGTACTATCAAACAACTAGAGGGGGGGTGAATAGGTGTAATACTCAAAAAACCAATCTCAGTGCAAAATAAAAACCAATGCGGAAAATAAAAACAGCACACCGAGATTTACATGGAAACTCCAATCTAGGAGAAAAACCACGGGACCAACACGCAATAACAATCCAATAAGAAAAGGAAGAATAACAAGGTGATTACTGACTCCACGGACTCAACCCCTCCTTCAAGTTCTTCGGACCTTGCGCTCCACCGATTGCACGTCCACTGCACACGTTCGAATCCACGAACGCCACTCGAATCCATGAGCACACGTTTCGAATCCACGAAACGCCTTCAACACACCGAATCCACGATGCTACGTCGAATCCACGACGAAAACTCAGCCGATACAAAATATAGGCTTCGATGGTGATCCTTTGCTTAGATTAACATTGAAGAACCATAGATGGAATCTCTAAGCAAAGACTAAATCAATTCGACAAAAAGTATATCTTGGAAGAACCGTCGAATTGACCTAAAAGAGGCTAAAGAGAAGAACAATAATAACCTAGCCAGTGTTGACCCGGATATCTGCAAGGCTCCTACAGTATGACCAGCAGCTTCTGGAGGCCTTATGTGGCGTGTCGGCGGTGTTTCTGCACCAATTTGGACACAAGTGAGGGACTTCAGGTGTTAAATGGATCACGTGGGTAATCGGAGGACCCCGTCGATTGTTTAGAAGTGGTTTCGCGCGAATCGGGCATCAGAATTGGACTCAGCGCGAAATTTGGGTTAAGAATACTCATCTGGATGCCTTCGATAAATTTTAGAGTCGGAATTTGGCAAAACGGACAGCGGATTTGGATTCAGCGCGTGAAAATGATGAAAATGGACTATTTACTTGTATTTTTCGGAGCCCGGATGCGAAAACACAATTTTCGAGGCAAAGGTAGCAGATCTGACGACTCGCACGTGTATCGAGGCAAACCAGACCCTGGTTCGTACCCGAACTGGTAAATTTTCCCTTTTAGTTGGGGGTTTGGGTCAATTCTCTTTTCGCCTCTTGGTTCACCCGATCTCTTTTTCTGCAATTTAGGGATTTGGGGGTGGATCAATTCCCCTATGTGGCACCAAAACGGCTAATTAAACCCGTTTGGGGACTAGGGATTTCCCCAAAACTCCCCTTTTATCCTGTGCGTAAACCCCCACCCGAGCGAGAGCAAAACCTAGTTTCCCCCACCTCTTGCAAGGCGACGCGAAGAACCCAGGTAACGACGGGGAGAAGAAGGGAACGATCGCCTCCCCGCAAGATCCGACGAACGCGAAGAGGACGATCCTTCTCCTCCGCCCAGTGCCGGCGAAACCAAGGTGAGTCATGTTTTCGTTTCCCTTTTCGTTTCTTGTTCCGAGTGAGGGGAGGAGGTTCCCGGGAAGTTTCCGGAGGTGGGGCACCCGATGCGCAAGGAGGCGAGGGAGGAGTGAGCCACCCGCCGGCAGGGCACCCGCGCGGGCTTGATGCCACGCGGGGCCGCCCGAGCCTGCGGGCAGCTCCCCCGCGCGGGCTGGGCGCCGCGCGGGACCACCCGCACGCGGGGGCGCCGCGCGGTGGCGCCGCGCGGTGCCTGGCACCGCGCGGGGCAGCCCGCGCATGCGGGCAGCGCGCCCGCGCGGGCTGGGCGCCGCTCGGGGCCGCCCGCATGCGGGGGCGTCGCGCGGGGTCTGGCACCGCGCGGGGCAGCCCGCGTATGCGGGCAGTGCGCCCGCGCGGGCTGGGCGCCGCGCGGGGCCGACCGCATGCGGGGGCGCCGCGCGGGGTCTGGCACCGCGCGGGGCAGCCCGCGCATGCGGGCAGTGCGCCCGCACGGGCTGGGCGCCGCGCGGGGCCACCCGCATGCGGGGCACCGCGCGGGGCAGCCCGCGCACGGGGGCAGTGCACCCGCGCGGGCCGGGCGCCATGCGGGTCTGACAACGCACGGGCCCATGCGCACGCACGGACAGCGAGGCGGCGCGGGGTCACCTCCGCCACGGTCACCGACGCCGCCACCGTCGGAACTGAGGACCCCGCTCCGGGACGAGAACCGGATGATGTTATTGCTTTTCATGGACGGTGGTTGGTGGGTACTGATTCCCTTCCCGGGGGATTTCTTTTGTAGTTGCGGGGAGCGCGCCGGGACGCGGGGGAGTCGAGCGTGATCACTACTCTTGACAGGTGGGTTTTGTTTTGGGATTTAGCGTCGGGTTTCCGGCGATTGTACCTTATTTAATATCAGTATCTAATCGTGCTAACATGATAGCCCTTGAGGACTTTATCGTTGAATTTAATTAGTAATATGGTAACTCTGTTCGCGTTTGGTACTATGGTTACTTTGCTGGAGGTTGCAGCACGCGCACCCGCGGTTTGGCCACCGCAAATGGTGCACTTTTCCGAAAAAGTGGTCCATGACCCGTGTATACCCACGAGGGGATGTAGTGGGGCCCCTGTAGTTGTGGGGTTTGATGCGCCGATGTAGAGTACCGGGTCTTCGGATGGCGCGCCGTCCGCACATGATGTCGTGGAGCAGGGAGTTTGCCTCGGGCATGTTGCGTTGTGATTACCGTTGATGTCGGGTTGATTTGGATCAACGCAGAAGTCCCAGCTCGATTCGGGAATTTTCCGGCATAGTGCGCCGATTGAGGATTGGATTTGGGAATTTACTGATCTCACAGTGGAGTACAAAAAATTTGGGAACACTTGGAACAGGTATATTATCAGATTACAGCGAAGTTCGGGAGGTTCCGGACTGACGCGGAGGATCCGTAGGCAAAAAGTGAGTCGGAACTGACAGTTTCGGAGCCGGTTTTTTATTTGAGCACCCCGACTCAACGGATGAGCTTTTTGAAGAGAAAAAGCTGTGAGCGTGTGTACTTTCCATTTACAGCGGAGTTCGGGAGGTTCCGGACAGCGACGGAGAGCCCGAAGGCAAAAAGTGAGTTAGAGTTGGGCTTTCTGGAATATTTTATTAATTTAATTAATTAGCTTTGCTAATTGAGGGTCTTCTCTGCTTGAAGGCTGGGAGTATGGAGTGAGGTAAGTGGATTTGATTGGTTTCTAATTAAGCTTTATGTCTCTAATTAAGGTTTTATTTAAAGTTATTTTCTTTTTAAATTAATTAGAGCATTATGCTTTATAAAGGGCCTTATCCCCTCCACCCACCACTCTCTGTAGCAGAGAAGAAAGGAAGAGAAAAGAGAGGAGAAAAGAGAGGAAAAGGAAGAAGAAAAGGGAAAGGATGAAGAAGAGGGAAAAGATGATGGAGATGATGGTGAAGTAGAGGAAAAGAGAGGACTTGAAGGCATTATTGGTTTTTGGACTCCCCGTCGGTGGCCGGGGGAAACTCGTGGGCGTGCGGCGAGCGTCGACGAGGTAAGCAAATTTCAGATTTTTTGGGTCTTTTCGGTGTTCAGGGCTTTAAATGTTTTATCGAGGTTTTTGGAAAATTAATTTGAATTTTCTTTCTTCTCTTTGTGCGGGGAATCACCGCCGTGGGAGCCGCGCGCTCGCAATGGCGCACGCGCGGCCGGCGCGGCTGCTGCGCGGGCGCACAAGGGCGCCACGCACAGCAGCCGCCCTGGGTGCTGCAGAGCTGGCAGCACCCTGCGGCACCCCGCGGGCCCCTTGCCGGCCACGCGCGGTTCCGCGGCCCTGCGCGGGCTGCGCGCAGCGCCGTGGGCGCTGCGCGAGCCGCGCGTGGTGCCGCGGCCCTGCTCGGGCCCCGCGCAGCCCTGCGGACCGCGCGCGAGGCGTGCGCGGTGCCGCAGGCCGCGCGCAGGGCGCGCACCGCGTGGGCCCTTGCGGGCAACGCGCGGTGCCGCGGCCCTGCACGGGCCGCGCGCAGCGCCATGGGCGCTGCGCGGGCAGCGCGCAGCCTTGCGGACCGCGCGCGGTGCCGCAAGGCCGCGCGCAGGGCGCGCACCGCGCGGACCCTTGCGGGCCGTTCGCGGTGCCGCGGGCCTTGCGCGGGCGGCGCGCAGCGCCGCGGACCCGAGTGGGCGCGCGCGGCGCTGCGGGGCGCCGCTCGGCCGGGCCAGCGCCGCGCGGCAGGACTGCCGGAGCTGTGCGGCTGGCTGTGCCACGCGGTCGATTTTGCTGGCATCGGCTCGTCGAGCGCGTGCGCGTGCTGTTTCGCTTGCTGTTTTCCGTTGTTTTTGCGAGCAGTTTCGCATGGCGTGTTCCGCTGTTTTCGCGAGCAGATTTTCTTGCGGTTTTCGCAGTTTTCGAGCAGTTTCGCCTGCTGTTTTCGCGAGCCTTTTTGTGCAATTTTTGCGAGCGGTTTTTGCGCAGTTTCTCGCCGACGGAGCTGTTTTTCGCCGTCGGGCGCAGTTTTTCGCCGACGGAGGCTGTTTTTCGCCGCCGGATGCTCGGTTTTCGACCGTTTGACTGATTTTGCAATTTCTTCCTTCCTGGCGGTTGCAGTGCTGTTTTTAGCTTCCGTCGAGGCTGGTTGTCAGTTTCTTCGCCGCGTTTAGCCGCGGGCTGGCTTCGGGGCATCCGCGGAGAGCGCGGTCTTGTGTTGGTCACGGCGTGCTCTGCTTTGCGTGCGGATTCTGGCACCGTGCTTCGTTTGCGTGCGGACCCCGTGGAGGCAAGGTAATCCCGCTGAGCCTAATTGCAAGTGTCGACAAGCAATTGGTAGCGAGCAGAGGTGGGTTGGTTTTCTCTCCAAGTCTACGGACTTCCTTCTAATTCTATTATGATAGGAGTTGCATGCTAGTAAGTGTATTATTGGAACCTTGACTAGCACCCCTGTCATATGTTGCATGTGGTTAACCAGACCAATAGAGAACCTTAATCTGGGCTAGGTTCTTTTATGCTTTAGACATCCCACACATTGCATATCCTTCTGGACATAGAGTTCCTTGCCCAGGTAGTGGGTCGAGTGGTCAGAGTGTTGTGGGATGGGTGTTGCACTCGGGCCGAGGGCCGAGTGGGGTCTGGTGGCTGGGTTAGGCCAGTGTTGGTGTTTGGGAGCCGTTTCAGATAAACGGTGGTCCCAAGAGTTTAGTTTTCGCTGTTCTTCTCGTCACCACCGTGTTGTGATCGTGGTGCACGTGTGTTAGCAGGACCTTGAACCCAGAACCTTTTTGGACGAACATATGATTTTAGTCAGCCAATGTTTTCTTCCAAGCCTCGCAGGGGCGCCTGAGTCTGTTCTTATTTGATAGGACGAGGGCATTAGCTCTTCGAGGTTTGGACATAAAACTTGTTTTCAAATGGTTTCCTATAAAGACTAAAAATCATTAAAAAGAAGAATTTCTCTCAGATCAAATGGTTTCTTAATAAACGTCACCGTTTCTTATAAACTTATCCACCCGAGATGATTCGAGTGGTCTGGGTTCTAAGGGCTGATTTCCTTCTTGGGCCGAAAACGACGGGAGGCTACGCCTATAGCCTGTTCTTGCTTGATCGGGGCCGAGGTATTAGTCTCCCGAGGTTTTCGGACCCTTCGCGGATCTGGCTGTGGAGCATCTCCTGCCGTGAGTTTGTGTGTTGAGACAGATTTCCCACTTTAACCGAGAGGGGCCGAATCCCTGAACGGTAAAGGATCGAGAACTTCGATAGATTGAGCCTAGAGTCTGTTCTTGTGTAATTGGGGTTCTAGGCACCGGACTATCAGGATTTTCGGATCTTTTCCGCGTCAGTCGGTTCTTCTCGCCTATGAGTGGGGTGTTGTTGTGGGAGCCGTGCGGAGTGACGGCGGTCCCAGCTGGGTAGTTAGTGTTGTGAGCTTGAGTCGTAGAGGGTTCTCCGACATAGCTGTGAGAGTGATCGAGCCATTCATATTTTGAGTCGAGGTTCTTTTCCGACTTAGTTGTGTTTTGAGCTCGTGTTACCAATCTGTTTGATCGTGGATTATAGCCTGCTGAGCCTGACATTTCATGCCAGTTATGAGATACTTGTGATACTTGAGTTCGGTGGGGTCGCTTCCCTCGAGCTACGCCCCGGGTGCGATGATGCTACCGAGCCTGACGAGGCTGCGATGATGCGACTAGTTGATACACTAGAGTTCGCTTGAGATTGAGATGGTCCGTGTAGGACACCCTACGTAAGACCAAGTCCTGTTTGGGCGTAGTGGCAGAAGTGGAGCGCAGGCTGGACTGGACCCTATGAGGCAGTCATGGAGATTGGGTGTTATGTGAGAGAGTATGCTTACTGTGCCTTAGTGAGTTGTCCTTTGAGCATAGTACTTATGACATATTGTCAGTAGTGAGTGGATGCATACCATCGTCTGTGTTCTTTTCCTTTGAGCATAGTAGATAGAGGCATGATAGCTGTAGATACTTTCCAGCTTACTTTTCATTATTGCAGTCTTTTCTGTTATCTTATGCCTCTAGTAGACTTAGTGGGCAGACCGTGGTTCTTCGAGACGGTACCCACTGAGAACTACTGTAGGATGTAGTTCTCACACCCTCTGTCGGTGACAGGTTGCTGAGGCTTTTTCTTCCGTTCCTGCCCGAGCTGGCTTGACGGACCGAGGACAGGGAGGCACGAGATAGTTCCCTACCAGCATTGTTACCTTAGAGTGAGGTAGATGTACCATCCCGGATTGTGGGATTTTGTTATATTTCTAGTTTAGCTCTCCCTTTTGGATTTGTAGATGTTGTATAGGTGGATTTCTTTTGTATCACCTTGTATTCGGGAGATGGAGCTTGTATTCCTTTTCAGCTTTTAGTAGTGAGATTTTATATTACAGCTTTCTTATCCGCTCTGATATCTGTGTAGCTGTAGTTTTGTCTTTTACAGGCTAGACGCTTCGTCTGTACGGCGGTTTCCGTACAGATGGCGGATCTGTTAGAGAGCCCGGGTCGCAGTTTCGACCCCGGGGCGTGACAGATTAGAGTGGTATCAGAGCCTAGGATGTAGGTCATTGAGGACTTAGAAACCCTAGGCTTGTGGTTGGACATTAGGATGACTACGTGAGAGTCGTGACCTTAGCGAGAGTCCTGATTGAGTTTTTACCTCTCCCAAGGGATGGGACGAGTGATTTTACTTGTCATTCTCTCAAAGGTGATTATGTTGGCTGCAGACAACATAATACTTTAGGAAGGATAATAGGTCTTAGACTTTCGCTGGATTGGGTTGTATGGTTGTTGTGTCCAGATGTTCGCTTTTGTTTCAGTTACCTGCGATGCCGCCGAGACGTCGTGCAGCGACGAGAGGGCGTTCGACCTCAGCTGAGGAGCCCGAGCGGCGAGAGGCCGAGCAGACCAGGCAGAGTGAGGTCCAGGAGCTACGGGCTCAGGAGGCCCAGATGTCAGAGGCGTTGCGGTGCCAGGAGGGAAACATGGAGCGTATGATGAGATTGCTTGAGCAGAGGACATCTTCAGCACCACTTCCAGTAGCGACTTCGTCGACCTCGTCGCAGATCGCCCCATTGTCAGAGATGGAGCAGAGGGAGCTCACCGATCGCTTGTCCTTTATCTGCCAGTTTCATCCCCCGCGGTTCTCATGGCAGAGTTCGGAGCCGTGGGAGGTTGAGAACTGGATCGCAGCCATGGAGAAATTGTTTGAGAATCTCTTCATCTAGGAAGAACATCAGGTACATTTGGGGGCGCACTTTTTGGAGAAGGACGGCGAGACTTGGTGGCGTCGAGTTCATCCAGTGGGGCCACCGGGAGTACAATTACTGACGTGGGCGGAGTTTCGAGCTTTGCTACGTGGGGCTTACTTTTCTGATAGTGCAAAGCAGAAGCTAGAAGGGGATCTTCGACGATTGCAGCAGGGTGATCGACCACTTCAGGAGTACATTCAGGAGTTCCAGAAGTTGTTGAACAGTGTGCCACATGTCGCCCCAGATGAGGCTCAGAGGGTGGATTTGTTTGAGAGAGGTCTGCACCAGGATGTCTATCACCTTGTTCACTCGCACCGCTCACCGACTTTGGATGCAGCCATAGAGCGTGCTCGGTGGGTTTCCCGGGGCACGGCGGTTATGTCAGAAAGGGACGGAGCGCCAGGGGCCAGCTCCGGGGTCAGGCATCCAGTGCCGCCTGATTTTGGACAGTCGAGTAGATCGAGACCCCCGAGGCCGCCACAATCCCAGTCTGAGGGTAGTGGATTTCATAGGAGACGGAGATCAGAAGGTCCCCCACAGCCGAGGCACCAGCAGCAGTACCAGGATGTGTGTGTCATTTGCGGTGGACCACATGTAGTGCAGCAGTGTGACCATAGGCAGGGGCGATGCTTTTCGTGTGGACAGACTGGACATTTTCAGGCAGCATGCCCTCGAGCAGTACTTACGGTAATGCCACTTGCGACGGCACCCCCGCTACCTTTTCCAGAAGAATGAGCTCCTCCGACTTACCGCCAGCCAGATGAGGCCACGACGTCGAGGCAGTCAGGACGACAACCAACCACATCGAGAGGATGAGTTTGGGTTGCCCGATTGGTGGGCACCAGATTAGCGGATCGCTTGGTACTTGGTATGACTTCCTTTCCTTGTGTTGAGATCAGAGTTTTGCACCCTGCATGGTTCGAGTTGGTAGATTGTAGTTTTGGGTTGCAGCCACAGCAGGGACAGCTTCAACACCTCTCTCCTTGTTTTCTCGTCATGACGCCGAAATGGGCGAACGGGACGAAAATTTCAAAAAGGGCTGCTCCAGAAATGGAGACGATGCTGTAACCTGTTCTTGTTTGATTGGGGTGAAGGCATCCGTCTTTTGGAATTTTCAGACTTTTCGCTATTCCGGCGGCTTTCCAATTAGAGAGTTGTGGTTGATGACGTTCCTGCTGTAGGGCTTCTTTGTGGAAGGAGGTGTGTTTTGGTTTCGGGGACGAAACCTTCTGAAGGAGGGGAGAGTGTAGAGTACCGGGTCATCGGATGGCGCGCCAACCGCACATGATGTCGTGGAGCAAGGAGTTTGCCTCGGGCATGTTGCGTTGTGATTACCGTTGATGTCGGGTTGATTTGGATCAACGTAGAAGTCCCAGCTCGATTCGGGACTTTTCCGGCATAGTGCGCCGATTGAGGATTGGATTTGGGAATTTACTGATCTCACAGTGGAGTACAGAAAATTCGGGAACACTTGGAACAGGTATATTATCAGATTACAGCGAAGTTTGGGAAGTTCGGGACTGACGCGGAGGATCCGGAGGCAAAAAGTGAGTCGGAACTGACAGTTTCGAAGCCGGTTTTTGATTTGAGCACCCCGACTCAACGAATGAGCTTTTTGAAGAGAAAAAGCTGTGAGCGCGTGTACTTTCCATTTACAGCGGAGTTCGGGAGGTTCCGGACAGCGGCGGAGAGCCCGAAGGCAAAAAGTGAGTTGGAGTTGGGCTTTTTGGAATATTTTATTAATTTAATTAATTAGCTTTGCTAATTAAGGGTCTTCTCTGCTTGAAGGCTGGGAGTATGGAGTGAGGTAAGTGGATTTGATTGGTTTCTAATTAAGCTTTATGTCTCTAATTAAGGTTTTATTTAAAGTTATTTTCTTTTTAAATTAATTAGAGCATTATGCTTTATAAAGGGCCTTATCCCCTCCACCCACCACCCTCTGTAGTAGAGAAGAAAGGAAGAGAAAAGACAGGAGAAAAGAGAGGAAAAGGAAGAAGAAAAGGGAAAGGATGAAGAAGAGGGAAAAGATGATGGAGATGATGGTGAAGTAGAGGAAAAGAGAGGACTTGAAGGCATTGTTGGTTTTTGGACTCCCCGTTGGTGGCTGGGGGAAACTCGTGGGCGTGCGGCGAGCGTCGACGAGGTAAGCAAATTTCAGATTTTTTGGGTCTTTTCGGTGTTCGGGGCTTTAAATGTTTTATCGAGGTTTTTGGAAAATTAATTTGAATTTTCTTTCTTCTCTTCGTGCGGGGAATCACCGCCGTGGGAGCCGCGCGCGCGCGCAATGGCGCACGCGCGGCCGACGCGGCTGCTGCGCGGGCGCACAAGGGTGCCACACGCAGCAGCCGCCCTGGGTGCTGCAGAGCTGGCAGCACCCTGCGGCATACCCGCGTGCGCGGGCGGCACCAGGGCGCTGCGCCCTGGTCCAGCGCCGCGCGGGCCCTGCGGACAGCGCGCGTGGGCGCGCGGGCCCTGCGGACCGCGCTCGTGGGCGCGCGCGGTGCCGCAGGCCGCGCGCAGGGCGCGCACCCCGCGGGCCCCTTGCGGGCCACGCGCGGTGCCGTGGCCCTGCGCTGGCCGCGCGCAGCGCCGTGGGCGCTGCGCAGGCCGCGCGCGGTGCCGCAGGCCGCGCGCGATGCCGCAGGCCGCGCGCAGGGCGCGCACCCCGCCGGCCCCTTGCGGGCCACGCGCGGTGCCGCGGCCCTGCGCGGGCCTCGTGCAGCGCCCTGGGCGCTCCGCGGGCCGCGCACAGCCCTGCGGACCGCGCGCGAGGCGTGCGCGGCGCCGCAGGCCGCGCGCAGGGCGCGCACCGCGCGGGCCCTTGCTGGCCACGCGTGGTGCCGCGTCCCTGCGCGGGCCGCGCGCAGGGCGCGCACCGTGCGGACCCTTGCGGGCCGTGCGCGGTGCCGCGGGCCGTGCGCGGGCAGCGCGCAGCGCCGCGGACCCGAGCGGGCGCACTCGGCGCTGCGGCTCGTCGAACGCGTGCGCGGTCGGTTTTGCTGTGCCGCGCCGTGCGGCTGGCTGTGCCGCGCGGTCGGTTTTGCTGGCAGTGGCTCGTCGAGCGCGTGCGCGTGCTGTTTCGCTTGCTGTTTTCCGCTGTTTTTGCGAGCAGTTTCGCAGGGCGTTTTCCGCTGTTTTCGCGAGCAGATTTTCTTGCGGTTTTCGCAGTTTACGAGCAGTTTCGCTGGCTGTTTTCGCGAGCCTTTTTGTGCAGCTTTTGCGAGCGATTTTTGCGCAGTTTCTCGCAGACAGAGCTGTTTTTCGCCGTCGGGCGCAGTTTTTCGCCGACGGAGGCTGTTTTTCGCCGCCGGATGCTCGGTTTCCGACCGTTTGACTGATTTTATGATTTCTTCCTTCCTGGCGGTTGCAGTGCTGTTTTTAGCTTCCGTCGAGGCTGGTTGTGAGTTTCTTCGCCGCGTTGAGCCGCGGGCTGGCTTCGGGGCATCCGCGGAGCGCGCGGTCTTGTGTTGGTCACGGCGTGCTCCGCTTTGCGCGCGGATTCTGGCACCGTGCTTCGTTTGCGTGCGGACCCCGTGGAGGCAAGGTAATCCCGCCGAGCCCAATTGCAAGTGTCGACAAGCAATTGGTAGCGAGCAGAGGTGGGTTGGTTTTCTCTCCAAGTCTACGGACTTCTTTCTAATTCTATTATGATTGGAGTTGCATGCTCGTAAGTGTATTATTGGAACCTTGACTAGCACCCCTGTCATATGTTGCATGTGGTTGACCAGACCAATAGAGAACCTTAGTCTGGGCTAGGTTCTTTTATGCTTTAGACATCCCACACATTGCATATCCTTCTGGACATAGAGTTCCTCGCCCAGGTAGTGGGCCGAGTGGTCAGAGTGTTGTGGGATGGGTGTTGCACTCGGGCCGGGGGCCGAGTGGGGTCTGGTGGCTGGGTTAGGCCAGTGTTGGTGTTTGGGAGCCGTTTCAGATAAACGGCGGTCCCAAGAGTTTAGTTTTCGCTGTTCTTCTCGTCACCACTGTGTTGTGATCGTGGTGCACGTGTGTTAGCAGGACCTTGAACCCAGAACCTTTTTGGACGAACATATGATTTTAGTCAGCCAATGTTTTCTTCCAAGCCTCGCAGGGGCGCCTGAGTCTGTTCTTATTTGATAGGACGAGGGCATTAGCTCTTCGAGGTTTGGACATAAAACTTGTTTTCAAATGGTTTCCTATAAAGACTAAAAATCATTAAAAATATGGATTTCTCTCAGATCAAATGGTTTCTTAATAAACGTCACTGTTTCTTATAAACTTATCCACCCGAGATGATTCGAGTGGTCTGGGTTCTAAGGGCTGATTTCCTTCTTGGGCTGAAAACGACGGGAGGCTACGCCTATAGCCTGTTCTTGCTTGATCGGGGCCGTAGGTATTAGTCTCCCGAGGTTTTTGGACCCTTCGCGGATCTGGCTGTGGAGCATCTCCAGCCGTGAGTTTGTGTGTTGAGACAGATTTCCCACTTTAACCGAGAGGGGCCGAATCCCTAAACGGTAAAGGATCGAGAACTTCGATAGATTGAGCCTAGAGCCTGTTCTTGTTTGATTGGGGTTCTAGGCACCGGACTATCGGGATTTTCGGATCTTTGCCGCGTCAGTCGGTTCTTCTCGCCTATGAGTGGGGTGTTGTTGTGGGAGTCGTGTGGAGTGACGGCGGTCCCAGCTGGGTAGTTAGTGTTGTGAGCTTGAGTCGTAGAGGGTTCTCCGACATAGCTGTGAGAGTGATCGAGCCATTCATATTTTGAGTCGAGGTTCTTTTCCGACTGAGTTGTGTTTTGAGCTCAAGTTACCGATCTGTTTGATCCTGGATTATAGCCTGCTGAGCCTGGCATTTCATGCCAGTTAAGAGATACTTGTGATACTTGAGTTCGGTGGGGTCGCTCCCCTCGAGCTACGCCCCGGGTGCGATGATGATACCGAGCCTGACGAGGCTGCGATGATGCGACTAGTTGATACACTAGAGTTCGCTTGAGATTGAGATAGTCCGTGTAGGACACCCTACGTAAGACCAAGTCCTGTTTGGGCGTAGTGGCAGTAGTGGAGCGCAGGCTGGACTGGACCCTATGAGGCAGTCATGGAGATTGGGTGTTATGTGAGAGAGTATGCTTACTGTGCCTTAGTGAGTTGTCCTTTGAGCATAGTACTTATGACATATTGTCAGTAGTGAGTGGATGCATACCATCGTCTGTGTTCTTTTCCTTTGAGCATAGTAGATAGAGGCATGATAGCTGTAGATACTGTAATAACCGCGGCTCTATTTGCCTTTCTAGACCTTCTTTTAAAATTCTTGAAAATCCACTTTTCGACTAAGGGGTCCGGGGGTGAACTATTTTTTCTTTATCTCTGGGCAGACTGTCGGGGCTCGCGGGTATTTTTAGACAATAAAGCTCGCGAAGTGGATTTCGGCGGCGCGATCGGTTCTGGATTCTGACCCCGGAATCTCCCAGAATAAATTCCGGAAGTTGGTAGCAGTTCAGGCGACTTACACGTTCTTCGAGGCGGACCGGACCCTGGTTCGCACCCAAACTCATTTCGCCGAGATTGATTTGTATTTTGGGACTTAGGGTTAAGTTCCCGTGGACGGAGGCGGCTAATATTAATACGTATGTGTTGGGTTTAATTTTGGAGATTTCCTACGGTTCCTCTCACCCAAACCCTCCTCTTCCCACCGAACGGCGCGAGGCACCGCGGCGGAGCAATCGAGGAACGGGAAGAACACCGCACACCTCCGGAACCAGGCACGCAAGAACGGGATAATCCTCGTCTCTCCCTCCCTCTCCATCGGCGAGTCGGAGGCGCATTGGTTCGGTGAGGTTGTCTTTATGTTTTTTTAGCTAGGGTTTCTTCCGGAGCGTCGCACGGGAAGGGGGGGAGGCGGCACACCCCAGCCGGCCACACCACCGCCGTCGCAAGCGCCCTTACGCGCAGGGCTAGGGCACCGTGCGTGCGGGCTGAGCGCCTGCGCGGAGCCTGGGCGCCGCGCGGGGGCGCCCGTGCGTGCGGGTCTGGCACCCGCGCGGGCCTGGGCGCCGCGCGGGGTCGCCCGTGCGTGCGGGCTGAGCGCCTGCGCGGAGCCTGGGCGCCGCGCGGGGTCGCCCGTGCGTGCGGGTCTGGCACCCGCGCGGGCCTGGGCGCCGCACGGGGTCGCCCGTGCGTGCGGGTTGAGCGCCTGCGCGGAGCCTGGGCGCCGCGCGGGGTCGCCCGTGCGTGCGGGTCTGGCACCCGCGCGGGCCTGGGCGCCGCACGGGGTCGCCCGTGCGTGCGGGCTGGGCGCCGCGCGGGGTCGCCCGTGCGTGCGGGTCTGGCACCCGCGCGGGCCTGGGCGCCGCACGGGGTCGCCCGTGCGTGCGGGCTGGGCGCCCGCGCGGAGCCTGGGCGCCGCGCGGGGTCGCCCGTGCGTGCGGGTCTGGCACCCGCGCGGGCCTGGGCGCCGCGCGGGGTCGCCCGTGCGTGCGGGCTGAGCGCCCGCGCGGAGCCTGGGCGCCGCGCGGGGCCGCCCGTGCGTGCGGCCTGGGCACCCGTGCTGGGACTGGGCGCCGCCGCTGTCAGGGAGCCGTGCGGGCACCACACCGCACGGAGCCTGATGCGCGTGCGGCCAGCGCGGCAGCACGCTCGCCGCCGCCTCGGGTTCCGACTCGGCCGCCGCCGCCGCCGTCGAACCCGGGAGCCCCGTTCCACGACGGGACCCGAATGTCTGTTCTTGACCCTTGTTTTATGTTGTTTAGTCACTGACTTCTCCCCGGTGGACTTTTGTAGTTTTGGGGAGCGCACCGGGACACGCGGGGGATAGCGCTTTGTTCATCGCTCGTAGAGGTGGGTACATCCTTAGAACCCCTTTATGCCCATTTTCGTTACTGTCATGATTATCGTGTGGTGTGTACTCGGTTCATTTTTGTTGGTTACGTTTTGAGTACTTGGTTCATCATTGTTGGTTTTGTTTTGAGTACTTGGTTCATTATTGTTGGTTTCGTTTTGAGTACTTGGTTCATTATTGTTGGTTTCGTTTTGGGTACTTGGTTCATTATTGTGGGTTCCTTTGAGACTAAGTGTAGACTCGGTATTCTTGGATAGTTGTTTAACTGCATATTTGTAATACTAACGCTGACGGTCTCTATGTTTGCGATATTGTCCTGTGTCCGGGTATTTGAGCTCGTGGTTGCGACACGCGCACCCGCGGTTTGGCCACCGCAAAGGGTGCTCTTTTCCGGGAAAGCGGTCTTCGACCCGTGTTAACCCACAAGGTGAAGTGGTGGGGGCCCCCGTAGGTGTGGGGTTTGAGGCAGCAAAAGGTGGGGGAAAAGGTGCGACCTGTCGGGATAGGTGTCCGACGAGGTCAGGTGCCCCAAGGTGTGAGCGGTGCGATCTGTCGGGATAGGTGCCCGGCGAGGTCAAGGTGTATAGGTGTTACAGGCATTACAGTTGTTGCAGGTGTTACTTGTATTCGCGTGTCACTCTTCCAGTGAGTCGAGTGCTTGCTCCGGATAGACTACGGTTGGATGTTTCTTTACCTGCTTTATTATTATCATTTTTGTTTAGTCGCTGACTTCCCACTTTGCGACAGGGTCCTACAGGGGGGGAGAGTTAGACGACGGCGAGGCCACGGCTAGAGGTGTTGGGTCTCAGGAGACCGGAACAGTGTTTTACTCCTTACTTTCACATTCCATTTAATATTTGTAGACTGTGGATGGTTCTCGATACCCTCGTGGGGTCGATGTGGACGTTGGTACGGTGACATTTGGATTGTCTATTTTTCTTTATACTCCTGTGGGCCGCTTTGGAAAATAAAATAGCAAATAAAAGAACGGATTGCGAAAACTATGATTTCAAAACCCAAGTGTCGTGTGGGCACTGTTTTCAAAAACCCTGAGTTAATGTTGCTTTCAAAAACGGTTTTCAAAATATGGGTGCCGGGTGGGCGCCGTTTCATCAACCGTGGGTTTTATCCTTTCAAACTAATCGGCCGTGAGTTAATTCAGTATATTGTGAATGGTTTTACGTTTGGATTGTTGTGATTGAATGTTTACTCGTTATTGGACATTGTACAAACCGCGACGCCGTGCATATACAGGGGAGACTCTGTCCGTTTGTAGAGTGATCCTGTATATGCGGCGGATCTGGGTACGCGCCGGGGAAGAAGGTTTTCAAAAAAAAAAAAAATACATACCCTTTTGTAATCCGTTTCCGCTAAAATAATCCCCCGGGGCGTGACAGATTAAGATGGTATCAGAGACTTAGCTTTCAATCACAACAATTGGTGCCGACGTCCACAGGAATACCTCACTTAACTGCAAAGGAATGGAATGGATAGATTATAGTAGAGTAGGACGCGAGTGATCGAGGGGGGGGTTCGTTGCATGTTAGTAGGGTGGTCTAGAGTTGACTCTTGTGGCGTGTGACAGACATGACCCGTACTGGATCATCGGCCGGGAACGCAGAGTCAGAGTCCGAGTCCTTTCTCTCGCTAAGAGGTTCGACGTGCCGTTGCTTATTAGCAAAGACTAAAGCCGACCTCCTTTGTGTGCATCCAGATAGAGGGCCGACTCAGCAAGCAACCGACGACGGAAATGGACATCGCCGACGAAGCCAATCGCCTGCTCCGCAACCAGCTGCGCGACGTGGCTGGGCAACTGTTGACTCTCGCGGAGCGCCTGAGCATGCTGACACAGGAACTCGAGGGCGTCGACCGATTCCGGGGCGGCAGCAGAGGCGTTGCCCCTCCCGGGGTGCCGCCGACGGGCCCTCCCACCGTCCAGGAGGCTACTAACCTGACCGTGCACACCAACGTAGAGCGCGCCCGGCAGGAATACTCTTACCCCGAGTCGGCCGGGGACCCCCATCGGAGGGGCCGGGCGAGCAAACGCCCGAGAGCCGGGCAGAACCTCGGGCAGACGACGGAGGAGAGACCTAGGCCACCGAAACCGTGCGTCATTTGCGGCAACGCACACCTCATGACGAGCTGCCCGTGGCGGGACGGACACTGTTTCCGATGTGGCAGGCCGGGCCACACGCGTTATGAGTGCCCTCTGAAGCCGTCTGTCAGTAGACCCCCGGCGCCGCGACATGCTGAGCCTAAGGGAACTGCTGCCTCCACCCCTCAAGGGGGCACTGATCCAGAGAGCCGACCTAATCCACGCCCGACGCAAGCACCGAAGGTCGAACGAGGGCTTAAGGGGAGCGCGCACGTGCAACCGGGATCCTGCGTCATCTGCAAGGGCGCGCACCCAGTGACGGAATGCACTTGGAGGTACCACTATTGTAACCGGTGCGGCTTGCCAGATCACAATCACCTATCCTGCCCCCAAGGGCCCACCCCCGCCTCTGCCGCCGTGCCACCACCGCCAAGAGGAACAGAGAGCGCGGCGGCCCCCGTGCAGACAAAGAACTCGCCCGACGACCAACGATGCGCGGACTCTTTAGACAGCAAACCCCCTCCCCAACACGCGGTGCGACACTGGCCCAAGGATTGTGGGCGGACTCCCCCGGCCGCCCCGGTGGACGACGCGTCGTCCCGAAATAGGGAATGACAGGTACTTTTTTTTCATTTTATTTTCCTTGTTGCCTTCCCTTCCCTTGGCAATATAGAAACACCGTTTGGGCCGGAGCAGCCCGACCCTACCTGACCCTTGCGAGCCCTCCTGCCTTTAGCCCTACCTTTCGTCTCGTCGACCGTTCCGGTCTAGTGTGCTTACGGGCGAGGAAGCAAATCTAACCTTAGTGATTTGCATACCGGTCTGGTTTTCGGGATCGTGTTAGTGCAGGGTTAGCCGAGGTCATGGCTTCGGCCGTGGGCCTGGTGTTTCAATGGAACCAGAGTGCTCGGATCAGTACGGTGGTTAAAGGTCACTATTCTTGCCGGATTCGTCCAGCCGATGGCACAGCAGTAGAGGACTGCTATTCTCGCACTGGCCTCACAGTTTGCGTAGAGGTTGAGCAAGTTGTTGATCCTTCAGTGTCCCCGTGTCGCAATTCAATGGCCCATGGACCCGAGGGTAACCCTGTTTTGGGACGGATGCAAATTGACCCCACCCCTGCACGGATTTTGTGGATCGACGTGGACTCGCCTATGTGTTAGTCATGGTGATGGTTACGACCACGAGGCGGTGGTAATCCTTGATAAAGGTTATGTTTTTGGCACTGAGATTGTGTTGGGAGGTATGTGATATACCTTCCAATAAGAATTACGTCCCCAACTTGTTGTTGGCGACAAACCTTTGGTATTCCGCTGTTCTTTTGAGTAAGCACGTTGGCTGCAGGCAACGGACTGTCGAGAGAACTGAGGAAGTACTCTGCCCTGTAGTGGGGAGTATCAGATTGGGTCTAAATTGGTAGCCTTAGAGTTGTAAATACCATGCGACTGACCTGTAGCCCCCGATTAAGCTTATGAGCTTTCTCATAATGTATGACTTCAGGCTGTGAGAGTGACGGTGTCTTGCGGTTCCGTGGGCGGTTCTGTGTACCGGATTCGCCGGAATTGAAGGAGGAGTTTCTGACAGGGGCACGAAGATGTACAGGGACCTCAAGCAGACCTTTTGGTGGCCCAAGTTGAAGGGGGATGTGACACGACACGTTGCTCACTGCCTGGTATGCCAGCAGATAAAGGCAGAGCATCAGCGGCCTGCAGGGAAATTTCAGCCCTTACCGGTGCCGATGTGGAAGTGGGATCAGATCACTATGGGCTTCGTCACCGGGTTCCCACGTTCACAGCAGGGGCACGACCCGATCGGGGTCATTGTGGACTGGCTAACCAAGGCAGCTCTTTTCCTACCCATCCACACAACCTGGACCAGAGAGCAGTTGGCTCAAGTCTACCTCAGCGAGATCGTGAGACTGCACGGAGTGCCGGCATCGATCACCTCGGATAGAGACACCCGCTTCGTCTCGAAGTTTTGGCAAAGTCTACAGCAAAGCACTGCGGAACCGAGTCATCCCCTACGTGAAGGTGCTCTGGAGCAGCCAGGAAGAACGAGAAGCAACATGGGAGCTGGAATCTAAGATGAGGGAGTGCTACCCCGACCTCTTCACCACCACCCGGGTTTGAGTTTCGAGGACGAAACTCGTTTTTAGAGGTGAGTGGTGTAATAACCGCGGCTCTATTTGCCTTTCTAGACCTTCTTTTAAAATTCTTGAAAATCCACTTTTCGACTAAGGGGTCCGGGGGTGAACTATTTTTTCTTTATCTCTGGGCAGACTGTCGGGGCTCGCGGGTATTTTTAGACAATAAAGCTCGCGAAGTGGATTTCGGCGGCGCGATCGGTTCTGGATTCTGACCCCGGAATCTCCCAGAATAAATTCCGGAAGTTGGTAGCAGTTCAGGCGACTTACACGTTCTTCGAGGCGGACCGGACCCTGGTTCGCACCCAAACTCATTTCGCCGAGATTGATTTGTATTTTGGGACTTAGGGTTAAGTTCCCGTGGACGGAGGCGGCTAATATTAATACGTATGTGTTGGGTTTAATTTTGGAGATTTCCTACGGTTCCTCTCACCCAAACCCTCCTCTTCCCACCGAACGGCGCGAGGCACCGCGGCGGAGCAATCGAGGAACGGGAAGAACACCGCACACCTCCGGAACCAGGCACGCAAGAACGGGATAATCCTCGTCTCTCCCTCCCTCTCCATCGGCGAGTCGGAGGCGCATTGGTTCGGTGAGGTTGTCTTTATGTTTTTTTAGCTAGGGTTTCTTCCGGAGCGTCGCACGGGAAGGGGGGGAGGCGGCACACCCCGGCCGGCCACACCACCGCCGTCGCAAGCGCCCTTACGCGCAGGGCTAGGGCACCGTGCGTGCGGGCTGAGCGCCTGCGCGGAGCCTGGGCGCCGCGCGGGGGCGCCCGTGCGTGCGGGTCTGGCACCCGCGCGGGCCTGGGCGCCGCGCGGGGTCGCCCGTGCGTGCGGGCTGAGCGCCTGCGCGGAGCCTGGGCGCCGCGCGGGGTCGCCCGTGCGTGCGGGTCTGGCACCCGCGCGGGCCTGGGCGCCGCACGGGGTCGCCCGTGCGTGCGGGTTGAGCGCCTGCGCGGAGCCTGGGCGCCGCGCGGGGTCGCCCGTGCGTGCGGGTCTGGCACCCGCGCGGGCCTGGGCGCCGCACGGGGTCGCCCGTGCGTGCGGGCTGGGCGCCGCGCGGGGTCGCCCGTGCGTGCGGGTCTGGCACCCGCGCGGGCCTGGGCGCCGCACGGGGTCGCCCGTGCGTGCGGGCTGGGCGCCCGCGCGGAGCCTGGGCGCCGCGCGGGGTCGCCCGTGCGTGCGGGTCTGGCACCCGCGCGGGCCTGGGCGCCGCGCGGGGTCGCCCGTGCGTGCGGGCTGAGCGCCCGCGCGGAGCCTGGGCGCCGCGCGGGGCCGCCCGTGCGTGCGGCCTGGGCACCCGTGCTGGGACTGGGCGCCGCCGCTGTCAGGGAGCCGTGCGGGCACCACACCGCACGGAGCCTGATGCGCGTGCGGCCAGCGCGGCAGCACGCTCGCCGCCGCCTCGGGTTCCGACTCGGCCGCCGCCGCCGCCGTCGAACCCGGGAGCCCCGTTCCACGACGGGACCCGAATGTCTGTTCTTGACCCTTGTTTTATGTTGTTTAGTCACTGACTTCTCCCCGGTGGACTTTTGTAGTTTTGGGGAGCGCACCGGGACACGCGGGGGATAGCGCTTTGTTCATCGCTCGTAGAGGTGGGTACATCCTTAGAACCCCTTTATGCCCATTTTCGTTACTGTCATGATTATCGTGTGGTGTGTACTCGGTTCATTTTTGTTGGTTACGTTTTGAGTACTTGGTTCATCATTGTTGGTTTCGTTTTGAGTACTTGGTTCATTATTGTTGGTTTCGTTTTGAGTACTTGGTTCATTATTGTTGGTTTCGTTTTGGGTACTTGGTTCATTATTGTGGGTTCCTTTGAGACTAAGTGTAGACTCGGTATTCTTGGATAGTTGTTTAACTGCATATTTGTAATACTAACGCTGACGGTCTCTATGTTTGCGATATTGTCCTGTGTCCGGGTATTTGAGCTCGTGGTTGCGACACGCGCACCCGCGGTTTGGCCACCGCAAAGGGTGCTCTTTTCCGGGAAAGCGGTCTTCGACCCGTGTTAACCCACAAGGTGAAGTGGTGGGGGCCCCCGTAGGTGTGGGGTTTGAGGCAGCAAAAGGTGGGGGAAAAGGTGCGACCTGTCGGGATAGGTGTCCGACGAGGTCAGGTGCCCCAAGGTGTGAGCGGTGCGATCTGTCGGGATAGGTGCCCGGCGAGGTCAAGGTGTATAGGTGTTACAGGCATTACAGTTGTTGCAGGTGTTACTTGTATTCGCGTGTCACTCTTCCAGTGAGTCGAGTGCTTGCTCCGGATAGACTACGGTTGGATGTTTCTTTACCTGCTTTATTATTATCATTTTTGTTTAGTCGCTGACTTCCCACTTTGCGACAGGGTCCTACAGGGGGGGAGAGTTAGACGACGGCGAGGCCACGGCTAGAGGTGTTGGGTCTCAGGAGACCGGAACAGTGTTTTACTCCTTACTTTCACATTCCATTTAATATTTGTAGACTGTGGATGGTTCTCGATACCCTCGTGGGGTCGATGTGGACGTTGGTACGGTGACATTTGGATTGTCTATTTTTCTTTATACTCCTGTGGGCCGCTTTGGAAAATAAAATAGCAAATAAAAGAACGGATTGCGAAAACTATGATTTCAAAACCCAAGTGTCGTGTGGGCACTGTTTTCAAAAACCCTGAGTTTATGTTGCTTTCAAAAACGGTTTTCAAAATATGGGTGCCGGGTGGGCGCCGTTTCATCAACCGTGGGTTTTATCCTTTCAAACTAATCGGCCGTGAGTTAATTCAGTATATTGTGAATGGTTTTACGTTTGGATTGTTGTGACTGAATGTTTACTCGTTATTGGACATTGTACAAACCGCGACGCCGTGCATATACAGGGGAGACTCTGTCCGTTTGTAGAGTGATCCTGTATATGCGGCGGATCTGGGTACGCGCCGGGGAAGAAGGTTTTCAAAAAAAAAAAAATACATACCCTTTTGTAATCCGTTTCCGCTAAAATAATCCCCCGGGGCGTGACAGATACTTTCCAGCTTACTTTTCATTATTGCAGTCTTTTCTGTTATCTTATGCCTCTAGTAGACTTAGTGGGCAGACCGTGGTTCTTCGAGACGGTACCCACTGAGAACTACTGTAGGATGTAGTTCTCACACCCTCTGTCGGTGACAGGTTGCTGAGGCTTTTTCTTCCGTTCCTGCCCGAGCTGGCTTGACGGACCGAGGACAGGGAGGCACGAGATAGTTCCCTACCAGCATTGTTACCTTAGAGTGAGGTAGATGTACCATCCCGGATTGTGGGATTTTGTTATATTTCTAGTTTAGCTCTCCCTTTTGGATTTGTAGATGTTGTATAGGTGGATTTCTTTTGTATCACCTTGTATTCGGGAGATGGAGCTTGTATTCCATTTCAGCTTTTAGTAGTGAGATTTTATATTACAGCTTTCTTATTCGCTCTGATATCTGTGTAGCTGTAGTTTTGTCTTTTGCAGGCTAGACGCTTCGTCTGTACGGCGGTTTTCGTACAGATGGCGGATCTTTTAGAGAGCCCGGGTCGCAGTTTCGACCCCGGGGCGTGACAGCCGAGGTGTGAGCGGTGCGACCCGTCGGTTTAGTTGTCCGACGTGATCGGGGATTGCAGGGTTACAGGCGACCCGTCAGTTTAGTTGTCCGACGTGGTCGGGGATTGCAGGGTTACAGGCGACCCGTCGGTTTAGTTGTCCGACGTGGTCGGGCATTGCAGGTTACAGGTGTTCGTGTTATCTTTTCCCTCTTGGGAGGGGTGGTTGCTCCGGATAGTTTACGGTTGGGCGCATTTCTTTACCCTGCTTTATTATTATCATTATTGTTTAGTCGCTGACTTCCCACTTTGCGACAGGGTCCTACAGGGGGGAGAGTTAGGCGACGGTGAGGCCGCGGCAGGAGTTTCGGGGCCCCTGGACACCCCGAACAGTACTCTCTCTTTTATTTCGCATTTCATTTATTATTTGTAGACTGTGGTGTGGTTCTCGATACCCTCGTGGGGTCGGTGTGGATGTCGGTATGGTATTTAATAATTTATTTATTCTCCTTTCATCTCTGTGGGCCGCTTTAAGAAAAAAAAAGAGAGCAAACGAAAGAAAAGATTGCGAAAACTGTTTTCAAAACCCGGGTGTCGTGTGGGCACCGCTTTCAAAACCTTGTGGATTTATGGACTGCGAAAATGGATTTCAAAACCTAAGTGTCGTGTGGGCACTGTTTTCCAAAACCTCTGAGTTTATGTTGCTTTCGAAACGAGTCTTCAAAATCTGGGTGCCAGGTGGGCGTCGTTTTTAAAATTGTGGATTTATCCTTTCAAACTGATCGGCCGTGAGATTTATTATGCAAGTGTGAATGTGTGTATGTCTGAAACTATTGTGATTGAACGGATATCCGTGTTTGGACATTGTACTAGCCGCGACGCCGTGCATATACAGAGGAGACTCTGTCCGTTTGCAGAGTGATTCTGTATATGCGGCGGATCTGGGCACGCGCCGGGGAAGAAGGTTTTTCAAAAAAAAATTTATGCGCCAAACACATACCTTTTGTGAATCGTTTCCGCTAAAATAAACCCCCCGGGGCGTGACAAATTATCCTGTTGCCCCCACTGAAAAAGAAAATTTATCTCACTGCCCCAGAATTCTGTGAGCTGGGTATCGGTACCCGAGCACATTTTCCGAGCTGGGAGCTGGGTACGGGATCTGGGTACCGGTACCCGAGCACATTTTCCCTCCAACCCGAGAGTTGGATTTGCCCTGTTTAGTATAAGGTACTGGTACCCAACCCTTGGTACCGGTACCCAAGCTCTCTTACTCCAAACCGAGGCTCGATTTGTCCAGTTTAATATGGGGTACTGGTACCCAACCTTTGGTACCGATACCTATGGACTTAGAATATTTTCTGCTATTTTCCAACACAAGAGTTTGCTGTCTGGTTTCCATTAATTGGTTCCGGTACCCATTAAGGTATTCCGGCACACAATGCCACCTGAAGCTTCACAAGTCTGAAACTTCAAATTTACGTGTCGTCCACTCACTTTTCGATCCGAAGGCTCTCGCTTCGAACCGAAATACCCCGAACTCATCCGTATTCATATTTAAAATATGTTACGAGTGTTTTCACTGCACTCCGCTATTTCGCAGAGCCGGTGCACTATAGCGTCCCTGGTAGGCGGCCGATTAGAAAGGAGGAAAGGAGAGGGGCGACAAAAGGGAGTGCAGAGAGGAGGAGTGGGTGGTAGCGAAGGGAGGTGAGGAGGGCAAGCGTCGGTGCGAGGTTGGGAAGGGAGGAGATGTAGTGTCCCAGGTTTCCCTGTGGTCTTTCCCCTGTTTCGGGGTGTGGACCACCTGTTACTGGTGTGTGGGACCCCAACATGTCAAAGTGATGTGTTGTTTGGACTCAGAGAGGATTTGGGAGCAAGCCTGACCTTCGGCTGCCTTTGCCAAATTTTAGGAGTGGATTCAGGCTGAACGGAGGCAGTATTTGGATTCAGCGCGGAAAAACGCTTGAAAACGGCTATTTATTTGTATTTTTCGGAGTCCGGATGCCCAAAAACGGACCCCCCGAAGTTTTCTGCGCAAAATGGTGCATGGGGGGAGCTGTGGACCGGCCGGGGACACGTGGCGCCCTCTGATTGGGCCGGCGCACGCTTCCCGGTCCACGTAACTGGCCGCTGGTGCACGGTGGACCGGCGGGCCACGTGGCAGGCGCCGGTTGGGCCGGCGCAGCGCACGCGGTGCATAGACCGCGCGCGGGCAGCACGGGCAGGCCGGGCAGGTGAGGGGCAGCGGCGCGGCGCACGGTGCACCGGGGCGCGCCACGTGGCGGCCCCGGGTTGGTTGGCGCAGGTGCGCTCGGTGCACCCGCGAGCGCGCGCCTGCGGCCGTACGCGCACGCGGCGCAGGCGTGCAGGCGGCGCGCAGCGGGCGTGTCGGGCGGGAAAAGGGGGGGCCACGTGGCGCCACGCCATAGGCGGGCGCCACCAACCCCGCCGCCCCGCAGGGGGGATGCGTGGCGCTTCCCCGCTGGGCCCGCACGGCTGCCGCCTGTTTGGCGGACACGTGGCGGGCCCTGGGCCGGGTCGGACGGCCGTTTGAACGCGGCGGGATCCGGTGTGCGGGCTAGGCTGGGCCGGGCCGCACTGTGCGCGCCCGGAAAATCCCGGGCCGGGCCGCACTGTTCACGCCCGAAATGAGCCGAGCGCCCGAATCTTGGACATAAAGGGAATTTTCCCATTTGTTCTTTTGGGCCTATAAATAGGCCCTTTCCCCCCCTCTTCTCTGGCTTTTTCCGAGAGATAGAGAGAGAACCAGAGAGAGGCCATTGAAGTGAAGTTGTTCCTCACTGATTTTTCTACCTCGTGGTGCGTTCCCAGATTTTCTGGAAGATCGACAGCGGCGATCCGGATTTTACAGTGTGCCTCGGTTTTCCCCCATTTTCGGCCCGTTATCGTCGCATTTCAGTCCGAGGAGTCCCCTGCGCAGTACAGGAGTCCTTTTTCGACGATTTCTTCGCCGTTGTGTTCCTAAGAGGTAGGGCTTCGTTTTCCATGTTGGTGGTTTTTCTGGATTCCGATTTCTTGGCACGATTCCCGAGGTGTTTTGACCCCCTCTTTTGCTGTTTGGGTTTTTGGACAGTGGCGACTTCGACGAATTGTTTCTCGGCGTAGGAATATCAGATCGAGGCGATTCAAGAGTCGATTTTGGGCTACTTTTTGCGAGGAATGGAACCGTGATTTTTGTGGAATTTTAGGAACTCGGGACAGAGGTGAAAATCCTCGTTTTGCATGCTGATTTTTAAAACAGCAAAAGCTGTTTTGGGATTTGTTGTTTTACACCGTGTGCAATTGTGTGATGTTGTAGGATACTGTTTCGGCTGACGGTGTACTTAGAGGACAGCGGGATATTCCTTGGAGTGTTGTACATGCTTTTCGAGGTGGGTGGTTGTGTTTCCCTCTATGTTGACTCGCTCACTAGGAGTAGTAGAATCTCCCAATATTAAATGTGATAGTTAACTTGTGATATTTGAACCTATTGCATTGGCCCCCTAAATTAATTTGATAGCTCTATGTGATAAATCTGGGACAATAAAGTTGGACAATTGCTATATCGTAAACCGCATGCAAATGAGTAACCCAACAATATTATTTTTAAAATGACTCTTCACATGAAACCTTAGTCGCTTTTCTAATGCTTTTAAAAAGGAACACTTGCATGCTTATTTGGACATCTAGTTAGGCCACTATTTTACTGCAGCACTATATTATGGGATTTGACTTAGGAGAAAACATGTTTTATTGTTATTCTTCTCTATCGATGCATGATGATCGAGTCGGATCGGGATCTTGAGATAGTGTAGTTGGATCTTGAGTCTGGGACAGTTTATAAGACTCGTCTTGGGGATTGTGGGGCATAGCAGTGACCGCGGATTTTCGGCGGTTGACCGGATGTTATTATCACATCAGATTGGGGATCGGGGTTGCATCAGTGGATGGAGTATTCCCACTTTGATCATGGTCATGATCCAGTCCTGCTATTGTGAGACATTGGTTACAGAGATGTTGATACAGAGATACTTTACTCGTGTGGGTCGCTCCCCTCGAGTGCCACTCCGGAGTAGGCTTTAGACCGTGTTGGGTTCCGGTCATTCAGACAGTGGAGATACTGAGTTCATGAGATTGATGACAGAGCAGGCATTGCCAGTTTTTACTGGTGTCTAGATTGGGTTTCTTTGGGCTGTTAGCTCCATTGTTGCATGCATACAGACATCTTTTGGCACTGCATTTAGAGGCATTGTAGTAGCATCTTCTTTTTCAGTAGCCTTTATAGCTTACTACTGTTCCCTCCTTTTTGCCTCTTTATTCCTAGTGGGTGCGTCAGCATTTGAGGTTTTTACCCACTAGGGGAGGCTACTGGTTTATCTAGTAGTTCTCACCCCCATTGTTGTTTTCTGTTCTTTTCTCCCCTTTGTTTTGCAGAGTCGTCTGTGGGAGTTGCTGGGCCTTCAGCGGCAGATCGAGGTAAGAGGATCGCCGACTAGCTAGATCATCTACCCCGAGCGAGAGATTAGCTAGACTTTTGCTGTACTCCCTTTTTGTATCTCAGACTACAGTAGTTTACTTTTGGGTCTGGCTTTGGCCAGCTGGTTGTATATTTGTAGTGAGCTGGGAGTATATTGTACTTTTATTTCAGTTTGCAGTTTACTTCAGTCTAAGATTACTGTTAGTTCTATTAGTTCAGCTCTGTTTATGCTCTTTTATTGTATATTATCTATCTGAGCAGGTTACCAGCGCTTCGTGTACATGGAAAATTCCGTGTGCACGGCGGATCTGTTGGCGGGCCCGGGTTCTGGTTTACACCCGGGGCGTGACAGATTAAGTTGGTATCAGAGCTTAGGGATAGGTCAGTTGGGACTTAGGAAACCCTAGGCTTTTGACAGACCCTAGGATGATAGGGCGTGAGGGACGGGACATTTTGCGAAAGTCGTGGATTTATTTATTTGACTCTTCCAGTGAGTGAAGAGGGATCGACATACCCAATTTCTGGTGGACAGAGTTATGTTGGCTGCAGACAACATGAAGCCGCAGAAATAGGGAGATGTCTTTGACTTTCGCTAGATTGGGTCGTGTGGGGTTATGATTCTGATGGTGGTTTCTTGTGACAGGATGCCTCCGCGACGCAGGATGTTGACCCGTTCGCAGCCTTCTTCCTTGGAGCCCGAGCAGCAGGAGTCCGGGCAGGGTCAGCAGAGTGAGGTGCAGGAGCTACAGGCGCAGATGGCTCAGATGGCAGAGGTTGTTAGGCGTCAGGAGGAGGCCATGAGTCGGCTGACACAGTTGTTAGAGCAGAGGGTGCAGCCAGCTGTAGCACCCCCGGGGAGTTCTCCCGTACCATCTTCCCCTGCTATGGCTCCCTCAGCTGTACCAGTGACCCCGGCATCCCCTATCGCATAGGGCACTGGGGGACAGCCCTCTGGATTGATGGGACCACTGACCCCGGCTGAGCAGTGGGAGATGGTAGACTTACTGATGAGGTTCCGCCAGTTTGACCCGCCCCGTTTCTCGGGGCAGAGCGCCGAGCCGTGGGAGGCAGAGTCGTGGATCACGGCGATGGAGCGACGCTTTGAGACCCTGTTCATCGAGGAGCGGTACCAGGTGTTATTGGCGACGAACTTTTTGGAGCGCAACGCCGAGGCTTGGTGACGGCGTGTGCGACCGGCTGGTCCGCCTGGGGCTCATCTCTTGTCCTGGGCGGAGTTCCGCAGTCTTCTTCTTGGGGCCTTCTTCCCTGAGAGTGTCCGGCAGAGGCTGGAGGAGCGGTTGAAGAACCTTCGACAGGGCGATCGTCCAGTGCAGGAGTATATTGTGGATTTCAATCAGTTGCTGGCATGTGTACCACACGTAGCTCAAGACGAGGCGCACAGGATTTACATGTTCGAGCGAGGGTTGCGCCGGGAGATCTTTCAGCTAGTTCGCTTACGCAGGTTGCAGACCTTGGAGGCCTCGATGGAGCAGGCGCTCTATGTAGAGTGCGGGGAGGTAGTGATGGATGAGGTATCTCTAGCTCCCGAAGTGATCCCGGGGGCGAAGCGACCAGCACCGGAGGCTGGGGGACAGGCTAGTTCGTGGAGGCCGCCACGACCGCCTCAGCCACAGTTTTTCGGCCAAGGGCGGTCTGAGCGGCGAGGGCCTGGTGGATCCCAGAGGCCCCAGCAGCAGCAGCAGCAGCAGCGAAAATTGCAGTCATCGCAGCGTGGATCGCAGCGGCAGTCTCAGCGACAGCGACAGTCTCACCAGCAGCAGCAGCAATCACGACAGCCACGGGCCCCCGGCAGTTGTATTTTCTGTGGAGGTCAGCATTTTCCGGGCACCTGCGACCAGCGGTGGGGTCGTTGCTACGAATGTGGACAGCCCGGGCACATTCGAGCTTCGTGCCCCTTTTCGACCCCTGCCGCCCTTTCTTCAGCATCTGCCCCATCATCATCGCAGCAGCGGTCGACGGCTCAGCGGCCTTATGCTCCAGCGAGCAGGCCCTCTTCTTCCCATCCCACAGATTATCGCCCTCCAGCTCAGAGTGGGCGAGTGTATGCGGCACAGGTAGAGTATTCTTCAGCAGCGGACCATGTGGTGGCAGGTATCACCTTACTCTCTGGCATTAAGACTCATACTTTATTTGATACTGGAGCATCGCATTCTTTCATTAGTAGATCTTTTGCATCATTACATGGGTTAGAGGTAGGACTTTTGCCACGTGCACGAGAGGTTCAGATTCTCGATCACACCTTGCACGTGGAGGAGTGTTGTTGGTCTTGCCCGATGCAGATCGAGTCCTGGATTATGCCAGCAGACCTGTTGGTCTTGAGACAGCTGAGGGACTTTGATGTGGTTCTCGGGATGGACTGGCTGGCTCGGTATTTCGCGACTATTGATTGTGCCGAGAGGACTGTCACTTTTAGAGAGCCAGGCCAGGAGGTGTTGGTGTACCGGGGATGTCAGAGCGCTTTCTTTGCCTCTATGGTTTCGACTTCCTGAGCGAGGCAGATGATTCATCGTGGATGTGTAGCCTTTTTGGCTAGTGTTGTAGAGGGGCCTGCGGCGGCACCGGGACTCGGGGATATCCCTATCGTCCGTGAGTTTCCGGATGTGTTTCCACCTGAGCTGACTTGTATGCCGCCCGACAGGGAGATCGAGTTTGGGATTGACGTAGTTCCAGGAACTGCGCCAATCTCTAAGGCTCCTTACCGGATGGCACCGGCTGAGCTGCGAGAGCTTAAAGCACAGTTGCAAGATTTGATGGATAAGGGTTTTATTAGACCCAGTGTGTCGCCCTGGGGAGCGCCGGTGCTATTCGTGAAGAAGAAGGATGGATCACTTCGATTATGTGTGGACTACAGGGAACAGAATAAAGTGACCATCAAGAACAAGTACCCTCTGCCGCGCATCGACGATCTCTTTGATCAGCTGCAAGGGTCTTGTGTTTTCTCTAAGATTGATCTCCAGTCTGGTTACCACCAATTGAAAGTGAAGGCCGAGGATATTCCTAAGACTGCTTTCAGATCACGGTACGGGCATTATGAGTTTACAGTTATGCCGTTTGGATTGACTAATGCCCCTGCCGCCTTTATGGACTTGATGAACAGGATATTTCGGCCATTCCTGGATCGTTTTGTGGTGGTGTTCATAGATGATATCCTGGTTTACTCCCGGAGCGAGGCCGAGCATGAGGAGCACTTGAGGACTGTGCTACAACTTCTACGGGAGAAGAAGTTGTATGCCAAGCTGGCGAAGTGCGAGTTTTGGCTTCGGGAGGTAGCTTTCTTGGGCCATGTGATTTCCGCCGCCGGTGTAGCAGTAGACCCGGCGAAGATTGAGGCAGTTCGAGATTGGCCCCGACCGACGACTGTATCTGAGGTGCGCAGCTTCATGGGATTAGCTGGTTATTATCGTCGGTTTGTGGAAGGCTTTGCGAAGCATTCCACACCCCTCACACGGTTGACGCGTAAAGGGGTTAAGTTTATTTGGAGCGAGGACTGCCAGAAGAGCTTCGAGGAGCTGAAGGACAGACTGATGACCGCTCCTATCCTTTCCCTCCCTGTTATGGGGAAAGGATATGTGATCTACAGTGACGCATCACACAGCGGACTCGGTTGCATGATGATGCAGGAAGGGAGGGTAATTGCTTATGCATCGAGACAGCTCAAGGATTACGAGAAGAATTACCCTACCCATGACTTGGAGCTCGCTGCCGTGGTGTTTGCACTGAAGCTTTGGCGCCATTACCTGTACGGAGAGCATTGTGAGATCTACACCGACCACAAGAGCTTAAAGTATCTATTCACTCAAAAGGAGCTGAACTTGAGACAGCGCAGGTGGTTAGAGCTGCTAAAGGATTATGATGTGGACATCCTTTACCACCCAGGCAAGGCTAACTGGTCGCTGATGCATTGAGCCGGAGAGTAGTACAGAGTTTGTCTATGTTTATCACAGACCAGGCGCCCCTATTGGAGGAGATGAGGCGGCTCGAGATAGAGGTGGTGTCCCTTGGGGTCTCTGCTAGACTGACATCATTAGTCGTGCAGCCCACTCTGCTGGACAGGATCAGGGAGAAACAGAGTAAGGACCCCTACTTGACCAGGATTCGAGATCAGGTTCCGAGTGATCCGTCAGGGGACTTTTCGGTTGATACTGCGGGAGTACTGAGGTACAGGGACCGAGCATGTGTGCTAGTGGATGCTGAGATCAGAGAGCAGATATTGAGAGAGGCCCATTATACACCTTATACCCTTCACCCTGGGGGGACTAAGATGTATAAGGACCTCAAGGCACATTTCTAGTGGAATGGCATGAAGAGGGATATTGGGAGATTTGTGGCCCAGTGTTTGACTTGTCAGCAAGTGAAAGC
The DNA here is from genome assembly GCA_029204045.2 of Tillandsia leiboldiana. Classification (NCBI taxonomy): domain Eukaryota; kingdom Viridiplantae; phylum Streptophyta; class Magnoliopsida; order Poales; family Bromeliaceae; genus Tillandsia; species Tillandsia leiboldiana. The sequence continues at coordinate 38,456,552 of CM055065.1, forward strand.
TGAGCATCGAGTGCCAGCTGGCAAGTTACAAAGCCTCCCGATCCCTGAGTGGAAATGGGATCACATTACCATGGATTTCGTGGTCGGACTGCCGAGGGCACAGGGCGGAGCAGATGCTATATGGGTAGTTGTGGATCGACTTACCAAGTCAGCGCACTTCTTGCCTATGCAGACTACTTGGCCACTCGAGCGACTAGCCCAGTTATACCTTGATGAGATAGTGAGGTTGCATGGAGTACCCGCCTCCATTGTGTCAGATAGAGATCCGAGGTTTGCCTCACGTTTTTGGGGGAGTTTGCAGACCGCGATGGGGACTCAGCTCAGATTCAGTACAGCTTTGTTGGGTTATATGTAATGTAGATCTAAATAGGGGAAAAAACACCTAGAGGGGGGTGAATAGGTGTAAACGTATAAACACTCAAAAATCGTTGCGATAAAAACCCAATGCGGAAAGAAAAATAACACGCAAGATTTTTACGTGGAAAAACTCCAAACCGGAGTAAAAAACCACGGGACCGATAACACGGCAGAAATCCACTAGAATTAAAACACGTACAAGGTGATTTACCGTACACACTTACGACTCAACCTTTTCCATACGCTCCTAGAGGATCTTCTCCGCTCGCTCCACGACGCTTCTCGAATCCACGATCTGCGCCCAACGCCGAATCCACGGCGTCCAACGTCGAATCCACGACGTCTGACCGAATCCACGGTCTTCACCCAGTAGCACCCTTCGAATCCACGAACGTGCCTCGCTCCGAATCCACGAGAGCGGTTGAACCTTGAATCCACAAGGACACGCGAATCCACGCGCCGATTTTGGGGTAAATCGTTGTTTTTTGGGTGGTGATGATCCGCCGAATACTTAGATCAAAGATAGATCGGAAATACCATCTAAGTATTCATTAGTTTGATTCAACTCAAGATGTGAGTATGAAAACCTAGAATCAAACTAATAAATATAGATGAAGAAACATAGAGTATTCTCTAATGATTTCCTTTCTTCTCTATATGTGGATCTTAGGCCGTATCAAATGATATTTGATTATGACGGCTATTTTCCTTTTTATCGGCCTCTTTGGATTTTCGCTTCTTCGGCTTACCCTAGAAAAATGAATCATAGGGTCTATTTATAGGTTAGAAACATTTGGAAGGAGATAAGAATCAAAAACCTAACATTTCTGGAATTTTGACGGACGGCGATCCGGATCGGATTTGGGCGATCCGGATTGCAGTAGCAATAAAGACGGTTTCCAGAAAACAAACGTTCGGGATCCGGATCGGAATGCCTGATCCGGATCGTTCATACATTTCAGAAAACTCAACGTTCGGGATCCGGATCGTGAGATGCTGCGATCCGGATTGATGTAATGTATGAAACAACAACCTTCGGGATCCGGATCGCTGGCTCTGATCCGGATCCTGAACCTGTCCGAACACCAGTTTTTGATTTTTATGCAATTAAAAATTCTTCCAGGTGTTTCTACACTACAAGAAGTATTCGGATCACCAAAAATCTTTAGTTAAACATACCTGATCCTTTTGAATTCTTCTTTCTTGAGATTGAGTTAAATGATCCAACTTTCTTCACCTTCAATCTTCAAGACTTGAACCTTTCACGAAACTACGCCAACTCAAATTCCGTAACAATCTCCCCCTTTGGCGGTTTCGTGACAAAACACAGATCCACTAAAGAAAATTCAAAAAGATATTTTTGTTGCTATCACCATACAACAAAAATTTACAATGGAGATCCAAAAATTTAAAAACATGAGACAAACTCCTAAAACAGACTCTAGACTTAGACATCTGTACTCTCTGCACAAAGAAATCATTCTTGACAAAAAGAGATCGTTAGATACCTCAAGAATATTTAGCATTCAAAACCTAACAGAGATAGAGTTTATGCTCATCATGACATTGAGTAATTCAGATATGTAATAGGATCACAATCAAACATTGACATATCTTCTAAGCAATAAAATTTCAAATGTCATAACTTTGCTTTGTTAGTAATCAAACAATTTGTTAGTAATAATACATGTCCAAATAGTTAGTCGAATAGTTAGTAGGAACATGCAACAAATCACAAGATAAAAACCAAAGTTGTGATACTTACCCTTCACCAAAGTCAAAGTTGAAGTGATACTTACCTTGATTTCATCACATCATTGTTCAATCATTGTTCAAGTTCTCTCTAAACTCACTCCCCCTTTTTGTCACAAACAAAGCCAAAATTACAAAAACTTTAAGGAGAGTTAAAAAGTTCACAATCAAGAAAATCCTGAGAACTAAAACTAAAACATAAAACTTAAAAACCTGCAATAGAAACGATAAGGGTTAGAGCATAAAAGATCAAGCCAAATCAAAACTGTCTGAGCTAGTATCGTCTATCTTGTTCAAGATTCCTTTCAGCATTCGCGATAATTTGGAACATTTCTTTTTCATCTGTTTTTGGTCAGCGGCCATTTGTCGGAGACCTAATGCCAATCTCTCTTGGTCAGCAGAAAGTCTTCTTTGGTCCTGATGAATGGCGGCCAATACAGTGGCTTCTAGAGCGTTTCTCTTGGAAGTCGCTGGACGAGTTGTAGAGGCAGATGATGCATGCTGGTCTTCAGTCCATGCGGATTCGCTAGGTACAGAGTATGCTCTAGAGAGGGATTCAGTAATTTGAATTCCACTTCCCTCTTCATTTTTCTTAAACCTAGCCGAGCTGATAAAGTCTTGTGGAGGTGCTTGGCTAGCAGCTGGTTGCTCAATGGAGATTCCTTGAGCACACCCTCTTTTGCGAGCAACACCTTTTCTTCTTGTCTTCCCAGAGGTTTCTTCTATTGGGGCTTTGCCCTTTTCAGCAGTAGTAGGCTTTGAAGCTTCAGCAGTTGCTTTCCTTTTGGAGACAATGGGGACAGTTCCCTCGATTTCGATGTTATCCCAGTCGATCGACTCCGTCTCTGATTCAGTGTCAGAATCATCCTTAGTCTTCTTTGCTTTCTTAGCCTTCTTAGGCTTGGCAGTATCCTTGACATGTACCATGGCAGCAAGTAGGAAAATAATCCAAGTGATCACCATTTTGATTGCTAGTGAAAAATGTATCCTGTGAAGACCAACTCAAGAACACATGAAAAATTGTTAATTTTCAAAAATTTAAAAAATTGTACCCAAACAATCACAATCATGTAGAAAGACTAAGAATCAAATTAGTTTTGCAAAAGGACTTTTAAAAATAGATCAATTGCATGATTTTCGAAAATCCTTATTATATGCCCTAAAACCGAAATTTTAGAAATCGAAGCCTAAAAATCTGTTAATCAGGAGAATACCTAGCATATAATCAAAACTAATCTACCCAGAGTTCTTATTTCAAAAGAAATTTGATCAAAAACCATCCACAAACGAAATCGATCCAAGAAATTCATAACGTTTGAGGAGGAAAAAGAAAAACGGTGAAAACCGAGATTTTGATCAATAAAACTTACTTGTATTCGAAGAACTTGAGTTTGGAAAGCTCCAAGGTGCAATAGTTCTAGAGAGAGAGGCTCTAGAGACTTGAGAACAAAAGATTAAGGTAAAAGAAATCAAAACCCTCTTGTTCTTAATAAAACCCTAGCCGTGATCCGGATCGGATCGAGATTTCGATCCGGATCGGCCAGCCGCAGGAAGAAGCCTGCGTTCGGGATCCGGATCATCTTGCCCGATCCGGATCGGCTCCAACTTTTTCTTCAGAAAAATTTCAGAGAAATTCAAGAAAAACCAGAAAAAGATTGTAAGCACTTTTGTGTATCAACTTTAAACAAAAATCATCGTTTCATACAACAATAATTAGATTATGCCAAATCTATCAATAATATCCAAAAATAAAACGAGAATTTACAAAAATTAAATCCCTTAAAGTTGAACACCTTCAATTAAATCTAACTTGATCTTATGAGTAATGCCTTTATCAAATCATCAATTCAGTAAAGAAAATGAAATACAAAGATCAATAGATGTTTGAAATCCCAAATATGGTAGATAATTTATCTAGACAATCTGTTGAAGAGAGTGGCTCTTTGAGCATCTTTCTTTAAAAACCCACCTTATACCAACCTTGAAATTTGACGGAGTCAAGTATTTCAACATGCATTTTACTTAATCAAAAATTGAACAACCATGCTTGGTATACATGTGGTAGCTGCACACAATACTCGGACGACCGAGGTGGTAGCTCTTTCCTCCATGTGGTGGTAGTTTTCACACTCCTCATTGGGATGTAACTCTTTCCACATCTTTTGAGCATTTTACATTTCTTTGACTCCCCCTCAATTGGCTATCAATTATTTAAGATATAAAGTATTCAACCAAAAATTGATCTCGATTTCATACTCGACTAAGCAGTCAAATAAGATAATGACTATACCAAGAGATCATTGAGAGAGAAATTGACTTTGATCACTTAGAAGATGATTTAATTAACATAAAAGATCATTGCAACAGTGAAATATTATGATGGCAAAGGCATAATAAATTTCTAAATGTGCGAAAAGATGCAATTAAAGTCAATTATGATATATGCTCAATTAGTGTCCTATGTACAAACATAGATAATGAACAAAACAAAAACAAAACCTATCCTAAGCAAAGGTTTCAAAAAGAAGTTTATTTCAAGGAAAGCATTCCAATTGCTTTTCGCAAATGAATAAAACGTTTTTGATCCAAAGGTTTTGTTAAAATGTCAGCTAATTGATCCTCAGTTGAAATATATGAAAGTTGAAGAGTATTTGATTCAACTAGCTCTCTAAGAAAATGATATCTAAGTTCAATATGTTTTGTTCTAGAGTGCAACACAGGGTTTTTAGAAATGTTAATTGCACTTGTGTTGTCACAAAGAATTGTTACCGAAGATGCTGAAATCCGGAAGTCGCTCAACACACTTTTCATCCAAATGAGTTGGGTTGAACAACTACCTGCTGAAATGTATTCCGCTTCGGTAGTCGAGAGTGCTATGCAATTCTGCTTTTTACTGTGCCATGCAACAAGGCAATGGCCGAGATAGAAGCATGCACCACTCGTGCTTTTCCGATCATCCACTGATCCTGCCCAATCGGCATCTGAGTATCCAACAATATCCAAACTTGTTCCCATAGGATACCAAATTCCGAAATTTATGGTTCCTTTGATGTACCGGATGATCCTTTTCACCGCTTTCAGGTGAACCTCCTTTGGTGCTGATTGATATCTCGCGCAAATCCCAACACTAAAGGATATATCCGGGCGACTAGCCGTGAGGTAAAGTAGACTTCCAATCATACTTCGATACAGTTTCTCGTCTACATTCTCACTTTGTGATTCACCTTCCAAGTCCCTTGTGGCTAGTTCCCATTGGAGTCGGAAAATCCTTCGAATTTTCTAAGTCAAACTTTTTAACCAACTCCATTGCATACTTGGATTGACTCAAGTGAATACCTTCATCATTTTGTTTAATTTGCAATCCAAGGAAATAAGTCAATTCGCCCATCATGGACATCTCAAATTCGCTTTCCATGGTCTCCGCGAATTTAGAAGCATCATTATCTCTTGTTGCGCCAAATACAATGTCATCGACATAGATTTGTGCTACAATGAAATTGCTTTGACAATGCTTCACAAAGAGAGTCTTGTCAGCTCCCCCTCGAGTATAGCCCTTCTCCAAAAGGTGCTTTGTCAACCTTTCGTACCATGCTCGCGGTGCTTGTTTCAGACCGTAAAGAGCCTTTTTCAAACGAAAAACATGGTTAGGTTGTTTATGGTCTACAAAACCTTTCGGTTGAGCCACATAAACTTCCTCATTTAAAAATCCATTTAGAAACGCGCTCTTAACGTCCATTTGAAATAATTTGATTTTAAAATGACAAGCAATAGCAAATAGTATACGAATGGACTCGAGTCTAGCTACAGGGGCGAATGTTTCATCAAAGTCTATACCTTCTACTTGAGAGTAGCCTTGAGCAACTAATCGTGCCTTGTTCCTGATGATAGTACCATCCTCATTTTTCTTGTTCTTGAAAATCCATTTGGTACCTATCACATTATGTTGCTTTGGAGGCTTCGTTAATTTCCAGACTTTGTTTCGCTCAAATTGATGGAGCTCTTCCTGCATTGCTTTAATCCAGTAGTCATCCTGAAGAGCTTCATCTATGTTCTTTGGTTCGATTAAAGATACGTAGCAAGCGAATCCACAAACCAACTGCCTCCGAGTTCTAACTCCTTCTTGTGGATCTCCAATGATGTTTGATTCAGGATGATCCTTGGAGATTCGTAGCGTTTGTTGAAACGGAGTACTCGGAGGTATATGAGATGATTCCTGCACATCAGATAAACTTGAAGAACCATTAGATGCATCATTAATATTGGAAGTATTATCATGAGAAGATGCACTTACAGGAGTATCATCATCCAGAGAGATATCGAGGGTAGATTTTTCAAATGCAAAGTGAAAAGCTTCATCTACTTTAACATTTATAGATTCTACAATCGTTTTAGATTCGATGTTATATACTCGATATGCTCTGCTATTTGTAGAATAACCCAAAAAGATCCCTTCGTCACTTCGAGAGTCAAACTTTTCAAGATTTTCACGATCACGTAAAATGTAACATCGACTCCCGAAGATACGAAAGTATTTGATATCCGGTTTTCTACTAAACCACAGCTCATATGGTGTATTTAAAGTTCCTGGGCGCAAATACACTCGATTAATGACATAGACAGCGGTGTTCACAGCTTCAGCCCAAAAATGTAGCGGTAAATTCCGGCTATGAAGCATCACACGCGCCATCTCTTGAACAACCCTGTTTTTTTCGCTCAACAACACCATTCTGCTGAGGTGTATAGGGTGCTGAGAATTCATGTTTTATGCCGTTGGAAGTGCAAAAATCAATGAATTTGGAATTTATGAATTCTCCACCTCTATCACTCCTAACACGAATGATCTTTCATTCTTTTCAATCATAATACGATGGCAAATCTCATGAAAGAATCAAACGTATCAGCTTTCTCTTTTAAAAATGCTACCCAAGAAAACCTAGAGAAATCATCAATCATCAAGAAAATATACCATTTACTCCCAAAGATGGTTGACGAGGTTGGCCCATTAAATCCATGTGCAAAAGTTCCAAAGGCCGTTTTGTACCAACGTGGTTCAAGTTCTTGTGTGCAGTCCTAGACTGTTTTCCCTTTTGACAACCGCCGCACACAATGTTTTGTTTAAGTAAAAGTTTTGGAACCCCCTTGACCACGTCCTTGTTTGAAATTCTAGCAAGTTCCTTAAATTTAAGTGACCTAGCCTTTCATGCCAAAGTGGTTTCATTATCCAAAGAAACTAGGTTACATTTTTCAGAAAATTTATTAGGAACAACATAACAATTGTTTTCAGATCTAACCCCTTTTAAAAAAGAATACATGGTCCTTATCAGTTACAACACAGTCAACAGATGAAAAGTTAACTGAAAAAATCATTGTCGCAAAGTTGACTTATGCTTATGAGTTAGTCTTAAGACCATCAACAAATAACACATTATTTAGTAACCGGGCCATCTGGAATAGCTACTGTTCCTTTTCCAACAATTTTGGAAGATCGACCGTCTCCGAAAACAACGAGTCCTCCGGAGATTTTCTCAAGATTTTGAAAACTATTTTTGTCACGGTCATGTGACGGGAACACCCGCTATCCAGATACCAAGACGAACTATCATATGCATGCAAGGAAACATTGTAAGAAGACAAGGAAAGATTTCACCTTTGCGCACCCAACCTTTTTGGAGTGCGTCGGTAATGGTCGTGAAGTTATATGCCTAGGTGAAAGCGTCTTGTTAAAACGATTGCTGCTCCTTGATGAAGTCGTCTTGCGCGGGTAAACTACCAAGGTTCTTTCCTTCAATGATTTGCAATTGATTTCCGAGGAATCACCTTTGTGGTAGTCATTGCAAGAGGTGTTTGAGGGTGCGCGTTTGACTCCCGTCTTGCAATATCTTCTTATGTGCCCTGAACACCACAACGAAACATACCTTAGATCTTGACGATCCCAAAGAGGATGAAGTAAGTTTGTTGTCGTTGTTTGTCTTGAATTCTGGTGGTCGGAGGAGGAGATACCGACTGAGGCACAAAAACTGTCCCACTCGAACTTGGACTGTTTTCCAGTTTGAGTGTACCCGAGGCCGAACCGATTTGTTTTGACCAAGACCAAGAAGCCTATCCAACTTACTCCTTCCTGAAGAGAATCGCTTCAAGTCATCCTTGAGTTGGAAAATGGTCTTTGTCATTTCCAGGTTATCCTGTCGAGCCTCGTTGTAGAGCTTTGAGAAGTGATCCGCTTTATCCACCAGTTTTGTATGTTCCTTCTCAAAAAGCTCATTGGACTCTTGAAGGGAAACATTTACTTTTATCAGATTTTCCCTTTCCACTTCAAGAGCGTTTGAGAGAGAAGTTGCTCTTTTTGCTTCTTCTTCGAGATCATGCACTCTCCCTCTCAAACTCTTGTTTTGCTTAGCCACTTTCTTTGAATCCCTCAAAAGTCTGTGGTAGGCTAAAGCAAAATCTTCACCTTCCGAATCATCCGATTCGTTGTCCGTTGCAATCTTTTCAACAGTGGAGTTGGACAATGACTCGGACGTACTTGCCATAAAGCACATGAAGGGTGAAGATGTGGACGCGTGGAATGCCGTGGTGCTCTTTTCTTCATCACTTGAAGACGACTCATTTGACGTTGAGTTGTCATCCCAAGTGACGACTTGCATCGCCTTCTCTTTGCCGGATACTTGTTGGGACACTCCGTTGCAATGTGGCCGTAGCCTCGACATTTGAAGCATTGTAGTTGTCCCTCTGAACTTTTCTTATCCTTTGAGAAGTTCTCTTGCTTTCTTGACTTGTAACTTGAAGTACCCTTGCCTTTGTTCGACTTTCGAAGGATGGAGATTTACTTGAATTACCCCTTTCGAAGTTGCGGCGAAACTTCCTTGTCAAGAGAGCGAGCTGCTTCTCAAATTCCCTCCATAGAAAGGTTCTCGTCATCGTCTGAGGAGGATGTATCCGCGTCTTCTTCCTTAGTTGTTTTCAACGCATAACCTGAAGACTTAGAAGAGGATGCTTTTCCAGAAGAATTGTAGTGGTAAATGTCATTTCATATGGTTTGTAATGAACCAACTAATTCTTCTACACGTATTTCGTCCGGGTGTTTAATAGTTTCAATGGCTGTAACCTTTGGGCGAAATCGTTCAGGAAGAGTTCTTAAGATCTTTCTTACAACCTTAAATTCTGGAATCTTCTCTCCCAGGTTAGCACATGAGTTTACGATGTCTTGCAATCGTGTATAGTAGTCCGTGAAAGATTCATTTTCTGCCATCAAGATAGAGTCAAACTTGCTCGTAAGCATTTGCAGTTTCTGAATCTTCACGAGGTTAGTTTCCCTCATGTGTAACCTGAAGAACATCCCAGATTTCTTTCGCAGTCTCACATGCCGAGACGCGAGAGAATTCAGTTTGAGATAAGGCATTAAAAATAGCATTAATTCCCTTGCCATTGTAAGAAGATGAATCTAACTCTTCCTTGGTCCATTTCGACCTAGGTTTTAAGGTGCGAACATCAGAGATAATTTCAGTTGGATTAGGACCATACTAATTCAATTGATTGCGACACCCTTTCGTCGATGGAAATGAAAAAGGCTTTCATCCGTACTTTCCAGTACGCATAATTTGTTCCATCAAAGAAAGGGGGGTCGATTGATGTTTCCACCTTCAACCATTGTTTACAACCCTATTCCCGCTCTGATACCACTTGTTGGGTTATATGTAATGGATCTAAATAGGGGAAAAAACACCTAGAGGGGGGTGAATAGGTGTAAACGTATAAACACTCAAAAATCGTTGCGATAAAAACCCAATGCGGAAATAAAAATAACACGCAAGATTTTTACGTGGAAAAACTCCAACACCGGAGTAAAAAACCACGGGACCGATAACACGGCAGAAATCCACTAGAATTAAAACACGTACAAGGTGATTTACCGTACACACTTACGACTCAACCTTTTCCATACGCTCCTAGAGGATCTTCTCCGCTCGCTCCACGACGCTTCTCGAATCCACGATCTGCGCCCAACGCCGATCCACGGCGTCCACGTCGAATCCACGACGTCTGACCGCATCCACGGTCTTCACCCAGTAGCACCCTCGAATCCACGAACGTGCCTCGCTCCAAATCCACGAGAGCGGTTGAACCTTGAATCCACAAGGACACGCGAATCACGCGCGCGTTTGGGGTAAAAGCGTTGTCCGTTTTGGGTGGTGATGATCCGCCGAATACTTAGATCAAAGATTAGATCGGAAATACCATCTAAGTATCATTAGTTTGATTCAACTCAAGATGTGAGTATGAAAACCTAGAATCAAACTAATCAATATAGATGAAGAAACTAGAGTATTCTCTAATGATTCCTTTCTTCTCTATATGTGGATCTAGGCCGTATAAAGATATATGAATATGACGGCTATTTATTATCGGTTTGGCATTGTGGATTCCCTAGAAAAAGAATCAGGGGTCTATTTATAGGTTAGAAACATTGGAAGGAGATAAGAATCAAAAACCTACCATTTCTGGAATTTTACGGACGGCGATCCGGATCGGATTTGTGATCGGATCGTCGCACTACACGACGGTTTCCAGAAAAACGAAGGTTCGGGATCCGGATCGGATGCCTGATCCGGATCGTTCATACATGTCACCAAACGCAACGTTCGGGATCCGGATCGTGAGAGGCGATCGGATTGAAGTCATGTATGAAAAAACAACTTCGGGATCCGGATGTGGCTCTCCGGATCGCTTGCTGATCGGATCCTGAACATGTCCGCACACCCGTTTTTGATTTTTTATGCACCTTAAAAAACTTCCAGGTGTTTCTACACTACAAGAAGTCTTCGGATCACAAAAATCTTTAGTTAACCTACTGATCCTTTGAATTCTTCTTTCTTGAGATTGAGTTAAATGATCCAACTTCTTCACCTCAATCCGCAAAGACTTGAACCTTTCACGAAACTACGCCAACTCAAATTCCGTCAAACGATTTTCATCCCAAGACATGCATGGGCAGTAAGAGCGGACTATAC
>CM055065.1:38467768-38631832 GCA_029204045.2 Tillandsia leiboldiana
GGAGAGAGAGGCTCTAGAGACTTGAGAACAAAAGATTAAGGTAAAAGAAATCAAAACCCTCTTTCTTATTAAAACCCTAGCCGTGATCCGGATCGGATCGAGATTTCGATCGGATCGGCCAGCCGCAGGAAGAAGCTGCGTTCGGGATCCGGATCATCTTGCCCGATCCGGATCGGCTCCAACTTTTTCCTTCAGAAAAATTTCAGAGAAATTCAAGAAAAACCAGAAAAAGATTGTAAGCACTTTGTGTATCAACTTTAAACAAAAATCATCGTTTCATACAACAATAATTAGATTATGCCAAATCTATCAATAATATCCAAAAAATAAACGAGAATTTACAAAAATTAAATCCCTTAAAGTTGAACACCTTCAATTAAATCTAACTTGATCTTATGATAATGCCTTTATCAAATCATCAATTCAGTAAGGAAAATGAAATACAAAGATCAATAGATGTTTGAAATCCCAAATATGGTAGATAAGTTATCTAGACAATCTGTTGAAGAGAGTGGCTCTTTGAGCAATCTTTCTTTAAAAACCCACCTTATACCAACCTTGAAATTGGACGGAGTCAAGTATTTCAACCTGCATTTTACTTAATCAAAAATTGAACAACCATGCTTGGTATACATGTGGTAGCTGCACACAATACTCGGACGACCGAGGTGGTAGCTCTTTCCTCCATGTGGTGGTAGTTTTCACACTCCTCATTGGGATGTAACTCTTTCCACATCTTTTGAGCATTTTACATTTCTTTGACTCCCCCTCAATTGGCTATCAATTATTTAAGATATAAAGTATTCAACCAAAAATTGATCTCGATTTCATACTCGACTAAGCAGTCAAATAAGATAATGACTATACAAGAGATCATTGAGAGAGAAATTGACTTTGATCACTTAGAAGATGATTTAATTAACATAAAAGATCATTGCAACAGTGAAATATTATGATGGCAAAGGCATAATAAATTTCTAAATGTGCGAAAACGATGCAATTAAAGTCAATTATGATATATGCTCAATTAGTGTCCTATGTACAAACATAGATAATGAACAAAACAAAAACAAAACCTATCCTAAGCAAAGGTTTCAAAAGAAGTTTATTTCAAGGAAAGCATTCCATTGCTTTTCGCAAATGAATAAAACGTTTTGATCCAAAGGTTTTGTTAAATGTCAGCTAATTGATCCTCAGTTGAAATATATGAAAGTTGAAGAGTATTTGATTCAACTAGCTCTCTAAGAAAATGATATCTAAGTTCAATATGTTTTGTTCTAGAGTGCAACACAGGGTTTTTAGAAATGTTAATTGCACTTGTGTTGTCACAAAGATTGTTACCGAAGATGCTGAAATCCGGAAGTCGCTCAACACACTTTTCATCCAAATGAGTTGGGTTGAACAACTACCTGCTGAAATGTATGTCCGCTTCGGTAAGTCGAGAGTGCTATGCAATTCTGCTTTTTACTGTGCCATGCAACAAGGCAATGGCCGAGATAGAAGCATGCACCACTCGTGCTTTTCCGATCATCCACTGATCCTGCCCAATCGGCATCTGAGTATCCAACAATATCCAAACTTGTTCCCATAGGATACCAAATTCCGAAATTTATGGTTCCTTTGATGTACCGGATGATCCTTTTCACCGCTTTCAGGTGAACCTCCTTTGGTGCTGATTGATATCTCGCGCAAATCCCAACACTAAAGGATATATCCGGGCGACTAGCCGTGAGGTAAAGTAGACTTCCAATCATACTTCGATACAGTTTCTCGTCTACATTCTCACTTTGTGATTCACTTCCAAGTCCCTTGTGGCTAGTTCCCATTGGAGTCGGAAAATCCTTCGAATTTTCTAAGTCAAACTTTTTAACCAACTCCATTGCATACTTGGATTGACTCAAGTGAATACCTTCATCATTTTGTTTAATTTGCAATCCAAGGAATAAGTCAATTCGCCCATCATGGACATCTCAAATTCGCTTTCCATGGTCTCCGCGAATTTAGAAGCATCATTATCTCTTGTTGCGCCAAATACAATGTCATCGACATAGATTTGTGCTACAATGAAATTGCTTTGACAATGCTTCACAAAGAGAGTCTTGTCAGCTCCCCCTCGAGTATAGCCCTTCTCCAAAAGGTGCTTTGTCAACCTTTCGTACCATGCTCGCGGTGCTTGTTTCAGACCGTAAAGAGCCTTTTTCAAACGAAAAACATGGTTAGGTTGTTTATGGTCTACAAAACCTTCGGTTGAGCCACATAAACTTCCTCATTTAAAATCCATTTAGAAACGCGCTCTTAACGTCCATTTGAAATAATTGATTTTAAAATGACAAGCAATAGCAAATAGTATACGAATGGACTCGAGTCTAGCTACAGGGGCGAATGTTTCATCAAAGTCTATACCTTCTACTTGAGAGTAGCCTTGAGCAACTAATCGTGCCTTGTTCCTGATGATAGTACCATCCTCATTTTTCTTGTTCTTGAAAATCCATTTGGTACCTATCACATTATGTTGCTTTGGAGGCTTCGTTAATTTCCAGACTTTGTTTCGCTCAAATTGATGGAGCTCTTCCTGCATTGCTTTAATCCAGTAGTCATCCTGAAGAGCTTCATCTATGTTCTTTGGTTCGATTAAAGATACGTAGCAAGCGAATCCACAAACCAACTGCCTCCGAGTTCTAACTCCTTCTTGTGGATCTCCAATGATGTTTGATTCAGGATGATCCTTGGAGATTCGTAGCGTTTGTTGAAACGGAGTACTCGGAGGTATATGAGATGATTCCTGCACATCAGATAAACTTGAAGAACCATTAGATGCATCATTAATATTGGAAGTATTATCATGAGAAGATGCACTTACAGGAGTATCATCATCCAGAGAGATATCGAGGGTAGATTTTTCAAATGCAAAGTGAAAAGCTTCATCTACTTTAACATTTATAGATTCTACAATCGTTTTAGATTCGATGTTATATACTCGATATGCTCTGCTATTTGTAGAATAACCCAAAAAGATCCCTTCGTCACTTCGAGAGTCAAACTTTTCAAGATTTTCACGATCACGTAAAATGTAACATCGACTCCCGAAGATACGAAAGTATTTGATATCCGGTTTTCTACTAAACCACAGCTCATATGGTGTATTTAAAGTTCCTGGGCGCAAATACACTCGATTAATGACATAGACAGCGGTGTTCACAGCTTCAGCCCAAAAATGTAGCGGTAAATTCCGGCTATGAAGCATCACACGCGCCATCTCTTGAACAACCCTGTTTTTTCGCTCAACAACACCATTCTGCTGAGGTGTATAGGGTGCTGAGAATTCATGTTTTATGCCGTTGGAAGTGCAAAAATCAATGAATTTGGAATTTATGAATTCTCCACCTCTATCACTCCTAACACGAATGATCTTTTCATTCTTTTCAATCATAATACGATGGCAAATCTCATGAAAAGAATCAAACGTATCAGCTTTCTCTTTTAAAAATGCTACCCAAGAAAACCTAGAGAAATCATCAATCATCAAGAAAATATACCATTTACCTCCCAAAGATGGTTGACGAGTTGGCCCCATTAAATCCATGTGCAAAAGTTCCAAAGGCCGTTTTGTACCAACGTGGTTCAAGTTCTTGTGTGCAGTCCTAGACTGTTTTCCCTTTTGACAACCGCCGCACACAATGTTTTGTTTAAGTAAAAGTTTTGGAACCCCCTTGACCACGTCCTTGTTTGAAATTCTAGCAAGTTCCTTAAAATTTAAGTGACCTAGCCTTTCATGCCAAAGTGTTTCATTATCCAAAGAAACTAGGTTACATTTTTCAGAAAATTTATTAGGAACAACATAACAATTGTTTTCAGATCTAACCCCTTTTAAAAAGAATACATGGTCCTTATCAGTTACAACACATTCAACAGATGAAAAGTTAACTGAAAAATCATTGTCGCAAAGTTGACTTATGCTTATGAGGTTAGTCTTAAGACCATCAACAAATAACACATTATTTAGAACCGGGCCATCTGGAATAGCTACTGTTCCTTTTCCAACAATTTTGGAAGATCGACCGTCTCCGAAAACAACGAGTCCTCCGGAGATTTTCTCAAGATTTTGAAAACTATTTTTGTCATCGGTCATGTGACGGGAACACCCGCTATCCAGATACCAAGACGAACTATCATATGCATGCAAGGAAACATTGGTAAGAAGACAAGGAAAGATTTCACCTTTGCGCACCCAAACCTTTTTGGAGTGCGTCGGTAATGGTCGTGAAGTTATATGCCTAGGTGAAAGCGTCTTGTTAAAACGATTGCTGCTCCTTGATGAAGTCGTCTTGCGCGGTAAACTACCAAGGTTCTTTTCCTTCAATTGATTTGCAATTGATTTCCGAGGAATCACCTTTGTGGTAGTCATTGCAAGAGGTGTTTGAGGTGCGCGTTTGACTCCCGTCTTGCAATATCTTCTTATGTGCCCTGAAACACCACAACGAAAACATACCTTAGATCTTGACGATCCCAAAGAGGATGAAGTAAGTTTGTTGTCGTTGTTTGTCTTGAATTCTGGTGTCGGAGGAGGAGATACCGACTGAGGCACAAAAACTGTCCCACTCGAACTTGGACTGTTTCCAGTTTGAGTGTACCCGAGGCCGAACCGATTTGTTTGACCAAGACCAAGAAGCCTATCCAACTTACTCCTTCCTGAAGAGAATCGCTTCAAGTCATCCTTGAGTTGGAAAATGGTCTTTGTCATTTCCAGGTTATCCTGTCGAGCCTCGTTGTAGAGCTTTGAGAAGTGATCCGCTTTATCCACCAGTTTTGTATGTTCCTTCTCAAAAAGCTCATTGGACTCTTGAAGGGAAACATTTACTTTTATCAGATTTTCCCTTTCCACTTCAAGAGCGTTTGAGAGAGAAGTTGCTCTTTTTGCTTCTTCTTCGAGATCATGCACTCTCCCTCTCAAACTCTTGTTTTGCTTAGCCACTTTCTTTGAATCCCTCAAAAGTCTGTGGTAGGCTAAAGCAAAATCTTCACCTTCCGAATCATCCGATTCGTTGTCCGTTGCAATCTTTTCAACAGTGGAGTTGGACAATGACTCGGACGTACTTGCCATAAAGCACATGAAGGGTGAAGATGTGGACGCGTGGAATGCCGTGGTGCTCTTTTCTTCATCACTTGAAGACGACTCATTTGACGTTGAGTTGTCATCCCAAGTGACGACTTGCATCGCCTTCTTCTTTGCCGGATACTTGTTGGGACACTCCGTTGCAATGTGGCCGTAGCCTCGACATTTGAAGCATTGTAGTTGTCCCTCTGAACTTTTCTTATCCTTTGAGAAGTTCTCTTGCTTTCTTGACTTGTAACTTGAAGTACCCTTGCCTTTGTTCGACTTTCCGAAGGATGGAGATTTACTTGAATTACCCCTTCGAAAGTTGCGGCGAAACTTCCTTGTCAAGAGAGCGAGCTGCTTCTCAAATTCCTCCATAGAAAGGTTCTCGTCATCGTCTGAGGAGGATGTATCCGCGTCTTCTTCCTTAGTTGTTTTCAACGCATAACCTGAAGACTTAGAAGAGGATGCTTTTCCAGAAGAATTGTTAGTGGTAAATGTCATTTCATATGTTTGTAATGAACCAACTAATTCTTCTACACGTATTTCGTCCGGGTGTTTAATAGTTTCAATGGCTGTAACCTTTGGGCGAAATCGTTCAGGAAGAGTTCTTAAGATCTTTCTTACAACCTTAAATTCTGGAATCTTCTCTCCCAGGTTAGCACATGAGTTTACGATGTCTTGCAATCGTGTATAGTAGTCCGTGAAAGATTCATTTTCTGCCATCAAGATAGAGTCAAACTTGCTCGTAAGCATTTGCAGTTTCTGAATCTTCACGAGGTTAGTTCCCTCATGTGTAACCTGAAGAACATCCCAGATTTCTTTCGCAGTCTCACATGCCGAGACGCGAGAGAATTCAGTTTGAGATAAGGCATTAAAAATAGCATTAATTCCCTTGCCATTGTAAGAAGATGAATCTAACTCTTCCTTGGTCCATTTCGACCTAGGTTTTAAGGTGCGAACATCAGAGATAATTTCAGTTGGATTAGACCATCCTAATTCAATTGATTGCGACACCCTTTCGTCGATGGAAATTAAAAAGGCTTTCATCCGTACTTTCCAGTACGCATAATTTGTTCCATCAAAGAAAGGGGGTCGATTGATGTTTCCACCTTCAACCATTGTTTACAACCCTATTCCCTCTCTGATACCACTTGTTGGGTTATATGTAATGTAGATCTAAATAGGGGAAAAAACACCTAGAGGGGGGTGAATAGGTGTAAACGTATAAACACTCAAAAATCGTTGCGATAAAAACCCAATGCGGAAAGAAAAATAACATGCAAGATTTTTACGTGGAAAAACTCCAAACCGGAGTAAAAAACCACGGGACCGATAACACGGTAGAAATCCACTAGAATTAAAGCACGTACAAGGTGATTTACCGTACACACTTACGACTCAACCTTTTCCATACGCTCCTAGAGGATCTTCTCCGCTCGCTCCACGACGCTTCTCGAATCCACGATCTGCGCCCAACGCCGAATCCACGGCGTCCAACGTCGAATCCACGACGTCTGACCGAATCCACGGTCTTCACCCAGTAGCACCCTTCGAATCCACGAACGTGCCTCGCTCCAAATCCACGAGAGCGGTTGAACCTTGAATCCACAAGGACACGCGAATCCACGCGCCGATTTTGGGGTAAATCGTTGTTTTTTGGGTGGTGATGATCCGCCGAATACTTAGATCAAAGATAGATCGGAAATACCATCTAAGTATTCATTAGTTTGATTCAACTCAAGATGTGAGTATGAAAACCTAGAATCAAACTAATCAATATAGATGAAGAAACATAGAGTATTCTCTAATGATTTTCTTTCTTCTCTATATGTGGATCTTAGGCCGTATCAAATGATATTTGATTATGACGGCTATTTTCCTTTTTATCGGCCTCTTTGGATTTTCGCTTCTTCGGCTTACCCTAGAAAAATGAATCACAGGGTCTATTTATAGGTTAGAAACATTTGGAAGGAGATAAGAATAAAAAACCTAACATTTCTGGAATTTTGACGGACGGCGATCCGGATCGGATTTGGGCGATCCGGATTGCAGTAGCAATAAAGACGGTTTCCAGAAAACAAACGTTCGGGATTCGGATCGGAATGCCTGATCCGGATCGTTCATACATTTCAGAAAACTCAACGTTCGGGATCCGGATCGTGAGATGCTGCGATCCGGATTGAAGTAATGTATGAAACAACAACCTTCGGGATCCGGATCGCTGGCTCTGATCCGGATCGCTGGCTCTGATCCGGATCCTGAACCTGTCCGAACACCAGTTTTTGATTTTTATGCAATTAAAAATTCTTCCAGGTGTTTCTACACTACAAGAAGTATTCGGATCACCAAAAATCTTTAGTTAAACATACCTGATCCTTTTGAATTCTTCTTTCTTGAGATTGAGTTAAATGATCCAACTTTCTTCACCTTCAATCTTCAAGACTTGAACCTTTCACGAAACTACGCCAACTCAAATTCCGTAACAAGCTTTTCATCCCCAGACTGATGGGCAGTCAGAGCGGACTATACAGATTCTGGAGGACATGCTGAGGGCTTGCGTCTTGGATTTTGGCGGAGGTTGGATTCGGCACTTATCCTTGGTTGAGTTTGCGTACAACAACAGCTTTCAAGCGAGCATACAGATGGCTCCGTTTGAAGCGTTGTATGGACGCAAGTGCCGATCACCACTTTATTGGAGTGACGTAGGCGAGAGACGGACCTTGGGGCCAGATATACTGCTAGTGGTAGAGGAGAAGGTCCGGGTGATTCGACAGCATCTTCAGACCGCTCAGAGCCAACGGAGGAGCTATGCTGATGTTCGGCGACGAGACTTAGAGTTTCAGGTTGGAGATCATGTATTTTTGAAAGTCTCGCCGTCCAAGGGGATTAGGAGGTTCGGCATTCGCGGGAAGCTCAGCCCCCGATACATTGGGCCCTTTGAGGTGTTGGAGCGTATCGGACCAGTTGCTTATCGACTTGCACTTCCCCCGAGACTTGCTGGTGTCCATGATGTCTTTCATGTTTCCACCTTGAGGAGATACGTCTTCGACCCGTCGCACGCCATCGACTTTGCACCACTCGAGATCAGCAAGGATTTGAGATATGAGGAGCGCCCACTGCGGATTCTTGATCGGGAGGTGAAAGAATTGCGCAATCGGACCATCCCCTATGTGAAGATCCTCTGGAGCCATCATGATGAGCGTGAGGCGACGTGGGAGCTCGAGTCAGAGATGATGGACGCCTACCCCTACCTATTCGAGGCTCAGGATTGAGGTATGATTTTCGTTTCGGGGACGAAACATTTTAGTGGGGGAGGATGTAGTGTCCCAGGTTTCCCTGTGGTTTTTCCCCTGTTTCGGGGTGTGGAACACCTGTTACTGGTGTGTGGGACCCCAACATGTCAAAGTGATGTGTTGTTTGGACTCAGAGAGGATTTAGGAGCAAGCCTGACCTTCGGCTGCCTTTGCCGAATTTTAGGAGTGGATTCAGGCTGAACGGAGGCCGTATTTGGATTCAGCGCGGAAAAACGCTTGAAAACGGTTATTTATTTGTATTTTTCGGAGTCCGGATGCCCTAAAACGGACCCCCCCGAAGTTTTCTGCGCAAAATGGTGCATGGGGGGAGCTGTGGACCGGCCGGGGACACGTGGCGCCCTCTGATTGGGCCGGCGCACGCTTCCCGGTCCACGTAACTGGCCGTCGGTGCACGGTGGACCGGCGGGCCACGTGGCAGGCGCCGGTTGGGCCGGCGCAGCGCACGCGGTGCATAGACCGCGCGCGGGCAGCACGGGCAGGCCGGGCAGGTGAGGGGCAGCGGCGCGGTGCACGGTGCACCGGGGCGCGCCACGTGGCGGCCCCGGGTTGGTTGGCGCAGGTGCGCGCGGTGCACCCGCGGGCGCGCGCCTGCGGCCGTACGCGCACGCGGCGCAGGCGTGCAGGCGGCGCGCAGCGGGCGTGTCGGGCGGGAAAAGGGGGGGCCACGTGGTGCCACACCATAGGCGGGCGCCACCAACCCCGCCGCCCCGCAGGGGGGACGCGTGGCGCTTCCCCGCTGGGCCCGCACGGCTGCCGCCTGTTTGGCGGACACGTGGCGGGCCCTGGGCCGGGTCGGACGGCCGTTTGAACGCGGCGGGATCCGGTGTGCGGGCTGGGCTGGGCCGGGCCGCACTGTGCGCGCCCGGAAAATCCCGGGCCGGGCCGCACTGTTCACGCCCGAAATGGGCCGAGCGCCCGAATCTTGGACATAAAGGGAATTTTCCCATTTGTTCTTTTGGGCCTATAAATAGGCCCTTTCCCCCCCTCTTCTCTGGCTTTTTCCGAGAGATAGAGAGAGAACCAGAGAGAGGCCATTGAAGAGAAGTTGTTCCTCACTGATTTTTCTACCTCGTGGTGCGTTCCCAGATTTTCTGGAAGATCGACAGCGGCGATCCGGATTTTACAGTGTGCCTCGGTTTTCCCCCATTTTCGGCCCGTTATCGTCGCATTTCAGTCCGAGGAGTCCCCTGCGCAGTACAGGAGTCCTTTTTCGACGATTTATTCGCCGGTGTGTTCCTAAGAGGTAGGGCTTCGTTTTCCGTGTTGGTGGTTTTTCTGGATTCCAATTCCTTGGCACGATTCCCGAGGTGTTTTGACCCCCTCTTTTGCTGTTTGGGTTTTTGGACAGTGGCGACTTCGACGAATTGTTTCTCGGCGTAGGAATATCAGATCGAGGCGATTCAAGAGTCGATTTTGGGCTACTTTTCGCGAGAAATGCAACTGTGATTTTTCTGGAATTTTAGGAACTCGGGACAGAGGTAAAAATCCTTGTTTTGCGTGCTGATTTTTAAAACAGCAAAAGCTGTTTTGGGATTTGTTGTTTTACACCGTGTGCAATTGTGTGATGTTGTAGGATACTGTTTCGGCTGACGGTGTACTTAGAGGACAGCGGGATATTCCTTGGAGTGTTGTACACGCTTTTCGAGGTGGGTGGTTGTGTTTCCCTCTATGTGTAAGACCTGACTTTTCCGTGACCCTCCCCGTCACCCCATGTTTCTTCGACTGCCCGACTGAGGGACAATTTTTAGTGTTCTGCCGGGGAATCCGTCGGGGCTCGCGGACATTTTTAGGCGGAAGGGCTCGCGAATTAGAGAACGGGGGCGCGATCGGTTTCAGATTCCGACTCCCGGTTCACCCGGAATAATTTTCTGAAGTTCGAACCCTACTTAGGCGCCCCGGGATCCGTGCGGACAATCGGCACGTTTCTCGAGGTATTTCTAGCCACCGGATCTGTCCCTATTATTTAATCACCTTTTAAACCTTTGAGGAACCTAGGGTTTTATGCGTTCCCTCCTAGGTCGCTTCATTAGACGGCTAGGGTTTTCTCTTTAAGAGACGCCACGAGAAGGAAAAAAAAAAAAAAAAGGAAAAGAGGAAAAGACGGCTAGGGTTTCTCTTTAAGAGACGCCACGAGAAGGAAAAAGAAAAGAGGAAAAGACGGCTAGGGTTCCTCTTTAAGAGACGCCACGAGAAGGAAAAAGAGAAGGGAGAAAAGGACGGAGGTTGCTTGCACGCGGGATCAACCGGGCAACGTTAGGACGATCCCTTTCCTCTCTTTTCCGGCGGATCAAAGGTGAGTTTTTATTAGTTTCTTTAGAATAGACGTTCGGGGTGGAGCCTTCGCGGGGAGCGCCGCCACCGCCGCCGCCAGGCCGGCCGCGGGCGGGGCGCCCGCGCGGCGCTTGGCCGCGCGGGGCCGCCCGCAAGGTAGGGCGCCCGCGCGGGCTGGTGCCGCGCGGGGTCGCCTCCGCACCGCGGGCATGCGCCCGCGCGGCGCTTGGCCGCGCGGGGCCGCCCGCAAGGTGGGGCGCCCGCGCGGGCTGGTGCCGCGCGGGGTCGCCTCCGCACCGCGGGCATGCGTCCGCGCGGCGCTTGGCCGCGCGGGGCCGCCCGCAAGATGGGGCGCCCGCGCGGGCTGGTGCCGCGCGGGGCCGCCCGCAAGGTGGGGCGCCCGCGCGGGCTGGTGCCGCGCGGGGTCGCCTCCGCACCGCGGGCATGCGCCCGCGCGGCGCTTGGCCGCGCGGGGCCGCCCGCAAGGTAGGGCGCCCGCGCGGGCTGGTGCCGCGCGGGGTCGCCTCAGCACCGCGGGCATGCGCCCGCGCGGCGCTTGGCCGCGCGGGGCCGCCCGCAAGGTAGGGCGCCCGCGCGGGCTGGTGCCGCGCGGGGTCGCCTCCGCACCACGGGCATGCGCCCGCGCGGTGCTTGGCCGCGCGGGGCCGCCCGCAAGGTGGGGCGCCCGCGCGGGCTAGTGCCGCGCGGGGTCGCCTCCGCACCGCGGGCATGCGCCCGCGCGGCGCTTGGCCGCGCGGGGCCGCCCGCAAGGTGGGGCGCCCGCGCGGGCTGGTGCCGCGCGGGGTCGCCTCCGCACCGCGGGCATGCGCCCGCGCGGTGCTTGGCCGCGCGGGGCCGCCCGCAAGGTGGGGCGCCCGCGCGGGCTGGTGCCGCGCGGGGTCGCCTCCGCTCCGCGGGCATGCGCCCGCGCGGCGCTTGGCCGCGTGGGGCCGCCCGCAAAGTGGGACGCCCGCGCGGGCTGGTGCCGCACGGGGCCGCCTCCGCACCGCGGGCATGCGCCCGCGCGGCGCCTGGCCGCGCGGGGCCGCCCGCAAGGTGGGGCGCCCGCGCGGGCTGGTGCCGCGCGGGGTCGCCTCCGCACCGCGGGGCCGCCCGCAAGGAGGGACGGCCGCGCGGGCTGGTGCCGCGCGGAGTCGCCCTGCACCGCGGGCTGGGGCCGCGGGGTGCTGTGCTCGGGCGGAGTGTGCGCTGCACGGGCCGGTGCCGGGCGGGGAACTCCGCCGCACATGGGTGGGAGTCGGTGTGAGTTTCGGATCCTTAGTCTTGACTTGCCCTTATTCCTTCAGGAGTGCAGGACATTGTTGGCAACGGACGCACAATCGCGGACGTACCAAACGCCGGACGACACACACGCAAAGGTGGGTAATTTCGCCGAGGTTAACTGGGTAAGGGCGGACACGAGCAAAGGTGTTTCTTTCTAAGTTGCTCCACATGAACAAAGGTGTTTCTTTCTAAGTTGCTCCACATGAACAAAGGTGTTTCTTTCTAAGTTGCTCCACATGAACAAAGGTGTTTCTTTCTAAGTTGCTCTTCGTGAGCAAAGGTGTGTTTTCTCTTTAGGTTGCTCCCAACGAGCAACGGTGTTTTTCACTTTAAGTTTTCCTCAAGAGCAAAAGTGTTTTTCCCTTCTGGTTGTCCTTATGAGTAACGCTGACCCCGGTTCTTACTTCTTTCGCTTTATCATCTGAGGCTCAAGTTTTGCTACACGCACACCAGCGGTTTGGCCACCGCAAGGGTGTGCTTTTCCGGAAAAGTGGTACGTTGACCCGTGTACCCCACGCGGAGGTGGCGTTAGGAATGGGGGCCCTCATAGGTGGAGGGTGTGAGCAATGACGCCGAGGTTGGTGCTCGGCGGCCGAGGCAGGTGCTCGGCAGGGAGGGGGGGGGGGGGGCACCGGGTTAGGGGCCCGGTGCGGTGTCCGGGGAGGGTGCCCGGTTTATGTTTGGTGCAGGACATATTCATGTTGATGACGTATGAGGGGTGACAGTTGCTCTGGTTACAGTGGTTTGATTATTATAGTTTTCTTGCTCATTATGTTTATTCCAGTCACTGACTTCCCACTCCGTGACAGGTTCGTCCAAGGGCGGGTACTGGGGCACCGGTGAGGCCGCGAGAGTGCTGATCTGGCATTTTGGTGACTTCAGATACAGTGACTTTCTTCTCCCTTTTCAGTTATTATTCATGCTAGCTAGATGTGGATTGCGATACCCTCGTGGGGTCGAAGTGGATGTTGCCCTTTCCTCCTTTTGAATAAATGATGGATTGTTGCTTCCTTTCATGCTTGGCCGTTTTAAACAATGAAAAAGCAAAGTAAATCGGTTGCGAAAACTACTTTTAAAACGTGGGTGTCGTGTGGGCACCTAGCTTTTCAAACCCTGTGGATTTATGTGGCTTTCAAACTGTCTTTCATTAAACGATGGCATCGTGTGGATGCCGCTTTCAAAACCTTGTGATTCTTTATCCTTTCAAAACATCGGCCTCCCTGCGCTAAGTGAATAATAGATTTTCACGCGAGTTGTATGGTTGCATGTGAACGAGACCTTAACTGCTGTGGTTAGAGATTGTATGTGCTACGCCTTGTGAGGCACCTTATAGTTGAGACGCCGTGCATATACAAAGGAGACTCTGCCCGTTCACAGAGCGAATTTGTGTATGCGGCGGGTCTGTGCACGCGCCGGGGAGTATTGTTTTACAAAAAAAAATATATGGCTGATTCAGGGGCATCGGTGGCTCCTCTTCCGCGCGATGCTAACCCCCGGGGCGTGACACTATGTTGACTCGCTCACTAGGAGTAGTAGAATCTCCCAATATTAAATGTGATAGTTAACTTGTGATATTTGAACCTATTGCATTGGCCCCCTAAATTAATTTGATAGCTCTATGTGATAAATCTGGGACAATAAAGTTGGACAATTGCTATATCGTAAACCGCATGCAAATGAGTAACCCAACAATATTATTTTTAAAATGACTCTTCACATGAAACCTTAGTCGCTTTTCTAATGCTTTTAAAAAGGAACACTTGCATGCTTATTTGGACATCTAGTTAGGCCACTATTTTACTGCAGCACTATATTATGGGATTTGACTTAGGAGAAAACATGTTTTATTGTTATTCTTCTCTATCGATGCATGATGATCGAGTCGGATCGGGATCTTGAGATAGTGTAGTTGGATCTTGAGTCTGGGACAGTTTATAAGACTCGTCTTGGGGATTGTGGGGCATAGCGGTGACCGCGGATTTTGGGCGGTTGACCGGATGTTATTATCACATCAGATTGGGGATCGGGGTTGCATCAGTGGATGGAGTATTCCCACTTTGATCATGGTCATGATCCAGTCCTGCTATTGTGAGACATTGGTTACAGAGATGTTGATACAGAGATACTTTACTCGTGTGGGTCGCTCCCCTCGAGTGCCACTCCGGAGTAGGCTTTAGACCGTGTTGGGTTCCGGTCATTCAGACAGCGGAGATACTGAGTTCATGAGATTGATGACATAGCAGGCAGTGCCAGTTTTTACTCGTGTCTAGATTGGGTTTCTTTGGGTTGTTAGCTCCATTGTTGCATGCATACAGACATCTTTTGGCACTGCATTTAGAGGCATTGTAGTAGCATCTTCTTTTTCAGCAGCCTTTATAGCTTACTACTGTTCCCTCCTTTTTGCCTCTTTATTCCTAGTGGGTGCGTCAGCATTTGAGGTTTTTACCCACTAGGGGAGGCTACTGGTTTATCTAGTAGTTCTAACCCCCATTGTTGTTTTCTGTTCTTTTCTCCCCTTTGTTTTGCAGAGTCGTCTGTGGGAGTTGCTGGGCCTTCAGCGGCAGATCGAGGTAAGAGGATCGCCGACTAGCTAGATCATCTACCCCGAGCGAGAGATTAGCTAGACTTTTGCTGTACTCCCTTTTTGTATCTCAGACTACAGTAGTTTACTTTTGGGTCTGGCTTTGGCCAGCTGGTTGTATATTTGTGGTGAGCTGGGAGTATATTGTACTTTTATTTCAGTTTGCAGTTTACTTCAGTCTGAGATTACTGTTAGTTCTATTAGTTCAGCTCTGTTTATGCTCTTTTATTGTATATTATCTATCTGAGCAGGTTACCAGCGCTTCGTGTACATGGAAAATTCCGTGTGCACGGCGGATCTGTTGGCGGGCCCGGGTTCTGGTTTACACCCGGGGTGTGACAGGAGAGGTGGCGAGCGAGGGGAGGGGTGGGGAGAGGAGAAGCGCGACGGAGAGGAGATGAAAGAGAGGAGGGTTGACATGTGGACCGTAGTGTTAGAAAAATAATCGTACTAACTTTGATTGTGATTAAATTATCTAACTATTTTTATTTGTTTAAAATTGAATAACATAACTTACCTTTAATCGCTATCCAAAAAATTGTAGATGAAAGAAATTGATCCGGAAGCGTGCGTGGCACTGCCCTAAGGCGTATTTCCGTCCTTCGTGTGGATTAATCGGAGACACCACCCCAAGGTACGACCGGAATTCCTCTTCCTATGTGCACGACCGCGAAAGAAGTTGACGGAGATTCTCTCAACACCCGATAAACAAAATTAACCAAATAAAATTTAAAATAAAACTTAAAATAATTCCTTTTTTCCTTCTCTTTCTTTCTTTCTTTTTCTGACTGACTCCCTACTATAGCCCACACCTATGTATATATAGGAGCAGGAATAGTGCCGTTGGTTCCATTATTAATTCACCTAAATGGTGAATTAATACCTTTAAAAGCAGGTACGTTGGGTTCCAACGTTCTAATATACTTTAACACCTAATAATAACAATAAAAAGTAAAAAAGTAAATTAATTAAAAGAGAGTAAATTAATTAGTAAATAAGAATTAATAAGAACATAAAATTATTATTGAGGGTTTTAGGAATTTTGATTTTTATTCCAACACGTAGAACTGTGATTTCATATATTTATATAGATTTAGATGTTTGGCCAAGCCAAGCAATCTATATATGCATCTTCTAAGCACATAGACTACTTACTCAGATGTGTGCACACTCTTGCATCCTTATACACTTTTCCTGGCCTGCAAAAATACCCTTTATCCGGGGCACAATGCACGTCCTCGGAGCATACACATAGACCTTCTAACGCACAACCTTGCTTGTATATACTCGTTCTCCCCTTAATCCCAAGCACTTGATCCGTCCACTCACTCGAGAGTAGCCCCTCCGGATCATACTCATTTTTTACCCTCAAAAACTCGCTGATCTTCGGGTACTTGGCGATCACGCCATCGAATGCAATGTTCCGATTCTTGCCCCAGTGCGGTAGCCCACCGTACTTGAACAGCACCATTTGCTCCACCTCCTCCAGCACGTCCTCAAAGAGCCGTGGCACTGTCGGGTCATGGCTACGGTAGTACGTTATATCGAAGTCAAGGCAGTCGTTTTGCTTGCCTAGGTAGGCGGAGGAGGACTTGACGTACCGCATGAGGATACCATCGTAGAGCTCGACAACACAGAAAGCCTTCGGGTTGAGGTCACGGAGCTTCTGGACGTCGAGGATGAAGTCTTTGGCTTTGGACAGAGGCAAGCTGACGGTGGTCAGGAAAAAGAACTCGCTACTTATGCGGCGGTCCCACGTGCAGGCGGTCAGGAGGTCGTCGTCGGGGCTATCGAGGCATTCCCCAGAGGACTGGATTTTGTTCTGGAAGCCAACAACCGGGTAGCCCGTGAACAGCACACCATCGTTGGTCAGGCCATAGGCATCGATGGCCATCGCCGACGTCGTCAGCATCGAGTCCAAACACTTGCCATCGGCGTTGCCCGTGGCTTCTAGGCCCTCCTCTTTCATCATGTCATACGAGTATTCCATGAGAACTATTAGTAGACATCAGTTGTGGTAAATAATTTTAATTTTATTAATTAAAGATTAGAAATTGTACCTTTAGATATGTTTGGAATGTTTAATTAAAATGTGAAACTTGAAAGTAACAAGCCACGAGCCAAGAGATATTTAAGTTACAATGCGGCAAGAATAACAAAGTGCTTGTGTTTCTCTCTTAAAGTAACAGAGTGGTTTTGTAGGGAATACAAAACTAGCCTCCAAAGTTTGGAGTGGTTCACAGCCGAAGCTTTCTTACGTACTAGCAAGGAATGCATAAAACTATTCCTACTTTTTTTCTTTTTCTCTTACTGCATTTTGTCCTTCTAACTTTAAAAGATTATGTTTTTGACTACTCAAGTGTCATTATACTTTACTTAAAATAATTATTTCGTCCTTATTTTTTTTATTGCTGGTTAAATTAGTACATAATAATTTTAAAAGAAATTAGAATGGAAGAAGCGGTCATAATTCAGGTATGCAGGGACGGAGCCCAGGCCCAAAATGCTCACGGTCTTTTCAACATTTTTAAAATTACAAAAAAATTTATTGTCAAGTTATTAATAAAATTAAAATAGTGTATACTTTAGGGTCAAAATAATTTTTTTTTAAAAAAAATAATATTATCTTATGACCACAAGATATAAATTTAATTAACTCCAACGTATCGTAATACTTAATTTACAAATTATACTAAATCTTAATACTTAATTTTTTTGATATATCATAATACCTGATTTGCAAATTATATTAAATTTTAATACTTGATTTTTTGACATAATTTTTTATAAATTTCTAGATAATTATTATTTTAATTGTAAAGACAATTATACCCTATTCCTTTTTTTCAAAAAAAACATTAAAAACTCAAAAGCTAATGAGCAAAATATTATTTAAATATATTTTTTTTTATTAATATTTTTTAAAAATTAATATATTTTGTATAATGCATTTTTGGATTCGTCCCTAGTATGAAATGGTAAAAGTTGATCTCGACATTCCATTTAGGCATCACGCTGATATGAAAATAACAAAATAGTCATTATACTAGAATATAGTTTAATTTTATTAATTCAAAAATATATTTACAAGCTTTTAAAGCTTTATATTATGTTTTTTTTTAAATTTGGTGGAACAATTATGCAATATTCCAACTTTGGAGGGATATATAAGTAATTAACTTCTTTTCTTTTCTCTGTATTCAGAAGCAGGAAGCATTAAAAATGAATTTTACATTACACTTTTGAGCACACGAGACAATACCTGCCAATCTGACGGTAGTCAGGAGCAAAGTTGCCGTTGATCGAAACCCAATGAAATTGAAGACTCCATTGCCGGACACGTTGTTGGGCACACGATCATCGATCCGGTAGATGACTTTGCGATGGCCCGGGTACCAGGCCATGTCAGCAAACTCGTGCTGGCTGCCAAAGGTGGCGGCTTGATCGGCTAAGTCTGCGTCGTCGATCTCAGTGAAGGTTACTGATCTCTTGAACATCGGCTGCAGTTTTAATGTTACCTGAAAAAGAACACAACAACGATAATCACTCAAATTCATAACTAGCATAGAGGACATTTATCTCATCTTAGTGTAATAACTGTAATTTTAACTTTTTAAATTTTAAATTCAAAATTAGAATTCAAATTTTTTTTAATCGTTGGAGGCCGCGAGAGAGATAACCAATTTCGCGAACCGGAAATTGTTCCTGAGGAAACAGAATTTGTTACTTTAATAGTTCGGCAATACTGCTGAAAGTTATGATGAGATTCGTTTCTGAATTCTATGAGGCGAAACCACAGAAAATTATGTAAAAATGATATGTGGCCAAAATTTCAAATAAGATTTTAATGAAAAAAGTACAACTTTTTATGTATCGTTTCTTGTGAAACTACAAGGAGAGGTCTCTCCCTCTCTGCCAACTACAGCCGTCACCTCCTATTTTCCAGTGCTTGCTGGCACCGTCGTGATCCAGCGCGCCTCCGGCGAGCAAGGCGATCCCCCAAGCTTCTCTCCGATCTCTCTTTTCATCTATCTATTAATATATCTCTCTCCCTCTTTTTTGATCTCTCCCCATGGAGATCTCCATCGAAGTGTTGCTGCCGCCGAGCCCCCACTTAGTGACCCCCGTCGGCGGCACCTCCACCCTACGGCCCCCCTTCCAAGCCGCAATGTCCTATTAGCAGCAAAACATGACCAACCTTGGGCCGCTGCTTCTCCAGCCACGGTCGCAACCCTCGAGCACTGTCACCGCTAACTAGGAGAAGTTCGGTGACCATCCTCCAATTAGTAGGAACCCTTCTCGACCCTTCTTGGCCAAACTGCAGCCTCCCAAGCCGCTATTGCTCCTGCTACTTCCACTGTTGTTCCATTTGCCTGAGTTGCCTCCTCCGGCCGTTGTAGTCGCAGTTGCCGCCGACAAGCGCGTGCCATGGCACCTCTCCTCTCCGGCCAACTCTCCCATACTGTCTTGGTTCGACCAGTAACTTCTCAAAACTGTTGGTTCTGATGCTTCTCCCTAGACCTTCTAGGCGGTCTTAATAACCATTTCAGCTAGTCCAAGCCGCCGGCGACCTTTCTCCAGCGAGCACGGCATCCTTCAACATCCATGCTGGTCCGTACTCCCCCAAGTTCATGTAATAGTTCCCCGAACTAATAGTTTTGGTGTCACTCACCCGGTGTCCATCTAAATGCATCATTTTTGTTGTTGGCTTTTTCGGTCAACTTGATTGCCGAAAATTAGAGTTCTTGGGTGTAGAATACCGGGTTTTCGGATGGCGCGCCGACCTCGCAAGATGGCGTGGTGCGGAGGAATTGCCTCGGGCATGTTGCTTATGTGCTTACAGTTGGTGTCGGGTTGATTCGGATCAATGCGGAAGCCCAAGCTTGATTCGGGATTTTTCCGGGCTTTGTGCGCCGTTTGAGGACTGGTTTTGGGGAAGCATCGGCTCCACCGTGGTGTGCAGAAAATGGGGAAATACCTGGAACAGGTGTACTTTGGAATTTCAGCGGATTTTGGGAGGTTCCGGACTGACGCGGAGGACCCGAGGGCGAAAAGTGAGTCGGAACTGACGATTTTGGAGCCGGTTTTTGGTTTGGGAACCCCGACTCATCGGTTGAGCTTTTTGAGGAGAAAAAGCTGTAGGCATGTGTATTTTCAGATTACAGCGGGGTTCGGGAGGTTTCGGGCCGGTGCGGAGACCCCGAAGGCAAAAAGTGACTTGGAGTTGGCCTAATTTGGATTAATTAATTAATTTATTTAATTTCGAAATTTAATCTGTGAAGCAGCATGTTAGAAGGAAATAAATAGATTGGGAAATGGATAATTAAGTGGAGTAGATATTTTGAGTTTGAGGTTTATTTAAGGCTTCACCCAGCTGCCCTCCACTTAATTAGTAGCAGCCACTTAATTAGGAGCCTCCACGTCACTCTTCTTCTCCCCTGCATTGAGCAGAGCTTTGAGAACAAAACAGAGGAAAAAGAGAGGAAGAAAGAAGAGAAGATTGAAGAAGGATGAAGGTGAGGGATGAGAATAGGATGTTTTTTAGGGTGGTTTTGATGTTGGTTTTCCTCCTTGAAGCCGTGTGGAGCGTGTGGAGCGCGGGCGCCGAGCCTCCAACGAGGTAACCTGTGCCTTCTTTTTAGAGAGAGAGAGTGAGAGAGAGTGAGAGAGAGAGGGAGAGCTTGGCTGGAGTAGGGTTGGCTTGTTTGGGACTGGTGGTCCGTGTGTGAGCTGGGAGCCGCGCGGACGCGCAAGGGCGCCGCGCGCGGCCGGCGTTGGTGCTGCGCGGACGCCCTTGGGCGCCGCGCGCCGCAGGCTGCTGCAATGCGCGCGTGCTGGGGGGCCGAGCAGCGGGAGCGCGCGGCTGGACGCGCGCTGCAGGCGCTGCGCAGGCCCCGCGCGGGCACTGCGCAGGCCCCGCGCGGGCACCGCGCAGGTGCCCAGGCGCCGCGCAAGGGCGGGCGCCGCGCAGCGCGGGCGCTGTGCAGCGGGGCCCTGCGCAGCGGGCGCCGCGTGGGCGCTGCGCAGGCCCCGCGCGGGCGCTGCGCAGGCGCCGAGTGGGCACGCTGGTGCGCAGCGCGGCCGAGCAGCTAGCGCGCTGGGGGCCCGTGTAGCGGGCCAGGGCCCCGCGCGGTGGGCCCAGGCGCCGCGCGGCGGGCCCAGGCAGCGGCGGCGGCTGCGTGCTGCAGCGCGGCAGCGGCGGTTGCGGCGCGCGCATCGGCGAGTTCGCCGGAGGCCTTATGCGCTGCGTTTTGTTGACCGGAGTTGTGTTTCGACGGCGAGCGTGCTTGTGGGCTGGTCCTTCTCTACTTTTGTTTAATCTTTTATTTTTTCCTCCCTTTTCCTGGCAGATTGTGGAGCTTCTTGTGATTGCTTGGCCGCGTGTGCGGAGGGTTGGATCCACGCGGAGCCGAGGGTGTTTGGTGGCTTGGATTGTGCCGCTTGTTGGCTATGGTTGAGCAGGGAATGCATTGTGAGATTTATGCTGATGCTGTGTGTGTGTGTGTGTGTGATGAGGGACTTGTAGAAGGTAAGCTTGTAGAGGGTGTTGTGTGTGCAGAGGAGTATTGGATTTGTGCTGTTGAATTTTTGGTGTGGGTGTTGTGAGCTGCTATTGGAGCTTATTAATGTGCTTTATGTGGTTTTTACTGAGTGCTGTGAGAGCTCATGTGTTTCGTATGAGTTGGTGGCTGTGAAGTTAGTGTATGTGCTGTGGGATGTTAATGTTGGAGCTTCTAAGTAATTGTGTATTTTGGTGTGCTCGGAGCATAAGAATTGTGTTGTGGAATCATTTTGGGCTGAAATTTTGGTGTGAACCTGTAGAGTGCAAGCAGATTTATGGGTTGTTGTGCATAAGTGATCCTTAATTTAATTAATGGGTTAATTGGAACACTTAATGTGCTGTGAGCCTTTGTGGATTCTTGGAGCTTGCAAAATTATGTGTAAGTTATATGTTTAATTATGATGGATTTAATTATGCAAATTGGTACTGTAAGGTGGAATTAAGGGACGGTGTATGTGTGGACATGGTTTATTGTGTGCAGATTGGAGCTTCTTGTATGCTGGGGATTTTTGTGAGAGTAATTGAGGTGTATGTGTTTTTAAGTGTACTGTTGAGTGTGCGTGGGTGGATTTTTGGATTTTAAGAGTTCTAGTGGTGTATTTTGGCAGTGGAGTGCATTGTTTGCGCGCCGGATTTTTGTATTGGACTTAGTGGAATTATTCAAACTTTCAGGGTTTTTCCGTGTTTCGCGGCTGTGTGCGAGCGCGCGCGGCGCTTTTCGGATTTTCATCTGTTCGAGGTATCGGCACTACACCAACTTCAGCGTTGCCTGCGGAAAGCGTTCCAGGTGGGTTGGAATTTCTCCAAAATGTGTGGAATGCCCTTTAAAGCTATTGAATGCAATTTGATCATAATTATCATGTTATTTCTCCTGTATTTAAATCTGATAGTTGCCTGGATTTTTCTGGAAAATTCTTTTGAGCCCCAGACTATTTTTAGCATACTCATGACACTATATGACACTGGTTTCATGTTCTATTGGCCTTACATATGCACCTGAATCGTTTTAAAAATTGAGAAAGCCCGTTTTGGCAAAAATAACATTTTTAAAGTGGTTTTTAAATCAGGATTTCGCCATAGGTATGGCATAGGTTCAGGGTGCCTTTGACCTCGTGCCTGGGGGCCGAGGGGTCTCTTTTTTTGAGTTTGAGATGAGTTATAGTGTCAGGTGAGTTTTGAGCTCCTGATGGATTTATTCTAGATCATGGGTTGTGGTTTTGATTTAGTGATACCAGTGGTTCTTCCACTTAGTTTTGAGGATTTTGGGG
The DNA here is from genome assembly GCA_029204045.2 of Tillandsia leiboldiana. NCBI lineage: Eukaryota > Viridiplantae > Streptophyta > Magnoliopsida > Poales > Bromeliaceae > Tillandsia > Tillandsia leiboldiana. Next base: position 38,490,147 of record CM055065.1, read on the forward strand.
TTCCGGCAGATTGAGTCGTGGAGGTTTCCCGACTCAGCCACGGTCGTGCATTATCAGATTGAGTCGTTGAGGGTTCTCCGACATAGCTGTGAGAGTGTTTGGGTTATTCCTGATTGTGTCGTGGAGTCTTTCTCCGACTGTAGCCTTGAGATTGTGTGGGCAGTTCCTGATCGAGTCGTCGAGGTTCTTTTCCGACTGAGTTGTATTTTTGAGCTTTGGGATACCGATCTGTTTGATCGTGGATTATAGCCTGCATGTGCCGCTTATTGAGTCAGTGAGACAGATGTGATACTTGAGTTCGGTGGGGTCGCTCCCCTCGAGCTACGCCCCGGGTGCGATGATGATACCGAGCCTGACGAGGCTACGATGTGGATATGCGCCTAGTTCATATACTAGTGGACGCTTGATACCCCTGGCCGAGTTACCATGGGGTCACTTTGTGCGAGATTGAGATAGTCGGTTTAGGACGCCCCACGTAAATCCCGTCCTCTTGTGGATGCATGGTAGTGGGCAGGTGCGTTCCTAAACGACAGGCGCAGGCTGGACTGAGCCAGTTTTGGCAGTCTTTGAGATTTGGTGATATGAGCGGGTGGTTTCATATTATGTTCATAGATGGTTTCTTTCCTTTGAGCATTAATACCGAGGCATGTTAGCAGTAGCGAGTGTATGCACTTTTCATCATTAGTATAGTTTTCTTGAGCATGATGATCGAGACATGATAGCTAGTTCCTTTCAGCTTTTATTTATCTATCTATCTATCTATCTATCTGCATACCTATCTGTTGTGCCTCCAGTAGACTTAGTGGGCATACCGTGGATATTGGTGACGGTACCCACTGGGATCTACCTCTGCAGTAGATCTCACACCCGCTGCGGTGACAGGTTTCCTGAGGCTGTTGTTCCGGCTGTGTTCGCACGGAGACAGCTGATCGAGGTGAGGGCGTGACCCTGTAGTTCCTTACCAGCTTTGAGAGTCTGAGGTAGATGTACCCGGTTTATATTTTATGTTTCCACTTTTGTACTGGACATTCTGAGAGATCAGTGAGGATTTTGTATATTATTTTTTTAGCTGAGAGACTTTGTATTGAGGTTTTAATCAGATCTGATGTTCAGTTTTATTCTTTAGCACTTGGTTTTAGTTTCAGCTCTGATACCACCTAAATCTGTCACGCCCCGGGGTCGATGATGATACCGAGCCTGACGAGGCTACGATGTGGATATGCGCCTAGTTCATATACTAGTGGACGCTTGATACCCCTGGCCGAGTTACCATGGGGTCACTTTGTGCGAGATTGAGATAGTCGGTTTAGGACGCCCCACGTAAATCCCGTCCTCTTGTGGATGCATGGTAGTGGGCAGGTGCGTTCCTAAACGACAGGCGCAGGCTGGACTGAGCCAGTTTTGGCAGTCTTTGAGATTTGGTGATATGAGCGGGTGGTTTCATATTATGTTCATAGATGGTTTCTTTCCTTTGAGCATTAATACCGAGGCATGTTAGCAGTAGCGAGTGTATGCACTTTTCATCATTAGTATAGTTTTCTTGAGCATGATGATCGAGACATGATAGCTAGTTCCTTTCAGCTTTTATTTATCTATCTATCTATCTATCTATCTGCATACCTATCTGTTGTGCCTCCAGTAGACTTAGTGGGCATACCGTGGATATTGGTGACGGTACCCACTGGGATCTACCTCTGCAGTAGATCTCACACCCGCTGCGGTGACAGGTTTCCTGAGGCTGCTGTTCCGGCTGTGTTCGCACGGAGACAGCTGATCGAGCTGAGGGCGTGACCCTGTAGTTCCTTACCAGCTTTGAGAGTCTGAGGTAGATGTACCCGGTTTATATTTTATGTTTCCACTTTTGTACTGGACATTCTGAGAGATCAGTGAGGATTTTGTATATTATTTTTTTAGCTGAGAGACTTTGTATTGAGGTTTTAATCAGATCTGATGTTCAGTTTTATTCTTTAGCACTTGGTTTCAGTTTCAGCTCTGATACATGTTTTAGCTATAGATCTGACTTGCAGGGTAGACGTTTCGTCTGTGCGGCAGTTTCCGTACAGATGGCGGATCTGTTGGCGAGCCCGGGTCGTAGTTTCGACCCCGGGGCGTGACAGATTTAGGTGGTATCAGAGCCTAGGTGTATAGGTCGTTGAGGACTTAGTGACCCTAGGCTATTGGTTGGACAGTAGGATGACTGTCGAGAGAGACGTGACTTTAGCGAGAGTCCTGATTGAGTTGTACTTCCCCCAGAGGATTGGGGCGAGTGATCTTACATGTTATTTCTCTAAAGATGATTATGTTGGCTGCAGACAACATAATGCTTTAGAATGGTTAACATGTTATAGACTTTCGCTGGATTGGGTCGAGAGAGTTTTGTCCTAATGTTTCTTATATTGCAGTGGGTTTTGATGCTTCCGCGACGCCGTACAGCGGCGAGGGCGAGTTTGACCTTGGATGAGGAGTCGAATAGCGGGAGGCTAAATGGATAGAGCAGAGCGAGGTCTGAGAGTTACAGGCCCAAGTAGCCAGACATTTGAGGCGATGCGGCGCCAGGAAGAGAACATGGAGTGCGTGATGCGCGTGCTTGAGCTGAGAGCATCTCCTTGGGTATCGCCAGTAGTACTCTCGGCCACAACATCGTCGTTTTCGACCCGGAGCGCACTGTGATAGTGCAGGAGCAGCGAGAGTTGCCGACCGGTTGTTGTACTTCATCCAGTTCCATTCCTGCAGATTTCGGGATTGAGTTTGGAGCCTTGGCAGGCCGAGAACTGGATCGCTGCTATGGAAGAGCTGTTAGAGGATTTGTTCATTCAGGAGAAGCATCAGGGCGCATGGTTATTCACTTTTGGTTAAGGACGCCAAGAGAGTTGGTGGCGTCGAGTTCGTCTTGTTGGACCATCGGGAGCACAGTTGATGTTCTGGGGCGAGTTTCTGCGACGGTTGAGCAGTGTACCCCCTTGCCGCCCAGGATGAGGGTTGGAGGTTGATCTGTTTGAGAGGGGGGACTGCATCGGGATATCTATCTCCTTGTATGTTCTCGGCAAGTGCTGACTTTAGATGCAGCGTCTGGGCATGCTCGATGGGTTGACCGAGGAGCAGTGTTCACGTCCAGGAGGGACGAAGATCGAGGGACCAGCTTTAGTGAGAGACGTCTAGCATTGTCGGATTTTGGGATAGGTGAGTGGATCGAGGTTGTCGTGATTCCAGTCTCAGGATCATGGGTCTCAGATGAGACAGAGACCTGGAGGTTCTCGACAGTGTAGGCACCTGCAGCAGTGCCAGGATGTGAGTGCCTTTTGCGTGGGCCGCCTTCATCGCCGGGATAGTGGTTTGCATCTCACCAGGTGCGGCTTTCTTGTGGTCATCGGAGTTAGAGCAGGTTGATGCCGACACCGCTTGTTTGTGCTTCAGTGAAGCAGGGGTAGCTTCGTTTGGGGCCAGAGGTAGGACTGTTGGGTTGTGCACGTGAGGATCAGGTTCCAGTTCACATTTATCGTATGGAGGAGTGTTGCCAGTCCTGCCCAGTGCAGATAGGACTTTGGTATTGACCACTAAGTATTAGTCCTCCAACGGTTTAGAGATGTTGATATGAGGTTGGATAGGATTGGCTATTCCAAATTTATGCTATCTTGGATTGTCGAGAGAGGACAAAGAACCTCCGTGGGCCTGGTCAGGAGGAATGTGTTTATAGAGGATGCTATAGCACGACAGAGGTTGAGACATGGTTGTATCGCTTGCTAGCGATTGCTGAGGAGGAGCCTACGGCGGCACTGGAACTAACGAGTATCTTATCGCCGTATGATCCCAAGTGTGAGCCCACCTGAGCGGTTATTGAAGCCGCCGTTTAGTGAGTTCGAGATCGTGATAGTGATGACATAGTTTTGGAACTGCGCCAACCTCGTTGGCACCTATAGGAGTATCGCCCGTGAGACAGTGAGCTGATAGCGCAGTGCGGATTCTGATGGATCGAGGGGTCTATGTGACCGATACCATGTCGTGGGAATACGACAGTGAGGATCTGAGAGATTAATACTTGAGTATGTTGCCACGCCGTTGATACACGGTGGTGATGCCACGTTGTGAGTACACAATGGTGAGAGTTCTTGGATGGTTCGAACACTGACAGATTTGGGTTTATTTCCGAAGCGACATAGAGCATGAGGGGCACTTGAGGATAGTGCTACAACTTCTAGGAGGGAAGAAGTTGTTTGCCTAGTTGAGAAGGTATGTTTGAGCTTACGCGGGGAGTTTGGTCTGCGAGTTTTATCTGCCTGGAAGAAGTGTTTTTGATCCCTTGCGTGATTTGGTTTGCGCTTCTTTGGAATTGGGCAAGGATTTGAGCAGTTGGAAGCAACCGATGCAATTCTTGCTCGTGGAGCTAAGGAATTTTGTAGTCGAGTTTTACCTTTGGTAGGTTCAGTGGAGCCATCGTGATGAGTGAGAACGTCCACCTGAGAGCCTGAGGTTGAGTTGAGTGTCCCCTATCCCCATTTGTTTGAGTCGCCCTCCTGAGTTGTGGATTTATTTGGGTTTCGAGGACGAAACCTTTTTAAGGAGGGGAGAGTGTAGAATACCGGGTTTTCGGATGGCGCGCCGACCTCGTAAGATGGCGTGGTGCGGAGGAATTGCCTCGGGCATGTTGCTTATGTGTATATAGTTGGTGTCGGGTTGATTCGGATCAACGCGGAAGCCCAAGCTTGATTCGGGGTTTTTCCGGGCTTTGTGCGCCGTTTGAGGACTGGTTTTGGGGAAGCATCGACTCCACCGTGGTGTGCAGAAAATGGGGAAATACCTGGAACAGGTGTACTTTGGAATTTCAGCGGATTTCGGGAGGTTCCGGACTGACGCGGAGGACCCGAGGGCGAAAAGTGAGTCGGAACTGACGATTTTGGAGCCGGTTTTTGGTTTGGGAACCCCGACTCATCGGTTGAGCTTTTTGAGGGGAAAAAGCTGTAGGCATGTGTATTTTCAGATTACAGCGGGGTTCGGGAGGTTTCGGGCCGGTGCGGAGACCCCGAAGGCAAAAAGTGACTTGGAGTTGGCCTAATTTGGATTAATTAATTAATTTATTTAATTTCGAAATTTAATCTGTGAAGCAGCATGTTAGAAGGAAATAAATAGATTGGGAAATGGATAATTAAGTGGAGTAGATATTTTGAGTTTGAGGTTTATTTAAGGCTTCACCCAGCTGCCCTCCACTTAATTAGTAGCAGCCACTTAATTAGGAGCCTCCACGTCACTCTTCTTCTCCCCTGCATTGAGCAGAGCTTTGAGAACAAAACAGAGGAAAAAGAGAGGAAGAAAGAAGAGAAGATTGAAGAAGGATGAAGGTGAGGGATGAGAATAGGATGTTTTTTAGGGTGGTTTTGATGTTGGTTTTCCTCCTTGAAGCCGTGTGGAGCGTGTGGAGCGCGGGCGCCGAGCCTCCAACGAGGTAACCTGTGCATTCTTTTTAGAGAGAGAGAGTGAGAGAGAGTGAGAGAGAGAGGGAGAGCTTGGCTGGAGTAGGGTTGGCTTGTTTGGGACTGGTGGTCCGTGTGTGAGCTGGGAGCCGCGCGGACGCGCAAGGGCGCCGCGCGCGGCCGGCGTTGGTGCTGCGCGGACGCCCTTGGGCGCCGCGCGCCGCAGGCTGCTGCAATGCGCGCGTGCTGGGGGGCCGAGCAGCGGGAGCGCGCGGCTGGACGCGCGCTGCGGGCGCTGCGCAGGCCCCGCGCGGGCACCGCGCAGGTGCCCAGGCGCCGCGCAAGGGCGGGCGCCGCGCAGCGCGGGCGCTGTGCAGCGGGGCCCTGTGCAGCGGGCGCCGCGCGGGCGCTGCGCAGGCGCCGCGTGGGCACGCTGGTGCGCCGCGCGGCCGAGCAGCTAGCGCGCTGGGGGCCCGTGTAGCGGGCCAGGGCCCCGCGCGGTGGGCCCAGGCGCCGCGCGGCGGGCCCAGGCAGCGGCGGCGGCTGCGTGCTGCAGCGCGGCAGCGGCGGTTGCGGCGCGCGCATCGGCGAGTTCGCCGAAGGCCTTATGCGCTGCGTTTTGTTGACCGGAGTTGTGTTTCGACGGCGAGCGTGCTTGTGGGCTGGTCCTTCTCTACTTTTGTTTAATCTTTTATTTTTTCCTCCCTTTTCCTGGCAGATTGTGGAGCTTCTTGTGATTGCTTGGCCGCGTGTGCGGAGGGTTGGATCCACGCGGAGCCGAGGGTGTTTGGTGGCTTGGATTGTGCCACTTGTTGGCTATGGTTGAGCAGGGAATGCATTGTGAGATTTATGCTGATGCTGTGTGTGTGTGTGTGTGTGTGTGTGCTGAGGGACTTGTAGAAGGTGAGCTTGTAGAGGGTGTTGTGTGTGCAGAGGAGTATTGGATTTGTGCTGTTGAATTTTTGGTGTGGGTGTTGTGAGCTGCTATTGGAGCTTATTAATGTGCTTTATGTGGTTTTTACTGAGTGCTGTGAGAGCTCATGTGTTTCGTATGAGTTGGTGGCTGTGAAGTTAGTGTATGTGCTGTGGGATGTTAATGTTGGAGCTTCTAAGTAATTGTGTATTTTGGTGTGCTCGGAGCATAAGAATTGTGTTGTGGAATCATTTTGGGCTGAAATTTTGGTGTGAACCTGTAGAGTGCAAGCAGATTTATGGGTTGTTGTGCATAAGTGATCCTTAATTTAATTAATGGGTTAATTGGAACACTTAATGTGCTGTGAGCCTTTGTGGATTCTTGGAGCTTGCAAAATTATGTGTAAGTTATATGTTTAATTATGATGGATTTAATTATGCAAATTGGTACTGTAAGGTGGAATTAAGGGATGGTGTATGTGTGGACATGGTTTATTGTGTGCAGATTGGAGCTTCTTGTATGCTGGGGATTTTTGTGAGAGTAATTGAGGTGTATGTGTTTTTAAGTGTACTGTTGAGTGTGCGTGGGTGGATTTTTGGATTTTAAGAGTTCTAGTGGTGTATTTTGGCAGTGGAGTGCATTGTTTGCGCACCGGATTTTTGTATTGGACTTAGTGGAATTATTCAAACTTTCGGGGTTTTTCCGTGTTTCGCGGCAGTGTGCGAGCGCGCGCGGCGCTTTTCGGATTTTCATCTGTTCGAGGTATCGGCACTACACCAACTTCAGCGTTGCCTGCGGAAAGCGTTCCAGGTGGGTTGGAATTTCTCCAAAATGTGTGGAATGCCCTTTAAAGCTATTGAATGCAATTTGATCATAATTATCATGTTATTTCTCCTGTATTTAAATCTGATAGTTGCCTGGATTTTTCTGGAAAATTCTTTTGAGCCCCAGACTATTTTTAGCATACTCATGACACTATATGACACTGGTTTCATGTTCTGTTGGCCTTACATATGCACCTGAATCGTTTTAAAAATCGAGAAAGTCCGTTTTGGCAAAAATAACATTTTTAAAGTGGTTTTTAAATCAGGATTTCGCCATAGGTATGGCATAGGTTCAGGGTGCCTTTGACCTCGTGCCTGGGGGCCGAGGGGTCTCTTTTTTTGAGTTTGAGATGAGTTATAGTGTCAGGTGAGTTTTGAGCTCCTGATGGATTTATTCTAGATCATGGGTTGTGGTTTTGATTTAGTGATACCAGTGGTTCTTCCACTTAGTTTTGAGGATTTTGGGGTTCCGGCAGATTGAGTCGTGGAGGTTTCCCGACTCAGCCACGGTCGTGCATTATCAGATTGAGTCGTTGAGGGTTCTCCGACATAGCTGTGAGAGTGTTTGGGTTATTCCTGATTGTGTCGTGGAGTCTTTCTCCGACTGTAGCCTTGAGATTGTGTGGGCAGTTCCTGATCGAGTCGTCGAGGTTCTTTTCCGACTGAGTTGTATTTTTGAGCTTTGGGATACCGATCTGTTTGATCGTGGATTATAGCCTGCATGTGCCGCTTATTGAGTCAGTGAGACAGATGTGATACTTGAGTTCGGTGGGGTCGCTCCCCTCGAGCTACGCCCCGGGTGCGATGATGATACCGAGCCTGACGAGGCTACGATGTGGATATGCGCCTAGTTCATATACTAGTGGACGCTTGATACCCCTGGCCGAGTTACCATGGGGTCACTTTGTGCGAGATTGAGATAGTCGGTTTAGGACGCCCCACGTAAATCCCGTCCTCTTGTGGATGCATGGTAGTGGGCAGGTGCGTTCCTAAACGACAGGCGCAGGCTGGACTGAGCCAGTTTTGGCAGTCTTTGAGATTTGGTGATATGAGCGGGTGGTTTCATATTATGTTCATAGATGGTTTCTTTCCTTTGAGCATTAATACCGAGGCATGTTAGCAGTAGCGAGCGTATGCACTTTTCATCATTAGTATAGTTTTCTTGAGCATGATGATCGAGACATGATAGCTAGTTCCTTTCAGCTTTTATTTATCTATCTATCTATCTATCTATCTGCATACCTATCTGTTGTGCCTCCAGTAGACTTAGTGGGCATACCGTGGATATTGGTGACGGTACCCACTGGGATCTACCTCTGCAGTAGATCTCACACCCGCTGCGGTGACAGGTTTCCTGATGCTGCTGTTCCGGCTGTGTTCGCACGGAGACAGCTGATCGAGGTGAGGGCGTGACCCTGTAGTTCCTTACCAGCTTTGAGAGTCTGAGGTAGATGTACCCGGTTTATATTTTATGTTTTCACTTTTGTACTGGACATTTTGAGAGATCAGTGAGGATTTTGTATATTGTTTTTTTAGCTGAGAGACTTTGTATTGAGGTTTTAATCAGATCTGATGTTCAGTTTTATTCTTTAGCACTTGGTTTTAGTTTCAGCTCTGATATATGTTTTAGCTATAGATCTGACTTGCAGGGTAGACGCTTCGTCTGTGCGGCAGTTTCCGTACAGATGGCGGATCTGTTGGCGAGCCCGGGTCGCAGTTTCGACCCCGGGGCGTGACATTGGGAGCACGGTGATCATTTGAGCATCCTCTACACTATTCTCACCTCGCTAGTGTGTTTTGGATGACTTATGAAATCGCAAACTTGCGATGTACCCAATTCGCTTCATTTGGCTATTTCTTGCTCTCTGATATTCGTCGATCAATGGGGTGGCTCTGGTGCTAGTCTGCTGCAACTAGAGAAGCATTGTCGACACCCTTTTGATACTATTTCACTCTCGAATTGTGAAAGTTCGGTAAATCTCAAAAACTCCATTTTATTATTTAATTATGGTTTGAATTGGGCGTTTCGATGCTTTTCACGTTGTGGGTAGTGTTGGGCAGCAGTATTTAGCAATGTTGGATATTCGGACTTGTTGTTTGAGATTCGAAAACCTTCCGTGGTTGATTTGGTGCAAATCGACCCTAATCGAGTTGAAATCAGATCGATCAAGTGCGTTTCAATTTCGTTTTCATGAAATCGGCGGTGTTGTTGTCCAGAGTAGTTATCGAGCCTCGTTGTCTGGTCTAACCTCACTTTTTGTGTCCCTCGTGGTAGCAAGCGCATTGTGGGTGGTCCCGATACCAAAATAGGTATCTCGAGACATATTTTGAGCTAGCGTTGGAGCTGTGGCTCCTGTTGATGTGCATTTTAATTGTAGTTGTCCCAACACCTAAAATATGATGTTTGGGGATGACGGGTGAGACTTGATGATGTGTGGGATGACCCGGGATACTTCGTTGGCTGAAGTGGCATCATGGTGGGTTTACACAAAAATCGGCGGATTCTAAAAATCGATAAATGCGTCTGATGTTTAAATTGTCCCAAAGCGTGTTGTGGGTGACTTTATGTCACGTCTTGGTGATGTTGTGGTGTTGTGAGCGTCTTAGGGGTGACAACACAGTGTGTATGTGGTTCGACACCAAAGTGGTGTTCGGATTAATGTAGCGGTGCCTTTAGGCCCTATCGTAGCTTTATTTAGAGGTAATCAACCAATTTGTCGTGCACTTGGTGTGCGGTCGTTCCGACACCTAAAGTGGTGCATCTAGGGCTTACAGACATGTTGTGACGTCATGTTGAGTCGGTTTAATGTCGAATTTAGTTTCGTAAGCCGGTTTGTGGAAATGATGTTCCAGTCGCATTGTGGTACACATGGGGTATATGTTGAGTGTGTCGGTTGGTATTGTTGATACGTAAAATACTGATTGTGACCTTTGGTGGTATTTTTTTAGGTACAAGTGACATCTAGATACATCGATAGAGTCAATAACTCGGATACTTGGTGAGGTGGGTGCTCCATTCCGAAGTCGGTAAAGTTGTATCTTACTCAATTTTTCCCTATACTTGATTTATTCTATATAGTGGTTGAGTAGTACAACTTGTCGTGATTCCATATTTGTATGTGCTTTCATTCTACATGTGCATTGCATATTATGTTGTTATCATGCTAATTCCTTATTGATTCCCATCTATAGATGTTGTATGCCATATAAAGTAGGTTGTGATCTAGTGGATTATCCACCTTACTATGATAGGACTTGAGTGGTCGATGTTCACTTCTTATTCAGTGCTGACCATATTGGTCGGCTTATTTACCTCTTATGAGATATGATCTTGTGGTCGGTGACTTACTTCATGATATTGGACTTAGTTGATTGGCACTTACTCCATGAGATTGTGACCTTATATAGGTCGGTCTTATCATGTTCATAATTGGGTTTTTTGCATGCCTCACCTTGGTTACTTGCATTATTGTCACCTTTCTAAATATTCGCATAATGCTAGTTGACCTCGAGATTATAATTTTACTGGAAAGTATGGATCTTCTCGTCTTATTCAACATTTCTTGAGATATCTTCTTGGCTCTTTCTATTGCTTACAGGTAGTGATTTAACGGTTGAGTCTAGGTTACTGGAGCGCACCTTGATCGTACACATGTGACTTAAAACATACAAACACAGTTCCTACGGGTCTCGACCGGACTCAACCCATCTAGATGTCAGGTCTATTATAGACCGCAGCCACACTCAACTTATTTGGCTCACTCAACTCAACTTATTAGTCTCTTGAGCCTATTGTCACGGGACAGAAAGTTCGACATACTTTTAACCCATAAATAAAAAGCTAATAATCCCCCTCCCAACACCTACATTGCGTGGGAATTGAATCCGTGCCACTGGCTCTGATACTACTTGTTGGATCGTTGGCGCTAACCATTAATCCCAAACTTAAGCTTTTAGAAATATGCAACCAATTTACTTAGCCACCGTTTGGATTGGGGATAAAGGGGGGATATACCCCCTTTATCCCCAAACAGTTTTGGGATATCCCCGTTTGGGGATATCCTCCCAAACGGGGATATCCCCGGGTTGGGGGAGGGATATCCCTCACCTCCCCCAACAAGCCCCGGTTTATCCCTATGTCCCTTCCCAAGGCAGCAGTGCCTTGGGAAGGGACATTTCATTTTTTTTTTTTTTTTTTTTTCGTTTTTTTTTTCTTTTAGCTCGGGGCGGGTTTTTTTTTTAATTAAAATTTTTAAATTTTAAAAAATATTTAATTTTTAAATTTTAAATTTTATAAATTTTAATTTTTTTTAATTTTATATTTTAAAAAATCCCTTCCCAAGGCTCTGTCAGAGCCTTGGGAAGGGTTTTTTTTTATTTATTTTTTTATTTTTTTTCCTTTCTTTTATATTTTTTTTGAATTTTTTTTTTAATTAAAATATTTAAATTTTAAAAAATATTTAAATTATAAATTTATAATTTTATAAATTTTAATTTTTTATATTTTATATTTTAATAAATCATAATTATAAATTTTTATTTTTATTTTTTAAAAAATAATATTAATTTTAAAATTGTAAAATTTATATAATTTTTTATAATTTTTTTAAAATTTATATAAATTTAAAAATTAAAATTTTTACTCCTACTTAAAATTTAAAAATTACTTTTTTTTCCTACTTAAAATTTTTATAATACATTCTTTAATTATTAAATTTATAATATACATAAAAGTAAAGGTCACATCGTCATTAAACATAAAAGTCAACTCTATACCTCCTTATTCTTCAACCCCAATCCAAACACTATTTTTCTTATACCAGGTTTAAGCCTCATTCTCAACCAAACACTTTTTTACTTTATAACAGGCTTATCCCTTACTTTATACTTATACCTGGTATAACTCATTCCGGCTTATCCCCAATCCAAACGATACCTTAAAGCGGCACCTATGGCTCTCGGCCGAACTCGACCCATTTGAACGTTAGGTCTATTGTAGGTCCTCTTGTCGTTAGGTTTATTGTGGACCGTAGCCCACTCAACATATTTGGCTCACTCAACTCAACTTATTAGTTTTCTGGGCCTATTGTCATAGGGCAGTAATTTGGACCTATTTTTAACCCATAAATAAATAGCCAACAGATTTTACTCATCGTATTTAGTATCTTATTTCATTTTTTACAATAGCGGTATTATTTTGTATTCCACTTTATGATACTTATCTGTTTACATTTAAACTACTGATACTACTATAGTCGATCATTTCATATTGATACTTATCATCTTATCATATTTTTTTGTTTAGCAATGTGTGCGGTTTACCTTGGTTGCATCCACTAAAAAAATATATTTATATATTTCTCACCCTACTATTTTTATAAATAATGCTAACAATGTGGGTCTGGGGGTGGTGTGAGTACATAATAGTTTACACCTAACTAGCTCGTGTTGTATATCTTAATTGATAATTTTAGATTTAATTTTATTCATAATATTGATATTATATGATTCAGTTTGTAGTATTGGCATTTTTCTATTCTCATGGTTTATTAATTCTTGGTTGTAATTGTTGGATCATTAGTACTCATAAAATGATTTTCTTTCTATTTAGATTGTTTTTGTATTTGTGGTTGTATTATTTATACTCTTATATGATATATATATATATATATATATGAGAGATTCTATTCTTGTGGATAAAAAAATTTCTGTGTGTGTGACAAATTTATATATGTTTTGAATAAAATTTTTAAAAACAATTATACGATTTTCTACTAATTCTATTTCTTCTATGATTTTTTTTTTTTTTTTTTTTGGAAATTACTTTCCAAAAGAGTTCACTTTAGTTTTATTATTATTATTTTTTCTATATCAAATCCTAGAAAGATTATTATAATCCTAGAAAAAAAAGATTATATAAATTACAATTCAAAATTAATTATAAACCTAGCATTTGAAGAGAGAATCAAGGATGGCAATACAGACTTAATCAAGCATTATTTTTTTTATATTATTATATATCTCATACTTTCTAATTATTATTTTATTCCTATTAGTAAGTGAATATCTAATTATGTTTTAATAAGTACAGAGAGAAGAAAAAGTGGGCAAATATTACCTGCGAAATGACTCCAAGCACTCCAAGAGAGACCTTCGCCGCATCCAAGTCCGGGTGGCCGGCCCCAAGCTGCCGCACCTTGGCGTAGCCCTCTGTGGCTTTGGCCGGCGTGACAATCCGCATTGCGACAACGTACTCGTGCACCGCGCTCCCCTTCCCCTGCAGGGAGCTCCCGTGCGCCCCCGTCGACATCATCCCCGCGACCGTCAACCCCCACCAGTATGGCGCATTCGGCAGCGCCATCCCTTCCTTCGCCGCTGCTCCAATCAGCTCCTTCAGCAGCACCCCTCCCTCCACCGTCATCTCCAAATTTATAGGATCCACAGACACAATCCGATTCAGATATTGTGTACTTATGATCAACCCATCGTCGTCTCCCGGGCATACCAGCTTGGGAAAGCTATGGGAGTACTGTGACGTGACGCGCATCTTTCGCCTGGAGGCGGAGGCGTTGGCCACCGCCGCGATCAGCTCCTGCTCGGTGGCAGGATATGCGGCGGCGCCTGCGTGGCACGTCGACCGGTCAGGGAACGCTCCGTAAGCATTCATCACGGTGCATCCCGAGGTGGACGTGCACGCCACCGCATTCGGCGGGGGGCTCGGAGTAATGAAGGGGATTATGAAGATGAGGAGGAGTAGGAAGAGGTGGAGAACAGTGACCGTTAATGGTACTTTGTGCATACTGTTAGTGTTGGTAGTGAGAGCTTTTTTAGTTTGTAGTGTAAGTTTGTGGAGGTGCCATTTATTTATCTTTAATTTATAGGAGGAGATAATACGATTGTGAGTCGCCAGCGTTGTGTGGGTGGGGTGTAGGTTTTAGCGCGCTTTTGTACATCTCAATATTAGTGGCAAAAATAGTCGGTAGGGGTCCCACTCATTCCCGACGGCCCGTATAAGCGAGTAATTGTTGTGCGGCTCTGGCCATGTACAATTTTTTAGAATTTAAAAAAAAAAAATAATTTTTTTTTACATCATTAACTTGCCTTTTAAAAAATAAACTATTAAAATAAAACAATCTTCAAAAGTACGGCATAAAAATCTTAATTCATGGCCGAAGCTTGTAGCACTTATTCTAAATAATAAATAAAAATTTTATCAAAAAATCAAGCATTTTAAATTTTTCTAAATCATTAAATAAAAAAAAAGTTAATAAAGATAATTGAAATTATCACTTTTGAATTGATTGATTACCCCAAATAAATAATTAGGAAGTTCAAAACTTAATTCTCGTACATTGAAAATAATTTATAGGGCAAAAAATTTGGTGTAATGATCACCAAATAAATAACTAGGAAGTTAAATATTTAATTCTTGTACATATAACATAAAAAGTTTGGTGCAATGATCACAAAGTAAATGATTAGGAAGTTGAATACTATCAAAAATGATTTTATGGAACAAAAAGTTTGATGTAATTAAGCACAGCTAAATAAAGGAGAATTTTATGCTTTTTGTGCAGCATCGCATTGAGGGCCAGTTAATTTTACAGTATTGAAAAGAGTCCTGTTAATAAAATGTAAAAAATATATATATCATAATCAAATTATTACAATCTACAATGTTATGATTTTATTTATAAAAATAAATAAAATATTTTTTATACCACGTTCTTTTACGGTGGGTAGCCATTCATTTTGTGAATTCAAATAAAACCTAAATAGTTTATAATTATCCCAAATTAATTTAAAAATGATTGTCTATGTTTTTTTTGGCCCTTGCAAATATTTCTTACAACATGATAAACTATTATCTTAGGTACTATTTCATTGCATGAATAATTTGCCCCATATATTTTTTTTATTTATTCAAAAAGTTTGCAATCATATATTTAAAAACTGCTATTAAATATCTAAAAAATTATATTATTTTTTGACCTTCAAAATAATTTTTCGGAATAAGACAAATCATTTCATAGGTAATGCTTATTATCCTAACCAAATCATGGATGCCAGTGCCTTCCAAATTAAAATCACAAGAGAAACTTCTTAATAATGAATGAATTATGCAGTGATAATTTATTTGACATTCAACCAGAATTTTCATTGATTATCTCTAATAAATTATAATAAGCTATGGAAGCAGCATTTTGGAGTTCAAGAAATATAGTTTATTAATGGTTTAGAAAGGAATGGAGAGAAATAAGAACTTGACTAACGAAAATTGCATAAAATTTCCGGGAATTTAGATGAATATATGCTATATTTACAAACACCTTATAAACTTTTTACAAACTCACGATATTGAATAGATTTTTCGCATAATATTATAATTTGTGATGAACATCCATCAATGATGTGTAGCCACCAAACCAAGTTTGTAAAGAGTTTATAAGAAATTTGTAAAAGCATATGTAACCATAATATTACTCAAATAATTTGTTTTGTTTATTTTCTTGCCAACTAAGACTTTTATAATAGGGGCAATTGCTTAATTATATGGCCCGATAAAGTTTCGGACTATCATATTTGTTTATCTTAGAAGGTTAATATAAAAATAATCTTTTAAAATTTTTAGTATATATTTTAAAAAAAATATCTTTATGAAATTTCAAGCTCCTTCAGATATATTGCTAGATTTAGATTTTGTTAGTGTATCAATAAAAGAACATTGTTATCCACTCTAAAATGATTGTTTTGTCCATTTAAATATATAGTCTACTATCACTTATTTTTCTTATTTGTTATTAAACGTTCTCCTTCTTTTCTTATTTGCTGCCCTTAAACAGTCATACTTTTTTATTTATCCTTACATCATCATCTTCTTTCTCGAACTGAAGAAGAAAAAGATTAAATACCAAGAGGAAAAAATAATATTTCACCTCTATTTTAATCTGGATTGAGACATAATCCGAGTTTACCCTTGTTGAATTAATAGCTACTAGCAGTGAAAGTAGATTTCAATAACTAAGAAAGTTTATAGGAATAATTTAGAAATAATTTTTTTTTTTGAAATAATTAAGACGTCTTAAGTTTTGATAGGTATATAGATGTTGAGGTAAAAAATTTTGCCATCTAAATCAACTGTCTCTGACGCAAGTGGCAAAAGGGCTTGGTGGTTGATACCCGAGATCCGAGTTCAAAGCCTAATTGCTTCACATTTCTAGCTAAGTTTATTTCAAAAATAAACGAAGCTGGTAGCATGCTACCTTTCTCTAAAAAAAAAAAATAAATAATTCGCCATCTAAGAAAGTGACACGTGGCGTATACCATCGGCTAAAGATATCAGCCGATAGGAGAGTGAGTCAACAAAGAGAGATCCGCGTCTTGACCAAGATAGACCTCAGCCAAAGGCAAATGGCTGCCTCAGTCGAATGGCAAAAAGAGGCGAGGCCAAGATCGACTTTCGATTGCTCAAGCCGCAGAAGGAAAGGCCTTGAAAGGAAAAGGTACGATGTCCAGCCGCGAATCTCGTAACTGACGTCGGAATGGCAAGCAGCACCCATCACCAAAAATCGCGGATGATCACGTTTCGACGCGCCAATTTGGGGATGAACATGGACGGAAAAAGACTCCTATCCAACTAAGGAGAATCAACTCAAAAGGAAGTAGTTGAGAAATGGACGGTGATTCCCCTTAGGTTATGCCGATTACCTAAATCGACGACTATACGCTTGGTTCGAGGGAGTATAAATAATCGAACTATCGAAGCAAAAGGGGTCCTACAATTTCTTAAGCCAGTGACCAACCCTACTCTTCAATACCTTTCATATTTGCATTTACTGCTTTCTTAGACTAAGTTTACCGCTTTCATTACTGCTTTCCTAGCTAACTTTTCATACCTACATCTATTGCTTTCTTTACAGCTTTTCTAGGAGTAGTCTTAATTATAGATGTTCCCTGTACCCATCTCCAAGCAATACAATTCCAAATCGGCTTTTCGGCCGTGTCAAATCCCCTGTCTCCAAATCCCAATTCGGCTCCTCTAGGCTGAACTCCGTGAGAGTTTGATTAAAAAGAACCCGACCGAATAGATTCCTCCTCGATCCGTTCGTTTGATCCCTTTTGGCACGCGACACATCACACTCAGAGAGTCAACTCGAGGGCTGATCGCCGACCGTACCCGATCAACGATCAGCGCGACTTTCCGGGCCCCAACAATAGATAATTATTCATTTATAATATTAATAATTTTTTATTTTTGGCATTTGTACTTAATTTTAGCAAGTCAATAAATGTAAAACAAAATTTTAGTGGCAGGAATAATACAACATAATGCTAAAATGAGACTAGTACATTCATTATTTATGAAAACTAACCAAATTTTAGAACAATTCAATGTTAGCAACAGTCATTTCTTGTTTCTTTCCTTATGATCACTATAAGAAGGGTGGGAATCGAATGGCGAAAAAGTGACCATTGTTTCAATCGTGCCTAACATCTATACACCTATATTAATTTTTATGTTGATCCCTTTTGGCACGCGGCGCATCACATTCAGAGGATCAACTCGAGGGCTGATCGCCGACCGTACACGGTCAACGATCAACGCGACTTTCCGGGCCCCAACAATAGATAATTATTCATTTATAATAATAATTTTTGCCTTATCTTATCTTATCTATGGGTGTTTTGATCTCTTTGCCTGTAACCCTTCATGGGCCCTGTTCTTCCACCTCTTGTATTACAGCTTCTATGAATGTACTTTCAAATAGGGTATACCCCTGTTTAATCAAAAAAAATAATAATTTTTTATTTTTGGCATTTGTACTGAATTTTAGCAAGTCAATAAATGTCAAACAAATTTTAGTGGCAGGAATAATACAACATAATGCTAAAATGAGACTAGTTCATTCATTATTTATGAAAACTAACCAAATTTTAGAACAATTCAATGTTATCAACAGTTATATCCTGTTTCTTTCTTTATGAGCACTATAAGAAGGGTGGGAATTGAATGGCGAAATAGTGACTGTTGTTTCAATGGCACCTAACATCTATACACCTATATTAATTTTCATGTTGATCCCTTTTGGTTGTTTCAATCGTACCTAACATCTATACACCTATATTAATTTTCATGTTGATCCTTTTGGTTGTTTCAATCATACCTAACATCTATACACCTATATTAATTTTCATGTTGATCTCTTTTGGCACGCGGCGCATCACACTCAGAGGGTTAACTCGAGGGCTGATCGCCGACCGTACCCGGTCAACGATCAGCGCGACTTTCCAGACCCCAACAATAGATAATTATTCATTTATAATAATAATTTTTTATTTTTGACATTTGTACTGAATTTTAGCAAGTCAATAAATGTAAAACAAAATTTTAGTGGCAGGAATAATACAACATAATGCTAGAATGAGACTAGTTCATTCATTATTTATGAAAACTAACCAAATTTTAGAACAATTCCATGTTAGCAACACTCATTTCCTGTTTCTTTCTTTATGTAGGGTGGGAATTGAACGGCGGAATAGTGACCTTCAATCGTACCTAACATCTATATACCTATATTAATTTTCATGTTGAGAGTCTATGTATCTTATTTTGCCTAATATTTGACTTATAGTATGTGGGATCTATCGGCCTTGAATGACAATATGGTTCGAATGTCAAGCCCCGGGAGTTTAAAATAAGCGGAAAACGTATGTATGTATATATATATATATATATATATATATATATATATATATATATATATATATATATATATATATATATATATATATATATATATATATATATATATATATATATATATATATTTATTTATTTATTTATTTATTTATTTATAAGTAATCCCGTCGGGCACGTGCGCAAATCCGTCACATATACAAATTCACCCCGCAAACGGATGGAGTCTCCTTTATATATATATACACGACGTCGCAAGCATAAATCATACTTTAACTACACTAGCCAAAAAGTTACGTTGAGGGAAAAGATATCATCAAATGCCATAACCAAGCCGGCCACCCATATTTTGAAAGGATAAATCCACGGGTTGTAAAACGGTGCCCACACGACACCCAAATTTTATCAAATATTTTCGCGATCTTTTACTTGATTTGAAAAGAGTGGCCGAAACAACAACTAGTAAGGGAAATATTCATCCACGGTAAAACACAGTTCGAATCCAACATCCACATAACAAAGTATCACACACACATAAGCTAACTAACCAAAAGTAAACAAACGTAAGTAAAAGAGAAGTCACCAGCCCCTAATCGGGCTAAGATCCTCGAGTCGCGGCCTCACTATCATCCCGGACCCCACCCTTGACCGAACCTATCACAGTGTGGGGAGTCAGTGACCAAAAAGTAAGAGGTAGATGTAAAACATAAAAGATGCTAAAAGTACTAAAAGGAAGCAAACCAATAAATCAGAGCATCCAAAACTCCCCCTCATGAATTCACAATATCCATGTAAGTCAAAACGGAACACCTGCCAGAAGGTCTAATGACCTCCAGCGTACAGAGTCACCTTGCTCTCACCTTGGTGCTTTTAACCCCTCTACGGTACTTGTGTGGCACCTAAAGTACCCGTAAGGGGCCCCCACCACGTCACCTTGTGGAGTACACGGGTCAACGTACCACCTCTCCAGAAAAGTACACCGATGCGGTGGCCAAACCGCTGGTGTGCATGTCAGCAGCCATGAGCATAAAAACCGAATACGGTGTGCGATATAGAGCACAACGACACCCGTCGTATCAGATAGTAATAAAGGGATACTCATGCGAAAAGGGGTTAGTTGTAAACCATTAGCACATCTACTTTACTCTTACATAACACATATTGAGACCTCTCTTTAAAAAGGACACATGATAAGGGTACCCACCCTGAGCAGCGTTGAACAGAACACCTGAAGCCGTCCTGCGCCCTTGCACGATTCCCAGACCTAGAAAGGGAAAACCCCAACAAAACATAACATCGATAAGCTAAACCGAGACCCGGGAAAAACCGTAGCCCCGAACTCTGTCAAGAACAAGACAGAGAAAGCCAAGACCCACCCAGAAGCGGCGCAAGAACAGCGCGGCGCAGAGACACTCGGCGCGGCGGTGCGGAGTATGAGGAGCAGCTCTCCCGCGCGGGTACTAGCCCCGCGCGGGCGCGCGCGTGCGGCGTAGCCACGCGCGGGTGCGCGCTGCGGCGGTGCGGCCCCGCGCGGGCACCAGCCCCGCGCGGGCGCGCTGCGTGCGGTACAGCCCCGCGCGGGTGCACGCTGCGGCGGTGTGGCCCCGCGCGGGCGCGCTGCGTGCGGCGCAGCCCAGCGCGGGCTCCAGTCCCCACGTGGCCAGCAAGTGGCGCTGTGCGCGGCTGCCCCGCGCGGGTACAACACCGCGTGGGCGCGGCGGCGGCCAGGGCATCCCAGGTCGCCCAAACAACAAACCAAGAACGCAAAAACCCAAAACCAAAAACACGAAACACAGAACGACGAAAACGCGAGAGAGGTAAACGCCGCTAGCCTCGCTCAAACGGAGAAGACAACCCGATCTCGTTCCTCGCGGTAGTGAGAATCCGGATCCTCTCCCCGTTGACGGTGACGCTCCGATCTCGGCTTCCGGCACGTTGATCGAAGAAGATGGAAGATCCGATCTCTTTTTCCTCTCCGAAATAGGGTTTCCTTTTTCTCTCTTTTCTCTCCGATTAGGGTTTCCGCTTTCTTGAAAATAATAATTAAATATTTTATTTTTCCTCTCGTACGTACAAAATAAAACCCTTAATCGGAAGATATAACAGAAAGATTTCCATCTCCTCAAAAAGCATGCCGATCACGTGGCACGGGTTTCGGTGCATCCTAAGAGTACCGAAACCCTCAAAATCCCATTCTGGGAGATCCGCAAATCGGATTTCAGATCCGATCGCTTTGTCGTTCCCCGTTTTTCGAGCTCTAACACCGAAAAATACCCGCATGCACCGATGTTGTACCCAAGAAATCCCGCTAATTAATCCCTTAAACAACTAATTTAATCAAAAGGGGTTAAATAAACGCAAGATAGTTCGTGATATTACATCGAATCAGGCAAGCGTTGACCCAAAATAAGCCATACAGTGGAGGTTTCGCCTCTACACTACCTCTGCCATTGCCGACGCATTCGATTTTGATGGCGCCGGCAATACCGATAGTACAACTATAAGGAGTTGCACAGTCGGCTGCAACATATCAAGCGGTGCAGCCGCTGGGGATAGTATAGCCGCAAGTAGCCCCATACCAGACGGGAGCGAGGCCGATGGGGCAGAATATCAGCCATCAACCAGAGAATTACTGCGGGACTCATCTGCCTCCCTCACCGTCGTTTGTCCAGCCTCAGGCTGGGGGCTGGAACGGTGGGCAGGTCCCTACACATGGACCGCCTCAGCATCAGGCTGGCCACTGTGGGCTCAAGTAGGACTCACCAAGATACAAGCCTAGGTGGAGGAGATCATCTGAAACTCTATCGGCACAGAGGCCTAGCCGACAATTGAGCTAGTATTCAGGTCACCGTATCTCGCTTATATAGATACAAATCACCTGTACCTGGCCAACTGGAAGATGCCGATGTTTGACAAGATCTCGAGAGAAAAATGAGAACACGATTGAGCATATTGCTCGGTTTACGGCCTAATGCCGAGAGGCGACCGTGAACTCATTCTTAAAGATGAGGCTTTTCAGCACGTCGTTAACTAAAACGACATTCTCATAGTATACGAGCTTACCTCACAACTCAATCCGCGATTGGAACAAGCTCGAGGCCAAGTTCCATGAGCAGTTCTATCAGGCAGTCCTGGAACTATCGATTGCCGATATAGCATCGTATCGGCAGAATGCGGGAGAAACGGTCGAGGAATAACTCAATCGTTTCAAGACGGCGATAAATCGATGTTTTGCCAGGTTGCTAGAGGCCGAATTTACAAAAATCGCATTTAACGGCCTCCACTTCAAGACCTGTGATCATTTTGAGGGTCGACATTTTTCCAATCTTTTTGATTTGGGAGTCCGGATTGCTCAATATGAGCAATTCCAAAATAATAACAAAGAGTAGCGGCCGAGATGGGGCCACGAACAAGACTAAAGGAAAACGAAGGAGCATAATGTCTCCTTGAACGAAGCTCTGATCCTGGGTAGCCGAGCGGATCAAGCGAAGGCGAGTGTTCAGCCGAGGAGGCCGAAGTGTGAGCGGCCGAAATGATATCGGGCCGCAAGCCTTATACATGTCAAATGCTTAGACCGAGTTGGAAGCACGATTTTAATGCTTGGGCATCGATCAACACCTTCACTTTGGACATGTCTAAGATCGATCAAAATTTTGATCGGTTGTATAAAGACGATCGAATCAAGCTCCAGGAGGGCCATTCGATCCCTCCGTATGAGGAGCTTAGGCGGCGAAAGTACTACAAGTGGCACTGTCACGTCCCGGGGTCGAAACTGCGATCCGGGCTCGCCAATAGATCTGCCATCCATACGGGAATCCCCGCATAGGCGAAGCGTCTAACCTGCAAAAGATAGTATCTAACAACTATACAGATATCAGAGCCGAAAAAATTGTTGTAATAAAAATCTGAACCACTGTACAACTAAAATAAAGGTACAATATCCATCTCCCAAAATAATAATACAATAGTCAGGTCCACTGAATCAAAATACAAATAGAATTCTCCTATACAACATTTATGAATCCAAAATGGGAGATAATCTAAAATAATAAAATACAACAGTGTACAGTAAAACCCACAATCCGGGTTGGTACATCTATCTCACCGAATTGTTGACCACCCAATCAGCGCGCGACACGTGGCATGCCCGCCGTTGGCTGGTCCCCGGTGCACGCCAAAACCCGTGGACCGCCCAGCCCGCCACCGCGCATGCACCTGCCCGCGCCCCCGCCGCCGCGCTCCGCCGCTGCCCGTCGCCGCCGGCGCTGCCCTGGCCTGCCGGAACAGTAAACTATGCCTCGAAATTCGTGTTTTGGCATCCGGGCTCCGAAAAATACAAGTAAGTAGTCCATTTTCATCTTTTTCGCGTGCTGAGTCCAAATCCGATGTCCGTTTTGCCAAATTCCACTTATAAAATTTGTCGAAGGCATCCGGACAGGTATTCTTAATCCAAATTTTGCGCTGGGTTCAAATCTGAGGTCTGATTTGCGCGCAACCATCTCCAACACACATCATAGGCCTCCAGAAGACACAATTCACACTGTAAGACCCTCACGGAGATCCGGGTCATCACACCCTAGCTGCCGGCGCGCCGCCGCCGCACCGCTTGCTGGCCGCGCGGGGTTGTGCCCGCACGGGGCAGCCGCCGCTGCCGCGCCCCTTGCGCGCGCCGTGCGGGGCTGGAGCCCGCGCGGGGCTGCGCCGGACGCAGCGCACCCGCACAGGGCTGGTGCCCTCGCGGGGACGCACCGCCGCAGCGCGCACCCGCGCGGGGCTGGAGCCCGCGTGGGGCTGCGCCGCACGCAGCGCGCTCGCACGGGGCTGGTGCTCGCGCAGGCTCGCCCCGCCGTAGCACGCATCCGCACGGGGCTGGAGCCCGCGCGAGGCTACGACGCATGCAGCGCATCCGCACGGGGCTGGTGCCCGCGCGGGGCCGCACCGCCGCAGCGCGCGCCCGTGCGGGGCTGGTGCCCGCGCGGGGGCCTGCTCCGCATACACCGCGCC
Source organism: Tillandsia leiboldiana (assembly GCA_029204045.2). Taxonomy (NCBI): domain Eukaryota; kingdom Viridiplantae; phylum Streptophyta; class Magnoliopsida; order Poales; family Bromeliaceae; genus Tillandsia; species Tillandsia leiboldiana. Next base: position 38,513,991 of record CM055065.1, read on the forward strand.
GCCGAGCCACATTATCTCTGTGCCGCGCTGTTCTTGCGCCGCGTCTGGGTGGGTCTTGGCGTTCTCTGTCTTGGTCTGGACAGAGTTCGGGGCTACGGTTTTTCACGGGTCTCGGTTTAGCTTATCGATGTTATGTTTTGTTGGGGTTTTTCCTTTCTAGGTCTGGGAATCGTGCAAGGGCGCATGTCACGCCCCGGGGGTTTTATTTTAGCGGAAACGATACCTCAAAGTACGCGTAAAGTGCGTACAAATTTTTTTGTTTAAAAAAAAACCTCCTTCCCCGGCGCGTGCCCAGACCCACCGCATATACAGATTCACTCGAAAATCGGGCAGAGTCTCCTCGGTATATGCACGGCGTCGCGGCTATTACCACCGTCAAACACAAGCAATCATTTTCCATTTAATCACAACAGTTCGAAGTAGTACGGTGCATGAAGACTAAACAATACCCGTGGCTAGTCAAGTTGAAAGTATAAACTCACTGTTTTGAAAACAGGCCCACACGGCCTTAGGTTTTGAAAACAGATTGGAAAACGGCATAAATTCACAGGGTTTGAAAAACGGGCCCACCCGACCCTAGACTTTTGAAAAATGGTTTTCGAAGTCCTTTTTCTTTTGTAGTTTGAAAGCGGCCACACGGGACAAGCCAAACAACTACTCGCAAGGCAAATAAAAGACATCCCAACATCCACATCGACCCCACAAGGGTATCGCGAGCCGCACAGTCGGCTACTAACAAGTAATGAAATACGCAATATAAGAAGTAAATACTAACTATGGCTACGGAGGACCAAAGATGCTCCTGCCACGGCCTCACCGTCGCCCTAGCTCTCACCCCCGAGAACCTGTCACAGAGTGGGAAGTCAGTGACCAGAAAATAAAGCACGAAAGCAACTAGGGCTATAAATAAAGCAAACCACAGTAAACCAGAGCAACCGCCATCCTTGTCGTGCAATCGTCGGTATCCCCTCCCCCTGCATAACCTGGACCGGGCACCTGCCGCGGCAAACCAGACTATCCGGAGCTACCGTAAAATAAAACGTGAACGCCTGCAAAACCTGACCACCCTCCCAAGAGGGAAAATAAACCACGAACACCTGCAACACCTGTAACACCTGCAACACCTGTAACACCTGCAACCCCGGTATCACCTGTAACACCTGACCGCATCGGGATCCAATCCCGGCGGTCCCACACCTGACCACATCGGGATCCAATCCCGACAGGTCGCACTGCTCGCACCTCGCTGCCTCAAACCCCACAACTAATAAGGGGCCTCCCACTACGTCACCTCGTGGGGTAACACCTGACCGCATCGGGATCCAATCCCGGCGGTCCCACACCTGACCACATCGGGATCCAATCCCGACAGGTCCCACCGCTCGCACCTCGCTGCCTCAAACCCCACAACTAATAAGGGGCCCCCCACTACGTCACCTCGTGGGGTAACACGGGTCAAAGACCGCCTTTCCGGAAAAGAGCACCCTTTGCGGTGGCCAAACCGCGGGTGCGCGTGTCGCAACTCGAGCATAAGTAACCAAGTAACCAAGTAACCAAGTAACCAAGTAACCATGTAACCAAGTAACCATGTAACCAAGTAACCATGTAACCAAGTAACCATGTAACCAAGTAACCATGTAACCAAGTAACCAAGTAACCATGTAACCAAGTAACCATGTAACCAAGTAACCATGTAACCAAGTAACCATGTAACCAAGTAACCATGTAACCAAGTAACCATGTCACGGGGGTAAGGTAGTACATCATAGAAACCATCAGTGTTAGTACCGATTAATAATAAAAAGTCCCTTTCGGATTACCAACACAATGCTCAGCCTCGACCGTAAACCCACCGCATGATAAACATAACCATAACAAAATTCCGCAATAAGGGGTTCTAAGGGTGTACCCACCTGAAACGTGAAGAAGAAGGTGTACGGAACTCCCGCTAAACACTCCCACCCTGTGCCCGAAAAAGCTACAGTAAGTAATAATGTTAAAAATATCGTCGTGGTCAAAAACACTGAAAAACGGGGCGAAACGGGCCACAAACGGAGCTTCTGGGCTCAAAAGCTGAAAGCTGGTGCACGGTCCAGGCGTGGACCGGGTTCACGACGCAGAGGAGGCAGCGGTGCAGACCGGGCTCACCCCGGGAGCATGCACCAGGCGGATTGGGCCGGGCCGGTGCACCGGCTTAGCGCGCACCGGGCTCACGCTTACCCGGTCGCGGCGGCAGGGCCGGGTGCACGCCCTTGCGTGAACCGCGCTTGCGGGCCGGGCTGGCGCACGCGCCCGTGCGCCGGGTCCGCGCATTCGGGCTGCGGGACGCGTGTGCCGGGTGCACGCCCGTCCGGTGGACCGCGTGAGGAGGCAGCCGTACGGGGTGAACAGTGAACCCTAATTTCGCCCCCCCGCGGCTCCGGTTTCGCGATTTCAACTCCGTTTTCGCTCCCGTGCGACTCCGGCGACGACCCCGTGGCCATGATAACGGCGGCGGCGGCCTCCCGTTCAACGACGGCGGCGGCGGCCTCCCGCTCAACACCTTGTATTGCCCATGAAAACCACAAAAGGAAAATCTCCCATTGGAAAATAACCGGGGAGACCCGAACCGCTCACCATGTTTTCGCCGATGGAAGAGAAAGAGGAAAGGGGGTCACCCGTTCCTCGCTCGCTCCGCCTTGTTTCTCCACTCGGTCGGTTGGGAAACAGAAAGGTTGGGGAAGTGGGTTCTCGTTGCCCTTGGGGTTTCATACGCAGGGGAGTTAAGGGGAGTTGTGGGAAGTTGGGGGGAGTGGTGGGAAGTTGGGGCGGTTTCGTACGTAGGGGAATTGTGGGATGTTGCGGGTAGTTAAGGGAGTTGCGGGTAGTTATGGGAAGTGGTGGGTAGTTAAGGGGAAGTTGCGGGTAGTTATGGGAAGTGGTGGGTAGTTAAGGGGAAGTTGCGGGTAGTTATGGGAAGTGGTGGGTAGTTAAGGGGAAGTTGCGGGTAGTTATGGGAAGTGGTGGGTAGTTAAGGGAAGTTGTACGACGGGGAAAAACGGGAACGGTTAAGTTGGCAGGATGGGAATGAACCCAAATCAAGTCAAATGCGGGTAATTAGTCGGGTGCGAACCAGGGTCCGGTCTACCTGAAAAACCGCGTTGACCACCTGAACCGTTAGCTACCTTCCGGAATTTATTCCGGGAGATTCCGGCGTCGGAATTCAAAACCGATTTCGCCGCCGTTCTCCGTTTCGCGAGCTCTATTAACTAAAAATACCCGCGGGCCCCGACGGTCTGTCCGGAAACAAGGAATTATTCGATCGCCCTCCAGCCCCCGAAACGAAATGCGGAATAAACGAAACCAAAACGGAAACCGTAGATCAAGGTACCACCAAATAAATAAAATAATCCACTAACGTAAAAAGATGAAAGGTACGATCATCGCAGGATCCCGTCCGATCACCTCGAAAAGCGTGCCAGCCACTTAGCACGGGTTTCGATGCACCACTCAAAGCAAATGCTTTGACCCCCATTCCGGGAGATCTGTAAATCGGAAACCGAATCCGTTTGCTTTGCCGTCCTTCATTTTTCGAGCTCAATCGCAGAAAAATACTCATGGTCCAGGCCAGTCCAATGCAGAAACATAGTGAAAGGTTTTCCTAAGTCCCGTCAAAATAAAAGGGAGGCATACAAGGGCAAGGGAACGCCAGGACTCTACATCACTCACCACTTAAAAGAAGTTTCGTCCTCGAAACTTAATCCTGGTCCCCACGAGTAATTCTGGGTAGCACTCCCTCCTCTCTGACGCCAGTTCCCAAGTCGCTTCACGTTCTCCCTGGTTGCTAAGATCCGCACTGGTGTTCCGTCGAAGCTCAGGTCCTCTCTAAGCTAAAAAACGGTGACTATCCATCACCAAAATCAAGTATGCAGGTTCAGAGCACATCTTCGAGAATCCGGACCACACGCTCGGACTGTCCATCGTTCTGGGGTGAAACGCCGTGCTGAAGTGTGGGTTAGTCTCCAGGGCTTGTTGTAGACTTTGCCGAAGGTTCGACACCAGCCGAGTGACTCTAGTCCCCGTCGTACGGGTGGGTGGAAAAAGAGTCGACTTCGTCAGTCGATCCACTGTGACTCAAACCGCATCGTGCCCTCGATGCGATGCGGAAAACCCGTGACGAATTCTATGCTGATTCTCTCCCATTTCCACTCTGGTACCGGTAGAGATTGCAGTTTTCCCTGCTGAGCGCTGATGTTCGAACTTTACTTGTTAACCATCTAAACAGCGGGTAGTGAACTGGATTACATCCCCCCCTTTGGTTTAGTCCACCAAGAATTCTTCTTTGAGGTCCCTGTATATCTTCGTGTCACCTGGACGCGCCGCATAGGGGGCGCAGTGCGCCTCCGACAGTGTCTCCTCTTTCAACTCTGGCAACTCAGGTACGCAATTTCGCCCTCGAAAACGTATTGCGCCGTTCGCGCTCGCCCAAAAGTCGCTCGCGTGGTCCGGGGGGAAAAATCATGTCTCGAACAAGCTGTATCGGTGCGCCTGTCCTCTGACCTTCCAGGATCTTTCTAATAGGGTTGGCTTGACCCTCAAGGACAAGAGTCACGCGACAGTACCGGTCCTGCTGAGTACTCGCGCTCATCAGTTTCCCCCTCGATTTGACCCTTCCTGCTCAAAACATCCGCTACTACGCTTGCTTTTCCCGGGGTGATACCGAACGGTCAAGCCGAGTCCTTCAGCAACTCCAACTAGTGCCTCTGTCGCGAAAACAAATCCTTCTCTGCGAACAAAACTCAAGGCTCTGGAGATCCGAAAATACATCACGATGAACTCCAAAAGGTGGTGTCTCCAACGTTTTAAAACGAAGACGACTGCTGCCAGTTCCGGATCGTGTGTCGGGCAATTCCGCTCACATTCTCTGTGATTCCCGTTGCTGACACAATGTGCCCCAAAAAGTCCACTTTGCAAAGTCAGAACTCACATTTCTTAAACTTAGCAAACAACCTCTGGTCCCTGGGAGTCCGGAGAAGAATCTGTAAGTGTCTCTCGTAATTGGTCGAAGTGGTCATCAAACCCGGACTTGTTCTTCACTGTAGTCTTGTATATCTCCCTGTAGTCGATGCGTAGGCGTAGCTTCCGTTCTTCTTTCGCACGAAGAATACGGGTGTGCCCCAAGGTGACACACCCGGTCTGATGAACCCTTAAAGGTCCAAAACAACTAACCCGACGACAAGGAAAACAAATCACACTAACGCCCTCACAAGGCTCCAAGAGGTGCCAACAGACTGGGTTACAACTACCTGAAATTTTTCCCTTGAACCACACCTGCCCCAAAAGACCACGACCCAAAACGCTCCCAAACTAGGCCTCAAGGCTATGCTTTAGTCATGGGAAGCTGGCGACAAAACCCACAAGGTAAGGTCCCACCTCCGTCCTGGCACTGACGGGGTGCGTCACTCTAAATAACCACTAACTCTTAGTCCCAATCCGTTGCCCCTCCAAGCACCGGCATCGAATCGAGCGGTAAACCTCCATACCAACACGTGACACTCCCCACTAGGAAGAAATCTAAGCTCTAGGTCCGCACAACAATGACCTCCAGGTACTGTAGACTATCCATCTGAAACCTAAAGGGTCGGAAGAAGGCAAGCAACGACAACAGCGAGAAGAACCTCGTCAAAGTTGCCTAGGTTCACTAAACACGCTCGAGGGATCACGCGCCAACCCATCAATAGGACAACCCAACCGGCCCTCTTGCGCAGAACCCAGGAACCCGACACAGTGCTACCTGGCACCACCCAGCGCCAAAAGCTAAACTCCCCAATAAAAAGTCGCCACTTACGCACACATGTGCGAAAGCAGGCACGACCTCTCTAACCGAAACGAGCCCAAACGCATAAGACTTGCTAGCCCCAGTGGTCCCCCTTTCTAACCCAAAGGAGCACCCCGAGACCCCATCACGACAATTTTTATAACCATCGCAGTGTCTACGATAAAAAGCCGAACTATGGGTAACAACCATAGGGGAAGAATCCCCATTCCCACCCATACCTTGCCCATGGTGCAAAAAGAAGAATCGGCTGATTAGTTGCTATAACCTAACACTAGAAGACCTAGAAGGTACAAGTTTAGTCAAACGGCTGTCCAGTTACCCACGACCGACAAACGGCCGACACCCTAACGAACACCGGTAGGTTGCGCTACCACCCGTCACCGTTACAGGCGACGACCCGAAGGTCGGCAGAGGAAGGGGTTCGAGAAAAAAAATTAAAACCGGTGCGACGATCTGCCGTGCCAACAGCCGCCCCCAGTGCATAAACACCATCAGCAGACCCACCGTATCCTATGCCGGTTGCCTAACCCATTGACTCATAGCAACCATCAAGGCCCCGGTGGCAGCCGGCCTCGACCCCAACCTCCAAAACAGCCCGACTACACTCGCACAACACCCGAGCTAAACCGGAAAACAAAACTCAACAGTCCCGCACTCTCGCATCTCTACGCAATTAAACCCTGATCATTTCATTAGTTAGTAGCTAGTGGTAATGTGCAACTGTGGATGTTGGACAGCGACTACTGTGGTTAAAGCTGTTTTTCTCTGATACCATCTTAATCTGTCATGCCCCGGGGGTTTTATTTTAGCGGAAACGATACCTCAAAGTACGCGTAAAGTGCGTACAAATTTTTTTGTTTAAAAAAAAACCTCCTTCCCCGGCGCGTGCCCAGACCCGCCGCATATACAGATTCACTCGAAAATCGGGCAGAGTCTCCTCGGTATATGCACGGCGTCGCGGCTATTACCACCGTCAAACACAAGCAATCATTTTCCATTTAATCACAACAGTTCGAAGTAGTACGGTGCATGAAGACTAAACAATACCCGTGGCTAGTCAAGTTGAAAGTATAAACTCACCGTTTTGAAAACAGGCCCACACGGCCTTAGGTTTTGAAAACAGATTGGAAAACGGCATAAATTCACAGGGTTTGGAAAACGGGCCCACCCGACCCTAGACTTTTGAAAAACGGTTTTCGAAGTCCTTTTTCTTTTGTAGTTTGAAAGCGGCCACACGGGACAAGCCAAACAACTACTCGCAAGGCAAATAAAAGACATCCCAACATCCACATCGACCCCACAAGGGTATCACGATCCGCACAGTCGGCTACTAACAAGTAATGAAATACGCAATATAAGAAGTAAATACTAACTATGGCTACGGAGGACCAAAGGTGCTCCTGCCACGGCCTCACCGTCGCCCTAGCTCTCACCCCCGAGAACCTGTCACAGAATGGGAAGTCAGTGACCAGAAAATAAAGCACGAAAGCAACTAGGGCTATAAATAAAGCAAACCGCAGTAAACCAGAGCAACCGCCCTCCTTGTCATGCAATCGTCGGTATCCCCTCTCCCTGCATAACCTGGACCGGGCACCTGCCGCGGCAAACCAGACTATCCGGAGCTACCGTAAAATAAAACGTGAACGCCTGCAAAACCTGACCACCCTCCCAAGAGGGAAAATAAACCACGAACACCTGCAACACCTGTAACACCTGCAACACCTGTAACACCTGCAACCCCGGTATCACCTGTAACACCTGACCGCATCGGGATCCAATCCCGGCGGTCCCACACCTGACCACATCGGGATCCAATCCCGACAGGTCGCACTGCTCGCACCTCGCTGCCTCAAACCCCACAACTAATAAGGGGCCTCCCACTACGTCACCTCGTGGGGTAACACCTGACCGCATCGGGATCCAATCCCGGCGGTCCCACACCTGACCACATCGGGATCCAATCCCGATAGGTCCCACCATTCGCACCTCGCTGCCTCAAACCCCACAACTAATAAGGGGCCCCCCACTACATCACCTCGTGGGGTAACACGGGTCAAAGACCGCCTTTCCGGAAAAGAGCACCCTTTGCGGTGGCCAAACCGCGGGTGCGCGTGTCGCAACTCGAGCATAAGTAACCAAGTAACCAAGTAACCAAGTAACCAAGTAACCATGTAACCAAGTAACCATGTAACCAAGTAACCATGTAACCAAGTAACCAAGTAACCATGGAACCAAGTAACCATGTAACCAAGTAACCATGTAACCAAGTAACCATGTAACCAAGTAACCATGTAACCAAGTAACCATGTCATGGGGTAAGGTAGTACATCATAGAAACCATCAGTGTTAGTACCGATTAATAATAAAAAGTCCCTTTCGGATTACCAACACAATGCTCAGCCTCGACCGTAAACCCACCGCATGATAAACATAACCATAACAAAATTCCACAATAAGGGGTTCTAAGGGTGTACCCACCTGAAACGTGAAGAAGAAGGTGTACGGAACTCCCGCTAAACACTCCCACCCTGTGCCCGAAAAAGCTACAGTAAGTAATAATGTTAAAAATATCGTCGTGGTCAAAAACACTGAAAAACGGGGCGAAACGGGCCACAAACGGAGCTTCTGGGCTCAAAAGCTGAAAGCTGGTGCACGGTCCAGGCGTGGACCGGGTTCACGACGCAGAGGAGGCAGCGGTGCAGACCGGGCTCACCCCGGGAGCATGCACCAGGCGGATTGGGCCGGGCCGGTGCACCGGCTTAGCGCGCACCGGGCTCACGCATACCCGGTCGCGGCGGCAGGGCCGGGTGCACGCCCTTGCGTGAACCGCGCTTGCGGGCCGGGCTGGCGCACGCGCCCGTGCGCCGGGTCCGCGCATTCGGGCTGCGGGACGCGTGTGCCGGGTGCACGCCCGTCCGGTGGACCGCGTGAGGAGGCAGCCGTACGGGGTGAACAGTGAACCCTAATTTCGCCCCCCCGCGGCTCCGGTTTCGCGATTTCAACTCTGTTTTCGCTCCCGTGCGACTCCGGCGACGACCCCGTGGCCATGATAACGGCGGCGGCGGCCTCCCGTTCAACGACGACGGCGGCGGCCTCCCGCTCAACACCTTGTATTGCCCATGAAAACCACAAAAGGAAAATCTCCCATTGGAAAATAACCGGGGAGACCCGAACCGCTCACCATGTTTTCGCCGATGGAAGAGAAAGAGGAAAGGGGGTCACCCGTTCCTCGCTCGCTCCGCCTTGTTTCTCCACTCGGTCGGTTGGGAAACAGAAAGGTTGGGGAAGTGGGTTCTCGTTGCCCTTGGGGTTTCATACGCAGGGGAGTTAAGGGGAGTTGTGGGAAGTTGGGGGGAGTGGTGGGAAGTTGGGGCGGTTTCGTACGTAGGGGAATTGTGGGATGTTGCGGGTAGTTAAGGGAGTTGCGGGTAGTTATGGGAAGTGGTGGGTAGTTAAGGGGAAGTTGCGGGTAGTTATGGGAAGTGGTGGGTAGTTAAGGGGAAGTTGCGGGTAGTTATGGGAAGTGGTGGGTAGTTAAGGGGAAGTTGCGGGTAGTTATGGGAAGTGGTGGGTAGTTAAGGGAAGTTGTACGACGGGGAAAAACGGGAACGGTTAAGTTGGCGGGATGGGAATGAACCCAAATCAAGTCAAATGCGGGTAATTAGTCGGGTGCGAACCAGGGTCCGGTCTACCTGAAAAACCGCGTTGACCACCTGAACCGTTAGCTACCTTCCGGAATTTATTCCGGGAGATTCCAGCGTCGGAATTCAAAACCGATTTCGCCGCCGTTCTCCGTTTCGCGAGCTCTATTAACTAAAAATACCCGCGGGCCCCGACGGTCTGTCCGGAAACAAGGAATTATTCGATCGCCCTCCAGCCCCCGAAACGAAATGCGGAATAAACGAAACCAAAACGGAAACCGTAGATCGAGGTACCACCAAATAAATAAAATAATCCACTAACGCAAAAAGATGAAAGGTCCGATCATCGCAGGATCCCGTCCGATCACCTCGAAAAGCGTGCCAGCCACTTAGCACGGGTTTCGATGCACCACTCAAAGCAAATGCTTTGACCCCCATTCCGGGAGATCCGTAAATCGGAAACCGAATCCGTTCGCTTTGCCGTCCTTCATTTTTCGAGCTCAATCGCAGAAAAATACTCACGGTCCAGGCCAGTCCAATGCAGAAACATAGTGAAAGGTTTTCCTAAGTCCCGTCAAAATAAAAGGGAGGCATACAAGGGCAAGGGAACGCCAGGACTCTACAGCGCAGGACGGCTTCAGGTGTTCTGTTCAACGCGATTCAAGGTGGGTACCCTTATCGTGCGTCCTTTTTAAAGAGAGGTCTCAATATGTGTTATGTAAGAGTAAAGTAGATGTGCTAATGGTTTACAACTAACCTCTTTTCGCATGAGTATCCCTTTATTACTATCTGTTATGATGGGTGTCGCGGTGTTCTATATCGCACACCATCTTCGGTTTTTATGCTCATGGCTGCTGACATGCATACCAGCGGTTTGGCTACCGCATCGGGGTACTTTTCCGGAGAGGTGGTACGTTGACCCGTGTACCCCACAAGGTGACGTGGTGGGGGCCCCTTACGGGTACTTTAGGTGCCGCACAAGTACCGTAGAGGGGTTAAAAGCTCCAACGTGAGAGCAAGGTGACTCTATATGCTGGAGGTCTTTAGACCACCTGGCAGGTGTTCCGTTTTGACTTACAGGGATATTGTGAATTCATGAGGGGGAGTTTTGGATGCTCTGGTTTATCGATTTGCTTTTCTTTCAGTACTTTTAGCATCTTTTATGTTTTACATCTACCTCTTACTCTTTGGTCACTGACTCCCCACACTGTGACAGGTTCGGTCAAGGGTGGGGTCCGGGACGACAGTGAGGCCGTGACTCGAGGATCTTAGCCCAATTAGGGGCTGGTGACTTCTCTTTTACTTACGTTTGTTTACTTTTGGTTAGTTAGCTTATGTGCGTGTGATACTTTATTGTGTGGATGTTGGATTCGAACTGTGTTTTACCGAGGATGAATATTTCCCTTACTAGTTGTTGTTTCGGCCACTCTTTTCAAATTAAGTAAAAGATTGCGAAAATATTTGATAAAACTTGGGTGTCGTGTGGGCACCGTTTTACAACCCGTGGATTTATCCTTTCAAAATGTGGATGGCCGGCTTGGTTATGGTGTTTGATGATATCTTTTTCCTCAACGTAACTTTTTGGCTAGTATGGTCAAAGAATGATTTATACTTGCGACGCCGTGCATATACAAAGGAGACTCCGTCCGTTTGCGGGGTGAATTTGTATATGTGGCGGATTTGCGCACGTGCCCGGCGGGGGTACTTATATATATAAAAAAAAAGTACACATTTTTTGCTTATTTTAAACCCCCGGGGAGTGACATCAAGTTTACCTTCAGATGCTTTCGCCGAATTTATAGAGCTGGATTTAGGCAAAACGTACACCGGATTTGGATTCAGTGCGGAAAAATAATGGAAATCGGCTATTTGGATGTACTTTTCTGAGTCTGGACACCCGAAAACGGACAGTCGGAAGTTTTCGGTGTATTCTGGTGCACGGGAGGGAACTGTGGACGGGAGGAAGGCCACGAGGCGGCCCCAGATTGGCCGGCGCAACGGGCGCGGTCCACGCGAGCCGCGCAGGTGCTGTGGACCGGGGCGGGACAAGTGGCGGCTCCGTATTGGGCTGGTGCAGTGGGCGCGGCCCACGCGGGGGCACACGGGCAGGCCAGGCAGGCCGGGCAGGTGCGCGGGCAGGCGCGCGGTGTGGACTGTTGTCACGCCCCGGGTGGAAACCAGAACCCGAGCTCGCCAACAGATCCGCCGTGCACACGAAATTTTTCCATGTACACGAAGCGTCAGTAACTTGCTCAGATATAAGATGTACAATAAAAGAGCATAATACAGAGCTGAACTAAAAAGAATTACATAATATCTCAGACTGAAAATAAAATAAAGCTGTAATAAATACAATAAACTCCAGCTCACCAAAATAATACACCCAGCTGGCCAAAGCCAGACCCAAAATAAAAGTAAACTACTACAGTCTGAGTAAAAATGGGTGCAATATCTGTCTAACAGCAGCTCTCAGCCTCACAGGAGATCAATCTACTCAGCGATCCCCTTACCTCTATCAGCTGCCGATGGTCCAGCAGCTCCCGTAGAAGACTCTGCAAAACAAAGGGAAGAAGAAGAAGAAAACAACAATGGGGGTGAGAACCACTAGTAAACCAGTAGCCTCCCCCTGTGGGTAAAGCCTCAAACTCCGACTTACCCACTAAGTCTACCAGAGGCAAAGGAAAAGGTAAAGTGGTAAGGTAAATAAGCTGTTGAAACAGGAAAATTACCATTAGTATGCCTCTAAATGCAGTGCCAAAGGGTATGACTGTATGTATGCATCAGAAATAGTATCTGTCCAAATAAACCCAATCTAGCCACCAGTAAAAACTGGTACCGCCTGCTGCCGCCCTCATCATCGGGCAAGTATAGCCGCGCCGATGTGATAGCAATGAGTCAAAGCCGTCCGGTACCTATTTGGTACCCCGCACGCTCCAGAGTGGCACTCGAGGGGAGCTACCCACAAGAGGAAAGTAACAATGTCATAAGTATCATAAAACCAGGACTGGATCATGACTATGATCAAAGTGGAACAAATCCCTCCACTAATGAAATCCCGATCCCCCAATCTGATGCAAAGATAAACATCCGGTCGACCGGCCAATGTCCGCGGTCGCCGCAATACCCCATAAGTCCAAATTTGATAAAATAACCAACATCTGGTCAACTGCCTAATATCCGCGGTTACCACAATGCCCCATAATCCACCATCAGGTAAAATAATCAATATCCGGTCAACCGCCTACTGTCCGCGGTTGCCGCAATCCCCCCACCAAATAAATAATCAAGTACCACCTGTCCCAGACTCCAAAGTCCCGACTACACTATCCCAATCCCCTGCTCAAACCCGAGTAACATGAATCAAAAGTTTAAATGAAAAGGAGAAAGAAAACAATCATGGTTTCTCCTAAGTCAAGTCCCAATATAATAGTGTAGCAATAAATAGTGGCCTATCTAGATGTCCATACAAGCATGCAAATGTCCTCATGCAAGATAAAAGAAAGTATATCAAATAGTAACTCCACATGTGTCTCAAATAATAGCTCCGCATAGATATAACCATCATGCCAAAATCACTAACCGACTACACATGTATATAATCCATGATTCATAATAAATCATCAAAATAGCACCTGCACATAGATATGTCATCTTGTCCCAACGATTAATCCATTTAATCAACTTTCATAAAAGTCTATGTGCTAACAAATCACCATCATAGTATATCAATCCCACCAAATAGGCCAATGGTTAATCAGGATCATTTATATAAGCATGATTCCTAATGGGGTGCCAAATAAATTAGGGGTCTCTCTAATAGTCCTAGTGAGTAAATCGCAGTAAGAGGTAAGCAACAACCACCCACCTGGCACGCAAATCCACACCCAAATATCCTCCTCGCTGTCCACAACCCTCTAACTCCGCAACCCGCCAAAAATAGTGCACAACTGTACAGAACATCGCACCCGGTGTAAACACAAATTCCAAATATAGTATTTGCTATTTTTCCCAACAACACGAAAAAAAAGGGAATTTGACCTCTGTATAGTGCACTGAAAAATCCAAAAAAATTACGGTTGCGTTCCTTGCGACGAGTAGATTGAAATCGACTAATCCGATGTTCGTAGCCCAAGATAGAAAATCAACAAGCCCATGCTGTCCAGGAATTCCATCACAGAAAATAGGGTCAAATGATGCCTCGGAAACCGTGCCAAAAATCCAAAATAGAGCAAAACGATCAACACAAAAATCGAAGCCTTACCTCTTAGGAACACAATGTCAAAGAAATCGCCTAAAAATTCCTCCTGGTTTGCACTCAGGGAATTTCTGACTGAACTGCGATGGAAAATGGGCCGAAACTGAAAATCGTCGAAGCGCGCCGCGTCGCAGATAACTCCCTGTCGGCAACTCCAAAAATTCTAAAACTTCTCGGGGAGAGAGAGGACAGAGAGGGGAACAATTTTCGTATAGGCCACAAGCTCACTTTCTCTCTATAATTCGGAAATGGCAAAGAGAGAGAGAGGTGGCTTAAGTAATGGGCCAAGGAATCTTCGGGCTCCACACCAAATCCGGGCCCAAAATAGGAAACAACCGTGAAAGCCCTCTCGGGTTGCGCCGCGTGTCCCGGTTGCACGAAACAGCGGTGCAAGCCCGCTCTGAAAATGCCACGTGTCCCACGTGGTCCACGCCTCCCGGTCAACGCGCCGGGTCTTCCGGAATGTGTCGGCCAATCCGGTGATGCCACGTGTCAAGCCACCGACGTCTCCTTTCACACCGTCCATCCAATCAGGAGCTGCCACGTGGCAAGCTCCACCTTCCGTGCACCCGGTGCACGCCATTTCTGTGGACCGGCCGCCTGCGCGCCTGCCCGCGCTGCCCGCGGCCGAGTTCCGCCTCTGCGCCGCCGCGCGCCGCATTGCTCCGCCGCCTGCCGGTTGCCGCCGGTAGCCGGAACAGTGTTTCCGGCGGCCGGAGTTACTGTTCCGGCGTGAACAGTAATTTTGTGCCGAAAACAAGTAAATAGCCCAGGTAACCGCACCACCTCATCCAAGTACAGCTGGGCTAACCGCTCAAGTGACCAAGTAGTCTGCACCCGCAAATGCATCCGCTCCTCCCAGGACCCCCGGTAATCCAACCACATGTCCATCAGCACAAACGCTCGATCCGAGTACCTCCGTACTCCCGAGGTATCCAATAAAAGTCCCCCAACTGCTCACGCGGACTCTGATCTCTAATCCAAAAACCGTCGGGATGTAGAAGCAATTCCCCAACTCTCCGGCATCCACACGCAGTCATATACGGTCGAGAAAACCAGATTGCAAATCAACCTTCGAGAAGACCCGGGACTCTTGTAGCTGGTAAATCAAATCCTCCATGCTCGAGCTGGTCACTTTATCTAATTCCCGGTAATCCACACAGAGCCGAAGTGAACCAACCTTCCACATCTCGAATAGCACCGGCGCCCCCCCTCCAAAGGCGACACACTTGGTCTTACAAAATTTCCTATCCATCGAATCCTGGAGTTGTGTCCTCAACTCCCAAACTGGTGGCATGCTAGATAACTCTGATAGGAGAACACCCGGGAACTCGCAACCAAATGGGGTATCCCCGAGTCCCGACGCCGCCGTAGGCCCTACAACTATGCTAGCCAAAAAGGCTACGCACCCAAAGCGAATCATCCGCCTTGCTAGCGAAGTCAAAACTACAGAGGCAAAGAAAGCCCTCCGGCAACCCTGGTACACAGACCTCTCCTGGCCTGGCTCCTCAAAAGACCGTCCTCGCAGCACAATCAACCGCCGCGAAAAGAAATACTGAGCCAGCCAGTCCATCCATGTACCACAACCAAGTCCCGCAGCTGAGTCATGACCATCAGGTCTATTGGCACAATCCAGGACTCATCTGCACCGGGCAGGACCAACGACACTCCTCCATGCGCCAAAAGATCGGGAATACGAACCTCCCGTGCATAAGGTGACCGTCCTACCCCCAACCTATGCAATGAAGTAAATGCACTCCTAACATATATGTAGAATGCTTCCGTATCCAAAAAGATACAAACCCTAATGCCAGAAGAAACCCAAACTTGCCACCCCACAATCGGCTGTAGCCTGAGTGCTCTAACTGTCTCTAGTCCATGCGGGAATGCAAAATGCTCTAATTCCGACTGCCGAGGTGAAAACGTACCTGCGACAACCCGATCCACTGCCGTGGTGCCCCACAACCGGGCGGCACAGACTCATCCGCTCGATGCAAGTGGTCGTCGCTCAGTCCGCCTGAAAATATCAAGATCGATCACAAGGGGCACAATCTCAACCTCTGGTCACACCGGGCGACAAAAGTGGCCCTCCGCAGATAACACATCCATGCCATCGCTGCTGCCAATACTGATGTTGATGTTGCCACTGGCGTTCGCCTAACCACTACGGTGTCTCAGAAATCCACTACACAAGGGAAAGAGAACGGGGAATGCCTCTGTCGCCTAATCTGTCCTCATCACCCGGCGCCAAGTGCCTCTAACCAGAACTCGCCTCTGGCGGCAGATCCCTATCCAACTAAACTGCAGCGCCACACTCCATACACAATGCCTACTCCGCCGAGGCGTCCAACCCTGGAACGGAGGGACCGAACAAGCTGAACGGTATCCCTGCACAAGGAGGCTCTCAAATAGTCTCTCCATCACCACTACCCACGATTCTACCCCCAAAGGCTCCAAGCTCAATCGCACGAATCGGGGTGGTCCATCTGCCCACAACCGGCTCAATCATTCGATGACGTCCCATAGCTTATCTGCTGTCAAATATCCACCCTGCCTTGGTGCCCCAGCACTAAATGTTGGCACGGAGGGGGTTGCTCACTGCTCCGACGACTGTGTCACCTCACTACTCTGCCCAAACTGCCGCTGATCTGCCTCTAACACCCCTATCCACAGGGTCCGGAGCTCTCAGACTCCAATCTGGTTATCCGGCCCAAAACAAACAACTCAGACCCAACTGTGGCAACAAGGTGCACACGTGTCAGAACCCAGCATCGGGGAGACACCGCTTATGACGCCCCACTTCCCAGGGGGGTCACCCATCCTAGAACTACTCTAGCTCTAGCACGCTTAACTCTCATGTTCCTCTTGGATCTTGCTACCATCCAAAATGCTATAGCCGGGTTAGAGATTTAGTCATATTATATCATTTATATAGAGGACTAATCCAAATTCCGGGGGTGTTACATTCTTCCCCCCTTTAAGCCCTGACGTCCACGTCAGGCTCAAGCACACTCACAAGCACCAGGCGATGTGAGACTCGTCTCGCTAGCCTTAGCCGACCTTGTGAGGAGCTGCACTCCACTCACAACGGTCATTAGCTGGGGAGCCTCTCTCTACCCGCTAAATAACCCTGGCTCAGCCGAGACTCATCTCACATTTCCGGCTGGTGAATGGCTCTGATACCAACTATGACGCCCCACTTCCCAGGGGGGTCACCCATCCTAGAACTACTCTAGCTCTAGCACGCTTAACTCTCATGTTCCTCTTGGATCTTGCTACCATCCAAAATGCTATAGCCGGGTTAGAGATTTAGTCCTATTATATCATTTATATAGAGGACTAATCCAAATTCCGGGGGTGTTACACCGCTCACCATGACAAAACCACAAATCAGCGCACAACTACGCACGACCCAATCTAGCGAAAGTCAAAGACATCCCCCTATTTATGTAGCTTTATGTTGTCTGCAGCCAACATAACTGTTGGGTTATATGTATAATAGGATCTAAATATGGGAAAAAATACCTAGAGGGGGGTGAATAGGTGTAAACATTAAACACTCAAAAATCTTTGCGATATAAAACCCAATGCGGAAAAAATAAATAACACGCAGAGATTTTTACGTGGAAAACTCCAAACCGGAGTAAAAAACCACGGGACCGATAACACGGTGAAATCCACTAGAATTAAACACGTACAAGGTGATATACCGTACTTACAGACGACTCAACCTTTTCCATACGCTCCTAGTTGATCTTCTCCGCTCGCTCCACGACGCTTCTCGAATCCACGATCTGCGTCCAACGCCGAATTCACGGCGTCCAACGTCGAGTCCACGACGTCCGACCGAATCCACGGTCTTCACCCAGTAGCACGCTTCGAATCCACGAACGTACCTCGCTCCGAATCCACGAGAGCGGTTGCACCTTGAATCCACAAGGCCACGCGAGTCCACGCGCCGATTTTGGGATAAATCGTTGTTTTTTGGGTGGTGATGATCCGCCGAATACTTAGATTAGAAATAGATCGGAAATACCATCTAAGTATTCATTGATTTGATTCTACTCAAAATGTGAGTATGAAAACCTAGAATCAAATCAATCAATATAGATGAAGAAACATAAGATAGAATCTATGATTTCCTTTGTTCTCTATATGTGGATCTTAGGCCGTATAAAAGATGACGGCTTTTAGGCTTAGCGGCTTCTTTTTGGATTATTGGATTAGCCCTAGAAAAAGAATCATAGGGTCTATTTATAGGTTAGAAACCCTTGGAAGAAGATAAGAATAAAAAACTATCCTTTTCTGGAATTTTACATGATGACGATCCGGATCGGAGTTCGGCGATCCGGATTGCAGTAGCGAGAAAAACAGTTTCCAGAAAAACGAAGGTTCGGGATCCGGATCGAAGTGCCTGATCCGGATCGTTCATACAGTTCACCAAACATCAACGTTCGGGATCCGGATTGAAAAGCCTGATCCGGATCGTTCAAATAAAATGGTAAACCCAGTGTTCGGGATCCGGATCAAAGGAAGCTACGATCCGGATTGAACTGGTGTATGAACGAACAACCTTCGGGATCCGGATTGCAAAGTCTGATCTGGATCCTGAACATGTCCCATGTCCAGTTTTTGATATTTATGCAATTACAAATCCATCCAAGTGTTTCTACACTATAAGAAGTATTCGGATCACCAAAGATATTAAGTTAAACATACCTGATCCTTTTGAGTTCTTCTTTCTTGAGATTGAGTTATATGATCCAACCTTCTTTACCTTCAATCTTCAAGACTTAACCGAATTCACGAAATACGCCAACTTAAATTCCGTAACAATCTCCCCCTTTGGCGGTTTCGTGACAAAACATAGATCCACTCAAGAAAATTCAAAAAGATATTTTTGTTGCTATCACCATACAACAAAAATTTACGATGGAGATCCAAAATAAAATACATGAGTTAAACTCCTAAAATAGACTCTAGACTTAGACATCTGTACTCTCTGCAAAAGGAAATCATTCTTGACAAAAGAAATCGTTAGATACCTCAAGAATTTTATATCATTCAAAAACCACATACAGAGATGAAGTTTATACTCATTTATACTTACCATGACATTTATACATTCAGATATGTAAATTGATCATAGTTAAAACACCAACATATCTTCTATGCAATCAAAATCCAAATGTCATGTTAGTGAACATCAACTTGTTAGTTATATTACATGCCCAAATAGTTAGTCGAATAGTTAGTCGAGGCATGCATTCAAACACAAATGAAAACCAAAAGTTGAAGTTCTACTTACCTTTCAAGTTGAGGTTATACTTACCTCTATAGTTTCAAGTTTCTCACAAACATTGTATCATTGTTTATACTTCTCTCTCCCCCTTTTTGTCACAAAAGTTAGCCAAAAATTACCAAAATGGAGAGAATAGTTAACAGTTCAAGTACCAAAAGTTTGAGAACTAAAAACTAAAAACTAAAACTTAAAAACCTGCACAAGAGAAGGATTAAAAATCTTCATAAGAAAAAGAAATTAGAAGGATACGGATTATTCAGACTTATCCGAACTGATACAACCGAGTATTTGGAAGATTTTCTTTATTCGTTTGTTCATTGATGACTGATTCTTGTTGACCTTCTTTATTTCTTCCTTTACCTCAATAAGTTCATTTGATATACGTTCTTGCTCGTTGGAGAGCCTTTGCTGTTCTTTATAGATTGAGGTAACTGATGCATCATCATCAGAAGTTGATGGAGGTGCTCGTTGTGCTGCATGTGCTGGTTGGACTGGAGGAGTTGCTGCCGGTGCAGAGGTTGTCGCTTGTTGTTGTTGTGCTCGCTGTCGGTGAGGAGGTAATATGGGCTCGTCTTGCTTTGTCGAGAGAGACTTTACAATTGTTGTTTCATTGATCGTTCCTAGACTGTGCATGTAGGAACTCGCACTTGTGTCAGCTTTAAATTTGCGAAGAATGCGCATGATGATCATTGGATAAGGTAGTCTCTCTGAAGGGTGAGCATGTTCCACATAGCGAGCCATCCTCGCCCAGATGATGTAAGGAATGTTTAAGTTTGCTCCCATTGCTGCTGTGGGGTTTCCAAGAAGATAAAGGAATAACATCCTATCCCACCGAAGAACCTTCGTGTTCATATTTGGAAGGACGTTATAGCAAACAATGAAGTTTAAGTAGCGATACTCAGGTCGTAGCTCTTTTGAAAAGACTGAGTTTCCTGCTGACGGAGTATCGGGAAGACAGATGCCATCAACTACCACTCTCCAGGAGTTGGTGTTGAAAATTTGATTCTTCAGATAATGAGCGCCATCAGCTCGGGCCTTCATCCCTAATACCTCTCCAATCAGTTGAGGGGTTACTTTAATCTTAACATTTTTGACCAATGTTTGAAAGTCTCGACGTCTGCTCTCCTGATCAACGAGATAGCAAGCATTTTGATAGAACATCCTTACTGAGTGAAGACAATACCCAGTGGTCTCGGGGAAATCGCAAATGGGAGCAAGACCTGTCTGGTCATACAGAGTCCCAAATGGCGGAGATCTTTCCTTCAAGGCTTTGACATTAACATGCCTTTCGCCAATGCATTCCCTGTTTTCAAAGTCCTTTATCCTAGCAGAGCTGATAAAGTCTTGTGGAGGTGCTTGGCTATCAACTGGTTGCTCAATGGAAATTCCTCGAGCACTCCCTCTTTTGCGACCAACACTTTTTCTTCTTGTCTTCCCAGAAGTTTCTTCCATTGGAGCTTTGCCCTTTTCAGCAGCAGTAGGCGGAGCCTTTGCCTTTGAAGTCTCTGCAGGGGCTTTTCCCTTCGAAGCAGTGGGTGCTGTTACTTCAACTTGCAACTCATCCCAATCAATTGATTCCGTTTCAGATTCAGTATCGGAATCATCTTTTGCTTTCTTCGCTTTCTTAGCCCTCTTGGGCTTGACAGTGTCTCTCGTATGTACCATAGCAGCCAGAAGAAGAATGATCCAGGTGATCACCATTGCTACTAGATTCTTGTGAAAAGGAAATCCTGTGAGCAACACCTCAAGAACACGAAAAATTGTCAATTTTCAAAAATTAGAAAAATTGTACCCAAACAATCATTATCGTGTAGAGAGACTAAGAATCAAATTAGTTTTGCAAAAAGAATTTTAAAAATAGATCAATCGCATGATTTTCGAAAATTCCCATTATATGCCCTAAAACCGAAATTTTTGAAATCGAAGGCCAAAAATCCGTTTATCATGAGAATACCTAGCATATAATCAAAACTAATCTACCCAGAGTTCTTATTTCAAAAGAAATTTGATCAAAAACCATCCACAAACGAAATAGATACAAGAATTTCATCACGTTTTGAGGAAGAATATGAAAAACTGTGAAAAACCGAGATTTTGATCAGTAAAACTTACTTGGAGTCGAAGAACTTGAGTTTGAAAGCTTCCAAGATGGATGAATTCTAGAGAGAGAAGCTCTGGAAACTTTGGAACAAAAGATTGGAGTAAAAGAAATCAAAACCCTTTTGTTCTATATAAAACCCTAGCCGCGATCCGGATCAGTTCGTGATTACGATCCGGATCGGCTACCCGCAGAGAAAATCTGCGTTCGGGATCCGGATCGGCAAGTCCAATCCGGATCGTCTGCCCGCAGAAGAATATCTTCGTTCGGGATCCGGATCGGCAGGTCCAATCCGGATCGGCTCCAACTTTTTCTTTAGAAAATTTCAGAGAAATTCTAGAAAAACCAGAAAAAGATTGTAAGCACTTTTGTGTATCAACTTTAAATGAAAATCATCGTTTCATACAACAAGAAATAGATTATGCCAAATCTATCAATAACATCCAACAAATGAAACGAAAATTTATAAAAATTAAATCCCTTAAAGTTGAACAACTTCAATTACATCTAACTTGATCTTATGTGTAATGCCTTTATCAAATCATCAATTCGGTAAAGAAAATGAAATACAAAGATCAATAGATGTCTAAAATCTCAGATAAGTTACATAATATATTTAGTCAATTTATTGAAAAGAGTGGCTCTTTGAGCATCTTTCATTAAAATTCCCACCTTATACCAACCTTGAAATTTTGACAGAGTCAAGTATTTCAACATGCATTTTATTTAATCAAACTTGAAAAACCTTGCTTGGTATACATGTGGTAGCTGCACACAGTACTCGGACGACCGAGGTGGTAGCTCTTTCCTCCATGTGGTGGTAGTTTTCACACTCCTCATTGGGATGTAACTCTTTCCACATCTTTTGAGCATAATACTTTTTCTTTGACTCCCCCTCAATTGGCTATCAATTATTTAAGATATAAAGTATTCAGCCAAATATTGATCTCGATTTCATACTCGACTAAACAGTCAAATAAGATAAAAACTATACCAAGAGATCATCGAGAGAGAAATTGACTTTAATCAAAACAAAGATGAGTTAATTGACATAAATGATCATTGCATCAAATGAAATATTATGATATCTAAAGCATAATAGATTTCTAAATATATAATAGGATGCAGTTAAAGTCAATCAAAACTAATGCTCAATTAATGTTCTATGTCTAAGCATAGATGATGAACAAAAACACAAAAACAAAACCTAACCTAAACAAAAGTTTCAAAAAGAGGTTATTTCAAGGAAAGCATTCCAATTGCTTTACGCAAATGAATAAAACGTTTTTGATCCAAAGGTTTTGTTAAAAAGTCAGCTAATTGATCTTCAGTTGAAATGTAGGAAATTTGAAGAATATTTGATTCAACTAGCTCTCTAAGAAAATGATATCTAAGTTCAATGTGTTTTGTTCTAGAGTGCAACACAGGGTTTTTTGAAATGTTTATAGCACTAGTGTTGTCACATAAAACAGTTACCGAAGTTGCTGAAATCCGGAAGTCGCTCAACACGCTTTTCATCCAAATGAGTTGAGTTGAACAACTACCCGCTGAGATGTATTCCGCTTCGGCAGTCGAGAGTGCAATGCAGTTTTGCTTTTTACTATGCCATGCAACAAGACAATGGCCAAGATAAAAACATGCACCACTCGTACTTTTCCGATCATCCACGGATCCTGCCCTATCGGCATCTGAGTATCCAATAATATCTAGACTTGTTCCCATAGGATACCAAATTCCGAAATTAGTGGTTCCTTTGATGTACCGGATGATCCGTTTCACCGCTTTCAGGTGAACCTCCTTTGGTGCTGATTGATATCTCGCGCAAATCCCAACACTAAAGGATATATCCGGGCGACTAGCCGTGAGGTAAAGTAGACTTCCAATCATGCTGCGATAAAGTTTCTCGTCTACATTCTCACTAAGAGATTCACTTCCTAATCCCTTATTGCTAGTTCCCATAGGAGTAGGAAAATCTTTAGAATCTTCTAATCCGAATTTCTTTACCAACTCCTTTGCATACTTGGATTGACACAGATGGATGCCTTCACCATTTTGTTTCACTTGCAATCCAAGAAAGTATGTCAGTTCCCCCATCATAGACATCTCAAATTCGCTTTCCATGGTTTCAGCGAATTTAGAAGCATCATTATCCTTTGTTGCTCCAAACACAATGTCATCGACAAAGATTTGTGCAACAATAAAGTTATTTTGATAATGCTTCACAAAGAGAGTCCTGTCTGCTCCCCCTCGAGTATAGCCTTTCTCCAAAAGGTGCTTTGTCAACCTTTCGTACCACGCTCGCGGTGCTTGTTTTAAACCGTAAAGAGCCTTTTTCAAACGAAAAACATGGTTAGGTAGTTTACAGTCTACAAAACCTTTCGGTTGAGCCACATAAACTTCCTCATTTAAAAACCCATTTAAAAATGCGCTCTTAACGTCCATTTGAAAGAGTTTTATTTTAAAGTGACAAGCAATAGCGAATAAGATACGAATGGACTCGAGTCTAGCTACAGGGGCGAACGTTTCATCAAAGTCTATACCTTCTATTTGAGAGTAGCCTTGAGCAACTAACCGTGCTTTGTTCCTGATGATGGTACCATCCTCATTTTTCTTGTTCTTGAAAATCCATTTAGTACCGATCACATTGTGTTGCTTCGGAGGCGTCGTTAATTCCCAGACTTTGTTGCGTTCAAACTGATGGAGCTCTTCCTGCATTGCTTCAATCCAGTAGTCATCCTGAAGAGCTTCATCGGCATTCTTTGGTTCGATCATGGAAACGTAACAAGCGAATCCACAAACCAACCGTCTCCGAGTTTTGACTCCTTCTTGTGGGTCTCCAATGATGTTTGATTCAGGATGATCCTTGGAGATGCGTAACGTTTGTTGTAATGGAGTACTCGGAGGTACATGAGATGATTCCTGCACATCAGATAGACTTGAAGAACCATTAGGTGCATCATTAATATTGGAAGTATTATCATGAGAAGATGCACTTACAGGAGTATCATCATCAAGAGAGATATCAGGGGTAGATTTATCAGATGCAAAGTAGAAAGCTTCATCTACTTTAACATTTATAGATTCTACGATCGTTTTAGATTCCAAGTTAAATACCCGATATGCTCTACTATTTGTAGAATACCCCAAGAAAATCCCTTCGTCACTTCGAGAGTCAAATTTTCTAAGATTTTCGCGGTCACGTAAAATGTAACATCGACTCCCAAAGATGCGAAAATATTTGATGTTGGGTTTTCTACAACACCATAGTTCATATGGTGTATTTAACGTTCCCGGGCGCAAATAAACTCGATTAATAACATAGATTGCAGTGTTCACAGCTTCAGCCCAAAAATGTAGCGGTAAATTCCGGCTGTGAAGCATAACACGTGCCATCTCTTGTACAACCCTGTTTTTGCGCTCGACAACACCATTCTGTTGAGGTGTATAGGGTGCTGAGAATTCATGCTTAATGCCGTTGGAAGTGCAAAAATTAATGAATTTAGAATTTATGAATTCTCCACCTCTATCACTTCTAACACGAATGATCTTTTCATTCTTTTCAATCATAATACGAAGGCAAATCTCGTGAAAAGAATCAAAAGTATCAGCTTTCTCTTTTAAAAATGCTACCCATGAATACCGAGAAAAATCATCAACCAATAAGAAAATATACCATTTACCTCCCAAGGATGGTTGACGTGTCGGCCCCATAAGATCCATATGCAATAATTCCAAGGGCCGTTTGGTACCGACGTGATTCAAGGATGAAAGAAGAATTCACCTTTGCATACCCAAACCTTTCGAGTTTTGGTGTATGTCGGAAATGATTGTGAAGTTGATACCTTTGGTGAAAGCGTCTTGTTTGATCCATAGCTTTTCCTTGACGTCGTCGTCTTGTTTGATGAACTACCGAGGCTCTTTTCCTTCAAAGAATTTGCATTTGATTTCCGAGGAATCACCCTTTTGGTAGTCGTTGCAAGAAGTGCTTGAGTTGAGCGTTTGGCTCCCATCTTGCAATTTCTCCTTATGTGCCCTGCAATACCACAACGAAAACATACCTTAGTGCTTGACGATCCCGAGGAGGGTGAAGTAGGCTTGTTGTCGTTGCTTGTCGTTAGTTCCGGTGTCGGAGGAGGAGATACCGACTGGGGCACAAAGACTGTCCCAACCGAACTAAAATTGTCTTCAGTTCGATTGTATCCGAGGCCGAACTTGTTTGATTGACCAAGACCAAGAAGCTTATCCAACTTACTCCTTCCTGATGAAAATCGCTGTAAGTCATCCTTGAGTTGGAGAATGGTCTCTGTCATTTCCAATTTTTCCTGTCGAGCCTCGCCGTTGAGCTCCAAGAAGTAATTCGCTTTGTTCACCATATCTATATAATTCTTCTCGAATTTCTCATTGGACTCTTGAAGGAAAACATTGCTTTTATCAGATTATCCCTTTCCACTTCAAGATCGGTCGAGAGAGAAGTTACCCTTTTTAGTTCTTCTTCGAGATCCTGCAATCTCCCTCTCAACCCCTTGTTTTGCTTAGCCAGTTTCTTTGAATCCCTCAGAAGTCTGTGATAGGCTAGAGCAAAATCTTCACCTTCCGAATCATCTGATTCATTGTCCATTGCATTCTTTTCAACAGTGGAGTTGGACAATGACTCGGATGTACTTGCCATTAAGCACATGAAGGGTGAAGATGTGGACGCGTGGAACACCGTTGCGTTATCTTCTTCATCACTTGACGATGACTCATTTGACGATGAGGTGTCATCCCAAGTGACGGCTTGCATCGCCTTCTTCTTGGACGGATTCTTATTTGGACATTCCGTTGAGTATGGTCGTATCCTAGGCACTTGAAGCATTGGACTTGTCATTCTGTGCTTTTCTTATCTTTAGAAAAACCCTCTTGCTTTCTTGACTTGTAACTTGAAGAACCCTTGCCTTTCTTCCACTTTCCGAAGGATGGAGTTTTGCTTGAATTACCCCTTCGAAAATTTCGGCGAAACTTCCTTGTCAAGAGAGCGAGCTGCTTCTCAAAGTCCTCCATAGATAGATTCTAGTCATCGCCTGAGGAGGATGAATCCGCGTCTTCTTCTTTTGTTGTTTTCAACGCATAACCTGAAGACTTAGAAGAGGATGCCTTTCCCGAAGAATAGTTAGTAGGAAATGTCATTTCATATGTTTGTAAAGAACCAACTAATTCTTCTACACGAATTTCGTCCGGGTGTTTAATAGTTTCAATGGCTGTAACCTTGGAACGAAATCTTTCAGAAAGAGTTCTTAAGATCTTTCTTACAATTTTAAATTCTGGAATCTTCTCTCCCAAGTTAGCACATGAGTTTACGATGTCTTGCAATCGTGTGTAATAGTCTGTGAACGATTCATTTTCTGCCATGAAAATAGAGTCAAACTTGCTCGTAAGCATTTGCAGTTTCTGAATCTTCACAAGGTTAGTTCCCTTATGCGTAACTTGAAGAACATCCCAGATTTCTTTCGCAGTCTCACATGCCGAGACGCGAGAGAACTCTGTTTGTGATAAGGCATTAAATAAAGCATTAATTCCCTTGCCATTGTAAGAAGATATATCAATCTCTTCCTTGGTCCATTTCGACCTAGGTTTGATGGTGCGAACATCACCAATAAATTCAGTTGGATTAGACCATCCTAATTCAATTGATTGCCACACCCGTTCGTCGATGGAAATTAAAAAGGCTTTCATCCGTACTTTCCAGTACGCATAATTTGTTCCATCGAAGAACGGAGGTCTGTTGATGTTTCCACCTTCAACCATTGTTTACAACCCTATTCCCGCTCTGATACCACTTGTTGGGTTATATGTATAATAGGATCTAAATAGGGGAAAAAATACCTAGAGGGGGGTGAATATGTGTAAACATTAAACACTCAAAAATCTTTGCGATATAAAACCCAATGCGGAAAAAACAAATAACACGCAGAGATTTTTACGTGGAAAACTCCAAACCGGAGTAAAAAACCACGGGACCGATAACACGGTGAAATCCACTAGAATTGAACACGTACAAGGTGATATACCGTACTCACAGACGACTCAACCTTTTCCATACGCTCCTAGTTGATCTTCTCCGCTCGCTCCACGACGCTTCTCGAATCCACGATCTGCGTCCAACGCCGAATCCACGGCGTCCAACGTCGAGTCCACGACGTCCGACCGAATCCACGGTCTTCACCCAGTAGCACGCTTCGAATCCACGAACGTACCTCACTCCGAATCCATGAGAGCGGTTGCACCTTGAATCCACAAGGCCACGCGAGTCCACGCGCCGATTTTGGGGTAAATCGTTGTTTTTTGGGTGGTGATGATCCGCCGAATACTTAGATTAGAAATAGATCGGAAATACCATCTAAGTATTCATTGATTTGATTCTACTCAAAATGTGAGTATGAAAACCTAGAATCAAATCAATCAATATAGATGAAGAAACATAAGATAGAATCTATGATTTCCTTTCTTCTCTATATGTGGATCTTAGGCCGTATAAAAGATGACGGCTTTTAGGCTTAGCGGCTTCTTTTTGGATTATTGGATTAGCCCTAGAAAAAGAATCATAGGGTCTATTTATAGGTTAGAAACCCTTGGAAGAAGATAAGGATAAAAAACTATCCTTTTCTGGAATTTTACATGACAACGATCCGGATCGGAGTTCGGCGATCCAGATTGCAGTAGCGAGAAAAACAGTTTCCAGAAAAACGAAGGTTCGGGATCCGGATCGAAGTGACTGATCCGGATCGTTCATACAGTTCACCAAACATCAACATTCGGGATCCGGATTGAAAAGCCTGATCCGGATCGTTCAAATAAAATGGTAAACCCAGTGTTCGGGATCCGGATCAAAGGAAGCTACGATCCGGATTGAACTGGTGTATGAACGAACAGCCTTCGGGATCCGGATTGCAAAGTCTGATCCGGATCCTGAACATGTCCTATGTCCAGTTTTTGATATTTATGCAATTACAAATCCATCCAAGTGTTTCTACACTATAAGAAGTATTCGGATCACCAAAGATATTAAGTTAAACATACCTGATCCTTTTGAATTCTTCTTTCTTGAGATTGAGTTATATGATCCAACCTTCTTTACCTTCAATCTTCAATATTTAACCGAATTCACGAAATACGCCAACTTAAATTCCGTAACAATAACTGTCCACAAAAACAGGATATGTCGATCCCTCTTCACTCACTGGAAGAGTCAAATAACCCAATCACCAACTTTCGCCTAAGAACATCACGTCTCTCACGCCCTATCATCCTAGGGTCCAACATACGCCTAGGGTTTCCTAAGTCCCAACTGACCTATCCCTAAGCTCTGATACCATCTTAATCTGTCACGCCCCGGGTGGAAACCAGAACCCGGGCTCGCCAACAGATCCGCCGTGCACACGGAATTTTTCTATGTACACGAAGCGTCGGTAACCTGCTCAGATATAAGATGTACAATAAAAGAGCATAATACAGAGCTGAACTAAAAAGAACTACATAATATCTCAGACTGAAAATAAAATAAAGCTGTAATAAATACAATAAACTCCCAGCTCACCAAAATAATACACCCAGCTGGCCAAAGCCAGACCCAAAATAAAAGTAAACTACTACAGTCTGAGTAAAAATGGGTGCAATATCTGTCTAACTGCAGCTCTTAACCTCACAGGAGATCTATCTACTTAGCGATCCCCTTACCTCGATCAGCTGCCGATGGTCCAGCAGCTCCCGTAGAAGACTCTGCAAAACAAAGGGAAGAAGAAGAAGAAAACAACAATGGGGGTGAGAACCACTAGTAAACCAGTAGCCTCCCCCTGTGGGTAAAGCCTCAAACTCCGATGTACCCACTAAGTCTACCAGAGGCAAAGGAAAAGGTAAAGTGGTAAGGTAAATAAGCTGTTGAAACAGGAAAATTACCATTAGTATGCCTCTAAATGCAGTGCCAAAGGGTATGACTGTATGTATGCATCAGAAATAGTATCTGTCCAAATAAACCCAATCTAGCCATCAGTAAAAACTGGTACCGCCTGCTGCTGCCCTCATCATCGGGCAAGTATAGCCGCGCCGATGTGATAGCAATGAGTCAAAGCCGTCCGGTACCTATTTGGTACCCTGCACGCTCCGGAGTGGCACTCGAGGGGAGCTACCCACATGAGGAAAGTAACAATGTCGTAAGTATCATAAAAGCAGGACTGGATCATGACTATGATCAAAGTGGAACAAATCCCTCCACTAATGAAATCCTGATCCCCCAATCTGATGCAAAGATAAACATCCGATCGACCGCCCAATGTTCGCGGTCGCCGCAATACCCCATAAGTCCAAATCTGATAAAATAACCAACATCTGGTCAACCGCCTAATATCCGCGGTTACCACAATGCCCCATAATCCACCATCAGGTAAAATAATCAATATCCGGTCAACCGCCTACTGTCCGCGGTTGCCGCAATCCCCCCACCAAATAAACAATCAAGTACCACCTGTCCCAGACTCCAAAGTCCCGACTACACTATCCCAATCCCCTGCTCAAACCCGTGCAACATGAATCAAAAGTCTAAATGAAAAGGAGAAAGAAAACAATCATGGTTTCTCCCAAGTCAAGTCCCAATATAATAGTGTAGCAATAAATAGTGGCCTATCTAGATGTCCATACAAGCATGCAAATGTCCTCATGCAAGATAAAAGAAAGTGTATCAAATAATAGCTCCACACGTGTCTCAAATAATAGCTCTGCATAGATATAACCATCATGCCAAAATCACTAACCGACTACACATATATATAATCCATGATTCATAATAAATCATCAAAATAGCACCTGCACATAGATATGTCATCTTGTCCCAACGATTAATCCATTTAATCAACTTTCATAAAAGTCTATGTGCTAACAAATCACCATCATAGTATATCAATCCCACCAAATAGGCCAATGGTTAATCAGGATCATTTATTTAAGCATGATTCCTAATGGGGTGCCAAATAAATTAGGGGTCTCTCTAATAGTCCTAGTGAGTAAATCGCAGTAAGAGGTAAGCAACAACCACCCACCTGGCATGCAAATCCACACCCAAATAGCCTCCTCGCTGTCCACAACCCTCTAACTCCGCAACCCGCCGAAAACAGTGCACAACTGTACAGAACATCGCACCCGGTGTAAACACAAATTCCAAATACAGTATTTGCTATTTTTCCCAACAGCACGAAAAAAGAGGGAATTTCACCACTGTACAGTGCTCTGAAAAATCCAAAAAAATTACGGTTGTGTTCCTTGCGACGAGTAGATCGAAATCGACTACTTATACGCCTTGATCCGATGTTCGTAGCCCAAGATAGAAAATCAACAAGCCCATGCTATCCAGGAATTCCATCACAGAAATGATGCCTCGGGAACTGTGCCAAAAATCCAAAATGGAGCAAAACGATCAACACGAAAATCGAAGCCTTACCTCTTAGGAACCCACTGTCAAAGAAATCGCCTAAAAATTCCTCCTGGTTTGCGCTCAGGAAATTTCTGACTGAACTGCGTCGGAAAATGGGCCGAAACTAAAAATCGTCGCAGCGCGCCGCGTCGCAGATAACTCGTTGTCGGCAACTCCAAAAATTCTGAAACTTCTCGGGAAGAGAGAGGACAGAGAGGGGAACAATTTTTGTAAAGGCAACAAGCTCACTTTCTCTCTCTATAATTCAGAAATGGCAAAGAGAGAGAGAGAGGTGGCTTAAATAATGGGCCAAGGAATCTTCGGGCTCCACACCAAATCCGGGCCCAAAACAGGAAACAGCCGTGAAAGCCCTCTCGGATTGCGCCGCGTGTCCCAGTTGCACGAAACAGTGGTGCAAGCCGCTCTGGAAATGCCACGTGTCCCACGTGGTTCACGTGGTCCACGCCTTCCGGTCAACGCGTCGGGTCTTCCGGAATGTGTCGGCCAATCCGGTGATGCCACGTGTCAAGCCGCCGACGTCTCCTTTCACACCGTCCATCCAATCAGGAGCTGCCACGTGGCAAGCTCCACCTTCTATGAACCCGGTGCACGCCATTTTTGTGGACCGGCCGCCTGCGCGCCTGCCCGTGCTACCCGCGGCCGCGTTCCGCCTCTGCGCCGCCGCGCGCCGCCTTGCTCCGCCGCCTGCCGGTCGCCGCCGGTAGCCGGAACAGTGTTTCCGGCGGCCGGAGTTACTGTTCCGGCGTGAACAGTAATTTTGCGCCGAAAATAAGTAAATAGCCCATTTTGATCATTTTCGCGCGCTGAGTCCAAATCCGCTGTCCGTTTCTGAGGTCCGATTTCGACACTACTAGCTCCATTACACCGTATAAGCTTCATGTAGTCACAGTTAACGCTGCAAAAGTCTCTGCAGAAGTCCGGGTCATCACAACTGTGGTGTGCCATGTGGTGGCTTCCCATTGGGAGCGCGGGGGACGCGTGGCGGCTTAGGATTCGGCGGGTGCACTGGGCATGTGCACCGGGTGCAGCATACCCGGGGGCTGACACATGGCATGCGGGTATTGGGCGCGCCACTGTGCGCGTGCGGGTGTGGCAGGCGGCGACTGGCCGGTGGCGGCTGGCGTGGCGGGCACGGCAACGGGGCCAGCGTACGTGGGCGCCACGTGGCGCCCCGCCATTGGCGGGCGCCACCCACCCCGCCGCTCCGCCAGGGCCACGCGGCAGCGCCCGATTCGCCTGTGAGGACCTCGATCCCCACGATGTGATTACTGGTTGACCAGCAGCTTCTGGAGGCCTATATGGCGCGTCGGTGGTGTTTGTGCACCAATTGGACACTAGAGATGGACTCAGAGTGTTTAATGGATCATGAGAGTAGTCAGATGACCCCGTCGAGTGCTTAGAAGTGGTCTTGCGCACAATGGATATTAAAATTGGGCTCAGCGCGAAGTTTGGACAAAAGAACATCTTTCCGGATGCCTTCGGCAATTTTTAGAGTTGGAATTTGGCAAAACAGACATCGGATTTGGATTCAGCGCGCGAAAACGATGAAATTGGGCTATTTACTTGATTTTTACGCCACTGGTTACTGTTCACGCCGGAACAGTAACTCCGGCACCGGCGGGCAGCGCCGGCCACGGCGGAGGGCGGCGGCGCGACGGCGGGCAGGCACGGGAGCGACGGCGGGCAGGCGCGGGCAGCGCGCGGGCAGGCGCGCGGGCAGGCACGTGGGCGCGCGGGCAGGTGCGCGGTCCACCGCACCGTCGTGCACCGAGGGCAGGCCACATGGCATGGCGGGATTGGTTGGCTCTGCAGTCTCGGTCCACGGAATAGATCGTGGGTGTACGGTAGACCAGTGGGTGACACGTGGCAGAGCATCATTGGTGCGGTTCTGTGCGCCGGGTCCTTGGAGCCGGTGCGGATCGCCTCGGGGCGCGTGCATGCAGAGGCGGCAGGCGGCGGTGCAGGTGCGCACATGGCCGCTGTCGGCCTTTCCCGCGCTCGGGCGCACCACGTGTCGACACTACGGCGGGCCACGTGGCGGCAGGCTAGCGGCGGGTTTTGGTGTTGTGTGTTCGGCGGGCCACGTGGCGCGATACTAGTGGGCGGCTTCGGTGTTCAGTGTTTGGCGGGCTACGTGGAGGCCCGATAAGAATTCGGGCCCGCACAGTGTTGGGTCGGGCCCAACACTGTAGCGGCCCGAAAGAAATCGGGCGCCCGGAACTTAGGACATGACCGTCATTTTTGGATTTGTTTTCTGGGCCTATTTAAGCGACTCGAGCTGCTTCTTCTCCCCTTTTTCCACCATTTCCGAGCTTCAAACCAACTTGAGCCCCTCAGCAAAGTTGATCCACACCCTGTGCTGCATCCATCTACAGAGTTTGGAGATTTTTGGTGGCACGCTTATCGAGGTTTCCATTTTTACGGCGCGGTGCGACACTCGTCCATTTGTGTACCCCTTCGTCGCGTTTCAGCGCACGAGCTCCCCCGGCCTGCTCCGACCTCCGTTTCTGGCGATTCTTGCGCCGTTGGATCCGCGACAGACAAAGCTATGATCTTGATATTTTCTACTTCCTCTAGTTTCGGGCTTTTCGAGGAGTTTTTCCATGCTTACTGGGACCCCTTTTCTGATGGAATTTCTGGACAGTGACACCTTGCCAGATTTTTATCTCCGCAACCGGGCATCGGTTGGAGACGTGCCTATACACTTTTTTCATCTACTTGACGCGAGGATTATCACCGTATTTTTATTGGATTTTTCTGAGGCTTGCCCGAAGGTACTCGTTTTGAAGGTATCGACATGAGGAACGCGATAGTATTTTTGTTGGATTTTTCTGGGTTCTTGCTGCAGGAAGGTTCGCGACTGTTTCTGAACCTATTGGAACTGGGGAAAATTGGAGATAGTG
This sequence comes from Tillandsia leiboldiana, assembly GCA_029204045.2. Lineage (NCBI taxonomy): Eukaryota > Viridiplantae > Streptophyta > Magnoliopsida > Poales > Bromeliaceae > Tillandsia > Tillandsia leiboldiana. The sequence continues at coordinate 38,547,468 of CM055065.1, forward strand.
AATTTTGGGTGTTTTCAGCTGTTTGGAGCCGAGGCTCGCGCAACATATACCGAGGGAGCAGTTTTAGCAGATTTTGGACTGAGAGCGTCTACACTCTTCGCCGACCCCAGGTTTGCCTTGGATTGAGCACTTCAGGTGGGTAAGCTTAATTTGGTAACTGTATAAGGTTTTTATAACATGGTAAACGTAAGTGTACATGTGGGGATATCACCCCTCTATGATTTATAACAGGCATATTATTGTACAACCGATATGAGCGAGGTAAGCAAGGAATGACCTACTTGGGAGAGATTGGTACACCATAGTAGGAATATTTTAGCATGCTTTACTAATATATGTTTCACCCACTTTTATTGTTTCCGAGGACAAAGCATGCTTGCATGGACATGTAGTTAGGCCACCTTTTTCTGCTACACTATCATGCTGGAACTGACTTAGGAGAAACCATGTTTTTTATTTCCCTTTCCAGTTACCTAGGCATAGGGGATATTATGCTCAGGTTAGAGCAGGGGCTGGGATAGTGTAGTCAGTCGTTGGGGATTTGGGACAGGCAGGCTTGAGGGCAGGGTATTTGCGGCGACCGCGGATTTTGGGCGGTTGACCGGATAGTTGTTATTGCATCAGATCGGGGAGAGGATTTGGGCTTCTTGTAGTGGATGGTTACTTTTTCCATTTGATCAGTGTCATGATCCAGTCCTGCTGACTTATTCTACTATGATTCTCGTTACTCAGACTTTGAGTCCTTGAGACTCCTATCCCCTATCGGCGTTATGCGTAGGCTGGCATACCCGATTTGGCAGGCACCTTTGAGTCCTTGAGACTCCTATCCCCTATCGGCGTTATGCGCAGGCTGGCATACCCGATTTGGCAGGCACCTTTGAGTCCTTGAGACTCCTATCCCCTATCGGCGTTATGCGTAGGCTGGCATACCCGATTTGGCAGGCACCTTTGAGTCCTTGAGACTCCTATCCCCTATCGGTGTTATGTGTAGGCTGGCATACCCGATTTGGCAGGTACCTTTGAGCCCTTGAGACTCCTATCCCCTATCGGTGTTATGCGTTGGCCCGCATACCCGATTTGGCAGGCACAACAGGCAGTATCAGTTTTACTAGTGGCACTAGGTTGAGGTCATGCAGGCATAGTAGGCATAGCAGGCAGGCAGGCATAACAGGCAGGCAGGCATAGCAGGCATGGCAGGCATAGTAGGCATAGCAGGCAGACAGGCATAGCAGGCATGGCAGGCATAGTAGGCATAGCAGGCAGCCAGGCATAGCAGGCATGGCAGGCATAGTAGGCATAGCAGGCAGGCATAGCAGGCATGGCAGGCATAGTAGGCATAGCAGGCAGGCAGGCATAGCAGGCAGGCAGGCATAGCAGGCATGGCAGGTATAGTAGGCATAGCAGGCAGGCAGGCATAGCAGGCATGGCAGGCAGGCATAGTAGGCATAGCAGGCAGGCATAGCAGGCATGGCAGGCATAGTAGGCATAGCTGGCAGGCAGGCATAGCGGGCATGGCAGGTATAGTAGGCATAGCAGGCAGGCAGGCATAGCAGGCATAGTAGGTAGTGCCAGTGATTACTGGTCTATCGATTGGGTTGATTGTGCATTTTATGTGCTAGTGGTTGCATACCATTCCTTGGTTCTCCCATCTTGGGCTTTTAGATGGAGGCATGTTAGCTGTTGAGAGTCTCCAGCTTCCTTATTTCAGTATTTACGGCTTTGGTTAGTTTTTGTCTCTTGAGGATTTGGTGGGCAGACCGTCGGGCCTGACGGTGGTACCCACTGAGAACTTCCTTTTTAGTGTAGTTCTCACACCCATTGGGGGTTTCCCCCCCCTCTCTTTCTTTCCTCTCCTTTGTTTTGCAGAGTCTTAGCAGGCGTTGCTATTTCTGCGGTCGTTGATCGAGGTGAGGGAGTCGCGAGCTAGATCCCTACCCATGATTGGAGAGTAGCGGTACCCCCTTCCGAGGAGATCTTCTGTAGCTTAGTTGTTTTATTTTCCTCTTTTGAGGGACAGATGTAGTGAGGATATATTATGTATCGAGAGACTGTACACTGATGTATATATTGGAGATACCTCCCGGTGGTATATGTGGATATTGTATCATTATTTTTGGGAGACAGACTTATTGTATTATTTCCTGTTGTACAGTGATTGATTTTAGTTATACAGCAGATCTTTTATTTATAGCTCTGATATTTTGTTTAGCTGTAGTACTTGACTTGCAGGTAGGACGCTTCGCCTATGCAGGTTGGCATAGGTGGCGGATCTGTTGGCGAGCCCGGGGCGCAGTTTCGACCCCGGGGCGTGACATCGCCAGCCGCCGCTGTCCCGTGTTCGGGACACGCGTCGCGCTCGGGAGTATCCGGGCGCTCGCCGCGGCGGGGGATCGAGCGAACTTTTTGGGCCCGAATTGAACCGGGCGCCCGAAATCTCGGCTTAAATATGAGATTTTGGATTTTTTGGGCTGGGCTATAAATAGGCCCAATTTCCCCCTTTTCTCTAGTTTTTTGATCTTTTTCCCGAGTGAGGCCTGAAGCAAACTTTGTTCTCTCTTTGTCCACCATCTCTTGAAGGATTCCTAGGATTTTTGGAGGCCTTGACAGCGAGATCTCGGCGACACGGCGTGCTTCGACGTTTCCCTTTCGCGGCCCATTTTCGTCGCTATTCGGTCAGAGAAGTCCCCTGCGCTAACCCCGAAGGAATTTTTGGACGATTTTTACGGCAGCATGTTTCTATGAGGTAGGCCTTCAATTTTCATGTTGATCAATTCGCTGCATTTTGGGTTTTTGGCATGGTTCCCGAGGCATCTTTTGACCCTATTTTCTGTGGTGACTTTTTGGACAGCACAAGATTGTTTATTTTCTATCTTGGCCTACGAGCATCAGAACAGGGCGAATAAATACTCGTTTTGGATCTACTTGTCGCGAGGAACGCAATCGTGATTTTTTTGGATTTTTCAGAGGACTGCGAACAGGTGAAAAACCCCCCTTTTCTTGTGCTATTTTGCAAACAGCAAATGCTGTTTCAGGGGAGGTCCATTTATGTCGAGTGCGTCTCTTTTGCAGTGGCTTGCGGATTTTTGGTGTTGTGGGGATAGTTGTTGGACAGCGAGGAGTCCTTTTACAGTTGGGGAGTTTTGTGGACTTGGATTTGCGCATTCCAGGTGTGGTGCCCTCGATTCCCGTGTAGCTTCTCCCATGAACCGTGGTGTAGAACACCTAGTGTTGGTGTGTCTGGCCCATAGTGCATCAAAGGGATGCCACAGATGGACCCTGTGTGATATCCACAGCTGGATTGGCATTCGGCTGCATTTGCCGAATTTTTGAAATGGTTTTGGGCCAAACAGAGGTTGGATTTGCATTCAGCGCGGAAAAACGCTTGAAAATGGCTATTTGCTTGTTTGATTCTCAGTCCGGATGCCCAAAAAGGGACTCCTGGAAGTTTTCGCTGAAATTCGGTGCATGGGAGGGGCCGTGGACCGCCGGCTGCCACGTGGCGGCTTGTGATTGGCCGGTCCGCAGCGCTCGGTCCACAGAGGGGCGCGGCTGGGTGCACGGACCCGGCGCTTGGACACCTGGCGCCGCCTGATTGGCGGGCTCGTGATGCGCGGTCTACGGGTTTGGCGCGGCGGTGCATGGACCAGGCGGGGGGACGCGTGGCAGCCCCCGGTTGGTCAGTGCACGCGGCGCGGTCCACGGAACCCAAACTAGGGTGCGTGGACCGGGTGCAGGGGACACGTGTCGGCACGCCATTCGCGGGTCCACGAGGCGCGACGCACGGGGGCGCGGGCGGGCGCCTCGGGGCGCGTGCGTGGCAGGCGGCCTGGGCGGCGCCTGCCCGCACGTGTGACCGCGACAGTGGCAGGGACGCGTGTCGCCCTGCCACTGGCGGGCGCCACCTACCCGTTTGACCGGGTAGGTGCCACGCGGCGGCAGCTCGAGCGCCCCGCACAGCTGTTTGCTGTGCGGGACACGCGTCGGGCCCCGGGAGGGCCACGTGGCCGCTCCCGGTACGCCCCGCACAGCTGTTTGCTGTGCGGGTGACGTGGCCGCTCCAGGAAGATCCGGGCGGCTACAGTAATCCCCTTTTTTTGTCGGATTCGGGCGCCCGAATCTTCGGGAGCGCCCGAATCCGGGGACTTGTTCGGTATTTCTTCAATTGTTTTTTTGGGGCCTATATATAGCCCGAGCCCGCTTCACCTTGGGATTTTTGGCACTTCTGAGCTTCAAACCGACTGGAGCTCTTCAGCAAAGTTGTTCCTCGTGCAGTGCTGCTTCCATCTGCAGAGTTTGGGGATTGTTCGGGGCACGCTTTTCGAGATTCTTATTTTCTTGGCGCGTCGCGACGCTCTTTCTTCGGTGCTTCTTTCGTCGCGTTTCGGTGCACGAGCTCCCCCGGCCTACTCCAACCATCTTTTCGAGCGATTTCTTCGCCGTTGGATTCGCAACAGGTAAGGCTACGATTTTGGTATTTTCCGCATTTCCTGGTTTTGTGCTTTTCGAGGAGTTCTTCCATGCTCACTGAGGACCTTATTTGCTGTGTGGATTTTTGAGGACAGCGGATTGATGGAATTTTATCTCCGCGCTCGGACATTGGATTGGGATGCTCTTATAGACTTTTTTCATCTACTCGACGCGAAGATCATCATAGTATTTTTCTTGGAATTTTTGGAGACCTTACCGAAGGTATACATTTTCCTTTTTATCTGTACAAGAGTTTACAGTTGTATGGTTTTAGGATTTTGCGCACCGATACTGTGGAATTTGTAACTTGGCCTACGGTGCTCGGAATTGGGCGTGCAGGTACCCGTTTCGAAGCTATCGACGTGAGGAACGCTGTGGTATTTTTATCAGAATTTTTGGAGCCCTGTATATAGGTGAAAAATTGACATCTTTGCGGCTGAAATTTCAGACTGTAATACTTGGTTAAATTTTGGGATTTAAGTGTAATTTTAGCCTTGTGTTGCACCCAGGAGGGATTGCGGATCTTGCTGGACCCTTTGGACTTGGAGTTGTTGCTCTCTTGGTATTTTTTTAGCTGTGGGATTTTAGACAGTTAGCATCTTCCGGTGGGTGGCTTTGTTTTCAGGATCTATGGTATGTGCGCTAATTCTATTGATATAGAATCATGCATGATAGGGATTGGACTGGGTAGCATGCTAGAATTTGAATGTTATTATTCTTGTAATTATCTGATGATCGTATGATCTCTTCTGCTTCCTACCACATGTTAAATATTTGTTATCTTGGAACCTGACCTAGCACGCCCGTCATATGTTGCATGTGTAACCAGACGAGTAGAAAACCCTCACTTGGGCTAGGGTTATTTATGTTTAGACATCCACACTTTATGTTTCATTCCTGGACTTAGTGTTATCCTCGCCCGGGTAGTGGGACGAGCGGTCGGGACTTCTTTTTAGTGTAGGATGCATTTCCACTCGTGCTTGGGAGCAGAGTGGAGTCTGGTAGATGTAGTGGATCGCTTGTCTGTACCGGGAACCATTTTGGGTAAACGGTGGACCCGGGAGATCTTGTTTTCCCCTGTTTGGGTTGTCGCCACTGTGTTAGTGGCAGTAGTTTACTAGTGTTAGCCGGACCTAGAACCCAGAACCCATTTCGATATACACATGATTTTAGTCTACCAATGTTTTCTTCCAAGCATCGAAGGGCCGCTGGAGTCTGTTCTTGTTTGATTGGACAAAGGCATCAGCCCTTCGGGGTTTGGGTAAAACACTTGTTTTTCTAAAAAGAACTAAAAATCATTAAAAAATGGATTTCTTCTCAAAACAAGATAGCTTTTCAAAAAGGGTACTACTTTTAACCTTCACCCTGTGTGGGTTGAGTGAACATGGTTTTCAATAACAAATGTCACCTTTTTCTCTGTAAATCTCCCCACTCGAAAGGATTCGGGTGGTCTGGGTTCTAGGGGCCGTTCCTTTGTCGGGACGAAAGCCACGGGGGCCGAGCCTGGAACCTGTTCTTGTTTGATAGGGTTGTAGGTGTAGGTCTCCCGGGACTTTCGGGCCCTATTGGTGCCTTCTGCGTGTAGTACCGAGTTTGTTGTGTTCCCGAACTATAGGGGGGTCGGGAACTTCGATAGGCGGAGCCTAGAGTCTGTTCTTGTTTGATAGGGTTCTTAGCACCAGCCTATCGGGTTTCCGAACCCTTATGGTGTCGGTCTTTCTAGTGAGTTTAGTGTTCTGTTGTGGGAGCCGTCTGGTGGACGGTGGCCCCCGGTTGTGTGGTTTTTCAGCCTGTGAGTGAGCGTTGGTGTTGTTAGTCGATCTTGTGATCGTGGTTTGGATTATAGTCTGCATGAGCCATGTTTGAGCTCGACAGAGATGCGCAGATACTTTCCTCGGTGGGGTTGCGCCCCTCGAGTGCCACTCCGGAGTTGGGCCTGTTACTTGCTATCGCGTCTTGTCGACGCAGTCCCTCTGGCTGGGCCAGTTTTGGCAGTCACGGACACCCTATGGTAGACCCGTCCTATTGAGGATGTGCGGCAGTAGGTGGGCGCAGGTTTGACTAGACCCTTTGCGGCAGTCAGTATAGTTTGGGTGACTGTACTTTGAGAGTTAGTAGATGCATCATGTTTCCATCTGTTCCACTCTTTGAGCATCTAGATAGAGGCATAGTAGCTGTAGAGTTATTTTTCCAGCCCTTTCATTTCAGTATTGTATTGTTACTTTTTGCCTCTAGTAGACTTAGTGGGCAGACCGTCGGGCTTGTTGGCGGCACCCACTGAGAACTACTTGGGACGTAGTTCTCACACCCGTCGTGGTGTCTTTTCCCACAGGGACTTCTACTCCTGTTCCTGCTGCTCCTGTTGCTGCTTCTTCAGATCGAGGTAAGGGAGTCGCGAGATAGATCCCTACCAGTCATCGTCCAGAGAGTAGATGTACCCCCTTACTTTTAGAGAGTTCTTGTTGAGAGACTTTGTAGTGAGGTATAGAGTTGTACTTTTATTTTACTGCTTGAGAGACTTATGTACTTTTGGTGAGGACTTTGTGTTGTTTATTTCTAGAGTTGTATTTATTTTCATTTTCAGCAGTTTACTTTCAGCTCTGATATCTGTAAAGTATAGTTGATCTTTTGTAGGTTAGTCGCTTCGTCTATACGGGGCCTCCGTATGGGCGGCGGATCTGTTGGCGAGCCCGGGTCGCAGTTTCGACGCCGGGGCGTGACACCAGGTGGGTTGTTGTTGCTTACCTCTTTCTACGACTTGCTCACTAAGACTATTAGAGAGACTCCATACTGATGATTGATTTGGCATCCCATTGAAGGTCATACATAATTACACTACTTATGAGTTTATCCATGTGGGAATATTATGGTAGGAATAATGTTATGGGAATATCTTTATGAGGATGTAATTGCATGATTAAAATAAACTAATTAATTCTTGACCTATTTATGTGGGATTGATATATTTTAGTGGTGATATATTAGCATGCCATGTTAGCACATAGCCTTTCATGAAAATAGATTATTCGTGGGGACAAGATGACATATCTATGTGCGGATACCACTCTGATGATTTGTTATGGATCATGGATTATGGACATGTATAGTTGGTTAGTGATTTTGGCATGTTGGTTATACCTATGTGGAGTTACTATTCGATACGCTTTCTTTTATCTTTCAAGAGGACATTTGCATGCTTGTATGGACATCTAGATAGGCCATTTTTTATCGCTACACTATCATAGTTGCACTTGACTTAGGAGAAACCCTGTTACTCTTTTCTCCTTTTCTAGACATTTGATACAAGTTGCTTGAGTTCGAGCAGGGGTTTGGGATAGTGTAGTCGGGACCTTTGAATCGGGGACAGGTTATACTCGAATGTGGACTTGCGGGGTGTCGCGGCAACAGCAGATATTAGGCGGTCGACCGGATGTTGGTGGATGTATCAGATTATGGACTTATGGGATATTGTGGCAACCGCGGATATTGGGCGGTTGACCGGATGTTTACTTTTGCATCAGATTGGGGCATCGGGGTTTCATTAGTGGAGGGTGTTGGGTTATGATAGAATATGGATCTAAATAGGGGAAAAAACACCTAGAGGGGGGGTGAATAGGTGTAAACCATAAACACTCAAAAATCGTTGTGCAATAAAACCCAATGCGGAAATGAAAAATAACACGCACGCTTTTTATGTGGAAAATCTCCAAACCGGAGTAAAAAAAATCACGGGACCGATAACACGGCGAAATCCACTAGAATTAACACATGTACAAGGTGATATACCGTACTCACAGACGACTCAACCTTTTTCATACGCTCCTAGTAGATCTTCTCCGCTCGCTCCGCAACGCTCCTCGAATCCACGAATAGCGTCCAACGACGAAACCACGGCGTCCAACGTCGAATCCACGACGTCCAACCGAATTCACGGTCTTCACCCAGTAGCACGTATCGAATCCACGAACGTACCTCGCTCCGAATCCACGAGAGCGGTTGCACCTTGAGTCCACAAGGCCACGCGAGTCCACGCGCCGATTTTGGGAAAATCGTTATTTTTTTGGGTGGTGATAATCCGCCGAATACTTAGATTAGAAATAGATCGGAAATACCATCTAAGTATTCATTAATTTGATTCTACTCTAAATCTGAGTTTGAAACCCTAGAATCAAATCAATCAATATAGATGAAGAAACATAGAATTAAATCTATTGATTCCCTTTCTTCTCTATAGGTGGATTTTTCTTTTTTTGACCGTATTTTGGATTACCCTAAAAAATGAATCGTAGGGTCTATTTATAGGTTAGAAACTGTTGGAAGAGGATAAGAATCAAAAACTAACTTTTTCTGGAATTTTACAGGATGACGGTCCGGACTGGAATTATGGCAGTCCGGACTGTCGTAACGAAACAGACTTTTTCCAGAAAAGGGGCCCGGACTGTAATTTTCATGGTCCGGACTGTTCATGCAATTCCTGCAAATTCCACGTTCGGGGTCCGGACTGAAGTGACCAAGTTCCGGACTGGAATTGCGCATGAACTATCCTATGTTCGGGGTCCGGACTGTAATGTCAGGTCCGGACTCTGAACATGTATTATGTCCAGTTTTTGATTTTTATGTAATTAAAAATTCATCCAAGTGTTTCTACACTATAAGAAGTATTCGGATCTGTCACGCCCCGGCGTGGAAACTGCCACCCGGGCTCGCCAACAGATCCGCCATCTGTACGGAAACTGCCGTACAGACGAAGCGTCTAACCTGCAGAAAGAAAGCAACTACAGTATACAGATATCAGAGCTGAAAGTAGACTACTAAAACTGAAGTCCAAACACTGTACAACTGAAAATAATACAATATCCATCTCCCCAAATACTATCATATACAAAATCCTCTGATACAGAACTCAAAAGGGAGATATCTCAAAGTAAGTGTACAAGCCCTCGATAAGAAAAAATATCCTCACTACATCAGTCTCTCAAAATGTAAAATGAAGTACAACTCTATACCTCACAACAAAGGTCTCTCAACAGAGGAAAAAGGAGTAAACTAATCTACTGAAGCTCTCCTCTGAAGGGATACCGCTACACTCCAACGACGGGTAGGGAACTAGCTCGCGACTCCCTCGCCTCGGTCAGAAGGATCAGCAACTGGAGCAACAGGAACAGGAGAAGAAGTTCCTGGGGAAAAAGACACCACGACGGGTGTGAGAACTACTTCCCACAGTAGTTCTCAGTGGGTGCCGTCAACAAGCCCAACGGTCTGCCCACCAAGTCTACTAGAGGCCAAAGATAACAATGCAAAGAAAACTGAACAAGAAAAGCTGGAGCTACTCTACAGCTACCATGCCTCTATCTAGATACTCCAAAAAGTGGAACAGATGAAAGCAAATGAGACCACTCGCACCCAAGGTGCTCAATCGACCCAAACGAACTGACTACCTCAAAGGTCCAGTCAAGCCTGCGCCCGTCGACTAGGAACGCTCCTGCCCACTACCACACATCCACATGAGGACGGGATTTACGTGGGGCGTCCTGTCCGACTAACTCATCCCTCGCGCAAAACTGCCTCAATAGGCCCATCGTTGCCTCAACTGCGGAAAACTGCCTCAACAGGCCAACCATCGTATCCACAGCGGCATCTCAGGACGCGACTCCAACTGAGTAGAACGGCGCGGCATAGAGTATCAAACATTGGCATATGCAGGCTAGTCAAAATCCACGCTCACTCTCAGAACGGTAGGACTCAAGATCCCCAAATACCTCGCACAACAGTCGGAGCACTCTCGACGACTCAGCTGCTCGGCTAACTCGAAACACGAGACACTAGCCTCTCCAACGGCTCGCAGCACAAGGCTCACTGGCTGGAGATACTCCACAGCCAGGAACGACCCACAACTCAGGGTAACAAAACAGGTCGGACAACACTCAACGACCTGGGACCACCGTCAACCCCAACGGTTCCCAACAAGACGGACCGGAAGATACTCGACGGCCCGGGACTGCCGTCTGCGCAACGGCTCCCTCCACGACGGCACAACAGGGAAACAAGACCTCCCGGGACTACCGTTTACCCAAACGGCTCCCGGCACAGATAAGCAACCCAGTACAACTACCAGACTCCACTCTGCTCCCAGGCAAGAGTGTAAAAGCATCCCACACTAAAAGCAAGTCCCGACCTCTCGGCCCACTACCCGGGTGAGAAAACACTATGTCCAGGGATGAAGGAACAGTGTGGATGTCTAAGCATAAATAACCCTAGCCCAAGTGAGGGTTTTCTACTAGTCTGGTTACACATACAACATATGACGGGGGTGCTAGGTCAAGTTCCAAGATAACTACTTTAACAGATAATAAAGGGATAGCCATTCCAACAATCTAGCATGCTACACAAGGAAATAAACTATCATGCATAGTCCTACATCAATAGAATTAATGTACATTCCATAAAACTTGGAGATAAGGCCACCCACCTCGATTTGCCACCAATTGCTCGTAGACACTTGCAATTGGACTCCCCGCGATCCGCACGCAAAACGATGTTCGCTGCCGGAGTCCGCACGCAAAACGAAGCACGGTGCCGGAATCCGCACGCCAAACGGAGTCCGCACGCAAAACGATGTCCGCTGCCGGAGTCCGCAAGCAAAACGGTGCACGGTGCCAGGATCCGCACACAAAACGGAGTCCGCACGCAGAACGGTGCACGGTGCCGGAGTCCGCACGCAAAACGGTGCACGGTGCCAAGATCCGCACGCAAAACGGAGTCCGCACACAAAACAGTGCACGGTGCCAGGATCCGCACGCAAAACAGAGTCCGCACGCAAAACGGTGCACGGTGCCGGAGTCCGCACGCAAAACGGTGCACGGTGCCAGGATCTGCATGCAAAACGGAGTCCGCACGCAAAATGGTGCACGGTGCCAAACACAGAAAGGAGCAAGAGGGTCGGTTACAGTCTAAAAGATCGCCCCAAAACTGTACAAAAATACAGTAAAACCAACACACGGGACCTACCCGGCTGCGCCGCCGTCGCCGCAACACCCCCATCGGAAGCCTCGCGCGCTCCACGAGGCCCGCGACGCGAAACGCCATCTCCCACAACCCCCTCCCTCACTCTCCCTGTCGCTCGGTTGGAGAAGAAAATGAAGAAGGAAAAGAGGTGGCTTGCGGGGAGGAAGAAGGAGAAGAAGAAGAGAAAGGGAGAGAGAGGGGTCCACGGTGCACCGGTCCACGGTGCACCGGCCGGTCCACCGCACCCACACGGGTGCACCAGGTCCAGGCAAAGCGGCGCGCGGCCACGTGGCCGTATCCCCGCAGGCCACGCGGGCGCGCAGCTCACGCGCCACATGGGCGCGTGACACCCTGCCGCCCACAGGCGCGGGACACGCGCCCGTGACACGGGCGCGCGCCCCTGCGCCCGCGCGGGCGCCAACGGGGGTCCGCCACGTGGCGACCCCCCCCCCCCACGTGGCCCGCGCAGGAGGCGCGCCTCCCCCCCTGACGCGCTGCTGCCCGTCCCATCACGCGGCCGCCTCGAACCGCGCGCCTTGACCCGCGCGCCGCGTTCGCCTCGGGATCCGTGCCACGCGCACACCTCGATAAACGTGCCGTTTTGCCTCGAAAAACGCGCACTTCATATGGGCTCCAAATCCAACAAATAAATAGTCCATTCTTAGCGATTTCGCGCGCTGAATCCAAAAACGATGTCCAATTCTCCGAATTCTCACCCGAAAATTTGCCGAATGCCCACTCGATCCGATTTTCGCGCCGGGTCCATTTTTAAAGTCCGATTTGCCCAATTCCAACTCTAAAAATTCCCGATGGCGACCGGAGAGGTAAACTTTTATCCGGACTTCACCCGGAGTCTAATTTTGACATCTGAATCGCGCGAAATCACTTCTAAACACCCGACGGGTCCTCCAACTTCCCACGGGGTCTCAATTTAAGCCCGAAGTCTACCACTTGTGTCCAAATTGCGCGCAACCCACGCAGGCCTCCAGTGATGCAAGCAAATCCCAATTTGCATCACAAATCCATTTCTGGGCCCCCAACACGCGCACCAACACCCCCAACGGCGACCGAAAGCTGCCCAACAACCAGCAACCCTACGCGGGGGATTCCGGGACCTCACATCCTCCCCCACTAAAAGAAAGTTTCGTCCTCGAAACTAGATCAAGCCCATCAGGAGTCAATAATACCACGGCTAGGTATCTAACAATACGCCTGCAGCTCCCCCACTCGCTCCTCGTGATTACTCCGCAACAACAACAACAAGTACGGTATTACCCGATGTGCAATTCTCTCATCTCTCGAGCCAGAAATTGCAACGGGCGTCCCTCGTACTCCAATAATCACAGATCTCAAAGGGGCAAGTAAATCACGGGCGAGGAAAAAAAACACATCACTACTGAGCTGAGACGTGAAAAACCAAGGGCTCCACTAAAAGGCTGGGGGAAAACTGAAATAACCACAAGTGTAATACGCACCAAACCACAACATGGTGCCACCCTCAACAAGACGACCCGAAGCATACCCGCAGACTCGTCCAATAAGGAAGGGAAAACCAATAAGTTGGGGTCTTCACTCGGTTACCTCCCGATCCGAAACCACTCGAGTGGACAACACACCTGCAGGCTACCCTCAAAAGGGATCCTCTAGAGACACAATCTCGTGCCACAGTTGGTCGCTCAACATGCTATCATAACCCCAATGGACCCACGGGTCGAAGTCGATCCCTCAACTCATAAAGAACACCCTGACGGGGACCAAACCGTCGGTGAACGGGACTGAAAACTGGCTCACAAGGCGAGCATAAAGCTGATGCCCAACTCGCGGTCAAAAGTCCGAAACATCCAAAAGACTCTCACCGTTGTGTACCTACAACGTGGCATCACTGCCGTGCACCCACGGCGTGGCATTACTGCCGTGTACCAACGGCGTGGCCTCACTGCCGTGCGCCAACGGCGTGGCATCACCACCGTGTATCAACGGTGTGGCATCACTGCCGTGTATCAACGGCGTGGCATCACCACCGTGTATCAACGGCGTGGCATCACCACCGTGTATCAACGGCGTGGCATCACCACCGTGTATAAACGGTGTGGTATCACCACCGTGTATCAACGGCGTGGCATCACCACCGTGTATCAACGGCGTGGCATCACCACCGTGTATAAACGGTGTGGTATCACCACCGTGTATAAACGGTGTGGTATCTCAAGCATCAAGGCCTCAGATCTTCACAGCCCTATAGCCAACACTACCTCGAAAACCCGGAGCTGAGGAAGGGCCAAAAGATCAACAGGCAAAAACCAGGGCCCCAACTGCACTGGGCAAGACCAATAACTCCCATCTATGTGCAACACGTGATCAGGTATCTGAACCTTATGAGCACAAGCTAAAGGTCCTATCTCTAGCCCATACATCAATGCAAATGCCCTAGCACTCTCACAGCTATGTCGGAGAACCCTCAACGACTCAACTCACAGCAACACCCCACTCATAGGCGAGAAGTACCGACTGACGCGGCAAAGATCCAAAAATTCCGATAGACCGGTGCCTAGAACCCCAACCAAACAAGAACAGACTCTAGGCTCAGTCTATCAAAGTTTTCGCTCATTTACCGTTCAGGGATTCGGTCCCCCTCGTTCAAAGCGGGAAACTATGTCAACAAGCAACTCACGGCTGGAGACGCTCCCGGTAGTCCATCAGGACGAACTCGTTGCCATCAAATCTCGGCGTCCTGTCGGATCATCTCAATCTCACTAAAATAACCACCTGGTAACTCGGCCGGAGGTGAAAATCGCCTCAACATGCCAAACCTTCGCCACTCACTAGGCGGCATCGCCACTCATTGGGCGGCATCGCCACTCACTGGGCGGCATCACCCCTCACTGGGCGGCATCGCCTCTCACTGGGCGGCATCGCCCCTCACTGGGTGGCATCGCCCCTCACTGGGCGGCATCGCCACTCACTGGGCGGCATCGCCACTCACTGGGGCGGCATCGCCCCTGGTAACTCGGCCAGTGGAAAGTATACTCCTGGTAATTCGGCCAGGGAAAAAAAAAATGTCCTCCTGGTAACTCGGCCAGGAAATGCGCCCACCTGGTAACTCGGCCAGGGACAACGCATCCATCTGGTTGCTCGGCCAGTGGAAAGTATCCTCCTGGTAACTCGGCCAGTGATAATTATCCATCTGGCAACTCGGCCAGTGATAATCATCCATCTGGTAACTCGGCCAGTGATAATTATCCATCTGGTAACTCGGCCAGTGATAATCATCCATCTGGTAACTCGGCCAGTGATAATTATCCATCTGGTAACTCGGCCAGTGATAATTATCCATCTGGTAACTCGGCCAGTGATAATTATCCATCTGGTAACTCGGCCAGTGATAATTATCCATCTGGTAACTCGGCCAGTGATAATGATCCATCTGGTAACTCGGCCAGTGATAATTATCCATCTGGTAACTCAGCCAGTGATAATCATCCATCTGGTAACTCGGCCAGTGATAATCATCCATCTGGTAACTCGGCCAGTGATAATCATCCATCTGGTAACTCGGCCAGTGATAATCATCCATCTGGTAACTCGGCCAGTGATAATCA
Source organism: Tillandsia leiboldiana (assembly GCA_029204045.2). Lineage (NCBI taxonomy): Eukaryota > Viridiplantae > Streptophyta > Magnoliopsida > Poales > Bromeliaceae > Tillandsia > Tillandsia leiboldiana. The sequence continues at coordinate 38,562,539 of CM055065.1, forward strand.
TCCATCTGGTAACTCGGCCAGTGATAATTATCCATCTGGTAACTCGGCCAGTGATAATTATCCATCTGGTAACTCGGCCAGTGATAATTATCCATCTGGTAACTCGGCCAGTGATAATTATCCATCTGGTAACTCGGCCAGTGATAATTATCCATCTGGTAACTCGGCCAGTGATAATTATCCACCTGGTAACTCGGCCAGTGATAATTATCCATCTGGTAATTCGGCTAGTGATAATCATCCATCTGGTAACTCGGCCAGTGATAATTATCCATCTGGTAACTCGGCCAGTGATAATTATCCATCTGGTAACTCGGCCAGTGATAATCATCCATCTGGCAACTCGGCCAGTGAAACCGCCCTCCTGGTAACTCAGCCAGGGAAAACGCCCTCCTGGTAACTCAGCCAGGGAAAATGCCCTCCTGGTAACTCAGCCAGGGAAAATGCCCTCCTGGTAACTCAGCCAGGGAAAACGCCCTCCTGGTAACTCAGCCAGGGAAAATGCCCTCCTGGTAACTCAGCCAGGGAAAATGCCCTCCTGGTAACTCAGCCAGGGAAAACGCCCTCCTGGTAACTCAGCCAGGGAAAATGCCCTCCTGGTAACTCAGCCAGGGAAAAATGCCCTCCTGGTAACTCAGCCAGGGAAAATGCCCTCCTGGTAACTCAGCCAGGGCAGGGTGTGTCCTTTTTCACAACACGACGTCTCTGGGGCATTGCAACCCACTGCACAACTACAAACGTCAGGACACAACAACCATACGACCCAATCCAGCGAAAGTCTAAGACATGTCATCCATTCCATAGCATTATGTTGTCTGCAACCACATAATCGATTAGGAGAATAAACATGCCAAACTCTCATCCCGTCTCTTGGGAGAGGTAAAAACTCAATCAGGACTCTCGCTAAAAGTCACGACTCTCACGTAGTCATCCTAATGTCCAATCGCAAGCCTAGGGTTTCTAAGTCCATCACGACCTACAACCTAGGCTCTGATACCACTCTAATCTGTCACGCCCCGGGGTGGAAACTGCCACCCGGGCTCGCCAACAGATCCGCCATCTGTACGGAAACTGCCGTACAGACGAAGCGTCTAACCTGCAGAAAGAAAGCAACTACAGTATACAGATATCAGAGCTGAAAGTAGACTACTAAAACTGAAGTCCAAACACTGTACAACTGAAAATAATACAATATCCATCTCCCCAAATACTATCATATATAAAATCCTCTGATACAGAACTCAAAAGGGAGATATCTCAAAGTAAGTGTACAAGCCCTCGATAAGAAAAAATATCCTCACTACATCAGTCTCTCAAAATGTAAAATGAAGTACAACTCTATACCTCACAACAAGGTCTCTCAACAGAGGAAAAAGGAGTAAACTAATCTACTGAAGCTCTCCTCTGAAGGGATACCGCTACACTCCAACGACGGGTAGGGAACTAGCTCGCGACTCCCTCGCCTCGGTCAGAAGGATCAGCAACTGGAGCAACAGGAACAGGAGAAGAAGTTCCTGGGGAAAAAGACACCACGACGGGTGTGAGAACTACTTCCCACAGTAGTTCTCAGTGGGTGCCGTCAACAAGCCCAACAGTCTGCCCACCAAGTCTACTAGAGGCCAAAGATAACAATGCAAAGAAAACTGAACAAGAAAAGCTGGAGCTACTCTACAGCTACCATGCCTCTATCTAGATACTCCAAAAAGTGGAACAGATGAAAGCAAATGAGACCACTCGCACCCAAGGTGCTCAATCGACCCAAACGAACTGACTACCTCAAAGGTCCAGTCAAGCCTGCGCCCGTCGACTAGGAACGCTCCTGCCCACTACCACACATCCACATGAGGACGGGATTTACGTGGGGCGTCCTGTCCGACTAACTCATCCCTCGCGCAAAACTGCCTCAATAGGCCCATCGTTGCCTCAACTGCGGAAAACTGCCTCAACAGGCCAACCATCGTATCCACAGCGGCATCTCAGGACGCGACTCCAACTGAGTAGAACGGCGCGGCATAGAGTATCAAACATTGGCATATGCAGGCTAGTCAAAATCCACGCTCACTCTCAGAACGGTAGGACTCAAGATCCCCAAATACCTCGCACAACAGTCGGAGCACTCTCGACGACTCAGCTGCTCGGCTAACTCGAAACACGAGACACTAGCCTCTCCAACGGCTCGCAGCACAAGGCTCACTGGCTGGAGATACTCCACAGCCAGGAACGACCCACAACTCAGGGTAACAAAACAGGTCGGACAACACTCAACGACCTGGGACCACCGTCAACCCCAACGGTTCCCAACAAGACGGACCGGAAGATACTCGACGGCCCGGGACTGCCGTCTGCGCAACGGCTCCCTCCACGACGCCACAATAGGGAAACAAGACCTCCCGGGACTACCGTTTACCCAAACGGCTCCCGGAACAGATAAGCAACCCAGTACAACTACCAGACTCCACTCTGCTCCCAGGCAAGAGTGTAAAAGCATCCCACACTAAAAGCAAGTCCCGACCTCTCGGCCCACTACCCGGGCGAGAAAACGCTATGTCCAGGGATGAAGGAACAGTGTGGATGTCTAAGCATAAATAACCCTAGCCCAAGTGAGGGTTTTCTACTAGTCTGGTTACACATACAACATATGACGGGGGTGCTAGGTCAAGTTCCAAGATAACTACTTTAACAGATAATAAAGGGATAGCCATTCCAACAATCTAGCATGCTACACAAGGAAATAAACTATCATGCATAGTCCTACATCAATAGAATTAATGTACATTCCATAAAACTTGGAGATAAGGCCACCCACCTCGATTTGCCACCAATTGCTCGTAGACACTTGCAATTGGCCTCCACGCGATCCGCACGCAAAACGATGTCCGCTGCCGGAGTCCGCACGCAAAACGAAGCACGGTGTCGGAATCCGCACGCCAAACGGAGTCCGCACGCAAAACGATGTCCGCTGCCGGAGTCCGCAAGCAAAACGGTGCACGGTGCCAGGATCCGCACGCAAAACGAAGTCCGCACGCAGAACGGTGCACGGTGCCGGAGTCCGCACGCAAAACGGTGCACGGTGCCAAGATCCGCACGCAAAACGGAGTCCGCACGCAAAACAGTGCACGGTGCCAGGATCCACACGCAAAACGGAGTCCGCACGCAAAACGGTGCACGGTGCCGGAGTCCGCACGCAAAACAGTGCACGGTGCCAGGATCTGCACGCAAAACGGAGTCCGCATGCAAAACGGTGCACGGTGCCAAACACAGAAAGGAGCAAGAGGGTCGGTTACATTCTAAAAGATCACCCCAAAACTGTACAAAAATACAGTAAAACCAACACACGGGACCTACCCGACTGCGTCGCCGTCGCCGCAACACCCCCATCGGAAGCCTCGCGCGCTCCACGAGGCCCGCGACGCGAAACGCCATCTCCCACAACCTCCTCCCTCACTCTCCCTGTCGCTCGGTTGGAGAAGAAAACGAAGAAGGAAAAGAGGTGGCTTGCGGGGAGGAAGAAGGAGAAGAAGAAGAGAAAGGGAGAGAGAGGGGTCCACGGTGCACCGGTCCACGGTGCACCGGCCGGTCCACCGCACCCACACGGGTGCACCAGGTCCAGGCAAAGCGGCGCGCGGCCACGTGGCCGTATCCCAGCAGGCCACGCGGGCGCGCAGCTCACGCGCCACACGGGCGCGTGACACCTTGCCGCCCACAGGCGCGGGACACGCGCCCGTGACACGGGCGCGCGCCCCTGCGCCCGCGCGGGCCCCAACGGGGGTCCGCCACGTGGCGGCCCCCCCCCACGTGGCCCGCGCAGGAGGCGCGCCTCCCCCCCTGACGCGCTGCTGCCCGTCCCATCACGCGGCCGCCTCGAACCGCGCGCCTTGTCCCGCGCGCCGCGTTCGCCTCGGGATCCGTGCCACGCGCACACCTCGATAAACGTGCCGTTTTGCCTCGAAAAACGCGCACTTCATCCGGGCTCCAAATCCAACAAATAAATAGTCCATTCTTAGCGATTTCACGCGCTGAATCCAAAAACGATGTCCAATTCTCCGAATTCTCACCCGAAAATTTGCCGAATGCCCACTCGATCCGATTTTCGCGTCGGGTCCATTTTTAAAGTCCGATTTGCCCAATTCCAACTCTAAAAATTCCCGAAGGTGACCGGAGAGGTAAACTTTTATCCGGACTTCACCCGGAGTCTAATTTTGACATATGAATCGCGCGAAATCACTTCTAAACACCCGACGGGTCCTCCAACTTCCCACGGGGTCTCAATTTAAGCCCGAAGTCTACCACTTGTGTCCAAATTGCGCGCAACCCACGCAGGCCTCCAGTGATGCAAGCAAATCCCAATTTGCATCACAAATCCATTTCTGGGCCCCCAACACGCGCACCAACACCCCCAACGGCGACCGAAAGCTGCCCAACAACCAGCAACCCTACGCGGGGGATTCCGGGACCTCACAGGATCACCAAAAAAATATTTAGTTAAACATACCTGATCCTTTTGAATTCTTCTTTCTTGAGATTGAGTAATATGATCCAAACTTCTTCATCTTCAATCTTCAAGACTTAAATAATTTCACGAAATACGCCAACACAAATTCCTTAACAATCTCTCCCTTTGGCGGTTTCGTGACAAAACACAAATCCACTCAAGAAAATTCAAAAAAGATATTTTTGTTGCTATCACCATACATCAAAAATTTACAATGGAGAACCGAATAAGATACATGAGATAAACTCCTAGAACAGACTCTAGACTTAAACATCTGTAATCTCTGCAAAAGAAAACATTTTTGACAAAAGAGATCGTTAGATACCTCAAGAATTTTTGCATATAAAATCAAACACAGAGATAGAGTTTATACTCATATCATGACATTTATGAATTCAGATATGTAATAAGATCACAATCAAAATTAGACATATCTTCTAAGCATTAAAAACCAAATGTCATATGTATGTTAGTTAACAAACAACTTGTTAGAAATATTACATGCCCAAATAGTTAGTCGAATAGTTAGTAGAGGCATGCATGCAAAACCCAATTCAAAATCAAAAGTTGATGTCATACTAGTTGATGTCATACTTACCTTTCATAGTCTTACCTTTCATAGTTCCTTTCATTGTTTTGTTCTCTCTTTTGTTCTTTCTTCCCCCTTTTGTCACAAAATAAGCCAACAATTACAAAAATAAAAAGGGCGTGTTAAAAGTCCAAAAATAAAAGGTAAAGTGAGAACGAAAAACCGAAAAACCTGCAAAAGAAGGAATTAGAATAAACTTTATTTAGAGTCCTCGGAACTAACGCATCCGAGTTTTTGAAAGATTTTCTTTATCCTCTTGTTCATGGAAGATTGTTCCTTTTTAACTTCTCGAATCTCTTCTTTCATTTCAATAAATTCATTGGACATACGTTCCTGCTCGGAAGAGAGACGTTGTTGTTCTCTGTAAATTGAGGTCACGGACGCATCCTCGTCCAAAGTTGATGGAGGTGCTTGTTGTGCTGCAGGTGCTGAAGCTGTTGCTGTGGAAGTTGATTGTCTACGTCTGAGAGGAGGTGAGGGAGGTTCATCTTGTTTCGTTGGTAGGGACTTTATAACCGTTGTCTCATTGATTGTTCCCAAACTATGCATATAGGTCGATGAAGAAGTATCGATTTTGAACTTTTTCAAAATCCGCATAATAATTATTGGGAATGGAAGTCTCTCTGTAGGATGCGCATTGTTTACATACTTCCCCATCCTCGACCAGATGAGATAAGGAATGTTGAAGTTTGATCCCAAGGCCGCTGTGGGATTTCCCAGAAGATAAAGGAATAACATCCTATCCCATCGAAGAACTTTTGTTTGCATATTTGGAAGAATGTTATAGCAAACAATAAAGTTCAAGTATCGGTATTCCGGTCGAAGTTCTCTTGAAAAAACAGAATTTCCTGTCGATTGAGTGTCTGGAAGACAAATTCCATCAACGACCACTCTCCATGAGTTGGTGGAGAAGCTATGACCTTTTAGATAGTGCGTTCCTTCAGCCCGTGCCTTCATCCCCAACACCTCTCCAATTAGTTGTGGGGTGACCTTGATCTTAATGTTTCTGACCATAGTGTGAAATTCTCTCAAGATTCGGGGAAGTTGCAAATCGGTGCAAGTCCTGCTTGATCAAAAAGTGTTCCAAATAATGTAGAGCGCTCCTTTAAAGCTTTGACAGTTACATATCGCTCGCCAATGCATTCTCTTTTCTCAAATTCCTTAATCCTCTCAGAGCTTATGAAGTCTCGTGGAGGAGGTTGACTTGCAAGTGGTTCTTCAATTGAAATACCCCGAGCACTCCCTCTTTTCCTTGCAATGCTTTTTCTCTTGGTTTTGACTGGACTTGGTTCCATTGGGGCTTTCCCTTTTCAGCGGCGGTAGGCGGAGTCTTCGCCTTTGAAGATTCTGCAGGGGCTTTCCCCTTCGAAGCAGTGGGAGCAGTTGCTTCAACCAGAAGCTCATCCCAGTCTATAGATTCAGTTTCTGATTCTGTCTCGGAATCATCTTTAGTTCTCTTGGATTTCCTAGCTCTCTTAGGCTTGTTAGTTGATTTTGTGTGAACCATAGCAACTAACAGGACTATTATCAGTGAGAACACCATTGTCGCTATTCAACTTTAAGAACCTGCGAGCAACAACTCAAGAATACGACAAAAATTGTTTATTTTCAAAATTTTGAAAACTTGTACCTAAACAATCATTATCATGTAGAGAGACTAGGATTCAAACAAGTTTTGCAAAAAGAATTTTAAAAATAGATCAATCCCATGATTTTCAAAAATTCCTATTATATGCCATAAAACCGAATTTTCAGAAATCAAAGCCTAAAAATTCGTTAATCAAGAGAATACCTAGCATATAATTAAAACTAATCTACCCAGAGTTTTTATTTCAAAAGAAATTTGATCAAAAACCAATCCCAAATGAAAAAGATACAAGATTTCCAATACGTTTTGAGCAAAAACATAAAAAACTGTGAAAAACCGAGATTTTGATCATAAGAACTCACTTGGAATCGAAGAAGATGGGTTGGGAAGGCTCCAAGACGATTGTTTTCTAGAGAGAGAAGGTCTGGAGACTCAGAAACAAAATATTGAAGTAAGAGAAAAACAAAAGGTCTCCATACTTTTTCTTCAGAAAAATTCAGAAAAATTCCAGAAAATCCAGAAAAAGTATGTAAGCACTTTTGTGTATCAACTTTAAATAAAAATCATCGTTTCATATTAAAAGGAATAGATTATGCAAAATCTATCAATAATATCCAACTAATGAAACGAAACTTTATAAAAATTAAATCCCTTAAAGTTGAACAACTTCAATCACATCTAACATGATCTTATGAGTAATGCCTTTATCAAATCATCAATTTGGTAAAGAAAATGAAATACCAAAATCAATAGATGTTTGAAATCCCAAATATGTTAGATAATGTATCTAGTCAATCTATTGAAGAGAGTGGCTCTTTGAGCATCTTTCATTAAAAATCCCACCTTATACCAATCTTGGAATTTGACAGAGTCAAGTATTCCAAAACGCATTTTATCTAATCATCTTGAAAAAACCATGCTTGATATACATGCGGTAGCTGCACACGGTACTCGGACGACCGAGGTGGTAGCTCTTTCCTCCATGTGGTGATAGTTTTCACACTCCTCATTGGGATGTAACTCTTTCCACATCTTTTGAGCATAACATTTTGCATTAACTCCCCCTCAATTGGCTATTAATTATATAATATATAAGGTATTCAACCAAAAATTGATCTCGATTTCATACTCGACTCAATTGTCAAATAAGATTAAATCTATACCAAGAGATCTTTTGAGAGAGAAATTGACTTTGATCAAAACAAAGATGACTTAATTGACATAAATGATCATTGCATCAAATGAATTATTATGATATCCAAAGCATAATAAATTTCAAATTATATAAAAGGATGCAGTTAAAGTCAATAATACTAGTGCTCAAATTATGTTCTATGTACAAACATAGATGATGAACAAAAACACAAAACAAAACCTAACCTAAGCAAAATTTTCAAAAAGAAGTTATTTCAAGGAAAGCATTCCAATTGCTTTACGCAAATGAATAAAACATTTTTGATCCAAGGGTTTTGTTAAAAAGTCAGCTAATTGATCCTCTGTTGAAATGTAGGAAAGTTGAAGAATATTTGATTCAACTAGCTCTCTTAGAAAATGATATCTAAGTTCAATGTGTTTTGTTCTTGAGTGCAACACAGGGTTTTTGGAAATATTTATAGCACTTGTGTTGTCACAAAGAATGGTTACCGAAGTTGCTGAAATTCGGAAGTCGCTCAACATGCTTTTCATCCAAATGAGTTGAGTTGAACAACTACCCGCTGAGATATATTCCGCTTCGGCAGTCGAGAGTGCTATGCAATTTTGCTTTTTACTATGCCATGCAACAAGGCAGTGGCCAAGATAGAAGCATGCACCACTCGTACTCCTCCGATCATCCACAGATCTTGCCCAATCGGCATCTGAATATCCTATAATATCAAGCATTGTTCCCATAGGATACCAAATTCCGAAATTCAATGTTCCTTTGATGTACCGGATGATCCTTTTCACCGCTTTCAGGTGAACCTCCTTTGGTGCTGACTGATATCTCGCGCAGATCCCAACACTAAAGGATATATCCGGGCGACTAGCCGTGAGATAGAGTAGACTACCAATCATGCTGCGATAAAGCTTCTCGTCTACACTTTCACTAAGAGATTCACTTCCTAATCCCTTATTGCTAGTTCCCATAGGAGTCGGAAAATCTTTAGAGTCTTCTAATCCGAATTTCTTCACCAACTCCTTTGCATACTTGGATTGGCATAGATGAATGCCTTTTTCATTTTGTTTTACTTGCAATCCAAAAAAGTATGTCAGTTCGCCCATCATTGACATCTCAAATTCGCTTTCCATTGTTTCAGCGAATTTAGAAGCATCATTGTCTCTAGTTGCACCAAATATAATGTCATCGACATAGATTTGTGCTACAATGAAATTATCCTGATAATGCTTCACAAAGAGAGTCCGGTCTGCTCCCCCTCGAGTGTAGCCCTTTTCCAATAGGTGCTTTGTTAGCCTTTCGTACCATGCTCGCGGTGCTTGTTTTAGACCGTAAAGAGCCTTTTTCAAACGAAAAACATGGTTAGGTTGTTTATAGTCTACAAAACCTTTCGGTTGAGCCACATAAACTTCCTTGTTTAAATACCCATTTAAAAACGCGCTCTTAACGTCCATTTGAAAGAGTTTTATTTTAAAGTGACAAGCAATTGCGAATAAGATACGAATTGACTCGAGTCGAGCAACTGGGGCGAACGTCTCATCAAAGTCTATTCCTTCAATTGCGAGTAGCCCTGAGCAACTAATCGTGCTTTGTTCCTGATGATGGTACCATCCTCATTTTTCTTATTCTTGAAAATCCACTTAGTACCAATCACGTTGTGTTGCTTCGGTGGCTTCGTTAATTCCCAGACTTTGTTTCTTTCGAACTGATGGAGCTCTTCCTGCATTGCTTCAATCCAGTAGTCATCCTGAAGAGCTTCATCGACGTTCTTTGGTTCTACCATGGAGACATAACATGCGACTCCACAAACCAACTGCCTCCGAGTTTTGACTCCTTCTTGTGGATCTCCAATAATGTTCGATTCCAGATGATCTTTGGAGATTCTTAACGTTTGCGGTAACGGAGTTCTCGGAGATGCATGTGATGATTCTTGCACATCAGATAAACTAGAATAGCCATTAGATGCATCATTATTATTGGAAGAATTATCATGAGAAGATGCATTTACAGAAGTATCATCATCAAGAGACATATCAGGGGTAGATTTATCAGATGTAAAGTGAAAAGCTTCATCTACTTTAACATTTATAGATTCTACCATCGTTTTAGATTCAAGGTTAAATACCCGATATGCTCTACTGTTTGTAGAATAACCCATGAAAATCCCTTCGTCACTTCGAGAGTCGAATTTACCAAGATTTTCGCGATCTCGCAAAACAAAACAGCGACTCCCAAAGATACGAAAATATTTGATATTTGGTTTTCTACAAAACCACAGCTCATATGGTTTATTTAATGTTCCCGGGCGCAAATACACTCGATTAATTACATAGACGGCGGTGTTCACGGCTTCAGCCCAAAAATGTAACGGGAGATTCCGGCTATGAAGCATCACACGCGCCATCTCCTGAACAACCTTGTTTTTGCGCTCAACAACACCATTCTGCTGAGGTGTATAGGGTGCTGAGAATTCATGTTTTATGCCATTGGAAGTGCAAAAATCAGTGAATTTAGAATTAATGAATTCTCCAACTCTATCACTTCGAACTCGAACGATCTTTTCATTTCTTTCAATCATAATACGATGACAAACCTCATGAAAAGAGTCGAAAGTATCCGCTTTCTCTTTTAAAAAAAGTTACCCATGAATATCTAGAGAAATCATCAACCAAAAGAAAAATATACCATTTACCTCCCAAGGATGGTTGACGAGTTGGCCCCATTAAGTCCATATGCAGTAATTCTAAGGGCCGGTTAGTACCAACATGGTTCAAGTTCTTGTGTGCAGCTCTTGATTGCTTTCCCTTTTGACAACCTGCACACACAATGTTATCTTTAAATGTAAGTTTAGGAACCCCCTTAACCACGTCTTTATTTGAAATCCTTGCTAGTTCTTTAAAATTTATGTCACCTAGCCTTTCATGCCAAAGAGTTTCATTATCCAAAGAAACTAGGTTACATTTTTCAGAAATTTTGTTTGAAACAACATAGCAATTATTTTGAGATCTAACCCCTTTCAAAAAGAATACATGGTCCTTATCAGTTACAATACATTCTTCAGAAGAAAAATTAACTGAAAAACCATTGTCACAAAGTTGACTTATACTGATGAGGTTAGTCTTAAGGCCTTCTACAAATAGAACATTATTCAAAACAGGGCCTTCTGGAATAGCGATTGTTCCTTTTCCAACAATTTTAGAAGAACGACCGTCTCCGAAAACAACATATCCTCCGGAGATTTTCTCTAAAGTTTGAAAATAGTTTTTGTCACCGGTCATGTGACGGGAACATCCACTATCCAGATACCAAGACGAGTTGTCATAAGCATGTAAAGAAGTATGAACAACAAGACAAGGGAAGATTTCACCTTTGCGCACCCAAACCTTTTTGGATTGCGTCGGCAATGTTCTTGAAGTTATTTTCCTTGGTGAAAGCGTCTTGTTTGATTCATTGCTTGACATCGTCTTACGAGGTGAACTACCAATGTAGGACCCCTGAACCCCATGCAGCTTTTTCCCGTGAATCCACTGTGCAAACACCTGTTGATGGTGTGTTTAGTCCATAGTACATCAAAGGGATGCCACAGATGGACCATTTGTGTGTTATTATTAGCTGGGTTGGCCTTCGGCGGCTTTTGCCAAATTTTAGAAAAGGTTTTATGCCAATCAGATGTTGGATTTGGATTCAGCATGGAAAAACGCTTGAAAACGGCTATTTGCTTGTTGATTTCTGAGTCCGGATGCCCAAAAACGGACTCCCGGAAGTTTTACATGATTTTTGGTGCATGGGGGAGCCGTGGACCGGCGGGAGTGCCACGTGGCAGGCCCTGATTGGCCGGCGCACGCGGCTTGGTCCACGGAGCTACGGGGGAGTGGTCGGGGTGCACCGCTAGAGGCGTGGACCGGCGGGTGTCCACGTGGCAGTGCCGGATTGGGCGGCCCACGCGCGCTTGGTCCACGGGAGCGCGCGGGGGAGCGTGGACCGGGGGCTTGCCACGTGGCGGCACCGGGTTGGCGGGTCCACGAGCGCGCGGTCCACGCAGCGTGCGGGAGCAGGCGCGGGGCAGATGCCGTATGCGGGCAGGTGGCGGGGGCAGTTGGGTGCGCCACGTGGCGCTCGCTGATTCGCGGGCGCCACCCACCCCGCTGACCCCCGGGCGGGACGCGTGGCGCGCTCTCGCGGGGCCTGCACGGTTGTCGCCTGTTCGGTGGACGCGTGGCAGGCCCCAAGGCGGGTTGGACGGCCGCAAGGATCCGGCCGGATCCCGTGCGCGGAGTGGGCCGGGCCGGGCCGCACTGTGCGCGCCCGAAATCGGGCGGGCCGGGCTGCACTGTGCGAGCCCGAAACCGGCGGGCTGGGCCGGGCCGCACTGTGCGCGCCCGGAACTTGGGACACATTCGGTATTTTCCGAATTGTTTTTGGTGGGCCTATAAATAGAGCCCGAATTCGTTTCTTGAGCCGTTTTCTCCCATTTCCAAGCCTCATCTCCCCGAGCTCTCTTCTAGTGACTTGCTCATCTTCAAGTTCTGGATTCACCTGCAGAGTTTTGAGATTTTTGGGGGCACGCATTCCGAGGTTGCGGATTTTACGGCGCGGTACGACGTTTCATTTCCGGTGTTCTTCTTCGTCGCAGTGCAGTGTGAGGACTCCCCTGAGCCACCCCGACCTTTGTTTTCGTCGATTCTTGCGCTATCTTACTCTTGAGAGGTAGGGCTTCATCTTTCAAGTTGATCGCACATTTCGCTTTTGAGTCTGTGGCACGGATCCCGAGGTTCTTTCTTGACCCTTTTTCTGTGTGGATTTGTAGGACAGCATCGAGGTCTTTTGGCCATATCTTTGCGCACGAGCGTCAGACGGAAACGAGCTTATACAACTTTTTTATCTACAGATCGCAAGTAACGTGCTCGTATTTTTCTTGTATTTTTCTGAGATTTTATCAGAGGTGAAAATCCCTGTTTTCCTGTGAACAGTGCTACAGTTTTTGATGCAGGAATTGTTTGAGTGCACCACCTTGCCGAATTTGTATCTTGACCTACCGAACTCGGATTTGGACGTGCAGGTATCCGTTTCGAAGGTATCGACGCGAGGATCGCTGTGGTATTTTTCTGGGAATTTTTTGGGCATTTTCAGCAGGTGAAAATTGGACATCTTTGGGACTGATTTTGTATGTGGTTGTAAGAGCAGTTTTGGGAACTTATGTGTATTTGTGGACCTTGTGTTGTACCCAGGAGAGTTGCGGGTATTGCTGGACCCATTGGAGTAGGAGATTTGGATTTACTTGGTATTTTCAGCTGTTGGGCTTTGGACAGTCAGCACTTCAGGTGGGTGGTTGTTGTACTCCTCTCCTTTGGTATGCCCACTAGGAACATCAGAGTATCCCAATGTTAGTAAGGCTTAGCTTATTGTTGATAGCCTTGCATGCAATAGAGATTTAAATAATTGATAAGTTTATCCATGATGATGACATTTCTTTTGACATGAGTTCAGTATCATGACCACTTGTTTAATCGCTTAATTATTCTGGGCAGCATGATTAGTGGCAGGATAACAATTAATGACTTTGAAATAAAGATCATTCCATTGAGACTGTAACCGTGACTATCGTTGCTTTAATTTGATTACTCTTGTGAAATAGACTAAAATACTGGGACAATTGCATGTTTAAATTGATCACTTAGCCAAGTCACTTTTTACTGCTACACTATCTTCTGGGATTTGACTTAGGAGAAACCATGCTTTTATTTCTTTCTCCTATCATTTAGACTGCTGAGATAGCAAGCTCCGGTTTGAGCGGGGGCAGGGATTGTGTAGTCAGGTTGCTGGGGATTTGGGACAGGCTGGGCTTTATGATAGGGTGTTGCGGCAACCACGGATTTGGGGTGGTTGACCGGGTTATACTATTGCATCAGATTGGGTGAGGGGGATCGGGTTAGCTTCTATTATTGTCGTGATCTAGTCCTGCTATTGGGAGGTATCGAGACTTGGTTACTGTATTTGTGAGACATGGTTACTTTACTCGTGTGGGTCGCTCCCCTCGAGTGCCACTCCGGAGTAGGCGATTGACACATCGGCCAGTGAGTGCCAAACATTGATTATTGGCCAGTGAGAGCCAAACCTTCCGTATCGGTCAGTGAGTACCGATTTATGAGCAGATACTTGAGACAGTTTGAGCAGGCAGTACCAGGGGTTTCTGGTCCTTCGATTGGGTCTATTTAGACAGATAGTTTTACTGATACATGCATTCAGTTACCCTTTTCGTTATTGCATTTGGAGGCATAGTAGTGGTAGCTTTCTTTTATCAGTAGTTTTATAGCTTACCACCCTTCTCCTTTCCTGTTTGCCTCTGGTAGTCCTGGTGGGCATGTCTGAGTTGAGGCTTTACCCACTATGGGAGGCTACTGTTTTATAGTAGTACTTACCCCCATTATCTTTCCTTTGTTTCTTTCCCCCTGTTTTGCAGAGTCCTCAGCGGGAGTTGCTGGGCCGTCAGCAGCTGATCGAGGTAAGAGGATTGCGGATTAGATAGCATGCCACCTGAGGGATGTAGCTGGAGTTTTTGGTGTACCCGGTTTTCTCAGACAGTTCCTTTATGTTTCTTTTTGGGTCTGGCTTTTGCCAGCTAGTTGTATATTTTGTGGTGAGCTGGGAGAGATGTTGTATTTATTTTACAGTTGTACTTTATTTACTTCCAGCTTCTGTCTGAGATACAGTAGTTTAGTTCAGCTCTGATTCTTATGCTCTTTTACTATTCTCTTATATCTGAGTAGGTTACCGACGCTTCGTGTACACGGGAAATACCGTGTGCACGGCGGATCTGTAGACGGGCCCGGGTTCTGGTTTACACCCGGGGCGTGACAACCAAGGCTCTTTTCCTTTGAAAAGTTTTCCTTTGATTTCCGGGGAATCACCTTTTTGGTAGTTGTTGCAAGAGGCGCTTGAGTTGAACGTTTCGCTCCCATCTTGCAATTTCTTCTAATGTGCCCTGCATAACCACAACGAAAACATACCTTAGTGCTTGACGATCCCGAAGAGGGTGAAGTAGGCTTGTTGTCGTTGTTTGTCGTAAATTCCGGTGTCGGAGGAGGAGATACCGACTGGGGCACAAAGACTGTCCCAATCGAACTAAAATTGTCTTCAGTTCGATTGTATCCGAGGCCGAATCTGTTTGTTTGACCAAGACCAAGCATCTTATCCAACTTACTCCTTCCAAAAGAAAATTGCTTTAAATCATCTTTGAGTTGGAAAATGGTCTTCGTCATTTCCATTTTTTCCTGTCGAGCCTCGCTGTAGAGCTTTAAGAAGTAATTTGCTTTATTCACCATATCTACATAATTCTTCTCGAGATGCTCATTAGACTCTTGAAGGGAAACATTTACTTTGATCAGATTATCCCTTTCCACTTCAAGAGCGTTTGAGAGAGAAGTTGCCCTTTTTGCTTCTTCTTCGAGATCCTGCAAACTCCCTCTCAAACTCTTGTTTTGCTTTGCCAGTTTCTTTGAAACCTTCAAAAGTTTATGGTAGGCAAAAGCAAAATCTTCACCTTCAGAATTATCTGATTCATCGTCCGTTGCATTCTTTTCAACTTGGGAGGAGTTGGACAATGACTCAGATGTACTTGCCATAAAGCAAATGAACGGTGAAGATGTGGACGCGTGGAATGCCGTTGCGTTATTTTCTTCATCACTGGAAGATGACTCATTTGACGTTGAGGTGTCATCCCAAGTGAAGGCTTGCATTGCTTTCTTCTTTGACGAATTCTTATTTGGACACTCCGTTGAGATATGGCCGTACCCTCGACACTTGAAGCATTGGACTTGTCCCTTTGAGCTTTTCTTATCCTTTGAAAAACTTTCTTGCTTTCTTGACTTTTGGCTTGAATAACCTTTGCCTTTCTTCCACTTTCCGAAGGATGGAGTTTTACTTGAATTGCCCCTTCGAAAGTTTCGGCGAAACTTTCTTGTCAAGAGAGCAAGCTGCTTCTCAAAGTCCTCCATAGATAGGTTCTCGTCGTCGTCTGAGGAGGATGAATCCGCGTCTTTTTCTTTTGTTGTTTTCAATGCAAAACCTGCAGACTTAGAAGTAGATGCTTTTCCAGAAGAATAGTTAGTAGGAAATGTCATTTCATATGTTTGTAATGAACCAACTAATTCTTCTACACGGATTTCGTCCGGGTGTTTAATAGTTTCAATGGCCGTAACCTTGGAACGAAATCTTTCAGGAAGAGTCCTTAAAATCTTTCTTACAATTTTAAATTCTAGAAATTTCTATCCCAAGTTAGCACATGAATTCACGATGTCTTGCAATCGTGTATAATAATCTGTGAACAATTCATTTTCTGCCATGAAAATGGAGTCCAACTTGCTCGTAAGCATTTGCAGTTTTTGAATCTTCACAAGGTTAGTTCCTTCATATGTAACTTGAAGAACATCCCAGATTTCTTTCGCAGTCTCACATGCCGAGACACGAGAGAATTCCGTTTGTGACAGGGCATTAAATAAAGCGTTAATTCCTTTGCCATTGTAAGAAGATAAGTCTATCTCTTCCTTGGTCCATTTCGACCTAGGTTTGATGGTGTGAGCATCAACAATAATTTCAGTTGGATTAAACCATCCTAACTCAATTGATTGCCACACCCGTTCGTCGATGGAAATAAGAAATGCTTTCATCCGTACTTTCCAGTAGGCATAGTTTGTTCCATCGAAGAACGGGGGTCTGTTGATGTTTCCACCTTCAGCCATTGTTTACAACCCTATTCCTGCTCCGATACCACTTGTTGGGTTATGATAGAATATGGTCTAAATAGGAGAAAAAACACCTAGAGGGGGGGTGAATAGGTGTAAACCATAAACACTCAAAAATCATTGCGCAATAAAACCCAATGCGGAAATGAAAAAATAACACGCACGATTTTTACGTGGAAAAACTCCAAACCGGAGTAAAAAAAACCACGGGACCGATAACACGGCGAAATCCACTAGAATTAACACACGTACAAGGTGATATACCGTACTCATAGACGACTCAACCTTTTTCATACGCTCATAGTAGATCTTCTCCGCTCGCTCCGCAACGCTCCTTGAATCCACGAATAGCGTCCAACGCCGAATCCACGGCGTCCAACGTCGAATCCATGATGTCCAACCGAATCCACGGTCTTCACCCAGTAGCATGTATCGAATCCACGAACGTACCTCGCTCCGAATCCACGAGAGCGGTTGCACCTTGAATCCACAAGGCCACGCGAGTCCACGCGCCGATTTTGGGAAAATCGTTGTTTTTTGGGTGGTGATAATCCGCCGAATACTTAGATTAGAAATAGATCGGAAATACCATCTAAGTATTCATTAATTTGATTCTACTCTAAATCTGAGTTTGAAACCCTAGAATCAAATCAATCAATATAGATGAAGAAACATAGAATTAAATCTATTGATTCCCTTTCTTCTCTATAGGTAGATTTATCTTTTTATGACCGTATTTTGGATTACCCTAAAAAATGAATCGTAGGGTCTATTTATAGGTTAGAAACTGTTAGAAGAGGATAATAATAAAAAACTAACCTTTTCTGGAATTTTACAGGACGACAGTCCGGACTGGAATTATGGCGGTCCGGACTGTCGTAACGAAACAGACTTTTTTCAGAAAAACATACCTTCGGGGTCCGGACTGTAATTTCTTCGGTCCGGACTCTTCATGCAATTCCTGCAAATTCCACGTTCGGGGTCCGGACTGAAGTGACCAAGGTCCGGACTGGAATTGCGCATGAACTATCTTATGTTCGGGGTCCGGACTGTAATGTCAGGTCCGGACTCTGAACATGTAGTATGTCCAGTTTTTGATTTTTATGCAATTAAAAATTCATCCAAGTGTTTCTACACTATAAGAAGTATTCGGATCACCAAAAAAATATTTAGTTAAACATACCTGATCCTTTTGAATTCTTATTTCTTGAGATTGAGGTATATGATCCAAACTTCTTCATCTTCAATCTCCAAGACTTAAATAATTTCACGAAATACGCCAACACAAATTCCTTAACAGAGGGATTTGTTCCACTTGAGCATAGTCGTGATCCAGTACTGTTATATTATGATACTTGTGACATGGTTACTTTACTCGTGTGGGTAGCTCCCCTCGAGTACCACTCCGGAGCGTGCAAGGTACCAGATAGGTGCCGGACAGTTATTGAGTTCTTGCTATCACTTCGGCGCGGATTGACTTGCCCGATGATGATGGCGGGAGCAGGCAGTCCCGGTTTTTACTGGTGGTTAGATAGGGTTTACTTGGACAGATACTGTTTACTGATGCATGCATACAATCATTTTAGTTGGTACTGCATTTAGAGGCATGCTAGTTATGGTTTTTCAGTTTCAGCAATTTATTTACCTTACCACTTTACCTTTCCCTTTGCCTCTGGTAGACTTAGTGGGTACGTCGGAGTTTGCGGCTTTACCCACAGGGGGAGGCTACTGGTTTTACTAGTGGTTCTCACCCCCATTGTTGTTTTCCTCTTTTTCCTCCCTTTGTTTTGCAGTGTCAGCTGCGGGAGTTGCTAATCCTTCGGTCGCTGTTCGTGGCGAGGGAGTCACGAGCTATATCCTTACCTGCCCGAGGAGTGTAGCTGTATCCCCTGGTTGGAGACTTTTAGTACTGTTAGTTGGATTTTTGTATAGTATACTTGGAGAGAGATTTTCTGTATTTGAGAGGCTATTGTATTATGGTTTTAGTTTATCTCCCTTTTTGGGTCCAGGGATGATGTATTAAGGATATTGTATGATGATTATTTATATTTGGGAGATGGATATTGTACTTTATTTTCGGATATACAGTGTTTGAATTTTATTTTTACAGCACTTTATTCTCGCTCTGATATTTGCATAGCTATAGTACTGTAATATCACAACTTTTCGTGTAACGTTTACCCTCCTGCCAATAAAACTTAAGTTATGGGAAACTAAATTATTGGGTTTACTTAAGTTGATTATCTTGAGGTGCGGGTATTTTTCTGTGATAAAGCTCGAAAAATGGTGAACGACGGTGCAATAGGATCTGCAATCCGACGTATGGATTCTCCGGAATAGGGTTTTGAGGATCGCGGTAACCGTAGTGTGCATCGGAATCCGTGCAAAAGATCGGGCACGCTTTTCGAAGAGATAAGGAATTATCTCTTATGAATTAATAATTATTAATTGATTATTAATATCCGGATGTGGGTTTTATTGTACGTACAAGGAAAAAATCTATTTTTCCGAAGAGAAAAGAAGAAACCCTAACCGGAAAGAAAAGAGAGAAAAAGAAAAGAAAGAAGAAACCCTAACCGGAGAAGAGAAGAAGGAAGGAAGGAGAAAACGGAGGGACCCGATCGCCCCGATCGACGTGCCGGAGACCGGAGAACGAGACGCCATCATCTACGGGGAGCGGATCCAGATCCCCAGCGCCGCGAAGGACAAGATCGGATCATTGTTCCCGATAGATCGAGGTCCGAGTGCCGATTGTGAGCGTGGTTCGGTCTCCAGTGTTCCGGTCAGCACATTCGAGGTGGGTACCTTTGGTTATTTCGGCGTAATGTCGTTCCCGTGTATTTTGCATGATAAAGTAGATGTTTTGGTAAACTGTCTAACCCCATTGCATGTATATCCCGTTTTATATTCTAACTGAGGCGGCTGAGGTCGCAGTTCTGGTTTATTTTCTAACTAAGGCGGCTGAGGTCGCAGTTCTGGTTTATTTTCTAACTGAGGCGGCTGAGGTCGCAGTATTGGTTGTATGCTCATATTGCTTACACGCACACCGGCGGTTTGGCCACCGCACAGGGTGTATTTTTCTGGAAAGATGGTAAGGATTACCCGTGTACCCCACAACTAGCGATGATGGGGACCCCTCACGGAGAGGCAAACTGCTATTTGGGCAGTGGAGGGGTTGGAGGCATCAAGAATTGAGCACGGTATTTGGGGTTGGGGCCCAACTTGTTTTTAATCCTGGGGTAGGGGCCCAGTGTGATTTGTGACAGGGATTTAGCGCTACATGAGGGGGAAGTAAATGCTCCGGTGTATCGGTTTGTCTTTTCAATATTGCATTTACATATTTGTATCTACTTTATCAGTCACTGACTACCTACGCTGTGACAGGTCCGAGCAGGGGTGGGAACCGGGACGACGGTGAGGCATCGGTTAGAGGACCCTAGCCATGGTGGCTAGTAAACTTTACAGTATATGGTTATTTCTTTAAATGTTTGGTTAGTATAACTGTGAATTACTTGTGTATGGTTTCTTGTGGTTATTTCTTTCAAAAAGTGCGAGTTTTGGCTCCGGGAGGTTGCCTTTCTGGGTCATGTGGTTTCAGCTGCTGGAGTGGCGGTGGATCCGGCCGAGGTGGATGCTATTAGAGATTGGCCGAGGCCGACGACTATCACCGAGGTGCGGAGCTTTCTTGGATTGGCGGGCTACTACCGGCGCTTTGTGGAAGGCTTTGCGAGGCTTTCCTCTCCCCTCACTCGTCTGACTAGGAAAGGGGTTAAGTTTGTTTGGAGCGAGACTTGCCAGAGCTGTTTTGAGGAGCTGAAGCAGAGGTTGATGACCGCTCCAATCCTTGCCCTCCCAGTTATGGGGGGAAGGATTTGTGATCTACAGTGATGCCTCACATAGTGGTCTGGGGTGTGTGTTGATGCAGCATGGTAGGGTAATTGCCTATGCTTCGCGGCAATTGAAGGACTATGAGAAAAATTACCCTACTCATGATCTGGAGTTGGCAGCGGTGGTGTTTGCTCTGAAGCTGTGGCGGCATTATTTGTATGGAGAGCATTGCGAGATATATACTGATCACAAGAGCTTGAAGTATCTGTTCACCCAAAAGGAGCTGAATTTGAGGCAACGCCGGTGGTTGGAGTTGTTAAAGGATTACGATCTGAGTATCCTTTACCATCCCGGCAAGGCCAATGTCGTGGCAGATGCTTTGAGTAGGAGGACGAGTCTGAGCTTATTGATCTCGCAGCAGGCGCCGTTGGTCGAGCAGATGAGGCGGTTACAGTTGGAGATAGTATCCCCTGGGGTCTTTGCTAGACTCATGTCTATGGTCTTGCAGCCCACTCTGTTGGAGAGGATCAGGGACACTCAGAGTGAGGACCCCCACTTGATGAGGATCAGGACGCAGCTTCAGGAGGATCAGACAGGGGATTTTTCTGTGGATAGCTCGGGAGTACTGCGGTACAGGAACCGAGTGTGTGTGCCTATGGATCAGGAGATTAGAGATCAGATTTTGAGGGAGGCCCATTTTACACCTTATACCATCCATCCTGGAGGTACTAAGATGTATAAGGACCTCAAGGCACAGTTTTGGTGGCCCGGGATGAAGCGGGACATTGGGAGATTCGTAGCTCATTGTTTAACTTGCCAGCAAGTGAAAGCAGAGCATCGCGTTCCTGCTGGTAAGTTGCAGAGTCTTCCAATTCCCGAGTGGAAATGGGACCACGTCACTATGGATTTCGTCGCTGGATTGCCGAGGGCGCAGAGCGGGGCTGATGCGGTCTGGGTTATTGTTGACAGACTCACCAAGTCGGCGCACTTCTTACCGGTTCAGATGACCTGGTCACTGGAGCGTTTGGCACAGTTATATCTGGATGAGATAGTGAGGCTTCATGGCATACCTGCTTCGATTGTGTCAGATCGAGACCCGAGATTCGTATCACGCTTTTGGGGGAGTGTGCATTCCGCATTGGGGACTCAGCTCAGTTTTAGCACCGCTTTCCACCCACAGACCGATGGACAGTCAGAACGCACCATACAGACCCTTGAGGATATGCTGAGAGCGTGCGTTATGGATTTTGGAGGAGGGTGGTACCGGCACTTGTCTTTGGTTGAGTTCGCGTACAACAACAGCTATCAGGCGAGCATCCAGATGGCTCCGTTTGAAGCGTTGTATGGACGCAAGTGTCGGTCTCCCCTATTTTGGAGTGACGTGGGTAGGAGAAGGACTTTAGGACCGGATTTGCTTTTGGAGGCTGAGGAAAAGGTCAGAGTCATTCGCCGACACCTTGTGACAGCCCAGAGTCGTCAGAGGAGCTATGCCGACACTCGACGGCGAGACCTGGAGTTTCAGGTTGGTGATCATGTCTTCTTGAAGGTCTCGCCCTCGAAAGGGGTCCGGAGATTTGGAGTATGGGGAAAGCTCAGTCCCCGCTTTATTGGACCCTTTGAGGTACTTGACAGAGTTGGTCCTGTGGCATACAGGTTGCTTTACCCCCGCGCCTGGCCGGAGTTCTTGATGTCTTCCATGTCTCAGCTCTGAGGAGATATGTTTTTGACCCGTCGCACGTGATTGACTTCCCTTTATTGGAGATCGGCGAGGACTTGGTCTGCGAGGAGCGCCCGTTGCGAATTCTTGCTCGTGAGGTGAGGGAATTGCGCAATCGGGCCATTCCGTATGTGAAGATCCTGTGGAGCAATCACGAGGAGCGAGAGGCCACTTGGGAGCTGGAGACAGTGATGGGAGATGCCTACCCCTTTTTGTTCGAGGCTTCTATTTGTGGTACGTCTGTTCTGTTTTCTTTGTTTCGGGGACGAAACTTTTTTTTAGTGGGGGAGGATGTAGGGCCCCTAAACTCCTTATAGCTTTTTCCCATGAATCCACTGTGCAAACACCTGTTGATGGTGTATCTGGCCCATGGTGCATCAAAGGGATGCCACAGATGGACCCTGTGAGCTTTGGTTGGCTGTTTTGGCCTTCGGCTGCTTTTGCCGAATTTTAGAAGAGGAATTTGGCCAAACAGAGGGTGGATATGGATTCAGTGCGGAAAAACGCTTGAGAATGGCTTTTTGTTTGCTTAATTCTGTGTCCGGATGCCCAAAAGCGGGCTCCCGGAAGTTTTGGGCAGTTTTCGGTGTTTGCGGGAGCCTCCGGCATATTATAGGAGTGGATTTTGGCAAAATTGGACGCCGTTTTTGGAATCAGCGCGCGAAAACGGTCAAGATGGGCTATTTACTTGTTAGTTTTGAGCTTGCGGTTACTGTTCACGCCGGAACAGTGTTTCCGGCGATCGCCGGCGGCGGCGGGCAGCGCCGGCGGGCGGCGGCGCAGCCTCGGGCAGGCGGCAGGCGGCGGCACAGGGCGCGGGCAGGGCGCGGGCAGGCGCCCGGGCGCGCGGGCAGGCGCGGGGTCCACGGCACCGGCGTGCGCCAGTGCGGGATGCCACGTGGCATGGTTCGGTTGGTTGGTCCACAGCGCGGGGTCCACGGACTTTGGGCATGGGTGCACGGTAGACCGGGTGGACACGTGGCATGCGGTTACTGGTTCGGTGTTGTGCACCCGGTCCACGCAGGCTGTGGAGTGGTTGACCGGGGGGCAGGTGGCCGTACGGCGGGCAGGTGGCCGTACGGGCGCGGTGCAGGCGGCGACGTGCGCGGTGCACGGGCTGCCGGGGCCACGTGGCGCGACGCCACTGGCGGGCGCGGGTGCGCCGGGCGCAGCGGGGCCGGGGGCGCACAGTGTTGGGCTACGTGGCCGGCCCACGACGTTTCGGGCTTGAACAGTAATGGGCCGGGCCCATTACTGTACCCGCCCGAAAAGTTGCGGCGCCCGGAAGTGGGGACACAGTGGGTATTTCTTCAATTGTTTTCTTCAGCCTATTTAAAGGCAACCCGAGCCCCCTTCCTTTGCTTTTTTCTCTCAACCCTCTCACTCTCTGCCCGAGCCCCCTCAAGCAAAGTTTTTCACCTCTAAGTGCTTGATCTTCCTGCCAAGTTCTAAGATTTTTGGAGGCTCGAATCCCGAGGTTCCCCATTTTACGGCGCGGCGCGACGTTGCATTCCTGGGTTCTTCTTCGGCGCAGCGACAGTGTTTTAGCTCCCCTGGGCTACCCCGAGATCATTTTGCTGTGATTCTTGCGCCGGCAGACTCCTAAGAGGTAGGACTTCATCTTTCGTTTTGGTCGCGCTTTCTCGTTTTAAGGTTTTGGCACGGATCCCGAGGCAAACAGTGACCCCTTTTTCTGTGCGGACTTCCTTGACAGCAGCGGGGTATTTTGGCCATATCTTCGCACACGAGCATCAGACGGAAACGAGCTTATACAACTTTTTCATCTACGGATCGCAAGGAACACGCTCGTATTTTTCTTGGATTTTCCTGAGGTTTATTTCGAGGTGAAAATTACTGTTTTCTCAGTGAACAGTGCACAGTTTTTAGCACAGATTTTTGTATGAGTGTATCCCCTTGCCGAATTTTTATCTTGACTTACCGAACTCGGATTTGGGCGTGCAAGGTACCGTTGCGAAGCTATCAACGCGAGGATCGCTGTGATATTTTTCTTGGAATTTTCTGGGCACTATCTGCAGGTGATAATTTAACAGTTTTGAATCCGAGGTTGTAGGTGGTTATAAGAGCAATAATTGGGAGCCTATGTGTAATTAGTGAGCTTTGTATTGTACCAGGAATATTTCGGGTGTGCTAAATTGTGGGAGCAAGGATTTGGAGTTTTGGTATTTTCTTGCTGTACGGATCCGGTCAGTTAGCGCTTCAGGTGGGTGGTTGTTGTACTCCTCTCCTTTGGTATGCCCACTAGGAACATCAGAGTGTTCCCTCATTTTTGAGGCCCAAAGTATTATTAGTAACCTTGCATGCTCTAGGGAATTAATTATTGGTTGATTGATCTTTGATAAATTGTTATTTGATCCATGTGGAAATTGTTGGACTGCATGTTTAGGGTTAAAATAATAGTTGAGGATTATAAAATTGCTAAATATTCTATGAGACTGTCACTTTAGCTTATGTCACTCTGAACTGATTACTCTTGGAAAATGGACAACATATTGAGACAATGCATGATTAAACGGGTCACTTAAATATTGACATCTTTTATTGCTACACTATCTTTTGTGACTTGACTTAGGAGAAACCATGCATTTATTCTTTTCTTCTCCTATTATCGATAGACTTGCGGCATAGTCGCTCAGGTTCGAGCGTGTGTTGGACAGTGTAGCCAGGTATTGGGGATTTGGGACAGGTTGGGCTTTTGACAGGGTGTTGCGGCGACCACGGATCTTGGGTGGTTGACCGGGTTGTTACTGTTGCATCAGATTGGGGGTTTTGGGGATCGGGCTTTCTTTAGTGGATGGAGTTTTCCACATTGATCATAGTCATGATCCAGTCCTGCTATTATGAGACAGTGGTTACAGAGATGCTTGTTACAGTGATTTCCTTACTCGTGTGGGTCGCTCCCCTCGAGTGCCACTCCGGAGTGTGCGGCCGGACGGATCGAGGCCAGTCTGTTATTACTTTAGAGCTTGATCGGACGGGCCGATGCCGATCTGTTACTTACGTTGGGGACATGACCGTATCAGGCAGTAGTCGGTCAGTATCCCCACAGATGAGATTAGCAGGCAGTGCCAGTGTCCACTGGCGTTAGATTGGGTCGTTTTGACAGGCTTCTTGATACCGATGCATACTTTTCCATACTTATTGGTTTATCATGTAGAGGCATATTAGGGGTAGCACTTCATCAGTTGTCATTCATAGCTTCACCCCCCTTTCTCTTCTTCCCCTTTTGCCTCTGATTACCTGGTGGGCATATTTGAGCTGAGGCTTTACCCACTAGGGGAGGCTACTGTTTATAGTAGTACTTACCCCCATTGTCTTTTCTTGTTTCTTTCTTCCCCTTTGTTTTGCAGAGTCCTCTGCGGGAGTTGCTGGGCCGTCAGCAACTGATCGAGGTAAGCGGATTGCAGACTAGATAGAGAGCCATCCGAGGGTTGTAGCACGTAGCTGGGGCTTTTGGGTACCTGGTCTTCTCAGACAGCTTTTGTTTATTTCTTTTTGGGTCTGGCTTTTGCCAGCTGTTTGTATTTAGTGGTGAGCTGGGAGAGACATCTGTATTTTATTCCACTGTTGTACTCTTTTACTTCCAGCTTCTGTCTGAGATACAGTAGTTTTAGTTTAGCTCTGATTATTATGCTCTTTTATTATTATTTCTTATCTGAGCAGGTTACCGACGCTTCGTGTATGTGGGAAATACCGCATGCACGGCGGATCTGTAGACGGGCCCGGGTTCTGGTTTACACCCGGGGCGTGACAGATTAAGTTGGTATCAGAGCTTAGGGATAGGTCAGTTGGGACTTAGGAAACCCTAGGCTTTTGGACAGACCCTAGGATGATTGGGCGTGAGTGACGTGACATTATGCGAAAGTCGGTGATTTTTGTAGTTTACTCTTCCTGTGAGGAAAGAGGGATCGACATATCTTATTTCTGTTGGACAGTTATGTTGGCTGCAGACAACATAACGTTACAGAAATAGGGGGATGCCTTTGACTTTCGCCAGATTGGGTCGTGTGGGGATTTGTTTCTGATTTGTGGTTTCTTGTTACAGGATGTCGCCCCGGCGTCGTTTTTCCGCCGAGGGTACCCCCACTCCCCCTGTGGAGCCTAGACTGGCGGTATCCGCCGAGTTGGGGGAACTGCGGGCCTTAGTGACCCATTTGGTGGCGAGGAGCTTTCGACAGGATCAGCGCTTGGAGCAACTGTTGGCACGGAGGAGTGATCCGGCAGTCGGGGAGAGGGCCAGGGCTCCAGAGCAGCAGTTTGAAAGGAAACGCCCAGCCCCGGATGTTGATGGACAGGCCAGTTCTCGGAGACGACCGCGGCTTCGCAGCAAGTGTATTTTCTGTAGAGGGCGGCATCCATCAGATACCTGCGATCTTAGGCACGGTCGTTGTTTTAAGTGTGGGCAGCCGGGCCACATCCGAGCTACTTGCCCCTTCCCGACCTCTATAGCACCTTCTTCGGCGTCGGCCCCTATCGCATCCCAGCAGAGGTCGCGGTCACGACATCAGAGGCGACAGCAGCAGCTGAGGCAGCCCCAGCAGGCTGTCAGGTGCATCTTTTGCGGGGACCAGCATCCCGCCGGTACTTGTGAGCTGAGGTGGGGTCGCTGTTTTAAGTGTGGACAGCCTGGGCACTTGCGAGCGACGTGCCCCGCAGGGACAGCTGCAGCACCCACTTCAGCGTTTGTTCCTACTACTTCCCAACTACGACCGGGAACTCCACCGACGGATCTCCAGGTAGACCGATCTTCGCCGCCCTGCTTATCTGGTGAGAGACGGCCGTTGTCGAGCGGCCAGGATTGCCTAGCACAGATGGAGGATTCTACTGTCGCCGACCGAGTTGTGGCAGGTATGTTTTATTTCTGGCGGTAGGATTCGTATCTTATTGTTGCAGGAGCATCTCTTTCTTTCATTAGTGGAGCATTTGCATCCCTGCATGGTTTAGAGATAGAGTCCTGGTCGCATGCATTAGAGGTGCGGATTCCTGATTACGTTTTGCATGTCGAGGAGTATTGTGTGGCTTGCCCAGTGCAGATGGGACCTTAGATATTGCCTGCAGACTTGCTTGTCTTGCAGCGGCTCCAGGATTTCGACCTGGTGTTAGGGATGGATTGGCTGTCCCGGTATTCCGCCTCTATCAACTGCAGAGAGAGGACGGTGACTCTCCGCGAGCCAGGACAGGAGGAGTTTATCTTCAGAGGTTGCCAGAGCACGCTAATTGCAGCGACTATTTCCTCGGTGAGAGCTAGGCGGATGATTAGTAGAGGTTGCACTGCCTTTTTGGCCACTGTTGTGGAGGTGCCTACGGCGGCACTGGGACTCGAGGATATCCCTATTGTCCGCGAGTTCCCAGAGGTGTTTCCCCCTGAGTTGACGACGATGCCACCGGAGAGGGAGATAGAGTTTGTGATTGATGTGGTTCCAGGGACTGCACCAATCTCAAAGGCACCCTATGGGATGGCGCCTGCCGAATTGAGGGAGTTGAAGGCCCAGCTTCAGGATCTTTTGGACAGGGGCTTTATCAGGCCCATTGTTTCTTTGTGGGGAGCGCCTGTATTGTTTGTGAAGAAGTAGGATGGGTCGCTCTGATTGTGTGTGGATTTAGGGAGTTGAACAAAGTGACCATCCGGAACAAGTATCCTTACCGCGGATTGATGATTTGTTCGATCAGTTGCAGGGAGCGTCTGTGTTCTCGAAGATTGATCTGCAGTCCGGTTACCACCAGCTGAGGGTGAGGGCCGAGGACTTCTCCAAAACGGCTTTCAGATCGCGGTACGGGCATTATGGGTTTACTGTGATGCCTTTTGGGTTGACTAATGCCCCTGCCGCATTCATGGACCTGATGAACAGGATTTTTCAGCCGTTTTTGGATCGGTTTGTGGTGGTGTTCATCGATGATATTCCGATCTACTCCCGGAGTGATCTGGAGCATGAGGAGCACTTGAGGACCGTGCTACAGCTTCTGCGAAAAAAAAAAAAAAAAAAAAAAAAAAAAAAAAAACTGTATGCTGAGTTCAAAAAGTGCGAGTTTTGGCTCCGGGAGGTTGCCTTTCTGGGTCATGTGGTTTCAGCTGCTGGAGTGGCGGTGGATCCGGCCGAGGTGGATGCTATTAGAGATTGGCCGAGGCCGACGACTATCACCGAGGTGCGGAGCTTTCTTGGATTGGCGGGCTACTACCGGCGCTTTGTGGAAGGCTTTGCGAAGCTTTCCTCTCCCCTCACTCGTCTGACTAGGAAAGGGGTTAAGTTTGTTTGGAGCGAGACTTGCCAGAGCTGTTTTGAGGAGCTGAAGCAGAGGTTGATGACCGCTCCAATCCTTGCCCTCCCAGTTATGGGGGAAGGATTTGTGATCTACAGTGATGCCTCACATAGTGGTCTGGGGTGTGTGTTGATGCAGCATGGTAGGGTAATTGCCTATGCTTCGCGGCAATTGAAGGACAATGAGAAAAATTACCCTACTCATGATCTGGAGTTGGCAGCGGTGGTGTTTGCTCTGAAGCTGTGGCGGCATTATTTGTATGGAGAGCATTGCGAGATATATACTGATCACAAGAGCTTGAAGTATCTGTTCACCCAAAAGGAGCTGAATTTGAGGCAACGCCGGTGGTTGGAGTTGTTAAAGGATTACGATCTGAGTATCCTTTACCATCCCGGCAAGGCCAATGTCGTGGCAGATGCTTTGAGTAGGAGGACGAGTCTGAGCTTATTGATCTCGCAGCAGACGCCGTTGGTCGAGCAGATGAGGCGGTTACAGTTGGAGATAGTATCCCCTGGGGTCTTTGCTAGACTCATGTCTATGGTCTTGCAGCCCACTCTGTTGGAGAGGATCAGGGACACTCAGAGTGAGGACCCCCACTTGATGAGGATCAGGACGCAGCTTCAGGAGGATCAGACAGGGGATTTTTCTGTGGATAGCTCGGGAGTACTGCGGTACAGGAACCGAGTGTGTGTGCCTATGGATCAGGAGATTAGAGATCAGATTTTGAGGGAGGCCCATTTTACACCTTATACTATCCATCCTGGAGGTACTAAGATGTATAAGGACCTCAAGGCACAGTTTTGGTGGCCCGGGATGAAGCGGGACATTGGGAGATTCGTAGCTCATTGTTTAACTTGCCAGCAAGTGAAAGCAGAGCATCGCGTTCCTGCTGGTAAGTTGCAGAGTCTTCCAATTCCCGAGTGGAAATGGGACCACGTCACTATGGATTTCGTCGCTGGATTGCCGAGGGCGCAGAGCGGGGCTGATGCGGTCTGGGTTATTGTTGACAGACTCACCAAGTCGGCGCACTTCTTACCGGTTCAGATGACCTGGTCACTGGAGCGTTTGGCACAGTTATATCTGGATGAGATAGTGAGGCTTCACGGCATACCTGCTTCGATTGTGTCAGATCGAGACCCGAGATTCGTATCACGCTTTTGGGGGAGTGTGCATTCCGCATTGGGGACTCAGCTCAGTTTTAGCACCACTTTCCACCCACAGACCGATGGACAGTCAGAACGCACCATACAGACCCTTGAGGATATGCTGAGAGCGTGCGTTATGGATTTTGGAGGAGGGTGGTACCGGCACTTGTCTTTGGTTGAGTTCGCGTACAACAACAGCTATCAGGCGAGCATCCAGATGGCTCCGTTTGAAGCGTTGTATGGACGCAAGTGTCGGTCTCCCCTATTTTGGAGTGACGTGGGTAGGAGAAGGACTTTAGGACCGGATTTGCTTTTGGAGGCTGAGGAAAAGGTCAGAGTCATTCGCCGACACCTTGTGACAGCCCAGAGTCGTCAGAGGAGCTATGCCGACACTCGACGGCGAGACCTGGAGTTTCAGGTTGGTGATCATGTCTTCTTGAAGGTCTCGCCCTCGAAAGGGGTCCGGAGATTTGGAGTACGGGGAAAGCTCAGTCCCCGCTTTATTGGACCCTTTGAGGTACTTGACAGAGTTGGTCCTGTGGCATACAGGTTGCTTTACCCCCGCGCCTGGCCGGAGTTCTTGATGTCTTCCATGTCTCAGCTCTGAGGAGATATGTTTTTGACCCGTCGCACGTGATTGACTTCCCTTTATTGGAGATCGGCGAGGACTTGGTCTGCGAGGAGCGCCCGTTGCGAATTCTTGCTCGTGAGGTGAGGGAATTGCGCAATCGGGCCATTCCGTATGTGAAGATCCTGTGGAGCAATCACGAGGAGCGAGAGGCCACTTGGGAGCTGGAGACAGTGATGGGAGATGCCTACCCCTTTTTGTTCGAGGCTTCTATTTGTGGTACGTCTGTTCTGTTTTCTTTGTTTCGGGGACGAAACTTTTTTTTAGTGGGGGAGGATGTAGGGCCCCTAAACTCCTTACAGCTTTTTCCCATGAATCCACTGTGCAAACACCTGTTGATGGTGTATCTGGCCCATGGTGCATCAAAGGGATGCCACAGATGGACCCTGTGAGCTTTGGTTGGCTGTTTTGGCCTTCGGCTGCTTTTGCCGAATTTTAGAAGAGGAATTTGGCCAAACAGAGGGTGGATATGGATTCAGTGCGGAAAAACGCTTGAGAATGGCTTTTTGTTTGCTTAATTCTGTGTCCGGATGCCCAAAAGCGGGCTCCCGGAAGTTTTGGGCAGTTTTCGGTGTTTGCGGGAGCCTCCGGCATATTATAGGAGTGGATTTTGGCAAAATTGGACGCCGTTTTTGGAATCAGCGCGCGAAAACGGTCAAGATGGGCTATTTACTTGTTAGTTTTGAGCTTGCGGTTACTGTTCACGCCGGAACAGTGTTTCCGGCGATCGCCGGCGGCGGCGGGCAGCGCCGGCGGGCGGCGGCGCAGCCTCGGGCAGGCGGCAGGCGGCGGCATAGGGCGCGGGCAGGCGCCCGGGCGCGCGGGCAGGCGCGCGGTCCACGGCACCGGCGTGCGCCAGTGCGGGATGCCACGTGGCATGGTTTGGTTGGTTGGTCCACAGCGCGGGGTCCACGGACTTTGTGCATGGGTGCACGGTAGACCGGGTGGACACGTGGCATGCGGTTACTGGTTCGGTGTTGTGCACCCGGTCCACGCAGGCTGTGGAGTGGTTGACCGGGGGGCAGGTGGCCGTACGGCGGGCAGGTGGCCGTACGGGCGCGGTGCAGGCGGCGACGTGCGCGGTGCACGGGCTGCCGGGGCCACGTGGCGCGACGCCACTGGCGGGCGCGGGTGCGCCGGGCGCAGCGGGGCCGGGGGCGCACAGTGTTGGGCTACGTGGCCGGCCCACGACGTTTCGGGCTTGAATAGTAATGGGCCGGGCCCATTACTGTAGCCGCCCGAAAAGTTGCGGTGCCCGGAAGTGGGGACACAGTGGGTATTTCTTCAATTGTTTTCTTCAGCCTATTTAAAGGCAACCCGAGCCCCCTTCCTTTGCTTTTTTCTCTCAACCCTCTCACTCTCTGCCCAAGCCCCCTCAAGCAAAGTTTTTCACCTCTAAGTGCTTGATCTTCCTGCCAAGTTCTAAGATTTTTGGAGGCTCGAATCCCGAGGTTCCCCATTTTACGGCGCGGCGCGACGTTGCATTCCTGGGTTCTTCTTCGGTGCAGCAACAGTGTTTTAGCTCCCCTGGGCTACCCCGAGATCATTTTGCTGTGATTCTTTCGCCGGCAGACTCCTAAGAGGTAGGACTTCATCTTTCGTTTTGGTCGCGCTTTCTCGTTTCAAGGTTTTGGCACGGATCCCGAGGCAAACAGTGACCCCTTTTTCTGTGCGGACTTCCTTGACAGCAGCGGGGTATTTTGGCCATATCTTCGCACACGAGCATCAGACGGAAACGAGCTTATACAACTTTTTCATCTACGGATCGCAAGGAACACGCTAGTATTTTTCTTGGATTTTCTTGAGGTTTATTTCGAGGTGAAAATTACTGTTTTCTCCGTGAACAGTGCACAGTTTTTAGCACAGATTTTTGTATGAGTGTATCCCCTTGCCGAATTTTTATCTTGACTTACCGAACTCGGATTTGGGCGTGCAAGGTACCGTTGCGAAGCTATCGACGCGAGGATCGCTTTGATATTTTTCTTGGAATTTTCTGGGCAATATCTGCAGGTGATAATTTAACAGTTTTGAATCCGAGGTTGTAGGTGGTTATAAGAGCAATAATTGGGAGCCTATGTGTAATTAGTGAGCTTTGTATTGTACCAGGAATATTTCGGATGTGCTAAATTGTGGGAGCAAGGATTTGGAGTTTTGGTATTTTCTTGCTGTACGGATCCGGTCAGTTAGCGCTTCAGGTGGGTGGTTGTTGTACTCCTCTCCTTTGGTATGCCCACTAGGAACATCAGAGTGTTCCCTCATTTTTGAGGCCCAAAGTATTATTAGTAACCTTGCATGCTCTAGGGAATTAATTATTGGTTGATTGATCTTTGATAAATTGTTATTTGATCCATGTGGAAATTGTTGGACTGCATGTTTAGGGTTAAAATAATAGTTGAGGATTATAAAATTGCTAAATATTCTATGAGACTGTCACTTTAGCTTATGTCACTCTGAACTGATTACTCTTGGAAAATGGACAACATATTGAGACAATGCATGATTAAACGGGTCACTTAAATATTGACATCTTTTATTGCTACACTATCTTTTGGGACTTGACTTATTAGAAACCATGCATTTATTCTTTTCTTCTCCTATTATCGATAGACTTGCGGCATAGTCGCTCAGGTTCGAGCGTGTGTTGGACAGTGTAGCCAGGTATTGGGGATTTGGGACAGGTTGGGCTTTTGACAGGGTGTTGCGGCGACCACGGATCTTGGGTGGTTGACCGGGTTGTTACTGTTGCATCAGATTGGGGGTTTTGGGGATCGGGCTTTCTTTAGTGGATGGAGTTTTCCACATTGATCATAGTCATGATCCAGTCCTGCTATTATGAGACAGTGGTTACAGAGATGCTTGTTACAGTGATTTCCTTACTCGTGTGGGTCGCTCCCCTCGAGTGCCACTCCGGAGTGTGCGACCGGACGGATCGAGGCCGGTCTGTTATTACTTTAGAGCTTGATCGGACGGGCCGATGCCGATCTGTTACTTACGTTGGGGACATGACCGTATCAGGCAGTAGTCGGTCAGTATCCCCACAGATGAGATTAGCAGGCAGTGCCAGTGTCCACTGGCGTTAGATTGGGTCGTTTTGACAGGCTTCTTGATACCGATGCATACTTTTCCATACTTATTGGTTTATCATGTAGAGGCATATTAGGGGTAGCACTTCATCAGTTGTCATTCATAGCTTCACCCCCCTTTCTCTTCTTCCCCTTTTGCCTCTGATTACCTGGTGGGCATATTTGAGCTGAGGCTTTACCCACTAGGGGAGGCTACTGTTTATAGTAGTACTTACCCCCATTGTCTTTTCTTGTTTCTTTCTTCCCCTTTGTTTTGCAGAGTCCTCTGCGGGAGTTGCTGGGCCGTCAGCAACTGATCGAGGTAAGCGGATTGCAGACTAGATAGAGAGCCATCCGAGGGTTGTAGCACGTAGCTGGGGCTTTTGGGTACCTGGTCTTCTCAGACAGCTTTTGTTTATTTCTTTTTGGGTCTGGCTTTTGCCAGCTGTTTGTATTTAGTGGTGAGCTGGGAGAGACATCTGTATTTTATTCCACTGTTGTACTCTTTTACTTCCAGCTTCTGTCTGAGATACAGTAGTTTTAGTTTAGCTCTGATTATTATGCTCTTTTATTATTATTTCTTATCTGAGCAGGTTACCGACGCTTCGTGTATGTGGGAAATACCGCATGCACGGCGGATCTGTAGACGGGCCCGGGTTCTGGTTTACACCCGGGGCATGACAGTATCAGAGAAAACGACTTTAACCACTGCGGTCAGCGACCAACATCCACAGAGTGTAATACCACAAGTGACTAACCAAATTGATAACCAAGGTGTAGGTGTGTAATGTACGAGCGTGAGCGCGGGGAAAAAGGGATAGAGCCCCAGAGTTCGTAGGTCAAGGTGTCAGACCAATTGAACTAGGATTAATGATGTTTTC
This sequence comes from Tillandsia leiboldiana, assembly GCA_029204045.2. Classification (NCBI taxonomy): domain Eukaryota; kingdom Viridiplantae; phylum Streptophyta; class Magnoliopsida; order Poales; family Bromeliaceae; genus Tillandsia; species Tillandsia leiboldiana. The sequence goes on from CM055065.1 coordinate 38,596,642, forward strand.
TTTGCTCATAGTGGAGAATGGCTCGTACGAGATCATCGACCGATAACGCCGAAGCAGACAACGCGGCTCCAGCAGCCGCGGAGAATGAGCTGATCCGCCAACAGCTACGTGAGATGGCTAGACAGCTGTCGACCCTCACGGAGCACGTGCGTCAACTGACGCAGCAGCAGCAGGCCGTGCTTGTGGAGAGCGCCTGGGTTCCGCTGCCCGAACCAACCGCACCTACGGCGGGACCATCGGGAACGCACAGTGAGATTGCGGCTGTTCCTCCCCAAACCGCGACCACCGGTGTGTCAACGGATCAACCGACGGCACCCTCTGCCGCGCCCAGCCCAACGGCTTCGGGACCCCTCACGGGCGAAGCCTCCACCCAACGGACTGAACGGGATAGGGTGAGGGTGAATTTGGCAGAATTCAAGAAACACGACCCGTCTGTATTTGAGGGTGAGACGACCGATCCCTGGGTCGTAGAGAAGTGGGTGGATACTATGAAAAAGTTGTTTGAGGACTTGATAATGGAGGAACATGAACGAGTTCCCCTTGCGGTTCATTGTCTTGAGGGAAACGCCCGGATGTGGTGGAAAACGGTGCGCCCGGACCCCACGAAGTGTCACGCCCCGGGGTCGAAACTGCGACCCGGGCTCGCCAACAGATCCGCCACCTATGCAACACCCCGCACAGGCGAAGCGTCCAACCTGCAAGAAAAGGTACTACAGCTAAAAGATATCAGAGCTATAAATGAAAATCTGCTATAAAACTAAAATCAACCACTGTACAACTGGAAATAATACAATAATGTCCATCTCCCAAAAATGGTAATCATACAATATCCTCAGATACAAAACCCAGAACTCAATAGGGAGGTATCTCCAATAAATAAATCAGTGTACAGGCTCTCAATACATATCATATCCTCACTACATCAGTCTCTCAAAAGAGGAAATAAAATAACTAATCTACTGAAGATATCCTCTGAAGGGGTACCGCTACTCTCCAACGACGGGTAGGGATCTAGCTCGCGACTCCCTCGCCTCGATCAACAACCGCAGAATCAGCAACACCCGCTAAGACTCTGCAAAACAAGAAGAGAAAAGAAAGGGAGGGGGAAAACCCCCAATGGGTGTGAGAACTACACCAAAAAGGGAGTTCTCAGTGGGTACCACCGCCAGGCCCGACGGTCTGCCCACTAAGTCCACTAGAGGCATAAGATAACCAAAACAGTAAAAACTGAACAAGAAAGCTGGAGACACTCAACAGCTACCATGCCTCTATCTAAATGCTCAAATGGGGAGAACGAATGAAGGATATGCCACCACTAGCACATGAAGTGCACAATCGACCCAATCGAGCTGACTGCCACATCTGGTCCAGTCAAACCAGCGCCCACCTACAACCACCTCCCACTGCCGGGCAGTAATTACGTAGGGTGTTCAAACGGACTAACTCGCTATCGAGTAGTGGCTCATGCAGGCTATAGTCGAAATCCACGCTCTCTCTCAGAACGGATAGACTCAAGATGCTCAACCTCTCACACAACGGTCAACGTGCTCACAACGACACGGGACCACCGTCAAACCAAACGGCTCCCAACAACACTAGCACTGGTCTAAACACAGCTACTAGACTCCACTCAGTCCCCCTGACACGAGTGCAGCAATAAAGTAAATGCCTGTAATAACCCCAATCTAGTGCCACCAGTAAAACTGGTACTGCCTGCTGTGCCTGCCAAATCGGGTATGCTGGCCAACGCATAACACCGATAGAGGATAGGAGTCTCAAGGACTCAAAGTATGTATAACGCACACTCCGGAGTGGCACTCTAGGGGAGCGACCCACACGAGTAAAGTGCCTGAGTAATAAGTATAATAGTTGTATAAATCAGCTGGACTGGATCACGACTCTGATCAAAATAGGAAAGCTCAACCACTAAAGAAAACCCCGGTCCTCAATCAGATGCATAAACAAATATCCGGTCAACCGTCCAATATCCGCGGTTGCCGTAATGCCCCACAACCATAATCTAAAACTGACCTCCAGTCGACCGTCCAAAGTCTGCGGTCACCGCAAAACCCTGCCAGCCTCAATCCAGCACAACCCATCCCTGACACCAATGTCCCGGCTACACTACCCCAAACCCCTGCTCGCACCCGAGCAACACAGACTGCCTAACTAACAAGGAAGGAGAAAGGAATAACATGATTTCTCCTAAGTCAAGTTCCAAAAAGTAGTGTAGCAGTAAAAGATGTCCTAACTAGATGTCCATACAAGCATGCAAATGTCCTCAAGGAAATAAAAGGGAGTAAAGCATATAATAGATCCACTAGGAATAAACAACATGCCAGAATCCCTAAAGAAGTAAACCTGTCCACAATTCAGGGTCCATCAAAAGAATGATCAGAATAATACCCGCACATAGATATAGCCCCCTACTCCATCGAGTAATCATATCATAACAGACTATGTTCAACCTGGCATGCAAAAAGATCACTACTAAAGTGTAGTATCCTAACTTTTCTGCTGTCGTTGTTGACCCTTGTCGTTTAATGTTAGCTGAAGGTGCCCTTTCTAATCGACTTTTGGTGAGTTGTGTTTTGGTGCTCGTTAGTATTTTTCGGTGATAGGGCTTGGGAAATGTTGAACGGTGGCGCGATTGAATCCGAAATCTGACTCCTGGATCTCCCGGTTTTGAATTTCTAATGTGACGGTAACTGTAACTTCTCGCCCTTTTTGAGTGCGGGTGAGATTTAGGGTTGAGAGAAGGAAACTTCCCTATGTATATAAATACTGACGTTTCTACCTTCGAAGAGAAAAAGGTTTTCCCTCGTAACCCTAGCTGCCAGGGAGAGAGAGAGAGATCTCGTCATCTTTGGGAACAACGCAACGGAGGCCGAGAACAGAGCGGGGAACGGATCCGGAAAACCCCCTCCCACCTGCGAGGAACGATCGGGTTATCTCCACCGTTATCGCCGGGTGAGCATTTTGTGTTTCATGGGTTTCCTTCGTTTTTGGGTTTGTTATTTTCTTTTGGGGTTTTGGGGAGCGGATGCCCTAGTCGCCGCCGCCGCCGCTGTCGTCGCTGCCGTCGCCGCTGCGCCGCGCCCGTGCGGGCATACGCCCGCACGGGGCTCTGTTACCGCGCGCCGCCGCCCGCGCGGGGCCTCGCCCGCGCGGGGCGGCCTGCTGCCGCGCCCGCGCGGGGCTCTGCTTCCGCGCCGCCCATGCGGGGCCTCGCCCGCGCGGGGCGGCCTGTTGCCGCGCCACCCGCGCGGGGCGGCCTGCTGCCGTGCCACTGCGCCGCGCTCGCGCAGGGCGCTGTTGCCGCGCGCTGCCACCCGCGCCGCGCCCGTGCGGGCATGCACCTGCGCGGGGCTCTGTTGCCGCGCGCGCCTCCTGCGCGGGGCCTTGCCCGCGCGGTGCGGCCTGCTGCCGCGCCGCCCGCGCGCGGCCTTGCCCGCGCGCGGCCTTGCCCGCGCGGGGCCTTGCCCGCGCTGCTCCCCTCCTTCTTGCCGCGGTATGCTTGCGTGTTCCGGCTACCACGTTTTAGCATCGAGTCGCTGTAGTGTCGTGTCGCCGTTTCCTTTTTAATTGTCTTCGTACTTATCAGTTGTTTCTCTGGGGACTCCGTAGGTCGGGGTGTCGTGCGGGGGCTGTGAGTCAACTTCGGGTGTTCCGACCAATCGCTGTTCAAGTGGGTGCCCCTTCAAATCCTAACATTTATGATATATGGTAAAGTTTCGTGTATGCATGAATATAATAATATTGACCTTATGATCTCATCTAACCCCTGTTTTCCATAAGTATGTTTATTACTAATATCTCTAGCGACCACGGGTCGCTCTGACTTATGATATACGCATTTATCACATTATGAGCGCAAGGTTTGCTTGCATGCACACCGGCGGTTTGGCCACCGTGCTTGTCACGCCCCGAGTCCGCCAATTTGTACGGTTCAGGCACGCCAACAGACCCGCCAATCGGGAATGACCTTTCACTACCCGAAAGGAACGGTAACATCCATAATCATATAACAAGTATATGCGGAAGCTCAATATCAGAGTACTAAAAATCACTACAAATTTAAACTTTCATTTTATAAACAAACAGTTTAAGCGGTAATAAAAGCATACAAGAGTGAACCATGAATTAAATTTATTACACTTTACATTTCTGAACTTGCAAATAAAATTATTACAATTCTTTTACATAATTCCTCACCATACAAGGTTCACTCAAGAAATATATAAAAAGGAATACCTCTGCTAGACCCTCTAGGTCACTATGCTGCTGGGCCCTTGCCCCTGTCGTATGCCTCGCCGTCCGCACCTGAACCGTCTCGACCGCTGTATCCATACCTGAACCTATGGGAAGGTCACCCAAGGGGTGTGAGAACTACGACAGAGTTCCCAGTGGGTTCAACCACCGAGAAAAAGTGTCCTACACCACTTGGTCCAATGGAAGCAATAATAATAGTGCTAGGAAACTAAAATCCTCGATATCAAAATACAGCTAAGCAAAATAATATATCACTATCTGTATATACTCATCGACCCAGCACTACTCTGTCTAGCCACACTAGGCTGCTAAGCACCAACTCGGCCACTATGCCGCTGTATACAGGGTCAGACTAACCCGGCCATCTTGGCCACTCAATTTCCTCTTTATTCTTTAAATTCTGGTGCTTTAGTTCAAGTTAACCCTCAGAAATTCTTATCCGACGGGCCCCAGCCCGGTAGTCCTGCTACCATAAGATAAGATTTCTAAGGTTGCCGATAACACTCGCAAGTGTTACCCCGTCCTACGGAAGAAACGTCCCGAACGGGTCTCTACCCGGGAGAAGGGCACTGCCTGCAACTCCAACATGGGCCGCGTTTCTCACCGTAGGTCCGCCCGTTTTATCTTTAATTTTCTTTCTTTTCTTTTCTTTTTCTTTCTCTTTTTACTTTAGTTCTTAGCCTCTTTGCCTTTGAACACTTGCTTTTCTTTCTTATTCGAGCTTATAGCTCCCTTTTTGCCACTGGTAAATATCTTTCTCTTTCCTTTGAGCATTTAGCTCTTTGCTTTCACTTTAAGCCTTTCGAAAGTACCTCGTCCGACGGGTCACTGCCCAGGGAGTCCTGCTCCACTTGACGAGTCTCAAATTCGAAGGCGCCATTTACATTCTCTTTATGCTTTTTAGCCACTTTTAGGTTGCTTTTAAACTTTGCCTTTTTACAATAATTTACCTCTTATCCTAGGTCTCGCCATAAGGATAACTAGAGAGTCTCTTGGACTCTTAAACATTTCACCTTCATTTATTTAACTCCAATTGAAGTTAAAGTTATTGTCCATTTGCCCAGACACCCCATGACTTTCTAGGGTTATATTTGTTTAATTCCTTAACCTTGGGATCTTATCCCACTTTCCTGATTCCTCACTAAATCCTAGAGTTAACTTAACTCTATTTTTCTGTTCCACTTTTATCTTAGAGTTACACTGGCTCTAATTTCCTGTTTGTGAGTTTAAACTCCTCTGGATCACCTTAGGTTTCCTTTACCTAAGTTCCATGTCATACTCATCCTAGAGTTCCTTGACTCTATGTTGATCACTAGTTCACCTTAGGTTCCCTTTACCTAAGTTCCATGTCATACTCATTCTAGAGTTCCTTGACTCTATGTTGATCACTCTATCCAGTGTCCTTAGGTTATCCCCTAAGACAATGCCACTCGTCCAATCCTAGGATAACTCCTAAGTTGATGTCACTCGTCAAACCCCTATACTAGGTTTTCTCCTAGTCTTACTACCAATAAGTCCTGTTCCCTTATGTCACGTGATTCCTAGGGTTGTACCCTAACATGAACACAATCATAACATGATTAGCTACTTTCACACATGCAATCATTTTCATATCCATCATAAGATAATATTTATCCTCTACGCATGCAATTATCATCTATTTAGGTAAATCAAGAATTTGCATCTTTCTCCTAAGTCCTCTTTACACATGCAAATTTATCCTCTATCTTTGGCAACAAACAGTTGCACTTTTCATCGGTATCCATTTACACATGCATATTTTATCCTCTATCTCCGGCAACCAATAGTTGCACTTTTCATCTGTATCCATTTACACAGGTGATCTTAATCATGATTACCTAACGCCTCCAACAGGCTACTATCATGCTTCTAAATCGAAAAGCAAAGGAGCAAGGGGAGAGGTCACCCAATTTCGGCAGAATCCCCCACCTTGTGGTGTCCCCAATTGCTTGTAGACACTTACAATTGGTCTCCACGCGATTCCACTTGTCCCCTCAAGCTTGCACGCAAAATGGTGCACATCCCTCAAGTCCGCACGCAAAACGATGCACGTCCACCAAACCTGCACGCAATACGGTGCATGTCATTAAAAACCCACACGTAAAATGATGCGCGCCACTTCAGCCGGCACACAAAACGATGCGCGACAACAAGATTTGCACGTGAAACGGTGCACATACCTCAAATCTACAGGCAAAACGGTGCACGCCTCACTGTGGGGTTGCACGCAAAACGGTGCACATTTTTCCTAACCCTGCACGAAAAACGATGCATAACATTAGGGTCGGCACGCAAAACGGTGCACGACAACACGATCTGCACGCGAAACGGTGCACGTACCTCGAATCTGCACGCAAAACGGTGCACGTCTGACTGTAGGGTTGCACGCAAACAGTGCACATTTTTTCTAGCCCTGCACGAAAAATGATGCAAAATATTAGAATCTGCACATAAAACGGTGCGCATTGGTCCAACCTGCACGCAAAACGGAGCACGTACCTCGTATTGGCACGCAAAACGGTGCACATTTACTGTAGGGTTGCACGCAAACGGTGCATATTTTTTCTAGCCCTGCACGAAAAACGATGCAAAATATTAGAATCTGCACGTAAAACGGTGCACATTGGTCCAACCTGCACGCAAAACGGAGCACGTACCTCGTATTGGCACGCAAAACGGTGCACATTTACTGTAGGGTTGCACGCAAATAGTGCACATTTTTTCTAACCCTGCACGAAAAACAATGCAAAATATTAGAATCTGCACGTAAAACGGTGCGCATTGGTCCAACCTGCACGCAAAACGGAGCACGTATCTCGTATTGGCACGCAAAATGGTGCACATTTTACTGTAGGGTTGCACGCAAAACGGTGCACACATTTCTAATCCTGCACGCAAAACGATGCAAAATATTAGAGTTTGCACGTAAAACGGTGCACAACAACTCAACCTGCACGCAAAATGGAGCACGTACCTCGTATTGGCACGCAAAACGGTGCACGTTCCTTTTTCAACGTTGCATGCAAAACGGTGCATGTTTTCCGAGTTTGCACCCAAAACTGCACATATTCTCCGAATTCGCACGCAAAACGGTGCATTTTTCCTACAAGCTTGCACGCAAAACGAGGCGCGCCAAAACGCCCGGCAACACTCCGAGCAATAAAACGGCACAGTAAAACTCGATCCCTATCACGCACGTGGGCATGAGGTCAAATCCAAAATCCAAAAGAACGCCTCAAAACTGTGCCAAAAATATCGCAAAAATAAATAAAAATGTGGAGCCTACCTCGATGCCATTGCGCTGCCCATCATACTTTTGGAACACCTTGCGCGTTCCACGAGATCCACGGCGCGCTGCCGCACCCCACGAGATTCCCTCCCTCCCTCTCTCTTTCTCTTTCTCTCTCTCTCTCTCTCTCTCTCTCTCTAGTGCTCGGGTGGAGAAGAAAAAGGAGAAAAGAGAATGGCTGCACGGGAGAAGGAAGAAAGAAGAAGAAGAGAAGAAGAGGGGGTTCGTTGGACCCGGTCCGCGGAGCCCCCCAATGGGGAACCGCCATGTGGCGGTCCAAATTCGAAATTTGAAATTCGAATTTTGCCAGGCGCGCCTCCTGCGCCATGCGGGCGCGACACCCGCGCGCCACATGGGCGCGCGGCCCCACGCGGGCCTGCTGCGACCCGCAGCAGCCAGTGGGGCGCTGCCACGTGGCGCTCCACCGGTCGCGCGCGCATGTTTTATCCGTTTTCGCCTCGTTCTCTGTCCGTTTCTTACCCGTTTCCGTCCAAATTTGACAGGCAGGCTCCTCTAAGCTTAATTTATCACAAAAAATTTTAAATTTTCAATTTGGGCCATTTCTGGGTCACCAAAAGTCTCGCTGTATCCAGAATCGTTGGCGGACCCCGTTCTCACAATCCGGGAATCCGATCGACACGAAACTTTTACTGTGGCCTTAGAACATATTTACGGAGCTCCCAGAATTTTCTCAAAATTTTCCGGCACTGTTGGCAGCGCCTGTTCTCACTATCCGGGCATCCGATCAACGCAAAACTTTTACTGTGGCCTTAAAACATATTTACGGAGCTCCCGTAATTTTTTCAGAATTTTCTGACACTGTGAATTTTCCACTAAAAATCTGGGCCGCTTTCTCAAATAAAATTCTAAATCTCTCATTTTTAATCCGATTTCGGCCCAATTCGCTTCCACATCATCCTTACATCTCCAACTTTCATAAAAATAGTATTTCATGCCATTTTTATTTAGATTTATTTATATATCAAAATCCGGTACATTACAGCACTGGTGTATTTTTTCGGAAAGATGGCACGTTGGCCCGTGGACCCCAAGACGGGTGATGATGGGGACCTCTCCCCGGCTGCTCAGACACTGCACGAGCGCCGGGGAGGGGTATAAGCAAATCACGAGAGGCAGGTGCACGTTTGATTGTTACATGGGGCAAGTACGCATGTTCGATTATTACAGGGGCAAGTACGCATGTTCGATTGTTACAGGGGCAAGTACGCATGCTTGATTGTTCCAGGGTACCGTGGCTCTCTTGGAAGGGGGTAAACCTGGACACGCGTGTGGCTCGGTTTGCATTATTTTCAGTTTCCCAATTATCGCATATATATTGTTTACCCTGGTTTATGTTGCATCCTGGTAGTGTCACTGACTCCCAACTCTGTGACAGGTTGGTCGGGCGCGGGCACGGGACGGATGTGAGGACGGTCTAGGAAGATGTTTCGTATTTAGCATCTCTTTCGAGTGACATTGCGAGGTTTTATTCATGTATATCTCAGTTTTTTGTGCTGTGTGAGTGGGTTCGGCTATGCTTGTGTGGATGTTCAAACTACTGTAGTAACTCTGTTTGCTTTCATACTCTGTAGTTTCGGCCTATTTTCAAACCAGGAAAAATGTTTACGAAAACGGTTTTTAAAACAACGAGTGTCGTGTAGGCACCGATTTGAAAACCCATGGATTTATCCTTTCTAAATATTGATGGCCATGTTAAGTAGTTATAGTACTCCCTCTTACTATTGTGAACGATGATTAATTGTGGTTAAAGTGTGAACGAGATTACATGCGGGTTGGTATGCCTGTCTAAGTTGAAACCGCCGTGCACGTTCAGAGGAGACTCCACTCTCGGGGTCGAGGAAATTGCACGTGTGGCAGGTCTGGTGCGCACTGGGGGACCCTGTAAAGAAAAATTTTAATATTTCGCGTTTTCCGCTTAACCGAAAAACCCCCGGGGCGTGACAGATTAAATGGTATCAGAGAAAAACTCACTTTAACCACAGTGGTCGGCATCCAACATCCACAGAGCACCATGCCACTGGCAGCTAATCGACGAGGTAATCGAGCAATAGGTGCGTAGAGCGCGAGTGTTTCGGGGATGGGAAGATAGTGTTTTCGGTCGGTCGTAGGTCTTGGTGCTAGACCAGCTAAGTCTAGGATTGACTTGTTTTCTTTGTGTACACGGACAACGCCCTGGACTTGGTCTTCAATCAACAGCGCGGGAATGGAAGTGACGGTTGTGACAGCTACGGAGGACCGACTACTTTGACAACAGCCGCACGACGTGGCCGGGCAACTACCAACGCTTGCAGAAGTCATGGAATTCCAACGACATGAGTTACCCGCCTTCCGAGAAGCAGTCGACGGGGCCACTTCGGTTGAGCGGGAATTTGGCCGATACGCCCGACCAGTAGGAGGACCGGGAGCCGACCACCCAAGTATCCGAAGATGTAGCAGGGAACCAGAAGCACGCCGACGAGGGGACCGGAACCGGGGTAGACCGACTAGGCAACGTCTGCGGAGGAGCACCCCGGGTGATCGACGATTCCTGGAAGCCCAAGCATTGCTCCATGGTGGCGAGCCCCGGATGAAGTAGTAGCAGAGACACTCTACCCTTAGCTCTTCCTTTTCGATTATAAGCCAGTTTCGACACCAGGAGTATCCCACCTCTTCACCTCTGGCGTTACCGCTCCTACCCATAGTTAGTTAAGTTAGATCCCTTCGTAGTATGATGTCGGCCCAGACTCCTGGACGACCCCTAGAAACGGATAGTTATTCCTACCCGTTAAGGTTGGGAAGGCTGTCATGCCTTTGAGACTTAGTAGTAAACCCCACTGAAAGAATTCGATGTAGGGCTAGGGAAAGTTATAGTCTCCGCTTCTAAACAACTCAAGAAATATGAACGAAACTACCCTACGCATAACCTGGAACTTGCGGCCGTCGACTTCGCCCTAAGACTCTGGAGGCGCTACCCGCATGGAGCTCACTGCAACATCTTTTCGGATCACCGGAGTCTCGAATATCTTCCCACACAGAAGGAACTGAACCTACGACAGAGACATGGATTAGAACTGCTAAAGGGCTACGGTCTGTCCATATATTACCACCCCGGAAAGTCAAACGCAGTTGCCGGCGCCTTGAGTGGCAAAGGTCAGACAGAAGTACTGCTAAGGGGCGCCCCTACTCAGCTTGACTGTTTAATCGCGGTTCTCTCGCGGAAGAGATTGGAGGTGGTACCAGCCGGTACAATTTTTTTTGCGACTTATATTCCTAGTAGTCAAACCGACCCCGGTCGAGAAAATCCTGGAAGGTCAAAGGACAGACACGCAGCTGAAGCTCTCAAGAGGCGGGTCCACTTCGAAGGCCGAGGGAGCGACGTTTCGGTGGGCACGAGCGACGCAACCCGGTGCCGGGGACATATTTGCGGACCCTACCTGCCTGATTTAAAGGACGAGATTCTAACGGAGGCGCATTGTGCTCCCTACACAACGCACCCGGGCGGCACAAAGATGTACAGAGATATGAAGCGGACGTTTTGGGGTGGCCGGCAATGAAGAAGGACGTAACACGAGTCGTGGCGCACGGTCTAGGTCATCAGCAAGGAAAAGCTGAGCACCAACTTCGGCGGAGGTATTTGCAGCCACCACCGGTGCCGGATTGGGAGTGGAGGCGGATCACCATGGTTTTCGTCATAGGGTTTCCTCGACCGCAGCATGGTCATGACACAATTTGGGTGGCAGCGGATCGTTTGACAAGACAGCTCATTTTCTACCTATCCCTATGACGTGGACCCGCGACCGCCTGGCGCAGGTCTACATCAACGATTTTGAGAGACTGCATGGGGTACCGATATCGATCACTTCGGACAGAGACACCCGTTTGTGGCAAACTTTTGGGAGGAGACCGAGACAAGGGTACGCCTCATTAGGCAGCGGCTGGTGACCGCCTAGAGTCGACAGAAGAACTACGCAGATCGAAGACGACGGGACTTGGAGTTTCAGGTTGGGAAGCACGTTTGCTCCGGGTCTCGCCATTCCAGGGATCAAACGGTTCGGACTGCGGGGCAAGTTGAGCGCGCATTTTCTCGGACCTCTTGAAAACCCTGGAATGCATCGGCCCGGTAAGCTATCGTTGAATGCCGCCACGGGATACCAACCGGGTGCACAACGTTGTTCATGTTGCGATGCTCCAGAAGTATCTCGCGGATCTGTCACTTATTCTGGAGGTTTCAGCTTTTGAGCGGTGAGAGGACTTGAGCTTCGGGGAGGCACTAATACGTATTTTGGCACGAGAAGACAAAGAGTTACGCAACCGGGTAATCCCCTATGTGAGGGTGCTGTGGACTAATCATTAAGAACGCGAAGCGACATGAGAATTGGAAATGAGGATGAGAGAGTGTTTTCCTGTTTTGTTTAGCATGGAAGAAAGTTAAGTTTCGAGGACGAAACTTCTTTTAGGTGGTGAGTGATGTAGTGTCCTAACTTTTCTGGTGTCGTTGTTGACCCTTGTCGTTTAATGTTAGTTGAAGGTGCCCTTTCTTATCGACTTTTGGTGAGTTGTGTTTTGGTGCTCGTTAGTATTTTTCGGGGATAGGGCTCGGGAAATGTTGAACGGTGGCGTGATCGGATCTAAAATCCGACTCCCGGATCTCCCGGTTTTGAATTTCTAAGGTGATGGTAACTGTAACTTCTCGCCCTTTTTGAGTGCGCGTGAGATTTAGGGTTGAGAGGAGGAAACTTCCCTATGTATATAAATACTGACGTTTCTACCTTCGAAGAGAAAAAGGTTTTCCCTCGTAACCCTAACCGCCAGGGAGAGAGAGAGAGATCTTGTCATCTTTGGGACCAACGCAGTGGAGCCCGAGAATAGAGCGGGGAACGGATCCGGAAAACCCCCTCCCTCCTGCGAGGAACGATCGGGTTATCTCCACCGTTACCGCCGGGTGAGCATTTTGTGTTTCTTGGGTTTCCTTCGTTTTTGGGTTTGTCATTTTCTTTTGGGGTTTTGGGGAGCGGATGCCCCAGTCGCCGCCGCCGCCGCTGCCGTCGCCGCCGCGCCGCGCCCGTGCGGGCATGCGCCTCCCGCACGTGGCTGTGTTGCCGCGCGCCGCCGCCCGTGCAGGGCGGCCTGCTGCCGCGCCGCCAGCACGGGGCCCTGCCCTCGCGGGGCGGCCTGCTACCGCACCGCCCACGCAGGGCCTCGCCCGCGTGGGGCGGCCTGCTGCCGCGCTGCCGCGCCCGCGCGGGGCTTGCTCCCGCGCGGGGCTCTGCTACCGCGCGGCCCGCGCGGGGCCTCGCCCGCGCGGGGCGGCCTACGTAATTCCCGCCCGTCAGCGGGAGGTGGTTGTAGGTGGGCGCTGGTTTGACCGGACCCGATGTGGTAGTCAGCTCGATTGGGTCGATTGAGCACCTCGTGTGCGAGTGTTGCATATCTTTATCTGTGTTTCCTCATTTGAGCATTTAGATAGAGGCATGGTAGCTGTTGAGGGTCTCCAGCTTTCTTATTTCAGTCTTTACTGCTTTAGTTATCTTATGCCTCTAGTGGATTTAGTGGGCAGATCGTCGGGCCTGGTGGCGGTACCCACTGAGGACTCCCTTTTTAGGTGTAATTCTCACACCCATTGGGGGTTTTCCCCCTCCTCTTCTTTTCTCTCCTTTGTTTTGCAGAGTCTTAGCGGGTGTTGCTGATTCTGCGGTTGTTGATCGAGGCAAGGGAGTCGCGTGCTAGATCCCTACCCGTCGTTGGAGAGTAGCGGTATCCCTTTAGATGAGAGCTTCAGTAGTTTGGTTGTTTTATTTTTTCCTCATTTGAGAGACTGATGTAGTGAGGATATGATATGTATTGAGAGCCTGTACACTGATGTATTCATTGGAGATACCTCCCTGTTGAGTTCTAAGTTTTGTATATGAGGATATCGTATGATTATCATTTTTTGGAGATGGACATTGTTGTATTATTTCCGATTATACAGTGATTGATTTTGGTTTACAGCAGATTTTTATTTATAGCTCTGATATCTGTTTAGCTGTAGTACTTTTCTTGTAGGTTGGACGCTTCGCCTATGCGGGTTTGCATAGGTGGCGGATCTGTTGGCGAGCCCGGGTCGCAGTTTCGACCTCGGGGCGTGACAGATTAGGTTGGTATCAGAGCCTAGGTTGTAGGTCATGGTGGACTTAGAAACCCTAGGCTTATGGTTTGACCCTTGGATGACTTCGTGAGAGTCGTGATTTATAGCGAGAGTCCTGATTGAGTTTTATACCTCTCCCGAGGGACGGGACGAGTGATTGGCATGTTTATTCTCCTAAGTGATTATGTTGGCTGCAGAGAACATAATGCTGTGGAATGGGTGACATGCTCTAGACTTTCGCCGGATTGGGTCGAGTGGCTTTTGTGTGCTGATTTGTGGTTTTGCCGTGGTGAGCTGTGTCTCCCCGATGCTGGGTTTTGACCCGTGTGCATCCTGTCATAGCAGTTGAGCTTGAGCGATGGGTTTTGGGCCAGATGCCTGGATTGAGGTCAGAGAACTCCGGACCCAGATGACAGGATTGTCAGAGGCTTATCAGCGGCAGTGTGAGCGAGCAGCTGGTTTTAGTGACACAGTTGTTGGAGCAGCGGGCAGCTCGACAGTGCTTCCTTCTGAGACCACCCGGTTGCAGTGTCCTCAGGGGCGGGGATTGCTGTGGCACCCATGGAGTGAGTAGCCCCCTCTGTGCCAAGGTTTAGTGCCGGGGCACCGAGGCAGGGTGGATAGTTGACAGCTGGTGAGCTGAGGGGACGTGATCGATCTATTGAGCCAGATTTGGCAGATGAACCACCCCGACTCGTAAGATTGAGTTGGAGCCTTTGGAGGCAGAGTCTTGGTTAGTGGTGATGGAGTGATCAATAGAGAGCCTCACTGTGCTGGAGAGTTTATGCAGTTGTTGAACTGCACGCTCCAGGTTTTGAGGGACGAGACGAATAGGATATGTGTGACTGGGAGTGGATTGCGTCAGGATACCTTTCAGTTTATCCGGTTACTCTATTTTGGATTATGGACGCCTCGTTGGAGTAGGCGTTGTGTTTGGAGCGTGGCGTTGCAGTTCCTTTGGATAGGGATCTGCCGCCAGAGGCAAGTTCTGGATTTTGGCGCTTGGCGCCGGGTGATGGAGGACAGATCGGCCGGCAGAGGCATTTATAATTTCCTTTTCCAGGATAACGGATTCCCGAGATGCCAGAGATCGGGTGGACCCCGATGGCAGCATCAGCATCTATATCAGAGTGGCGCAGCGGTAGCGTGGATTTGTTATCTGCGGAGGACCTTAGTCGTCGCCTCAGTGTGAGCAGAGACAAAGGTCGTGCTCCCTTTGTGTTTGGTCTTGATTTCTAGGCAGATTGAGCGACAACCACTTACTTTGAGCGGATGAATCTGTGCCGCCTGGTTGGAGGGCGCCACAGCAGCGAATCGGGTTGTCGCAGGTGTGATTTCATCACAGCAGTCAGAGTTAGAGCATGTTGCGTTCCTACATGCACTAGAGGCAGATTTGTTACCACGTGCACTCGAGGTACAGGTTCCTGTTAGTGTTGTGTATGTAGAGGAGGCTTGTGGGTCATGTCCAATGCAGTTAAGGCCGCGAGTTATATCGGCAGACTTATTGGTAATTGTGGCAGTTCGGTATTTGGTCCATGTGCTTGAGATTGATGGGCACAGTGCCACAGAATGTTTGACTGCGGCGAGGGAGGACTTTGATCTTCGGCAAGGCAGACAAGAGGAGGCTTGGTTGTTGAGATTATTAGAGCACACAGGTTTAGCGACAGTGTGAGAGGTGCTTTCGACGGCACCGGAATTCAAGGATATCTCTGTTGCTCACGAGATCCCGGGTGTGATTTCACCTGAGCTGTTTGAGATGCCGCCGGTTAGGGAGATAGAGATTTCGTTTGGCGTGGTTCGGGGGACCGCGCCACCCTCGACAGCACCTCATTAGATATTGCCTGTAGAGCTGAGAGAGCTGATGGCTCAGTTGCAGGATCTGATGGATCAAGGGTCCTGTTTGACCCAGTGCCACGCCGTTGATGTACGGTGGTGATGCCACGTCGTTGATACACGACGGTGAGGATTCGTTGTGGTTTGAGCACAGGCAGGTCGAGGTAGTATCTAGGACCTTTTGATGGAGTCATACTCCGGCAGTTATAGTATGATGCGAGTACCTACTTGGAATCAGACAGCCGAGGACCTTGCCTAGATGGCGTTCAGGACACGGTAGGACATCATGAGCTCACAGTGAGGCCAAGTGGATTGATTAATACCCTGCCACTCTTATGATTTGAGGAATTGTACTCCAGCTGTACTTGATTGGATTGGTAACAAGATCCTCCAGGGATATTTGGATTTACTCCCAGAGCGACTTGGAGCATGAGGAGCACTTGTGGATGTGCTACCATGCCCGTGTGGATGAAGCTGTATGCCAAGTTATTGAGGTACAAGTTGTAGTTCAGAAGCATACCTTCTTGGGTCACTTTGTTCGAGCCGTAGGAGCGGCGGTGGAAATCCGGCCAATATGGATACTAATTGGGAATTGGCCGAGATCGACAATTATTGTCGAGGTGAGGAGCTTCTTGGACTGGGCAGTGCCGGGAGAGCTTGGCGGACGGATGATGAGACTGACACCAGCACCGATTTCAGCTTTGTCAGCGGTGGGATATGGATTTGCGAGTTATAGTGATGCCTCCCATAGTGGCTGTGGAGTACCGTGGGTTTATCTTCGGTCCGCGCTTCATCAGTCCAACCCTATGAGTATTGGGGTAGGACGAGCCGCTGTTTTGTAGGCAGCTTGGATCCCACAGTTGAGCCTTTCAGTACACCTATTATTTCCAGCTTTGATTGATATACCTGAGCGTAGGCCATACTTGCTTGGCTACCAGTTCTGGTTACTCAGCATTCCTATTCTATACTATATGATAGATTAAGAGTTCAACTTCAGTTTATAGTTTTTGCCATACGGCACCAGTTGAGACTGCAGCTTTCAGCATCTTGAGTGGGATTTACTCAGATTGTCGTCGATGGTTCAGACTTTTGACCGCGAGTTTGGGTATCAGTATTATAATCGCCTTTCGAGCCAGCTTTCAGTCCCGTTCACCGACGGTTTGGCCACCGTCAGGGTGATCTTTACTAGATGAGAGATCGACTTCGACCCGTGGGTCCGTTGGGGTTATGATAGCATGTTGACGGATCAACAGTGGCA
Source organism: Tillandsia leiboldiana (assembly GCA_029204045.2). NCBI lineage: Eukaryota > Viridiplantae > Streptophyta > Magnoliopsida > Poales > Bromeliaceae > Tillandsia > Tillandsia leiboldiana. The sequence continues at coordinate 38,613,442 of CM055065.1, forward strand.
TGAGATTGTATCTCTAGAGGATCCCTTTTGAGGGTAGCCTGCGGTTGAGTAGTCCACTCGGGTGGTTTGGATCTGGAAGTGACCGAGCGAAGACCCCAGCTTGTTGGATTCTTTTATTTTTTGGTTGATCGTGTGGGTGTGCTTCGGATCGCCTTGGTTAAGTGGATACTAGGGTGTGGTATGGGTGCGTGTAGCACTGGTTGTTATTTTCTTGTCCCCCAATCTTTTGATGGAGCCCCTTTGGTGTTTCACGTCTCAGCTCAGGAGTGATGTGCTTTTGGATCCCTCGCCCGTGATTGACTCGCCCCTTTTGAGATCTGTGAGTGTTTGGAGTTCGATGAACACCCGTTGCGAATTCTGGCCCATGAGGTGAGGGAATTGTGCAATCGGGCCATGCTGTGTTGGTCGTTGTTGTTATTGAGGAGTAATCACGGGGAGTGAGTGTTGACTTAAGAGCTAGAGACGGTGATATTGAGTCCCTACCCTTGATTTTGAGACACCGGTTTGAGTTGTGTTAGTTTCGAGGATGAAACTTTCTTTTAGTGGGGGAGGATGTGGTGACCCGGATCTCTGCAGGACTTCTACAGTGTGACCAGCAGCTTCTGGAGGCCTATGTGGCGTGTCGGCGATGTTGGTGCACAATTTGGACACTAGTGATGGACTCAGTGTGTGAAATAGATCACGAGAGTAGTCAGATGACCCCGTCGGATGTTTAGAAGTGGTTTTGCGCGCAATGAGTATTAAAATTGGGCTCAGCGCGAAGTTTGGACAAAAGAACACTTTTCCGGATGCCTTCGGTAATTTTCAGAGTTGGAATTTGGCAAATCGGACAGCGGATTTGGATTCAGCGCGCAAAAACGTTGAAAATGGACTATTCACTTGTATTTTTCGTAGCTCGAATGCCGCGCACGGATTTCGAGGCACCTTGTACTGTTCCGGCGGCGGCGGGCGGCGGAGCGGGCTCGGGATGGCGGCGGAGCGACTGCGGGCAGGCGAGCGGGCGCGCGGGCAGGCGGGCAGACACGCGGGCAGGGACGCGGTCCATGGGGCCGGCGTGCACAGGAGGGCAGGACACGTGGACGCGTAGGATTGGCCGGCGCGACAGGCGCGGCCCACGAGGAAAAAGAGCGGGTGTACGGTGGACCGGAGGGTAGACACGTGGCGACCACTGGTTGGCCGGTCCACATGCGCGCGGTCCACGGAGCGGGTGCGGCTGCCTCGGGGCGCGTGCATGCAGGGATGGCAGGCGGCGCTGGCAGCGCGCACGTGGGCGTGGCGGCGACTCGTTGACCGAGTGCGCGCCACGTGTCGTCCGGTGGGTGGCCCCGCACGGCTGTCCGCTGTTTGGTGGGCAACGTGGCATCCCCTGGGAGATTCGGGCTTGAACAGTGTTGGGCCGGACCCAACACTGTAGCAGCCCGAATCAATTCGGGCGCCTGGAAGTGGGGACTTATCCGTCATTTCTTGATTTGTTTCTGGAGCCTATTTAAGTGACCCGAGCTGCCTTCTTCTTCCTTTTTCCCGCACTTTGGAGCCTCCCCTCGCCACGACGCCTTCAGCAAAGTTGATCCCCGTGCTGTGCTGCATCTATCTGTAGATTTCGGGCATTTTATGTGGCACCCTTCTCGAGGTTTCCATTTTCTTCGGCACGGCGCGACGTTCCTTCGCCGGTGTTCCCTTTCGTCGCGTTTCGGTGCGCGAGCTCCCCCGGCCTACCCCGACTACCTTTTCCAGCGATTCTTACGCCGTTGGATTGGTGACGGACAGAGCTACGATCTAGGTATTTCTAGCTTCCCCTCGTTTCGCGCTTTTCTAGGAGTTTTGCTGAGCTTACTGTGACCCATTTTGCTGTGGTTGAGTCCTGGACAGCGGCTCGGTTCTTCGGCGATATCTCCGTGCTCGGACATCGGATGGAGACGTGCCTTTACACTTTTTGCATCTAAGCGTCGCGAAGAGTATCATCGTATTTTTCTGGGATTTTTCTGAGAATTGCTCGAAGGTATACTTTTCCCGTTCTTTTGTGCAATGTGATACAGTTGTGTATGTTGTGGAGTTTCGCGCTCATCGCGTTGTGGAATATGTTACTCGGCCTCCGGGACTCGGATTTTGACGTGCAGGTACTCGTTACAAACACTACAAAAAAAATTAAATTGTAGCGACGGTTATTTTACTAACACTTAATACAAACGCTGGTAAAAATATATTTTAGTAGCGGTTTTAATGAATTATTATATTAGTTCTAAAACGCTGGTAAAAGTATATTTTAACAGCAGTTTTAATGAATTATTATAATAATTGTAAAGCGTCGATAAATAGTTTAGTTTAAATTAAATTATTTTTTTTCATCCAATCTTTAAAAATTAAAATATGATACTATATTCTTTATATTTTCTAAATAAAATAATATAATTTTAATTCAAAAAATAAAAATTTTAAAATAATATTAAAATTAGCCAACTACGGTGTTGACTCCAAATATAATAAAAATTAAAATTAAAATAAATTATTCGGTTTAATGTCAAACTTATTAAAGTATTAAACAACTATTCATCAGTAAATTTAATTATTTTTTTATTAAAACTTTACATCATATTAAAAATTAAAATTAAGCTTACTTTCAAAATTCGATCCGAAAATTGAGCCTACTTTCAAAATTTGGCCCAAAAAATAATTTCTTTAAAATCTGGTCAACTAAAACCAGCCCAACTCAATCCCCCTCATCAACAAAAGGACCAAAAAAAAAATAAAAATAAAATAAAACACAGAAAGAAAAAGAAATAAAAAACACGATCAAACCCATTCCTCAAACCCATTCCCTTTTCTATCTCTCTCTCTCTTTCTCTCCCCTCGTTCCCGTTGAAGGTTGAGAAGAGTCGGTTTTAAAGTTTAAAATTTGAATATTTAAATTTTAAAATTAAAATTTAAAAATTTGAAATTTGTAATCCGAAAATTAAAATTTAAAATTTAAAAATTTAAAATTTAATACTATCTTTAATATTAAAATTTAATATTAAAAATTTTAAATTAAAATTTTACCGAAAAATATTTTAAAATTTCCTCGCCCCTCTTCTCATCCCCTCTCTGCATTTCCACAGAGCTACCTTATCAAAGATCCCTACCCATTTCCTCTTCTCCTCGATCCCGACCCTCTCTCGATCCCCACCCTCTCCCTCTTCTCCTCGACGCTCGAACTCCTAGCCGGTGAGTACCTCGCTGCCGATCTCCTCATTGTCGATCTTTTCACCGCCGAGCTTGTCACCGTCGTTCTCCTCGCCGGTGAGCTTGTCATCATCGTTCTCCTCGTCGGAGATCCATTCGCCGCATATCTCCTCGCCGGTGAGCTCCTCGCAGCCGATCTCCTGGCCGGAGAGCCCTAGGTTTTTGGTGTCTTTGGCGATTTTTAATCCTCTAATAAGGGTTTTTTTATTATGCAGTTGGATAATAAGAAGCTCGAGGAGTTGGTAAAGGGGAAAGGGCGCGATCCTGTTGTGCAGGTACCTGCGATGTTCTCTTCTTGTATCTCTCTTTACAAGCAAGAATCCTGAAAAGAAATCAATTACTTTTATGGCTATTTTGTGATAACGATTGATTCCTATACACTTAACTGCCTTGTGGAGATCTTGAGAAATTTTTGTTGTGGGAAACTGGAGCTTAGTTTTGTTGATCTGCTTGAATAGATTGACGAAAACTGAAAGATAATATTGGCCTTCTAATTGGCTTGTATATGATCAGGACTTTGCATCTTAAATGAATTGAGAGGTAAATATTGAGGATTAAGAGTGTCATAGTGTGGACGATAGATTATTAGGTATTAATGGCAGAAAGAGAATTATATTTTACTTTTTATAGGCATAAGGTTCATGACCTCCTCTTTGCTTCGTTCTGCGTTCTTTGTTCTAAAGATAAAAAATATACAGGTTAGGATGCAAAAGGATCTTAGTAATCAGGGTTACCTTGAAAATACACTGTAAATATATATTCATGAAGCACGAATATGCTGAATGAAAATATCAGCAAAATCCTGTGCATGCGAATATTTATATTCTATTGATTTACGGTGGTTCACTTTTGTGCTGAAAGCTGGTCGAGTTCAGCTTACATCCAGGCTCAAGTGTAAGCCAATGCCAACTTGAGCTAGTTTTGGATTTCTCTATGTGGACCCTATACTTTATGAAGAACTGCCTACTGACCTTATTGATAATGTGTGTTGGCCTGGTTGGTTAGACTGAGAATCACCACTTATCACCCGTACTTGGCTACTTTTATTGTTTATAGACTTGCATTCTTGTGTTATTCGCTTCTCTTTTGAACAAGAGGATCACAGTATCTTCGTAACAGGGAAAAGTGGAAAGTTATCTTTTATTGTGGAAAATTAAGGATAAAATTAGGCGTACTAGAGTATTTACTGTCGGAAGTGTTGCAGAGAACTTTACTTAAAAGCTTTTTGGGATGATCTTGGTGATTAATTGGTGATTACGAAATGAAGTCTTTTGCTTAAAAGCCAAGATAGTTCATATTTAGAAGATTAAATTACTACCTCAATAGATCAGGAGCTCGTAGGAATTGGTTAGTTTGAAGTTATGAAGATAGCATTGAAAAAGTAGAGTAGAAATAGGTGGTCTTCATGAAGACTAAAGTGGATTAGTTGTAAGAGAAACTGAATCTGGTTGTTCGCATCTTGACGTTTTTGCCTCATGTTCTTCTTAATTGGCCTACTGTATGGTGTCTGAAAGCTTACAGTCGAATAAGTCCAATCCTACTAGGCATCTTCTGACTAAGAAAGTAGAGATAGTAAATTAAGTAATTTAAAACTAGCTGAACTAAGCTAAAATACAAGTCAGAACTAATAAGTCTCAGCTACTGTACCATATATAGTACTGTGCTATAGCAAGAGCAACTACAACAATGATACAACAGAGAATGAACCAACTTACTGTAGCATTGGTAGAACCATTAACATGATCGATAATTAACAGTTTTAACATAATTCTTTGATGTCTAACTCTTCATCATATACTTCTGCTTTGTGGATGTCATCTTTGAGATCTCATGGATCATCTCTATTGCGAGCTTTCAATCTACCGGTCCATTCCTTTAACATTCACTCACTCCTTGTGTTGCAGCTATACACAAGGGATTCATCGAAATCGTGGCGTCAAGCGGGATCAGATGGAAGCAGTCAGCTGGTCCTAAAAGAGCCCTCCGCCAACGTTGTCACGCCCCGGGGTCGATACCGCGACCCGGGCTCGCCAACAGATCCGCCACCTATGTAAAATTCCACATAGGCGAAGCGTCTAACCTGCAAAAGATAGTGCTATAGCTATGCAAATATCAGAGCGGAAAATAAGATGCTGTAAAATAAAAAACCCAATCACTGCATAACCTGAAATAAAGTACAATATCCATCTCCTCAAATACAGATAATCACCATACAATGCCCTCAATACAGCATCTCTCAACTAGGAAAGGGAGATAAACAAAACTATAGTACATCAGTCTCTCCAAATACAAAAGATCTCTCCCAAAGTAAATAGTAAAATCCAGCTGACAGCTATAAGGAACCTACACCAGTGGATACAGCTACACACCTCGGGCGGTAAGGATCTAGCTCGTGACTCCCTCACCTCGAACAACGACCGAACGATCAACAACCCCCACAGAAGACTCTGCAAAACAGGAGGAAGAAAAGAGGGAAAGAACAATGGGGGTGAGAACCACTAGTAAACCAGTAGCCTCCCCCTGTGGGTAAAGCCTCAGACTCCGGCGTACCCACTAAGTCTAACAGAGGCAAGGAAAGGGGTAAGTGGTAAAGCTGTAAACATGACTGCTGAAGAAAGGAAACTACCACTACGATGCCTCTAATGTGCCAAGCTAAAAGAATAGCTAAATATATGCATCAGGATGTAAATGCCTGCCTGCCTAGACCCAAACTAGACACCGGTGAACACCCGTACTGCCCACTATGCCTACTAACCAACAACTCAGCTACGGGATGCAGACCGGCTCCTGACCGACACGGTCCCATCCCAAGGGCAACAGACCGGCTCCTGACCGGCACGGTCCTACCCCAGGGCAACAGACCGGCTCCTGACCGGCATGGTCACAAATATACACACTCCGGAGTGGCACTCGAGGGGAGCGACCCACACGAGTATAGTGCCTCAGTAACGAGTATCATAGATCAGCAGGACTGAATCATGACTCTGATCAAAGTGGGAAAAACCCATCCACTAAAGGGAGACCCGATCCCAACCTGATGCAAGATAAACAAATAGTGGAAAACTCCATCCACTAGAGACTTGATACCCAATCTGATACATAAGCAACATCCGGTCAACCGCCCAAGGTCCGCGGTTGCCGCAATACCCTGCCATCAAGCCTGCCTGTCCCAAAACCCAAGATCCACAATCGGGTAGAACAATCAATATCCGGTCAACCGCCTACTGTCCACGGTTGCCGCAATAGCCCACAAGTCCGACATCAAGTACACTCTGTCTCCGACCCCAAGGTCCCGGCTACACTATCCCAAACCCCCGCTCGAACCCGAGCAACATGACTCGAAAGTCTAAATAAGAAGGAGAAAGAAAGCAATCATGGTTTCTCCTAAGTCAGATCCCAATATGATAGTGTAGCAATAAAATAGTGGCCTATCTAGATGTCCATACAAGCATGCAAAGGTCCTAATGCAAGAATAAAAGAGAGAATATCAAATAACAGTTCCACATGTGTAATGAATAACAAATCCACATAAACATAACCATCATGCTAAAGTCATCAGTCAACTACACATGTATATAACCCCTGATCCATAATAAATCCCAAAGTGATACCCGCACATTGATGTGTCATCATGTCCCACTAATTCGTCCATTTAACCAACTTTTATGAGATCTATGTGCTAACATGGCATGTTAACTATCACAATGAAGCATGTCCTCGCAATCACGTTTCCACAATAATATTATCCCAATCAGATTCCCAACATGCTATGTCCACAGATTATTCTCAAATGATGGGCTCACATTTATATTAATCAAACATGCATGGCAATCAATCAATATGTCCAAAAGAGGGGTTCTCTAATAAACTTAGTGAGTAAGTCAGAAGTAGAGGCAAGCAACAACCACCCACCTGAACACGCGAAATCCTCAGCTGTGACACCTTCTCGCTGTCCAGTATACCTTTTCACGCCAAAAGCCCAAACAGATAAACCGCCGCGATCACTGTGCACAAATACCCCAAAAGATACAATTAAACATACAGTTACACACAAAATCTGTCCCCAAACACATCAGTCCACAGTTTTACCTTTTTCACCTTCGAGATCTGCTCAAAAAATTCCAGAAAAAATACTGTCACGATACTCGCGACGAACCGGTCGAAACGAGTACCTGCACGTTCAAATCAGAGTTTCCTACGCTGAGATATAAACTCTGCAAGGGAACCACCCCGGAATCAACCAATCACAAAAACTGAATCATAAAGTTCTGTAAACAGGGACTTTTCCCCTTCGGGGAAGATTCAGGAAATTCCAAGAAAATTTGGGGAGATTTCTCGTGATGTGTAGATGCAAAACGCCTTTTGAATCACCCCAATCCGATGCTTGTGCGCGAAGATATCGCCAAAACATCGAACTGCTGTCCAAAACTCAATCACAGCAATGGTGTCACAGTAAACTCAGAAAAACTCCTCGAAAAGCGCGAAACCAGGGGAAGTAGAAAAATACCAAGATTAAAGCTCTGTCAGTCGCCGTTCCAATGGCGCAAGAATCGCCGGAAAATGTGATCGGGGTAGGCCGTGAGAGCTCTTGCATCGAAATGCGACGAAAGGGGTACACCGATGAAGGAACGTCGCGCCGCGCCGAAGAAATGGAGATCTCGTAATCCGTGCCGCCGAAAAAAATCTGAAACTTCACAGGAGCATTCTTCTCTTCTTGGAGAAGATTTCATCTTCTCATCCTTCATGGAGAAGAAGCCTCGAAGGTGGTGAAAACACCCCTTGAATGCCTCTCGGATGCAACAAGGGAGCCAAAACCAGAAAAACAATTCGGGAAATTACCTCTGTGTCCCGCCGAACAGGAAACACCGAAATCCACCAATGAAAACGCTCCACGTGGCACCGACCGGCCTGACCGCGCGCCCAGACGCGCCAGCTGCCCCCTGCCCGCACAGTTGACCGACCAATAGGGAGGCGCCACGTGTCAAGCCATCTGCCTAGTGCACCCGGTGCACGAAATCCTGTGGACCGATCCAATAGTAACCTGCCACGTGTCCACTCCCGGTGCACCGTAGACCCTAAATTCTCCGTAGACCGCGTGCTGTGAGCCAGCCAGTAAGAAGCTGCCACGTGTCACCCTTCCTGGTGCATGCCTGCCGCGTGGACCGCGCCCCTGCCCGTGCGCCGCGCGGCTGCCCGCGCCCTGCCCGCGCCCGCGCCGCCTGCCCGCCACCGCTGTGCCGCCTGCCCGAGGCCGCGCCGCCGTCCGCTGGCGCTGCCCGCTGCCGCCGCCGGCGCCGGCGATCGCCGGAGTTACTGTTCCGGCAGTGAACAGTACCCGAGCACCAAAAATACAAGTGGGTAGTCCGTTTTGACCGTTTTCGCGCGCTAAATCCGAATTTGACGTCCGTTTCGCCAAATTCCCATCCGATAAAACGCCGGAGGCTCCCGGAAAGGTATTCTTAGCCCAAATTCCACGCCGAGTACAATTTTAATATCCATTTTGCGCGAAAATACCTCTAAACATCCGATGGGGTCAACCGATCACCCATGTGATCCATTTAAGCTCGAAGTCCAACACTTGTGTCCAATTATGCCCCAACACCTCCAACACACCACGTAGGCCTCCGGTAGCCACCCCAACGCACCGCAACAGCTCTGCGGAGATCCAGGTCATCACATCCTCCCCCACTAAAAGAAAGTTTCGTCCTCGAAACTAAAGTCATTCCTCAACACGGAATCACAACCAAAATGAGGGGGTAAATATCCGATCATCCGCCACTCAAGCTCCCAAGGCTATCTAATATCTCCTCCAAAGACGCGATGCAATCCTCGGGTCTCTAACTAGAGCAAAACAAAGGCGGGCACTCCAGAAAACCACGCCCCCTCAACCAAGTACAGCTGGGCTAACCGCTCGAGCTATCAAGTAGTCTGCATCGGTACAAGCATCTGCCCCTCGCAGGGCCTCAGATAATCCAACCACAAGTCCATCGGCACAAAAGCTCGATCCAAGTACCTCTGTACTCCCGAGGCATCCGATATAAGTCCCCTAGCAGATCACGTAGACTCTGACCTCTAATCCAAAAACCATCGGGGCGTAGAAACCATTCCCCCAACTCTCCGGCATCAGCACACAGCCATAAGCAGTCGAGAGAACTAGATTGCAAATCAATCTTCGAGAAGATCCAGTACCCTGGCAGCTGGTAAATCCAATCCTCCAGACTCGACCAAAGGGTACTTGCTCCAGATGATCACTTTGCCAAATTTTTGGGGATCCACACAAAGCCGAAGTGAACCAACCTTCCACATCTCGAATAGCACCAGCACACCCAGAGGTGACACACTTGGCCTGCCAAAAATTCCCAAAACATCGCATCCGGGAGTTGTGTGCTCAACTCCCAAACTAGTGACATGCCGGACAACTCCAAAAGGAAAAGAGCCCTAATAAGGAGAGGTCCTCACCCGGTCACTCCCGAATCTTGGCCATCCGAGTGAACCACTCAGCCGTGGTCTATCATCCAAAGAATCCTCAGTGACATCACTGTAAGCCATGTTTGCCTTAACAGTCCACACAGCGCCAGCCGTGGCATCAACAACTCAACCCCAGAAAGCTTTCCTGCTCCAGGTATCCGCCATCACTGAGGCCCTGTCGGGGTAATCCAGAATGCTCAACAATAACCCAACGGTAAATCCACAGTCGCTAAGGAAGACATCACTAAAAACCCGCAGATCTCTCCCAGCACTAGAAATACTAGTATTGGCGCTGGTATCAATTCTCATCATCCGATTGCCAAGCTCTCCTGACACTGCCCAGTCCAAGAGGCTCCTTACCTTGACCATAAATACTGATCTCGGCCAATCCCTAAATAATATCCAATTTGGCCGGATTCTCCACCGCCGCCTCCGCGGCTAACACCATGTGACCCAAGAGTTAAGCTTCTGAAGCTAAAACTTATGTCTCAATAACTTGGCATATAGCTTCACCCACATAGGTATGGTAGCATGTCCACAAATGCTCCTCGTGCTACAAGTCGCTTTGGAAGTAAATCAAAATATCCTCGGGGATCACCACTCCCAATCCGTCCAAGTACAATAGGGACACTCAATTCCTCAAATCTTCAGGACAACAGGACATTATTTATTCCATTTGGCCTTACTATGAGCTCATAATGCCCTTACCGGATCCTGAATGCCATTTAGGCAAAGTCCCTGGCTGTTTGATTCCAAGTAGGTACTCGCATCATACACGAACTGCCGGAGTGTAACTCCACCAAAAGGTCCTAAATAATGTCTGAACCTGCCTGGGCTCAAGTCACAACGAACCCTCATCATCGTCTATCCAAGACGTGGCATCACCACCGTATCGACGGCGTGGCACTGGGTCCAACAGGACCCTCGATCCATCCGGTCCCTGCGACTGTGCCACCAGCTCTCTCAGCTCTACAGGCGGTATCCTATGAGGTGCTGTCGAGGGGGCGCGATTCATCGAACCACGCCAAACACAATCTCTATCTCCCTAATCGGCGGCATCATCAACATCTCAGGTGGAATCACGCCCGGGATCTCACGGGCAACAGGAATATCCTTGAGTCCCGGCGCCGCCGTAGGCTGTGGTGGCCCAGTTTCCCATGCAGCTTTTCTGGTGAATCCATTGTTTAGAACACCTATTGTCGGTGCGTCTGGCCCATTGTGCATCAAGGGGATGCTACAGATGGACCCTGTGAGTTATCTTCAGCTGTGTTGGCCTTCGGCTGTGTTTGCCGAAATTTTGAAAAGGTTTTTGGCCAAACCGAGCTTGGAAATGGATTTAGCACGGAAAAACGCTTGAAAACGGCTATTTGCTTGTTAAATTCTGAGTCCGGATGCCCAAAAACTGACTCCCGAAAGTTTTCGCTGAAATTCGGTGCATGGGAGGGGCCGTGGACCGCCGGCTGCCACGTGGCAGCCCATGATTGGCCGGTCCGCAGCGCGCGGTCCACAGAGCGCCGCGGCTGGGTGCACGGACCCGGCGCATGACACGTGGCGCCGCCTGATTGGCGGGCCCGTGAGGCGCGGTCTACAGAATTTGCGCGGCAGTGCATGGACCGGGGCGGGGGGACACGTGGCATCCCGCGGTTGGTCGGTGCACGCGGCGCGGTCCACGGAACCTTAATTGGTTGCGTGGACCGGGTGCACAGGACATGTGTCGTCACCCCATTCGCGGGCTCATGAGGCGCGGCGCACGGATCGGCGGACGGGCGCCTCGGGGCGCGTGCGTGGCAGGCGGCCAGGGCGGCGCCCTGCCCGCACGTGTGACCGCGACAGTGGCAGGGCCACGTGTCGCCCTGCCACTGGCGGGCGCCACCTACCCGCTTTGACCGCGGGGAGGGACACGTGGCGGCGTTTGGCGCGCCCCGCACAGCTGTTCGCTGTGCGGGACGCGTGTCGGGCGGGGAGGCGCGCGACGTGGCCGCCGCTGAGTAGCTCCGCCCGCTGTCGCCTGTTTGCTGGGCTACGTGGCCGCACGGGAAGAATTCGGGCGCGCACAGTGTTGGGCCAGGCCCAACACTGTAGCCGCCCGAAATCCCCCCTGCGCCCGAAAGTGGGGACTTATTGGGAATTCTTCCAATTGTTTTCTGCGGCCTATAAATAGCCCGAAACTCTTTCTCCTTCGTTTTTTTGGCACTTCCGAGCCTCAAACCGAAGGGAGTTCCTCACCAAAGTTGATCCTCACACTGTCAAGCTTCCATCTGCAGAGTTTGGGGATTTTTGGGAGCACGCTTTTCGAGATTCTCATTTTCTTGGCGCGGCACGACGCTCTCTCTTCGGTGTTTCTTCCGTCGCTCCTTGGTGTATGAGCACCCCCGACCTACTCCGACCATCTTTTCGAGCGTTTTCTTCGTTGCTGGATTCGTAACAGGTGAGGCTACGATTTTGGATTTCTCGCACATTTCACATTTCGTGTTTTTCGAGGTGTTTTCTCGTTCTCATTTGGACCCTTCTTGCTGTGAGTTTTTGGTGAGGACAGCAGCTTCTTTTGAAGAGATCTTCGCGCACAAATCTCGGATCAGGACGTGCTTATAGACTTTTTTCATCTACTCGACGCAAGGATCTTCGTGGTATTTTTTTTGGAATTTCCTGAGATCTTCCCGGAGGTATACATCTTCCTTTTTTTATCTGTGCAAGATTTTACAGTTATGTGGTTGTATGTCTTCGCGCGCCCGTGTTGTGGAATTTATATCTTGGCCTACGGATCTCCGATTTGGGCGTACAGGTACTTGTTTCGAAGCTATCGACGCGAAGAACGCCGAAATATTGTTATTGGAATTTATTGAGCACTTTCAGCAGGTGATATTTTGGCTTCTGTGCAGCTGAAATTCAGCATGTGATTTTTGGACAGATTTTTGGGGGATTGTGTATAATTGTAGCCTATGTTGAATCCAGGTGGGATTTGGACTGTACTGGATTTACTGGACAGTGAGTTGCTGTGTTGTTGGTATTATCAGCTGTAGGACTTGGACTGATCAGTGCATCAGGTGGGTGACCTCTTTTCAAGATCAGCGGACTGTGGACTAATTCTAACTTTAGGGACTTGCATATTTTAATGTTTGATGTACAGCATGCTAGAATGTGTGAATTGATGTTCCTGTTGTAGTTAGATGATCCTGTGATTATTTTTCTCCCCTAAGCTGTTGATTATTATTATGTTGCTCCCTACAAGCTGTTGTTTATTATTTATCTTGGAACTTGACCTAGCACCACTGCCATATGATGCATGTTCAGCCAGACTGTAGAAAACCTCAACTTGGGCTAGGTTTTATTGCTCTAGACATTCCCACATCACTTTTCTGTATATCACTCTGGACTTAGAGTTCTCCTCGCCCAAGTAGTGGGCCGAGAGGTCGGATTATTGTGGGATGCATTTACACTCGTTTCTGGGGACCGAGTGGAGTTGTTAGCAGTCTGTAGACCAGGTTTCTTTGGGAAAATGACTTGGGTTGTAGATTTGAGATCTTGAGAGCTATTTTGAGTGACAGTGAGTCTCGGCTGTGCAGTTTTCCAGCCTGTGTGTGAGACAGTGTTCCTTTGGTTTCAGTCGATCTTGTTGATCGAGGATTTGGATTATAGCCTGCATGAGCCACATTTGAGCTCGACAGAGATGCGCGGATACTTTCCTCGGTGGGGTCGCTCCCCTCGAGAGCCACTCCGGAGTTGGGCCTGTTCTTCTATCGCGACTTGTCGATGCAGTGTCCCTCTGGCTAGGCCAGTTAGTGGCAGTCACGGACGCCCTACGTAAGTCCGGTCCCCCGGGACGTGACGGCAGTAGGTAGGCGCAGGTTTGACTGGACCCTATGCGGCAGTCAGTTGAGATTGGGTGATTTGAGTCAAGAGCTAGTTGTAGCATCATGTTCTTTCTGTCCCACTTTTGAGCATCTAGATAGAGGCATAGTAGCTGTAGAGATTACTTTACCAGCTTTTCCCTTTCCGCACTGCATTGTTACTTTTTGCCTCTAGTAGACTTAGTGGGCAGACCGTCGGGCTTGTTGGCGGCACCCACTGAGAACTACTTGGGACGTAGTTCTCACACCCGTCGTGGTGTATTTTTCCCCAGGGACTTCTTCTTCTGCTCCAGTTCCTGCCGCACCTGTTGCTGACCCGACTGATCGAGGTAAGGGAGTCGCGAGATAGATCCCTACCAGTTGTCGCTTGAGAGTAGATGTACCTCCCTACTTTTTGAGAGTTCTTGTCGAGTGACCTTGTAGTGAGGATTGAGTTGTACTCTTCTTATTTTGAGAGATATTTGTATTTTGGTGAGGACTCTGGTTGTATATTTTGTTAGAGTTGTATTTATTTTATCCAGCTTTTACCTTATCAGCTCTGATATCTGTTTAGTGTAGATCTCTTTTGCAGGTTAGTCGCTACGTCTATACGGGGCTTCCCGTATGGGCGGCGGATCTGTTGGCGAGCCCGGGTCGTACTTTCGACCCGGGGCGTGACAGATTAGAGTGGTATCGGAGCCTAGGATGTAGGTCATTGCGGACTTAGAAACCCTAGGCTTGTGGTTGGACCCTAGGATGACTTACGTGAGAGCCGTAATCTTTTAGCGAGAGTCTTGATTGGGTTCCCAACTCTCCCAGTGGATGGGATGAGTGATCGGCATGTCTTCCTTCGGTGGCAACTATGTTGGCAGCAGACAACATAGTACTATGGGAAGGGGGACATGCCCTTTGACTTTCGCTAGATTGGGTCGTGTTTTGTTTGGGGTTCTGACTGTTTCTCTTCTTCCCTCAGGCGAGTGATGCCTCCGCGACGCACGATGTCGACGCGTTCGCAGCCTTCTTCCTCTGAGCCCGAGCCGGATGACTCGGGGCAGGGACAGCAGAGAGAGGTTTTGGAGCTTCATGCCCAGTTGGCACAGATGTCTGAGGCTGTTCAGCGCCAGGAGGAGACTTCTCAGCGTCAGGAGGAGACCTTGTGACGCCAGGAGGAGGCCTCGCAGCGCCAGGAGGAGGCTTCCCGACGCCAGGAGGAGGCCTTGGGTCGGATGATGCTTATGTTGGAGCAGTGGTCACAGCCTGTGGTAGCACCCCCTGAGAGTTCGCCTGTGCCCTCTTCGCCAGCTGCAGTGCCCCCTGTGATTCCGTCAGCACCAGCTGTTCCTGTCGAGCCGGTTTCCTGCAGACCACCGTCTGAGTCGTCGGGACCTTTTACTTCTTCTGAGCAGCATGCAGCGGTTGATCTCTTGATGAGGTTCCGTCGGTTCGATCCACCCCGTTTCTCTGGTCAGGGTGCTGAGCCATGGGAGGCCGAGACTTGGGTTACGGCCATGGAGCGTCACTTTGAGAGTTTATTCGTCGAGGATCGGTTTCGGGTCTTCTTGGCAGCGCATTATCTGGAGGGCAATGCCGAGGCTTGGTGGCGGCGGGTGCGGCCTGCTGGTCCGCCTGGGACACAGATTCTTCCTTGGGCGGAGTTCCGCAGACATCTTCTAGGGGCCTTCTTTCCTGAGAGTGTACGTCAGAGACTAGAGGAGCAGCTGAGGAATCTCCACCAGGGAGATAGTGTCACGCCCCGGGGCTCGAATCGCGCGGAAGAAGAGCCACCGATGCTCCTGATTCAGCCATATATTTTTTTTTTTTGTAAACCAATGCTCCCCGGTGCGTGTCCAGACCCGCCGCATACACAAATTCACTCTGCAAACGGGCAGAGTCTCCTTTGTATATGCACGGCGTCTCAAATACAAAATGTCTCACAAGGCGTAGCACATACAATCTCTAACCACATCAGTTGGGGTCTCGTTCACATACAACGAAACAACTCACATGATATTCTAGCATTCACTTAGAACATAGAGGCCGATGTTTTGAAAGGATAAATAATCACAAGGTTTTGAAAGCGGCATCCACACGATGCCATCGTTTTATGAAAGACCGTTTGAAAGCCACATAAATCCACAGGGGTTTGAAAACGGCACCCACCCGATGCCGATCTTTGTGAAAATAGTTCGCAAACACATAAATCCCACAAGGTTTGTAAAATTCGGTGCCCACATGACACCCACGTTTTAAAAGAAGTTTTCGCAAACGGTTTTCTTTGCTTTTCATTGTTTATAACGGCCAAGTAAGAAAGAATGCAACAATCATTCGTTTATTCAAAAAGGGAAAAGGCAACATCCACTTCGACCCCACGGGGGTGTCGCAATCCACAACTAGCTAGCATGAGTAATAAAAGAAAAGGGAAAGGAAAGTCACTGTATCTGAAGTCACTAAAAGCCAGAACAACACTCTTGCGGCCTCACCGGTGCCCTAGCACTCGACCCTGGACGAACCTGTCACGGAGTGGGAAGTCAGTGACTAGAATAAACATAATGAGCAAGAAAGCTATAATAAAGCAAACCACTGTAACCAGAGCAACCGTCACCCCTCATACACCGTCAACAACGAGCATGACCTGCACCAAACATAAACCGGGCACCCTCCCCGGACACCGCACCGGGCCCCTACCTCGGTGCCCCCTCTCTGCCGAGCACCTGCCTCGGCCGCCGAGCACCAACCTTGGCGTCACCGCTCATACCCTCCACCCATGAGGGCCCCCATTCCTAACGCCACCGTCGCGTGGGGTACACGGGTCAACGTACCACTTTTCCGGAAAAGCACACCCTTGCGGTGGCCAAACCGCTGGTGTGTGTGTAGCAAAACTTGAGCCTCAGATGATAAATCGAATGAAGTAAAAATCGGGGTCAGCATTGCTCATAAGGATAACTAGAAGGGAAAACACCTTTGCTCACGAAGAATAACTTTAAGAGAAAAACACCTTTGCTCATGAGAATTAACTTACGAGAAAACACCTTTGCTCACGAAGAGTAACTTAAAGAGAAAACACCTTTGCTCATGAGAATTAACTTATGAGAAACCACCTTTGCTCATGTCCGCCCTTACCCAATTAACCTTGGCGAAAGTACCCACCTTGTGTGTGTCGTCCGGTGTTCGGCACGTCCGTGATCGTGCGTCAGTCGCCAACAACGTCCTGCACTCCTGAAGGAACATGGGCAAGTCAAGACTAAGGATCCGAAACTCACACCGACTCCCAACAATGTGCGGCGGAGTTCCCCGCACGGCACCGGCCCGTGCGGCACACACTCCGCCTGGGCACAGCCACGCGGGGCACCAGCCCGCGCAGGCGCCCCTCCTGCGGGCGGCCCCGCGGTGCGGGGGCGACCCCGCGCGGCCCTAGCCCGCGGGGGCTCCCCACCTGCGGTCGGCCCCACGCGGCCAAGCGCCGCGCGGGTGCGCTGCCCGCGGTGCGGGGCGACCCCGCGCGGCACCAGCCCGCGCGGGCGCCCCACCTGCGGGCGGCCCCGCGCGGCCAAGCGCCGCGCGGGTGCGCTGCCCGCGGTGCGGGGCGACCCCGCGCGGCACCGGCCCGCGCGGGCGCCCTTCCTGCGGGCGGCCCCGCGCGGCCAAGCGCCGCGCGGGTGCGTTGCCCGCGGTGCGGGGGCGACACCGCGCGGCACCAGTCCGCGCGGGCGCCCCACCTGCGGGCGGCCCCGCGCGGCCAAGCGCCGCGCGGGTGCGCTGCCCGCGGTGCGGGGCGACCCCGCGCGGCACCGGCCCGCGCGGGCGCCCTTCCTGCGGGCGGCCCCGCGCGGCCAAGCGCCGCGCGGGTGCGTTGCCCGCGGTGCTGGGGCGACCCCGCGCGGCACCAGCCCGTGCGGGCGCCCACCTGCGGGCGGCACCGCGCGGCCAAGCGCCGCGCGGGTGCGCTGCCCGCGGTGCGGGGCGACCCCGCGCGGCACCGGCCCGCGCGGGCGCCCTTCCAGCGGGCGGCTCCGCACGGCCAAGCACCGCGCGGGTGCGTTGCCCGCGGTGCGGGGGCGACCCCGCGCGGCACCAGCCCTCGCGGGCGCCCCACCTGCGGGCGGCCCCGCGCGGCCAAGCGCCGCGCGGGTGCGCTGCCCGCGGTGCGGGGCGACCCCGCGAGGCACCGGCCCGCGCGGGCGCCCTTCCTGCGGGCGGCCCCGCGCGGCCAAGCGCCGCGCGGGTGCGCTGCCCGCGGTGCGGGGCGACCCCGCGCGGCACCAGCCCGCGCGGGCGCCCTACCTGCGGGCGGCCCCGCGCGGCCAAGCGCCGCGCAGGTGCGCTGCCCGCGGTGCGGGGCGACCCCGCGCGGCGCCGGCCCGCGCGGGCGCCCTTCCTGCGGGCGGCCCCGCGCGGCCAAGCGCCGCGCGGGAGCGTTGCCCGCGGTGCGGGGGCGACCCCGCGCTGGTGCCCCACCTGCGGGCGGCCCCGCGCGGCCAAGCGCCGCGCGGCCAAGCGCCGCGCGGGTGCGCTGCCCGCGGTGCGGGGGCGACCCCGCGCGGCCCTAGCTCGCGCGGGCGCCCCACCTGCGGGCGGCCCCGCGCGGCCAAGCGCCGCGCGTTGCTCGCCTGCGGGCGGTGCCCGCGCGGCGCGCCTGCCGCTCGGTGCCCCATCCGCAGGCGGCCCGCGCGGTATGTTCCCGCGTGGTGCCCGCCTGCGGGTGGTGCCCGCGCGACGTCCCTGCCGCGCGGCGCCCCGCCCGCGGCCGGCCCGGGGGCGGCGGCGGCCCTCCCCGCGAAAACTCCACCCCGAAACGCCAAACTAAGACCTAAAGGAAAAACTCACCTTCGATCCGCCGGAAAAAGAGAAGAAGAAGATCGTCCTATCGTTGCCCGGTT
>CM055065.1:38631932-38742127 GCA_029204045.2 Tillandsia leiboldiana
GATCCCACGAGCAAGAAACCTCTCTCCTTCTCCCGAAAGCCCCGCCGTCGGTTGTAACAAGAGCGAAAAAGGTTGGGTCCCGTTTTCTCTTTTTCCTCTCGTAGCGTCTCTTAAAAAACCCTAGCCGCCGAACGAAGGGACTTAAGAGGGAAAACCTAAAACCCTAGGTTCTCAAAGGAATAAAAGAGAAATATTAGGAACAGATACGGCGGCTAGAATTACCCCGAGCAACGTGCTGATCGTTCGCACGGATCCCGGGGCGCCTTAAAGGGGTCCAAACTTCAGAATTTTATTCTGGGAGAACCGGGGGTCGGAATCTGAAACTGATCGCGTCCCCGTTCTCCGTTTCGCGAGCCCTTCCGCCTAAAAATGTCCGCGAGCCCCGACGGACTTTCCGGAAAAACACCAAAAACTGTCCCACAGTCGGGCAGTCGTAAGAAAAGGGATAACGGGAAGGGTCACGGAAAAGCCAGGTCTTACACCACTAACCAATAAAAATAAGTTTCGTCCCCGAAACTTAACTCCCGCCTGCGGCGAAGGGGTCCGGGTAGCACTCCCTCATCTTTGATTCGGGTTCCCAAGTTGTCTCACGCTCTTCCTGATCGCTCCAAAGCGCCTTCACGTAGGGAAATGTCCGACCTCGTAGCTTTTCAGTCCTCCCGCGCTAGGGTCCGCACCGGCTCTTCCTCGCAGTTCAGGTTTTCTTTGAACTCGATTGCAGAGACGTCAAGAACTCACGACGGATTGGGGGATACTTCCGAAGCATGGATGCGCGGACACGACAAGAACTCGGTCGAGATTCGGTGGTAGGGCGAGGCGATGGGCCACGGGGCCGACGCACTCCAGAATCTCGAAAGGTCCTACGTATCGTGGGCTCAACTTGTCTCTCAACCCGAACCGTTTCACCCCTGATCGTCCCAACATATCGGGGATCGACAGCGTCTGCCGTACAATGCTTCGTACGGCGCCATCTGGATGCTCGCTTGGTAGCTGTTGTTATAAGCGAACTATGCAAGGGGTAGGTAGCACGACCATCCATCTCCCAAATCTAGTACGCACGCTCGAAGCATGTCCTCGAGTATCTGAATCACCCGCTCGGATTGCCCATCCGTCTGGGGGTGAAAGGCTGAGCTGAAGTGTAACTTGGCCCCTAGAGCTCGTCGTAGACTCTGCCAAAAGTCCGGACGAACCTTGTGCCTCGGCCCGAAGTAGTCGGTGTCGGCGTCCCGTGTAGCCTCCCCACTTACCGATGTATACATGGGTCAGTCGGTCGCGTGTCCAGGTCGTAACCCTTCGGTAATTCTAACCTCCGTCTTCACCGTTGGTTCAACTCCTTCTGGGTGGAAAGACGCTTAAGGCTTTGGTGGTCCGAGAATACGTTACAGTGGGCACCGGAGAGATAGCGCTTCCTCAGTCTTAGGGTGATGACGACTGCGGCAAGCTCCAGGTCGTGTGCCGGGTAATTCTATTTGCAGTCCTTGAGTTGCCTTGACGCATAGGCTACAACTCTTCCTTGCTGTTTCAGTACTCCTTCCGGTCCTGTTCGCGATGCATCGCGGCATACCTCGACGTCTTCCCGGGTGTTGGTAAGGCAAACGCGGGTGCTCTCGTTAACCGCTTCTCAAGCTCTCCAAACTTTCCCGGCATTGGGCCGTCCAAAAGAGCTTGACCCCTTTCCGGGTCGAGCGGTTCAAGGGGGGTACACGCTCTTTACAGGGTTTTCGTCTAATTCCGGCTAGTCGCCGCACGGGCGCAAGCCCCCATCCTGTTCCCGTACCAGTAGGTCGGCCGTGCATCCAGACGGTGCCTTCGGCCCTTTACTTTTCGCTACTAAGTGCATGGTCCCTAAGTAGGAAAGAAATAAAAGAACGCGCGCCTAAATAGGTCGAGGCCTAGTTCGGTTGGTTTCGGACGAAAGAAAAGGAAAGGAACCTAAAAAAAAAATCTGAGGACTACACCAACGGTGAGTCCCCACAACCCTTTCAAAGGCGCTCGCCCCTCCCAAAATGTCCCGGGGAAAAGAAAAAGGAAAAAAACAAAGCTAATACTAATGACGAGATATAACCAAAGCACACAATCAACTAGAAGGATGGTATATCCCAAAAGACCTGGGGGGTTAGACGGGGTCAGGCAGGGACGGGTTACTCTGGTTCGACGGGTGCGCTCAACTGGAAAAACAAAAAAAAAGTGGTTTAAATATTACCTATCGTCACTCAGTCCGGGACGTTGCGTCATCTGCTGGGGCGGCTGGGGTAGTCTGCCCACAACCCCTGGGCCAGCGTCGCACTGCGTGGTAGGGCAGGGTTCTGGTATCGTACGAGTCCGCCAACCGCGAGCCGTCGGGTTGGTCCCTCAGTGGGTCGGGGGCTGCGGTATCCTCTTGTCCTTCCGGTTGTGGCGTTGCGGCTGTAGCGGCCTGTTCTTGAGGGCACGAAGCGCGGGTGTGATCTGGTTTGCCGCAACCATTGCAGTGGGAGTACCTCCAAAGGCAGTTTGTCACTCGATGCGCCTTTCCGCAGATGACGCAGGGCCCTTGCAGCGATTCCGGGGTTCCTGTTGGCACCTGCCCACCCTTCCTTGCTTTCTCCGGGCGTTGGTTCGCCCGGTTCTTTGGATTGGGGCTCCCCTGCAGGGCGGCGGTGGTGGCTTTCTCTGCTTCGATAGGTCCCGGCGCCGGGGGCCTAGTGACGGCTGGCTTCTGGGGGCACGTGTAACGCGTGTGACCCGGTTTACCACACCGGAAACAGTGATCATCCCGCCAGGGGCAGCCCATCATTCGATGTGCACCGCCACAAATGATGCACGGCTTCAATGGGCCGGGCCCCTCCTTCTTCGTTGGTCCAGACTTCGGTCCTACCTTCGGGCGTTTGGTCGCCCGGCTCGTCAGATAGGGGTCCTCCGCCGGGTCAGGGTAGGGGCACCCCTGCCGGGCGTACTCTTGCTCCGCACGCATGGCCAAATTGACCGCATCATGATAGGTGGGAAAACCCGCTGGTGGCATCCCGCGAGGGGTACTGTCCCATGTGCCGTGCTGAAAGTGGTCGACGCTCTCAAGCTCCCGCGTCAGCATGCACAGACGCTCCGTGAGAGTCAGCAGCTGCCCTGCCACATCGCGCAGCTGGTTGCGCAGCAAGCGGTTCGCTCCGGCTGCGGCGTCCATTTCCGTCGGTCGTTGCTCACTGAGTCGGACTGCTATCTGCGTACATAATGAAAGCATACCGATCGTCACAAAACATAGAGACTTAAACTGACAGGGTAACCTGGCTCCCAAAGGGTTCTACTTAATCTCTACCCTCCCCCACGCACACTCGTGTTCTATTTATTTATCCCGTGTTCACTTTATTACTCAGTAGCCAGAGTATTGCGCCCCGTGGATGTTAGGCCCCGACTGTTGTGGTTAAAGTTTACCGCTCTGATACCATCTTAATCTGTCACGCCCCGGGGCTCGAATCGCGCGGAAGAAGAGCCACCGATGCTCCTGATTCAGCCATATATTTTTTTTTTTGTAAACCAATGCTCCCCGGTGCGTGTCCAGACCCGCCGCATACACAAATTCACTCTGCAAACGGGCAGAGTCTCCTTTGTATATGCACGGCGTCTCAAATACAAAATGTCTCACAAGGCGTAGCACATACAATCTCTAACCACATCAGTTGGGGTCTCGTTCACATACAACCAAACAACTCACATGATATTCTAGCATTCACTTAGAACATAGAGGCCGATGTTTTGAAAGGATAAATAATCACAAGGTTTTGAAAGCGGCATCCACACGATGCCATCGTTTTATGAAAGACCGTTTGAAAGCCACATAAATCCACAGGGGTTTGAAAACGGCACCCACCCGATGCCGATCTTTGTGAAAACAGTTCGCAAACACATAAATCCCACAAGGTTTGTAAAATTCGGTGCCCACACGACACCCACGTTTTAAAAGTAGTTTTCGCATACGGTTTTCTTTGCTTTTCATTGTTTAAAACGGCCAAGTAAGAAAGAATGCAACAATCATTTGTTTATTCAAAAAGGGAAAAGGCAACATCCACTTCGACCCCACGGGGGTGTCGCAATCCACAACTAGATAGCATGAGTAATAAAAGAAAAGGGAAAGGAAAGTCACTGCATCTGAAGTCACTAAAAGCCAGAACAGCACTCTCGCGGCCTCACCGGTGCCCTAGCACTCGCCCCTGGACGAACCTGTCACGGAGTGGGAAGTCAGTGACTAGAATAAACATAATGAGCAAGAAAGCTATAATAAAGCAAACCACTGTAACCAGAGCAACCGTCACCCCTCATACACCGTCAACAACGAGCAAGACCTGCACCAAACATAAACCGGGCACCCTCCCCGGACACCGCACCGGGCCCCTACCACGGTGCCCCCTCTCTGCCGAGCACCTGCCTCGGCCGCCGAGCACCAACCTCGGCGTCACCGCTCACACCCTCCACCCATGAGGGCCTCCATTCCTAACGCCACCGTCGCGTGGGGTACACGGGTCAACGTACCACTTTTCCGGAAAAACACACCCTTGCGGTGGCCAAACCGCTGGTATGCGTGTAGCAAAACTTGAGCCTCAGATGATAAATCAAATGAAGTAAAAATCGGGGTCAGCATTGCTCATAAGGATAACTAGAAGGGAAAACACCTTTGCTCACGAAGAATAACTTTAAGAGAAAAACACCTTTGCTCATGAGAATTAACTTACGAGAAAACACCTTTGCTCACGAAGAGTAACTTAAAGAGAAAACACCTTTGCTCATGAGAATTAACTTACGAGAAACCACCTTTGCTCATGTCCGCCCTTACCCAATTAACCTTGGCGAAAGTACCCACCTTGTGTGTGTCGTCCGGTGTTCGGCACGTCCGTGATCGTGCGTCAGTCGCCAACAACGTCCTGCACTCCTGAAGGAACATGGGCAAGTCAAGAATAAGGATCCGAAACTCACACCGACTCCCAACAATGTGCGGCGGAGTTCCCCGCACGGCACCGGCCCGTGCGGCGCACACTCCGCCTGGGCACAGCCCCGCGCGGCACCAGCCCGCGCAGGCGCCCCTCCTGCGGGCGGCCCCGCGGTGCGGGGGCGACCCCGCGCGGCACTAGCCTGCGCGGGCGGCCCCGCGGTGCGGGGGCGACCCCGCGCGGCCCTAGCCCGCGCGGGCGCCCCACCTGCGGCCGGCCCCGCGCGGCCAAGCGCCGCGCGGGTGCGCTGCCCGCGGTGCGGGGCGACCCCGCGCGGCACCAGCCCGCGCGGGCGCCCCACCTGCGGCCGGCCCCGCGCGGCCAAGCGCCGCGCGGGTGCGCTGCCCGCGATGCGGGGCGACCCCGCGCGGCACCGTCCCGCGCGGGCGCCCTTCCTGCGGGCGGCCCCGCGCGGCCAAGCACCGCGCGGGTGCATTGCCCGCGGTGCGGGGGCGACCCCGCGCGGCACCAGCCCGCGCGGGCGCCCCACCTGCGGGCGGCCCCGCGCGGCCAAGCGTCGCGCGGGTGCGCTGCCCGCGGTGCGGGGCGACCCCGCGCGGCACCGGCCCGCGCGAGCGCCCTTCCTGCGGGCGGCCCCGCGCGGCCAAGCGCCGCGCGGGTGCGTTGCCCGCGGTGCGGGGGCGACCCCGCGTGGCACCAGCCCGCGCGGGCGCCCCACCTGCGGGCGGCCCCGCGCGGCCAAGTGCCGCGCGGGTGCGCTGCCCGCGGTGCGGGGCGACCCCGCGCGGCACCGGCCCGCTGGGCGCCCTTCCTGCGGGCGGCCCCCTGCGGCCAAGCGCCGCGCGGGTGCGCTGCCCGCGGTGCGGGGCGACCCCGCGCGGCACCAGCCCGCGCGGGCGCCCCACCTGCGGGCGGCCCCGCACGGTCAAGCGCCGCGCGGGTGCGCGGCCCGCGGTGCGGGGCGACCCCGCGCGGCACCGGCCGGCGCGGGCGCCCTTCCTGCGGGCGGCCCCGCGCGGCCAAGCGCCGCGCGGGTGCGTTGCCCGCGGTGCGGGGGCGACCCCGCGCGGCCCTAGCCCGCGCGGGCGCCCCACCTGCGGGCGGCCCCGCGCGGCCAAGCGCCGCGCGGGTGCGCTGCCCGCGGTGCGGGGGCGACCCCGCGCGGCCCTAGCCCGCGCGGGCGCCCCACCAGCGGGCGGCCCCGCGTGGCCAAGCACCGCGCGGTGCTCGCCTGCGGGCGGTGCCCGCGCGGCGCGCCTGCCGCGCGGTGCCCCATCCGCAGGCGGCCCGCGCGGTATGTGCCCGCGTGGTGCCCGCCTGCGGGTGGTGCCCGCGCGACGTCCCTGCCGCGCGGCGCCCCGCCCGCGGCCGGCCCGGCGGCGGCGGCTGCGGCCCTCCCCGCGAAAACTCCACCCCGAAACGCCAAACTAAGACCTAAAGGAAAAACTCACCTTCGATCCGCCGGAAAAAGAGAAGAAGAAGATCGTCCTATCGTTGCCCGGTGGATCCCACGAGCAAGAAACCTCTGTCCTTCTCCCGAAAGCCCCGCCGTCGGTCTTAACAAGGGCGAAAAAGGTTGGGTCCCGTTTTCTCTTTTTCCTCTCGTAGCGTCTCTTAAAAAACCCTAGCCACCGAACGAAGGAACTTAAGAGGGAAAACCTAAAACCCTAGGTTCTCAAAGGAATAAAAGAGAAATATTAGGAACAGATCCAGCGGCTAGAATTACCCCGAGCAACGTGCCGATCGTTCGCACGGATCCCGGGGCGCCTTAAAGGGGTCCGAACTTCAGAATTTTATTCTGGGAGAACCGGGGGTCGGAATCTGAAATCGATCGCGTCCCCGTTCTCCGTTTCGCGAGCCCTTCCGCCTAGAAATGTTCACGAGCCCCGACGGACTTTCCAGAAAAACACCAAAAATTGTCCCATAGTCGGGCAGTCGTAAGAAAAGGGATAACGGGAAGGGTCACGGAAAAGCCAGGTCTTACAGATAGGCCCGTGCATGTGTACATAGCTAACTTCAATCAGCTGTTGGCTAGTATGCCTCACGTGGCCAGGGATGAGGCTCACCAGGTTTACATGTTTGAGCGGGGGCTGCGCCGGGACATTTATCAGCTTGTTCGCTCCCGCAGATTGCAGACATTAGAGGCCTCGATGGAGCAGGCGTTATATGTTGAGTCTGGAGAGGTAGTTATGGATGAGGTGGCTCCAGCCCCCGTAGGGACTCCTGGGGCGAAGCGCCCGGCGCCGGTGGATGAGGGGCAGTCGAGTAGGCAGGGACCCCCGACACCCCCACGATTCCATCCTCAGGGTCGTGGACGCCAGGGGCGCCAGAGATCTGGATCATCTCATGAGTCTTCGCAGCAGCGTCGACCGCCTCGACCACAGCAGTCATCTCAGCAGCAGCAGACTTCGCGGCAGCCCCGTCAGGAGCGATGTGTCTTTTGTGGAGGGCCGCACTTACCGATGCATTGTCAGCAGAGACACGGCCGTTGTTTCCGTTGTGGACAGGCCGGTCACATTCAGAGTTCATGCCCCAGGGCAGGTCATCCAGCTCCTTCCGCGGCCTCAGCACCTTCTGTTCCTCACATGACAGCAGGGCCTTCTGTGGCCTATGGTAGGCCTGATCAGGCTTCTTCCTCTTCGCGACAGTCAGAGCGACGTCCCCCGGCGCCGAGCGGGCGAGTCTATGCCGCCCAGGTTGAGAATGCTTCAGCAGCCGATCATGTCGTCGCAGGTACTATTTTGATTTCTGCAGTTCGTACTCATGCTCTTTTTGATACTGGTGAATCGCATTCATTTATTAGTAGAGCATTTGCATCCCTACATGGTATAGAGGTAGTTTCATTATCGCATGCATTAGAGGTTCAGATTCCAGACCATGTCTTGCATGTCGAGGAGTGTTGTAGGGATTGCCCTGTACAGTTGCGACCCTGGGTCCTGCCGGCATACTTGCTCGTCTTGCGGCAGCTCCAGGATTTCGACGTGGTACTTGGCATGGATTGCTTAGCTCGGTATTTCGCCACCATTGACTGCAGAGAGAGGACGGTGACCCTCCGCGAGCCTGGACAGGAGGAGTTCATTTACAGAGGCTGCCAGAGTACCTTATTTGCCATGACTATTTCTTCGGCGAGAGCCCGGCGGATGATGAGTAGGGGTTGTACCGCCTTCCTGGCGACGATTGTGGAGGTGCCTACGGCGGCACTGGGACTCGAGGATATCCCTATTGTCCGCGAGTTCCCAGATGTGTTTCCCTCAGAGTTGTCGACCATGCCGCCGGAGAGGGAGATTGAGTTTGTGATTGATGTGGTTCCAGGAACCGCACCTATCTCGAAGGCACCCTATAGGATGGCCCCTGCCGAGCTGAGAGAGCTGAAGGCCCAGTTGCAGGACTTGATGGATGTGGGCTTTGTGAGGCCCAGTGTATCTCCGTGGGGAGCGCCAGTTTTATTTGTGAAGAAGAAGGATGGGTCGCTTCGATTATGTGTCGACTACAGAGAGCTGAATAAAGTTACCATCCGGAACAAGTACCCCCTTCCACGGATTGATGATCTGTTTGATCAGTTGCAGGGAGCGTCTGTGTTCTCCAAGATTGATCTCCAGTCAGGTTACCACCAGCTGAGGGTGAGGGCCGAGGACATCTCCAAGACGGCTTTTAGATCCCGGTACGGGCATTATGAGTTTACAGTTATGCCTTTTGGATTAACTAATGCCCCTGCAGCATTCATGGATTTAATGAACCGGGTATTTCAGCCGTACTTGGATCGGTTTGTCGTTGTGTTTATTGACGACATTCTGATTTACTCCCGGAGTGATTTGGAGCATGAGGAGCACTTGAGGATAGTGCTGCAGCTTCTGCGAGAGAAGAAGCTGTATGCCAAGTTTAAGAAGTGCGAATTTTGGCTTCGGGAGGTCGCTTTTCTAGGCCATGTTGTATCAGCCATAGGAGTGGCAGTAGACCCGACGAAGATTGATGCTGTTCGGGATTGGCCTAGACCGACGACGGTTACTGAGGTCCGTAGCTTTTTGGGTTTAGCAGGTTACTACCGTCGCTTTGTAGAGGGCTTTGCGAAGCTCTCTACTCCCCTTACCAGTTTGACCAGGAAGGGGATAAGGTTTGTTTGGACTGAGCGGTGCCAGGAAAGTTTTGAGGAACTGAAGAGGAGATTGATCTCGGCACCAGTTTTAGCACTACCTGTGATGGGCGATGGATTTGTGATATATAGTGACGCCTCCCACAGTGGTTTGGGATGTGTTTTGATGCAGCATGGTAGGGTAATTGCTTATGCTTCACGGCAATTAAAGGATTATGAGAAGAATTACCCTACTCATGACTTGGAGCTTGCAACCGTGGTGTTCGTGCTGAAGTTGTGGCGACATTACCTCTACGGGGATCATTGTGAGATTTACACTGATCATAAGAGCTTGAAGTACCTGTTCACACAAAAGGAGCTGAATTTGAGGCAACGCCGGTGGTTGGAGTTGCTAAAGGACTATGATGTGAGTATTCTTTATCACCCCGGCAAGGCCAATGTAGTGGCAGATGCTTTGAGTAGGAGGTCAGCGCAGAGCTTGAGCATGTTGATCACCCAGCAGGCACCGCTTGTGGAGCAGATGAGGCGCTTACAGATTGAGGTTGTATCCCCTGGGGTCTCTGCTAGACTCATGTCTATGGTCTTGCAGCCCACTCTGTTGGAGAGGATTAGAGAGACACAGAGTGAGGACCCCCACTTGACTCGGATTAGATCGCAGATTCAGGCTGATCAGTTAGGGGATTTTGCAGTGGATAACTCGGGAGTACTACGGTACAGGGACCGAGTGTGTGTGCCTATGGACACCGAGCTCAGAGATCAGATTTTGAGAGAGGCCCATTATACGCCTTATACCATTCATCCTGGTGCTACTAAGATGTATAAGGACCTCAAGGCACATTTTTGGTGGCCCGGAATGAAGCGGGATATTGGAAGATTTGTGGCTCATTGTTTAACTTGTCAGCAAATGAAGGCAGAGCATCGGGTTCCTGCTGGCAAGTTACAGAGTCTTCCAATTCCTGAGTGGAAGTGGGACCACATCACCATGGATTTCGTCACTGGACTGCCGAGGGCGCAGAGTGGGGCCGATGCGATTTGGGTTATCGTGGATAGACTCACCAAGTCTGCACACTTTTTGCCTGTACAGATGACTTTGCCGTTGGAGCGACTTGCGCAGTTATACTTGGATGAGATAGTGAGACTGCACGGTATACCCACCTCGATTGTATCAGATAGGGACCCGAGGTTCGTATCACACTTCTGGGGGAGTCTTCAGTCAGCCTTGGGGACCCAGCTCCGTTTTAGCACAGCATTCCACCCACAGATCGATGGACAGTCTGAGCGCACCATACAGACCCTTGAGGACATGTTGAGAGCGTGCGTTATGGATTTTGGAGGAGGGTGGTACCGGCACTTAGCATTGGTTGAGTTTGCGTACAACAACAGCTATCAAGCGAGCATCCAGATGGCTCCGTTTGAGGCGTTGTATGGACGCAAGTGTCGGTCACCCCTGTATTGGAGTGACGTGGGTGAGAGGAGGACTTTGGGACCGGACTTACTGTTGGAGGCAGAAGAGAAAGTCAGATTGGTTCGCCGACATCTTGAGATAGCCCAGAGTCGCCAGAGGAGCTACGCTGATACTCGGCGGCGAGACCTTGAGTTTCAGGTTGGTGATCATGTCTTTTTGAAGGTCTCGCCTTCGAAAGGGGTCAGGAGATTTGGAGTTCGGGGAAAGCTCAGTCCCCGCTTTATTGGACCCTTTGAGGTACTTGAGAGGATTGGCCCTGTGGCTTATAGAGTTGCTCTTCCACCCCGCCTGGCCGGAGTTCATGACGTCTTCCACGTCTCAGCTTTGAGGAGATATGTTTTCGACCCCTCGCACGTGATCGACTTCACTTCTTTGGAGATTAGAGAGGATCTTGGTTACGAGGAGCGCCCGTTGTGAATTCTCGCTCGAGAGGTGAGAGAGTTGCGCAACCGGGCCATACCTTATGTGAAGGTTTTGTGGAGCAATCACGAGGAGCGGGAGGCTACTTGGGAGCTGGAGACGGTGATGCGGGATACCTATCCTTTCCTGTTCGAGACTTCTGGTTGAGGTACGTCTGTTGTTTCTTGTTTCGGGGACGAAACTCCCTTTTAGTGGGGGAGGATGTGGTGGCCCAGTTTCCCATGCAGCTTTTCTGGTGAATCCATTGTTTAGAACACCTATTGTCGGTGCGTTTGGCCCATTGTGCATCAAGGGGATGCTACAGATGGACCCTGTGAGTTATCTTCAGCTGTGTTGGCCTTCGGCTGTGTTTGCTGAAATTTTGAAAAGGTTCTTGGCCAAACCGAGCTTGGAAATGGATTCAGCGCGGAAAAATGCTTGAAAACGGCTATTTGCTTGTTAAATTCTGAGTCCGGATGCCCAAAAACGGACTCCCGAAAGTTTTCGTTGAAATTCGGTGCATGGGAGGGGCCGTGGACCGCCGGCTGCCACGTGGCAGCCCATGATTGGCCGGTTTCCTGTTCGAGACTTCTGGTTGAGGTACGTCTGTTGTTTCTTGTTTCGGGGACGAAACTCCCTTTTAGTGGGGGAGGATGTGGTGGCCCAGTTTCCCATGCAGCTTTTCTGGTGAATCCATTGTTTAGAACACCTATTGTCGGTGCGTTTGGCCCATTGTGCATCAAGGGGATGCTACAGATGGACCCTGTGAGTTATCTTCAGCTGTGTTGGCCTTCGGCTGTGTTTGCTGAAATTTTGAAAAGGTTTTTGGCCAAACCGAGCTTGGAAATGGATTCAGCGCGGAAAAATGCTTGAAAACGGCTATTTGCTTGTTAAATTCTGAGTCCGGATGCCCAAAAACGGACTCCCGAAAGTTTTCGTTGAAATTCGGTGCATGGGAGGGGCCGTGGACCGCCGGCTGCCACGTGGCAGCCCATGATTGGCCGGTCCGCAGCGCGCGGTCCACAGAGCGCCGCGGCTGGGTGCACGGACCCGGCGCATGACACGTGGCGCCGCCTGATTGGCGGGCCCGTGAGGCGCGGTCTACAGAATTTGCGCGGCGGTGCATGGACCGGGGCGGGGGGACACGTGGCATCCCGCGGTTGGTCGGTGCACGCGGCGCGGTCCACGGAACCTTAATTGGTTGCGTGGACCGGTGCACAGGACACGTGTCGTCACCCCATTCGCGGGCTCACGAGGCGCGGCGCACGGATCGGTGGACGGGTGCCTCGGGGCGCGTGCGTGGCAGGCGGCCAGGGCGGCGCCCTGCCCGCACGTGTGACCGCGACAGTGGCAGGGCCACGTGTCGCCCTGCCACTGGCGGGCGCCACCTACCCGATTTGACCGCGGGGAGGGACACGTGGCGGCGTTTGGCGCGCCCAGCACAGCTGTTCGCTGTGCGGGACGCGTGTCGGGCGGGGAGGCGCGCGACGTGGCCGCCGCTGAGTAGCTCCGCCCGCTGCCGCCTGTTTGCTGGGCTACGTGGCCGCACGGGAAGAATTCGGGCGCGCACAGTGTTGGGCCAGGCCCAACACTGTAGCCACCCGAAATCCCCCCTGTGCCCGAAAGTGGGGACTTATTGGGAATTCTTCCAATTGTTTTCTGCGGCCTATAAATAGCCCGAAACTCTTTCTCCTTCGTTTTTTTGGCACTTCTGAGCCTCAAACCGAAGGGAGTTCTACACCAAAGTTGATCCTCATGCTGTCAAGCTTCCATCTGCAGAGTTTGGGGATTTTTGGGAGCACGCTTTTCGAGATTCTCATTTTCTTGGCGCGGCGCGACGCTCTCTCTTCGGTGTTTCTTCCGTCGCTCCTCGGTGTATGAGCTCCCCCGACCTACTCCCACCATCTTTTCGAGCGTTTTCTTCGCTGCTGGATTCCTAACAGGTGAGGCTACGATTTTGGGTTTCTCGAACATTTTCAGATTTCACGTTTTTCGAGGTGTTTTCTCGTGCTCATTTGGACCCTTCTTGCTGTGAGTTTTTGGTGAGGACAGCAGCTTCTTTTGAAGAGATCTTCGCACACAAATCTCGGATCAGGACGTGCTTATAGACTTTTTTCATCTACTTGACGCAAGGATCATCGTGGTATTTTTTTTGGAATTTCCTGAGATCTTCCCGGAGGTATACATCTTCCTTTTTTTATCTGTGCAAGATTTTACAGTTATGTGGTTGTATGTCTTCGAGCGCCCGTGTTGTGGAATTTATATCTTGGCCTACGGAACTCCGATTTGGGCGTGCAGGTACTTGTTTCGAAGCTATCGACGCGAAGAACTCCGGAATATTTTTATTGGAATTTATTGAGCAATTTCAGCAGGTGATATTTTGGCTTCTGTGCAGCTGAAATTCAGCATGTGATTTTTGGACAGATTTTTGGGGGATTGTGTATAATTGTAGCCTATGTTGAATCCAGGTGGGATTTGGACTGTACTGGATTTACTGGACAGTGAGTTGCTGTGTTGTTGGTATTATCAGCTGTAGGACTTGGACTGATCAGCGCATCAGGTGGGTGACCTCTTTTCAAGATCAGCGGACTGTGGACTAATTCTAACTTTAGGGACTTGCATATTTTAATGTTTGATGTCCAGCATGCTAGAATGTGTGAATTGATGTTCCTGTTGTAGTTAGATGATCCTGTGATTATTTTTCTCCCCTAAGCTGTTGATTATTATTATGTTGCTCCCTACAAGCTGTTGTTTATTATTTATCTTGGAACTTGACCTAGCACCACTGCCATATGATGCATGTTCAGCCAGACTGTAGAAAACCTCAACTTGGGCTAGGTTTTATTGCTCTAGACATTCCCACATCACTTTTCTGTATATCACTCTGGACTTAGAGTTCTCCTCGCCCAAGTAGTGGGCCGAGAGGTCGGATTATTGTGGGATGCATTTACACTCGTGTCTGGGGACCGAGTGGAGTTGTTAGCAGTCTGTAGACCAGGTTTCTTTGGGAAAGTGACTTGGGTTGTAGATTTGAGATCATGAGAGCTATTTTGAGTGACAGTGAGTCTCGGCTGTGTAGTTTTCCAGCCTGTGTGTGAGACAGTGTTCCTTTGGTTTCAGTCGATCTTGTTGATCGAGGATTTGGATTATAGCCTGCATGAGCCACATTTGAGCTCGACAGAGATGCGCGGATACTTTCCTCGGTGGGGTCGCTCCCCTCGAGAGCCACTCCGGAGTTGGGCCTGTTCTTCTATCGCGACTTGTCGACGCAGTGTCCCTCTGGCTGGGCCAGTTAGTGGCAGTCACGGACGCCCTACGTAAGTCCGGTCCCCCGGGACGTGACGGCAGTAGGTAGGCGCAGGTTTGACTGGACCCTATGCGGCAGTCAGTTGAGATTGGGTGATTTGAGTCGAGAGCTAGTTGTAGCATCATGTTCTTTCTGTCCCACTTTTGAGCATCTAGATAGAGGCATAGTAGCTGTAGAGATTACTTTACCAGCTTTTCCCTTTCCGCACTGCATTGTTACTTTTTGCCTCTAGTAGACTTAGTGGGCAGACCGTCGGGCTTGTTGGCGGCACCCACTGAGAACTACTTGGGACGTAGTTCTCACACCCGTCGTGGTGTATTTTTCCCCAGGGACTTCTTCTTCTGCTCCAGTTCCTGCCGCACCTGTTGCTGACCCGACTGAACGAGGTAAGGGAGTCGCGAGATAGATCCCTACCAGTTGTCGCTTGAGAGTAGATGTACCTCCCTACTTTTTGAGAGTTCTTGTCGAGTGACCTTGTAGTGAGGATTGAGTTGTACTCTTCTTATTTTGAGAGATATTTGTATTTTGGTGAGGACTCTGGTTGTATATTTTGTTAGAGTTGTATTTATTTTATCCAGCTTTTACCTTATCAGCTCTGATATCTGTTTAGTGTAGATCTCTTTTGCAGGTTAGTCGCTACGTCTATACGGGGCTTCCCGTATGGGCGGCGGATCTGTTGGCGAGCCCGGGTCGTAGTTTCGACCCGGGGCGTGACATAGGCACCCCCCCCCCCCCCCTCCCTGCACTGCACTGTCGCTGTGACCTGTGTGCTCTAACGGTCTCAACAAACAAGCCTCCCTTCCCTGCCTCGCGAAGGCCATAGCCTTCTCTCTCCGCAGTCAAACATCGTGTGGCGCTGTGCCAACCAATCCCAAGCACTGGGTCAAAACACCGAGCTGACACAAGTACCAATAAGTCTGCCGATATAACTCGAGGTCTCAACTGCACTGGACATGATCCACAAGCCTCTTCCACATGCACCACACCAACAGGAACCTGTACCTCTAGAGCACATGGTAACAAATCTGCCTCCGGTCCATACCAGACCGCAACATGCTCTAACTCTGACTGCCGTGATGAAATCACACCTGCGGCACTCGATCCACTATCATGGCGCCCTCCAACCGGGCGACACCGACTAATCCGCTTGACGCAAGTGGTCGCCGCATAGTTTGCCTGAAACTCAAGACTATCCATAAAGAGAGCACGATCTCTGCCTTTGCTCACACTGGGCGACGAAAAGGTCCTCCGCAGATAACAAAGTCATGCTACCGCTGCGCTACTCTGATAAAGATGCCGATGGTGCCATCGGGGTCCACCCGACCCCTGACATCTCAGGAAATCCATTATTGCAACCATCATAGGACAAAGCACAATTAATCCATGCAATTCCTTATACAATTATCCTTACTAAGCTCACCCCTCAACCGCATATATCGTACCCCAAACATGTAGGTTATCAATCACAAAGGGTAACATTCCCATGGGTAAGATTTACATAATCCGTCCGCAAGGGTATCCACCATCCGGGAAAGGAGAACGAAAATGCCTCTACCGGCCGATCAGTCCTCCAACATCTAGCGCCAAGCACCTCTATCCAAAACTCGCCTCTGGCGGCAGATCCCTATCCAAAGGAACTGCAACGCCACACTCCACACGAAATGCCTACTCCATCAAGGCATCCAAAATCCAAAATGGAGGAATCAAATAAACTGAAAGATACCCGAGCACAATCCACTCCCAGCCACACAAATCCTATGCGTCCCGCCCCTCGAAACCTGGAGCGCGTAGTCCAACCACTACACTAACTCTTAACCCCTCACAGAACAAGACCCTGCCTCCAAAGGCCCCATACTCAATCTCACAAATCGGGGTGACTCATCAGCCAAAATCGGCTCGCTCTCTCAATGCAATCCCACAGCTTATCAACTGTCAGCTATCCACTCCGCCTCGGTGCCTCACCCATTGGCACGGAGGGGCCACTCACTAGTCCGACAACGGTGCCACTGCGTTGATCCGACGACTGTGTCACCGCGCTGCTCCGACAACTGTGTCACTGCTCCGACAACTGTGTCACCGCGCTGCTCCGACAACTGTGCCACTGCGCCGCTCCGACAACTGTGTCACTGCGCTGCTCCGACAACTGTGTCACTGCGCTGCTCCGACAACTGTGCCACTGCGCGACAACTGTGCCACTGCGCTGCTCCGACAACTGTGTCACTGCTCCGCTCCGACAACTGTGCCACTGCGCTGCTTCGACGACTGTGTCACTGCTCCGACAACTGTGTCACTGCGCTGCTCCGACAACTGTGTCACTGCTCCGACAACTGTGTCACTGCGCTGCTCCGACAACTGTGTCACTGCTCCGACAACTGTGTCACTGCGCTGCTCCGACAACTGTGACACTGCTCCGACAACTGTGTCACTGCGCTGCTCCGACAACTGTGCCACTGCGCTGCTCCGACAACTGTGTCACCGCTCCGACAACTGTGTCAATGCGCTGCTCCGACAACTGTGTCACTGCTCCGACAACTGTGTCACTGCGCTGCTTCGACAACTGTGTCACTGCTCCGACAACTGTGTCACTGCGCTGCTCCGACAACTGTGTCACTGCTCCGACAACTGTGTCACTGCGCTGCTCCGACAACTGTGCCACTGCGCTGCTCCGACAACTGTGTCACTGCGCTGCTCCGACAACTGTGCCAGCCAGACCAGCGGCTCACTCTGCCGCTGATATACCTCAAACAATCCTGCCATCGGGGCCTGGAGCTCTTTAACCTCAATCTGGGTATCCGGCCCCAAAATAATCCGCTCAAGCTCCACTGCTGCGACGAGTGCCCAACAATCCGCACAAGGCGTCGGGGAGACACCGCTCACGCCGGCCAACTGCACCACAGCACAAAACAAAGCTCGACCCAATCCGGCGAGAGTCTAAAGCATGTCAACCGTTCCACCGCATTATGTTGTCTGCAGCCAACATAATTGCTTAGGAGAATAAACATGCCAATCACCCATCCCATCACTTGGGAGAGGTATAAAACTCAATCAGGACTCTCGCTAAAAGTCACGACTCTCACGAAGTCATCCTAGGGTCCAACCACAAGCCTAGGGTTTCTACGGTCCCAACTGACCTATCCCTAAGCTCTGATACCAACCTAATCTGTCACGCCCCGGGGTCGATACCGCGACCCGGGCTCGCCAACAGATCCGCCACCTATGTAAAATCCCACATAGGCGAAGCGTCTAACCTGCAAAAGATAGTGCTATAGCTATGCAAATATCAGAGCGGAAAATAAGATGCTGTAAAATAAAAAACCCAATCACTGCATAACCTGAAATAAAGTACAATATCCATCTCCTCAAATACAGATAATCACCATACAATGCCCTCAATACAGCATCTCTCAACTAGGAAAGGGAGATAAACAAAACTATAGTACATCAGTCTCTCCAAATACAAAAGATCTCTCCCAAAGTAAATAGTAAAATCCAGCTGACAGCTATAAGGAACCTCCACCAGGGGATACAGCTACACACCTCGGGCGGTAAGGATCTAGCTCGTGACTCCCTCGCCTCGAACAACGACCGAACGATCAGCAACCCCCACAGAAGACTCTGCAAAACAGGAGGAAGAAAAGAGGGAAAGAACAATGGGGGTGAGAACCACTAGTAAACCAGTAGCCTCCCCCTGTGGGTAAAGCCTCAGACTCCGGCGTACCCACTAAGTCTACCAGAGGCAAGGAAAGGGGTAAGTGGTAAAGCTGTAAACATGACTGCTGAAGAAAGGAAACTACCACTACGATGCCTCTAATGTGCCAAGCTAAAAGAATAGCTAAATATATGCATCAGGATGTAAATGCCTGCCTGCCTAGACCCAAACTAGACACCGGTGAACACCCGTACTGCCCACTATGCCTACTAACCAACAACTCAGCTACGGGATGCAGACCGGCTCCTGACCGACACGGTCCCATCCCAAGGGCAACAGACCGGCTCCTGACCGGCACGGTCCTACCCCAGGGCAACAGACCGGCTCCTGACCGGCACGGTCACAAATATACACACTCCGGAGTGGCACTCAAGGGGAGCGACCCACACGAGTATAGTGCCTCAGTAACGAGTATCATAGATCAGCAGGACTGAATCATGACTCTGATCAAAGTGGGAAAAACCCATCCACTAAAGGGAGACCCGATCCCAACCTGATGCAAGATAAACAAATAGTGGAAAACTCCATCCACTAGAGACTTGATACCCAATCTGATACATAAGCAACATCCGGTCAACCGCCCAAGGTCCGCGGTTGCCGCAATACCCTGCCATCAAGCCTGCCTGTCCCAAAACCCAAGATCCACAATCGGGTAGAACAATCAATATCCGGTCAACCGCCTACTGTCCACGGTTGCCGCAATAGCCCACAAGTCCGACATCAAGTACACTCTGTCTCCGACCCCAAGGTCCCGGCTACACTATCCCAAACCCCCGCTCGAACCCGAGCAACATGACTCGAAAGTCTAAATAAGAAGGAGAAAGAAAGCAATCATGGTTTCTCCTAAGTCAGATCCCAATATGATAGTGTAGCAATAAAATAGTGGCCTATCTAGATGTCCATACAAGCATGCAAAGGTCCTAATGCAAGAATAAAAGAGAGAATATCAAATAACAGTTCCACATGTGTAATGAATAACAAATCCACATAAACATAACCATCATGCTAAAGTCATCAGTCAACTACACATGTATATAACCCCTGATCCATAATAAATCCCAAAGTGATACCCGCACATAGATGTGTCATCATGTCCCACTAATTCGTCCATTTAACCAACTTTTATGAGATCTATGTGCTAACATGGCATGTTAACTATCACAATGAAGCATGTCCTCGCAATCACGTTTCCACAATAATATTATCCCAATCAGATTCCCAACATGCTATGTCCACAGATTATTCTCAAATGATGGGCTCACATTTATATTAATCAAACATGCATGGCAATCAATCAATATGTCCAAAAGAGGGGTTCTCTAATAAACTTAGTGAGTAAGTCAGAAGTAGAGGCAAGCAACAACCACCCACCTGAACACGCGAAATCCTCAGCTGTGACACCTTCTCGCTGTCCAGTATACCTTTTCACGCCAAAATCCCAAACAGATAAACCGCCGCGATCACTGTGCACAAATACCCCAAAAGATACAATTAAACATACAGTTACACACAAAATCTGTCCCCAAACACATCAGTCCACAGTTTTACCTTTTTCACCTTCGAGATCTGCTCAAAAAATTCCAGAAAAAATACTGTCACGATACTCGCGACGAACCGGTCGAAACGAGTACCTGCACGTTCAAATCCGAGTTTCCTACGCTGAGATATAAATTCTGCAAGGGAACCACCCCGGAATCAACCAATCACAAAAACTGAATCATAAAGTTCTGTAAACAGGGACTTTTCACCTTCGGGGAAGATTCAGGAAATTCCAAGAAAATTTGGGGAGATTTCTCGTGATGTGTAGATGCAAAACGCCTTTTGAATCACCCCAATCCGATGCTTGTGTGAGAAGATATCGCCAAAACATCGAACTGCTGTCCAAAACTCAATCACAGCAAATGGTGTCACAGTAAACTCAGAAAAACTCCTCGAAAAGCGTGAAACCAGGGGAAGTAGAAAAATACCAAGATTAAAGCTCTGTCAGTCGCCGTTCCAATGGCGCAAGAATCGCCGGAAAATGTGATCGGGGTAGGCCGTGAGAGCTCTTGCATCGAAATGCGACGAAAGGGGTACACCGATGAAGGAACGTCGCGCCGCGCCGAAGAAATGGAGATCTCGTAATCCGTGCCGCCGAAAAAAATCTGAAACTTCACAGGAGCATTCTTCTCTTCTTGGAGAAGATTTCATCTTCTCATCCTTCATGGAGAAGAAGCCTCGAAGGTGGTGAAAACACCCCTTGAATGCCTCTCGGATGAAACAAGGGAGCCAAAACCAGAAAAACAATTCGGGAAATTACCTCTGTGTCCCGCCGAACAGGAAACACCGAAATCCACCAATGAAAACGCTCCACGTGGCACCGACCGGCCTGACCGCGCGCCCAGACGTGCCAGCTGCCCCCTGCCCGCACAGTTGACCGACCAATAGGGAGGCGCCACGTGTCAAGCCATCTGCCTAGTGCACCCGGTGCATGAAATCCTGTGGACCGATCCAATAGTAACCTGCCACGTGTCCACTCCCGGTGCACCGTAGACCCTAAATTCTCCGTAGACCGCGTGCTGTGAGCCAGCCAGTAAGAAGCTGCCACGTGTCACCCTTCCTGGTGCACGCCTGCCGCGTGGACTGCGCCCCTGCCCGTGCGCCGTGCTGCTGCCTGCGCCCTGCCCGCGCCCGCGCCGCCTGCCCGCCGCCGCTGTGCCGCCTGCCCGAGGCCGCGCCGCCGTCCGCCGGCGCTGCTCGCTGCCGCCACCGGCGCCGGCGATCGCCGGAGTTACTGTTCCGGCAGTGAACAGTACCCGAGCACCAAAAATACAAGTGGGTAGTCCGTTTTGACCGTTTTCGCGCGCTGAATCCGAATTTGACGTCCGTTTCGCCAAATTCCCATCCGATAAAACGCCGGAGGCTCCCGGAAAGGTATTCTTAGCCCAAATTCCACGCCGAGTCCAATTTTAATATCCATTTTGCGCGAAAATACCTCTAAACATCCGATGGGGTCAACCGATCACCCATGTGATCCATTTAAGCTCGAAGTCCAACACTTGTGTCCAATTATGCCCCAACACCTCCAACACACCACGTAGGCCTCCGGTAGCCACCCCAACGCACCGCAACAGCTCTGCGGAGATCCAGGTCATCACAAACGTAGTCCTAATGGATTACATCAGTACGAAAAAATGGCAAGAAATAGTTGATTTCGACGACCATCTTGATGATATCAGCAAGTAAGTTTGCACTTTTTAGTAACACCCTCCTTATACATCGCCAACCAATTCTCGAAACCAATGTCTTTAATGATGGATCATGTACTTTTTCTTTTTCATTTTGTTTTCCTGTCTTATTTTGTGCATGGCTTTGCAGGGATTGGTTGAACCCCAACATTTTCAAGTAAAACTAAACTCTTCGCGGTGATGGTTTCCGTAAGCGGCTTCTATTGACTATCTGGCTCTTCGGAACTCGATTTATTATCATGTTTGGAGCTCGATTTATTATCATCTGGTCTTTGTCATTTGTTTGGCATTCATTTTCATATTGATGGAATATTCTGGGTTGACCTCTTTTTCCATGGGGCGGCAACTCTAATTTAGCGGCTAGTTGCTAATTTTTGAAATTGAATGCTGAATAGCGAATATTGGTAGCGTTCTATCACATATTGACTTGTCCAATTCCTTTTTGTACTAAATCTAATATATGGATGAATATATATATCCAGTTTTTCTTAACACTTTTAAAATTTTTGTGTTATGCTGGAACCTTTTGCTTATATCTGTTTCGTATTGCTTGAATCCAATCCAGAGCCGACAGAGGAGAAACATTAAGAGCTTCTTATTTCCACTTGTTCAATCCAGCCAGTGGAGCTGCTGTTGCTGCTGAAATATGCCACCGGTTTAAAACTAGAACTATTCTTGGATGAAGTAGTAGGGGATCTGTTTTACGCGGTCCGTTAATAAATGCAACTAGTGATGAGATGTAAGTACTATGGCAATCTGTATTTACAGTTCTTATTTTTGTACTTTGTTTCTTGGTGTTTGGTTTGCCTTATTATTAGCTGTTTGGTATGTCTGTTTTAGGGCTCCAAAGCTCAATTGCGAAGAAGAAGAAGACTGCCCTGTGGAATTGATTCATCCTCCTAAAGATTGCAATGTGAATTCCTCGCTCTCTTTCATGTTTTAGGTGAACCTTTAACAAAGAAATCTAGTAAACAGTTTTAGGTTTTATTCTACGCGGTTACTTTGTCATTTAAGATGTTTATCAGTTGCCTTATTTATTTTGTAGATTTGTCGGGTTGAAGATATTGATGTCGCAGGGCATATTGAGTCAACGGTTGTTCATTTTCACAGAGCTAGAAGTGTTACTGTTCATTCTTCTGGTGTTGCTTGATTTGAGGATCACTGATGCATCTGTGGCCTCTATAGTTTCATCCTTTGCAAGCCTGGAGTTGCTTGATTTGAGTGGGTATATCTTTTTTTTAACTGCTATATCATTATTTCCACGAAAAAATTGATTACTAAATTGCCACTTGAAGTTCTCTTTATGAATTTCTTGTGACTCCAGATCAAGCATAAGTGATAGTGGGATTGGAATGATATGCAATGAGTTCAAGTCCCACATTTTCTTCTTCAGCAGGTAAGTGGGTGCAAATACTGCTCTGAAATTTTCCTTTAATTTATTTTGAGGAAAAGGTAGAGAGAGTTTCTAAACTTTTGAGAGAGTGATGATTGGTTCCTATGCTCTGATCACTTTAATAGATTAGTTCTGAAGCTTTTTAATTCCTCGGAATGCTTTAATATGTTTCTTTGCTGTCCAAAAATCTCTTTTATTTGTTAGCTTTTGACTTGTGTGCGCAGCTATTCATGGACGGTAGAAATTTTTGTAAATATATCAAGTCCTTTGGTTAGGCTTTTAGACCAAATTAAACATAATTGCTAGCGGAATTTAGTTGTTTGCATCAAATCAGACTCAGTAATTCCAGATATTTAGTAAGTTTTCTTTATTAAATTAAGCTTTATGGTTCAAATAAAAATAGCAAATAAGTTAGCAAGGTATTTTGCATCAAATTGGGCATGGGTCTAACCATTCTTTTCCTTACTTTCGTTATAGCAACCTGATGATCATGAGAAGTGCAAGGCAGCAAAGAGAAGCCAATGCACTGTGCAGCTCGGTGGATGACGACCATAAATGAAACACAATTGTATACATCCCGATCAATCTTATTGTACCCACCGCGATCTTTTGCGTGTTGGTGATGTGTTTAACATACCTTGATGTCCTTATCTTAGACTAGTTCTGATTGTCTGTTGTATCAGCCAGTACTACTCGGCTGCTATCATTGAAGGCTATTTGGATTGAGAACTTTGTAGAAGAATAAATTGCAGCCCAATTGACTAGTATTTTCTTTAAGAATAAAAATATATTTCATTGAACTTCTTCATTTAATCTCAGCAGCATATTTGAGAGAAATTCTTGGACTTTGCTGCATGTTTTTCTTAAAATTTTATCTTAAAATTTTGTATCGGTTATTTTTAATTGTATGTTTCATATTTTGAATTGAATTTATAACAATTATGAAACCGTTGGTATAAATTTATTATTTATAGTAGCACTTTTTACTATATTTAGTAGCGGTCAGAGAAATGCTATTAAAATTATCATTTTCTGCAACAGTTGTGTAAACTGTCGGTAAAGATCTTTTGCGATGGAGATCTAACAGCGGTTGCAAAAATTTTTCCGACGGTTTTACAAGTGTTGGGAAATATTTTTCCAGCGGTTTTAAATATTTTTTCCAGCGGTTTCGACCGCTGCTAAAGCTTAAGTTTTTTGTAGTGAAAGGGATCGACGCGACGATCGCTACTGTATTTTTGTCGGATTTTTCAAAGTTCTGGCTATAGGTGAAAAATCCACATCTTTGGGACTGTTCCAACAGATTTGTATGTACTTGGATATTTTGGAATAAAAGTGTAACCTTGGACCTTATTGTTGTACCCAGGAAGGTTCGTGAGTGTTTCTGAACCTGTTGGAACTGGAGATAATGGTTTCCGGGTATTTTCAGCTATTTAGAACCGAGGCTTGCGCGACTTGTACCGAGGGTGCAGTTCAGGCAGATTTTGGATTGTGAGCGTCTACACTCTTCACCGACTTCGGCTTTGCCTGCAGAAATCGCTTCAGGTGGGTGCTTTGTTTCCAGAACCGGTGGACGGTTCTCTAATTCTGTATATTAGGATGTGTGACACCCCCGGAATTTGGATTAGTCCTGTATATAAACGATATAATAGGACTAAATCTCTAACCCGGCTATAGCATTTTGGATGGTAGCAAGATCCAAGAGGAACATGAGAGTTAAGCGTGTGGTGACCCGGATCTTTGCAGGGCTTCTACAGTGTGACCAGCAGCTTCTGGAAGCCTACGTGGCATGTCGGCGGTGTTCGCGCGCCAGTTTGGACACAAGAGATGGACTCAGGGCTTAAAATGGATCTCGTAGGTAATCGGGGGACCCCATCGGATGTTTAGAACAGTTTACGCGAGGAGTGGATATCAAATTTAGGCTCGACGCGGAATTCGGATTAAAAATACCTTTCCGGGAGCCTCCGGCAAATTATAGGATTGGAATTTGGCAAAATGGACGCCGGATTTGGAATCAGCGCGCGAAAACGGTCAAGATGGGCTATTTACATGTATTTTTCGGAGCTTGCTACAGTAATTTTACTGTTCATCGCCGGAACAGTGTTTCCGGCGATCGCCGGCGGCGGCTGGCGGCGGCGGGCAGCGGCGGAAGGCGGCGGAAGGCGCTCGGGCAGGCGGCGCGCGGCCGCGGGCAGGCGCACAGGGGCGCGGGCAGGCGCGCGGGGGCGCGGTCAGGTGCGCGGTCCACGCGGCCGTCGTGCACCCGAGGAGGGGACACGTGGCAGGTTCTCACTGGTCGGTGTTGTGGTCTGGGTTCACGGTGCAGGCCGGTGGTGCACGGTAGACCGGGTGGACACGTGGCGTGAGGTGGCTGGTCCGGTGTTGTGCTCCCGGTCCACGCAACCGGTGGAGTGGGTGACCGGGGCAGGTGGCCGTACGGCGGGGCAGGTGGCCGTACGGCCCGGGTCAGCCGCGACGTGCGCGGTCCACGGCGCGACGTGCGTGGTGCACGGGTTGCCGGGCCACGTGTCGCGTCGCCATTCGCGGGCGCAGGTGCACCGGGTGCAGTGGGGGCCCGGGGGAGTAGTGGACTGGACTGTGTGGTGGACCGGGCCGCACTGTGCGCGCCCGAAAGTTGTGGGCCGGGCCGCACTGTGCGCGCCCGAAAAGTTTCGGGCGCCCGGAATTTGGGACACAATGGGAATTTTTCCAATTGTTTCCTCAGCCTATAAATAGGCAGCCCGAGCCCTCTTCTTTGGCTCTTTTCTCTCAGC
Organism: Tillandsia leiboldiana; assembly: GCA_029204045.2. NCBI lineage: Eukaryota > Viridiplantae > Streptophyta > Magnoliopsida > Poales > Bromeliaceae > Tillandsia > Tillandsia leiboldiana. The sequence goes on from CM055065.1 coordinate 38,657,213, forward strand.
CCACGCACCATCTGCCCGAGCACCTTGAAGAGGACTTGTTCAACTCTTAATTCTTGATCTTCCTGCAAAGTTCTACGATTTTAGGAGCACGCATCCCGAGGTTCTGGATTTTACGGCGCGGCGCGACGTTGCATTCCTGGGTTCTTCTTCGGCGCAACGACAGTGTTTTAGCTCCCCTGGGCTACCCCGAGATCATTTTGCAGTGATTCTTGCGCCGACAGACTCCTAAGAGGTAGGGCTTCATCTTTCGTATTGATCGCGCTTTCCTGTTGCGAGTTTTTGGCACGGATCCCGAGGCAACACTGTGACCCATTTTCTGTTTGGCTTTGTGGGACAGCATCGAGGTGTTTTGGCCATATCTTTGCGCACAAGCGTCAGCCGGAAACGAGCTTATACAACTTTTTCATCTACAGATCGCAAGGAACGCGCTCGTATTTTTCTTGGATTTTTCTGAGATTTCATCAGAGGTGAAAATTACTGTTTTCTCAGTGAACAGTGTACAGTTTTAATACAGGTTTTTGTATGAGTGTACCCCCTTGCCGAATTTTTATCTTGACTTACCGAACTCCGATTTAGGCGTGCAAGGTACCGTTTCGAAGCTATCGACACAAGGATTGCTGTGATATTTTTATTGGAATTTTCTGGGCACTATCTGCAGGTGATAATTTAACAGTTCAGAATTCGAGGTTGTATGTGGTTTTAAGTGCTATATTTGGGAGCCTAGTGTAATTAGTGGACTTTGTATTGTGCCAGGAGTGTTACGGGTGTGCTGAACTTATTGGAGCAAGGGATTAGAGTTTTTTTGGTGTTTTCAGCTGTGGGCTTTGGACAGTCAGCTTTTCAGGTGGGTGCCTTATTCCCGGAACCGGTGGACGGTTCTCTAAATTTTCATATGTTAGCATTGCATGCAGGTGAATGGTACAATAGCTGGGATTGATCGGTAAGTTTAACAATGAGGATATTATGGAAATTGCAAGTGAATTATTCACAGTATAACAATGGTATTAAGCAAATAGTCATGTTGATGATTAGTGGAAGCTTATCTAAGGCAAGGATACCCTATATGATTAATTATCATGCCATATTAGCACATAACCTTTTATGAGGATGGTTTATGCATTGGGATAGGATTATGTAGTTATGTGCAGGTTCTACTCTGAGGAGCCTTTATGGATTGAGAATTATGGACAGGTATGGTCATTGATAATTTTGGCATGAGGTTTATTTTCTTTATTCTTCTTGAGGACAAATGCATGCTTGTATGGACATATGTGTATGGACATATAGTTAGGCCATCTTTTACTGCTGCACTACATATTGGAATTTGACTTAGGAGAAACCATGATTGCTTTCTTTCTCCTTTTATTTAGACTCTTGAGTCATGTTGCTCGGGTTCAAGCAGAGGTTTGGGATAGTGTAGCTGGGACCTTAGGGTCAGAGACAGGGTGTGCTTGATGATGGATTGTGGGTTATTGCGGCAACCGCGGACAGTAGGCGGTTGACCGGATCTTGATTAATTTACCCAATTGTGGATTGTGGGTTATTGCGGCAACCGCGGACAGTAGGCGGTTGACCGGATCTTGATTAATTTACCCAATTGTGGGTTGTGGGTTATTGCGGTGACCGCGGACTTTGGGCGGTTGACCGGACGTTGACTATTGCATCAGATTGGGTATCAGACTTGTTCTAGTGGATGGTGTTTCCCACTTTTTGAGTACTATTGCATCAGATCGGGGTTTTGTTAGTGGACGGAGTTTCCCACTTTGATCATAGTCTTGATCCAGTCCTGCTATTATGAGACAGTGGTTACAGAGATACTCGATACAGTGATGCTTGATGCAGTGATACTTTACTCGTGTGGGTCGCTCCCCTCGAGTGCCACTCCGGAGTAGGCTTTCCACGGTGTGAGCGCCGGGCACCAGGCAGGGTTCTTGAGTTCGACAGCAGAGCAGGCAGTACCAGTGATTACTGGTCTATCGATTGGGTTTATTCAGGCAGATACTTTTTGTTACACTCGTGCCTGGGGGACCGAGTGGAGTCTAGTAGCTGTGTTTAGACCAGTGCTAGTATTGTTGGGAACCGTCGGGGTTTGACGGTGGTCCCGTGGTCGTTGTGAGTTCTTTGACCATTGTGTGAGAGGTTGAGCATCTTGAGTCTATCCGTTCTGAGAGAGAGAGCATGGATTATGACTATAGCCTGCATGAGCCACTACTCAATAGCGAGTTAGTCCGTTTGGACGCCCTACGTAATTCCTGCCCGTCAGCGAGAGGTGGTTGTAGGTGGGCGCAGGTTTGACTGGACCCGATGTGGCAGTCAGCTCGATTGGGTCAGTTGAGCACCTCATGTGCGAGTGTTGCATATCTTCATCAGAGTTTCCCCATTTGAGCATTTGGATAGAGGCATGGTAGCTGTAGAGTGCTTCCAGCTTCTCCTTTCAATTTTACTGCATCGGTTATCTGTTGCCTCTAGTAGTCTTGGTGGGCAAATCGTCGGGCCTAGTGGCGATACCCACTGAGAACTCCCTTATTTGCGTAGTTCTCACGCCCGTTGGGGGTTTTCCCCCTTTTGTCCTTTCTCCTCTTTGTTTTGCAGAGTCTTGGCGGGTGTTGCCGTTCTGTGGTTGCTGTTTCTGCGGTTGCTATTCGTGATGAGGGAGTAGCGAGCTAGATCCTGACCCATCTTTGGAGAGTAGCGGTACCCCCTTTTGTGGAGATCTTCAGTATAGTCGGTAGATTGGTATTTTTTTCCTCTTTTGAGAGACTGTTGTAGTGAGGATATGATGTATTGAGAGCTTGTACACTGATGTTTTATTTGAGATATCTCCCTGTTGAACTATGAGTTTTGTACTCGAGGTTAATGTATGATTATCATTTTTGGGAGATGGACCTTGTTGTTTTATCTTCAGTTGTACAGTGGTTGATTTTATTCTACAGCAGTTTTATCTTTTAGCTCTGATATCTGTTAGCTGTAGTTCTTTTTGCAGGTAGGACGCTTCGCCTATGCGGGTTTGGCATAGGTGGCGGATCTGTTGGCGAGCCCGGGTCGCAGTTTCGACCCCGGGGCGTGACAGATTAGGTGGTATCAGAGCCTAGGTTGTAGGTCATGGTGGACTTAGAAACCCTAGGCTTGTGGTTGGACCCTAGGATGACTTCGTGAGAGTCGTGATTTGTAGCGAGAGTCCTGATTGAGTTGTACACCTCTCCCGAGGGACGGGATGAGTGATTGGCATGTTTATTCTCCTAAGTAGTTATGTTGGCTGCAGACAACATAACGCTATGGAATGGGTGACATGCTCTAGACTTTCGCTGGATTGGGTCGAGCGTTGTTGTGTGCTGATTTGTGGTTTCGTCGTGGCGAGCGGTGTCTCCCCGACGCTGGGTTTGGGACCCTTGTGCATCCTGTCATGGCAGTTGAGCTTGAGCGGTTGGTTTTGGGCCGGATACCCGGATTGAGGTCAGAGAACTCCGGACCCAGATGACAGGATTGTCGGAGGCGTATCAGCGGCAAGTGAGCAGCTTGTGTGGTGACGCAGTTGTCAGAGCAGTGGGCACCCCGACTGTACTTTTCTTCTGAGACCACCAGGATGTAGTACCCTCAGCGGCAGGGATTTTTGTAGTGCCAATAGAGCGAGTGGCTCCCTCCGTGTCAATGTTTTGTGCCAAGGCACTGAGGTAGGGTGGATGGTTGACAGCAGAGGAGCTGCGGGGCATGTTTGATTTAGTGAGCCAGATTTGGCAGATGAACCACCCCGACTCGTAAGATTGAGCTTGGAGCCTTTGGAGGCAGAGTCGTGGTTGGGGGTGATGGAGTGATCAATTGAGAGCCTCCCTGTGCTAGAGAGTTTATGCAGTTGTTGAACTGGTGCTCCAGGTTTCGAGGGACGAGGCACATAGGATAAGTGAGATTGGGAGTGGATTGCACCAGGATACTCTTTAGTTTCTTTTCGGTCCCTCATGTTCGGGTTTTGGACTGTGGATGCCTCGTCGGAGTAGGCATTGTGTTTGGAGCTGGACACTGCAGTTCCTTGGATGGGGATCTGCCGCTAGAGGCGAGTTCTGGAGGGAGGTGCTTGGCGCTAGGTGATGGAGGACAGACCGGCAGGCAGAGGCATTTTCGTTTTGCTTTCCTGGGTGGTGGATATCCTTGTGGATGGTTAATGCAAAGCTTACCCAAGGGAATTCTACCCTTTGTGATTTATAACTTGCATATTTTGATTGTATCATATGGGATTGAGGGGTGAGCTTAGAAAGGATAAGTGTATAGGGAATTGCATGGATTAATGGTGTTTTGTCTTATGACGGTTGCAATGATGGACTTCTGAGATGTTGGGGATCGGGCGGACCCCGATGGCTGTATCAGTGTCTATATCAGAGTAGCGCAACGGTAGCGTGGTTTTGTTGTCTGCGGAGGATCGTATCTGTTGCCTCAGCGTGAGCAGAGACAGAGGTCGTGCTCCCTTGTGATTGATGGGATATTTTCTGATGGACTAAGCGACAACCGCTTGCATCGTGTGGATGAGCTTGTGCCGCCTGGTTGGAGGGCGCCACGGCAGTGGATCGGGTTGTTGCATGTGTGATTTCATCACAGCAGTCGGAGTTAGTGTACCTCGCTTTCCGGCATGGACTAAAGGCAGAGTTATTACCACGTGCACTAGAGGTACAGAATACCATCGGTGTTATGCACGTGAAGGAGGCTTGTGGGTTTTGTTCAGTGTCGTTGTGACCTTGAGTTATACCAGCAAACCTCTTGATATGGGTGGTTGTTCGATGTTTTCACCCAGTGCTTGGGATTGGTTGGCACGGCACCACTGGATGGTTAAGTGCAGAGAGGGTGCTGATTGTGACTTTTGCGAGGCAGACAAAGGAGGCTTGTTGGGGAGATTGTTCGAGCACACAGGGTTTAGCGACTGTGTGAGAGGAGCTTATGGTGGCGCCGGGACCAAAGGATATTTCTATTGCTGCGAAATCCCGGGTGTGAGTCCACTCGAGTTGATGATTATGCCGCCTGTTAGGGAGAGTTTGTGTAATAACCGCGGCTTTATTTGTCTTTCTAGACCTTCTTTTAAACTCTTGTTAATCCGCTTTTCGACTAAGGGGTCCGGGGGTGAATTATTTTTCTTTATCTCTGGGCAGACTGTCGGGGCTCGCGGGTATTTTTAGACAATAAAGCTCGCGAAATGGATTTCGGCGGCGCGATCGGATCTGATTTCCGACCCCAGAATCTCCCGGAATAAATTTCCCAAGTTTGTTAGCTGTTCGGGCGTTTAGCACGCCCTTCGAGGTAAAACTAACCCGGGTTCGATTTCTTTTAATTGGGGATTTGGGTTTCTTTTCTTTCCCCCGCTCCGCTTTGACCGACGGTTTTAATTTCGTGTAGGATGACTTAGATTATTTTCCACTCTCCTTATCCCGTACGACGGTTCCCCTTTTTAGTGCGAGCGAGAAAACCCTTTTGTTTCCGAACCTCGGCTTTCTTGCAAGGCGGAGTGAAGAACCGTGGAGCGCGACGAGGAGAAGGAAGGGACCATTGTTTTCCCCCACGAAACCCGGCAAGCGAGCGTGGGACGATACTCTCCTCTTCCTCCCTCTTCATCGGCGAATCGGAAGCACGAAGTTTCGGTGAGTTTTTATTTATTTTTCTAGGGTTTCCTTCGGACCATCGCACGGGGGAAGGCGGGATGATCCGGTCAGCCACGCCACCGCCGTCACGAGGCGCCGGATGCGCGCAGGGCTGGGTCGCCTGGGCGTGCGGGTTGGACACCCGCGCGGGGCCTGGGCGCCGCGCGGGGCCGCCCGTGCGTGCGGGGCCGCCCGTGCGTGCGGGTTGGGCACCCGCGCGGGGCCTGGGCGCCGCGCGGGGCCGCCCGTGCGTGCGGGCTGGGCACCCGCGCGGGGCCTGGGTGGCGCGCGGGGCCGCCCGTGCGTGCGGGCTGGGCGCCCGCGCGAGGCCTGGGCGCCGCGCGGGGCCGCCCGTGCGTGCGGACTGGGCACCCGCGCGGGACCAGGCACCGAGCGGGGCCGCCGCAGTCAGGGAACCGTGCGGGTCTCACACCGCACGGGGCTCCGATACGCGTGCGGCCAGCGCGGCAGCGCGGGGTCACCGCCGCCACGGGTTCCAACTCGGTCACCGCCACCGCCGTCGGACCCGAGAGCCCCGTTCCGCGACGGGATCCGGACAACCTTTCTTTTCTCCTGGTTTTATGTTTGGTGAATACTGACGTTTTCCCGGGGGACTTTGTAGTTTCGGGGAGCGCACCAGGACACGGGGGAGTAGCGCTTTGTTCATCGCTCGTAAAGGTGGGTGTTATCCCTAAGGTCTTAGCAATTAATTCTACCCTTTTGGATGGGGTCAATCATGTGTTGTACTTGAGTTAAATACTGATGGGTGTTAGACATTATGTGTTTAATGGTGCTGATTTTTAAAACTGCTATGAATCTCGTACTTGGATTAAATGTTGTAGAAAGGCATCAAGTAATTGTTTACGGTTCTACGGTTCTTATACTTGGATTGTACATTATTTCATATGGTTCTCATGCATAGATATATATCGGATCTCGTACTTGGATTAAATGTTATAGCAAGGCATCAAGTAATTGTTTACGGTTCTACGGTTCTTATACTTGGATTGTACATTATTTCATATGGTTCTCATGCATATATATATATATATATATTGCTTCACATAGTTCGCATGCATGGATATATTTGCATACATGGATATATATATATGGTTCACGGTTACTATGCTCGGCTGCAACACGCGCACCCGCGGTTTGGCCACCGCAAAGGGTGTGCTTTTCCGGAAAAGTGGTCCATGACCCGTGTATACCCACAGGACGGCGTGGGGCCTCTTTAGTTGTGGGGCATGTATGCGCCAAGGTGTGAGCGGTGCGACCCGTCGGTTTAGTTGTCCGACGTGGGAGCGGTGCGACCCGTCGGTTTAGTTGTCCGACGTGGGAGCGGTGCGACCCGTCGGTTTAGTTGTCCGACGTGGGAGCGGTGCGACCCATTCGGTTTAGTTGTCCGACTTGGGCGCGGTGCGATTCGTCGGTTTAGTTGTCCGACGGGATCGGGTATTGCAGGTTACAGGTGTTTGATTCTACTTTTCCCTTGCGGGGAGGGGTGGTTGCTCCGGATAGACTACGGTTGGACGTTTTCTTTACCTGCTTTATTATTATCTTTTATGACTAGTCGCTGACTTCCCACTTTGCGACAGGGTCCTACAGGGGGGAGAGTTAGGCGACGGTGAGGCCACGGCTAGAGGTGTTGGGTCTCAGGAGACCGGAACAGTATTTTACTCTTTACTTTCGCATTCCATTTATTATTTGTAGACTGTGGATGGTTCTCGATACCCTCGTGGGGTCGGTGTGGATGTTGGTACGGTGACAATTGGATTGTCCATTCCTCTTTATATTTCTGTGGGCTGCTTTGGAAAATAAAACAGCAAACAAAGGAACGGATTGCGAAAACTATTATTTCAAAACCTAAGTGTCGTGTGGGCACTATTTTCAAAACCCTGGGTTTATGTTGCTTTTGCGAAAGTGGATTTCAAAACCTAAGTGTCGTGTGGGCACTGTCTTCAAAACCCTGAGTTTATGTTGCTTTCAAAAACGGTTTTCAAAACATGGGTGCCGGGTGGGCGCCGTTTCAACAACCGTGGGTTTTATCCTTTCAAACTAATCGGCCGTGAGTAAATTCAGTATATTGTGAATGGTTGTATGAAGTGGATTGTTGTGATTGAATGTTTCCTCATTATTGAACATTGTACAAACCGCGACGCCGTGCATATACAGGGGAGACTCTGTCCGTTTGTAGAGTGATCCTGTATATGCGGCGGGTCTGGGCACGTGCCGGGGAAGAGGGGTTCTTTTAAAAAAAAGAAAAGAAAACAAAAAAAAAAAAAAAAATTTACACGTCAAATATTCAACTCTTATGATTCGTTTCCGCTAAAACAAAACCCCCGGGGCGTGACAGATTAAGATGGTATCAGAGACTTAGCTTTCAATCACAACAATTGGTGCCGACGTCCACAGGAATACCTCACTTAACTACAAAGGAATGGAATGGATAGATTATAGTAGAGTAGGACGCGAGTGATCGAGGGGGGGGAACGAGCTTGGGTCCTTTGCCCTCGGCGGGGGGGGTGTTGGAGGCGGTCAGCTACGTGGCCGCCTGCCCGATCAATCTAGGGCGACTGGCTTGTCCGGGGGATTTGGTGGTAATCCCCCTGAAGGAGTATGACGTAGTGCTGGGCATGGATTGGCTCTCATTGTACCAAGTACTCATCGATTGTGAGAAGCGGATGGTACAATTGCAAGAGCCGAGCTTCCCTGAGAATATGTACCTGGCGTGTAAGAGCATTTCCTTCCCAGCAATCATCTCATCGGCGAGGGCTAGAAGGTTGGTGGAAGGCGGGTGCGTGGCCTACCTGGCCTCGGTGGACCTGGTGACACGACCCGAGGCGACACCGTCAGACATTGCGGTGGTGAGGGACTTCCCCGATGTCTTCCCGACGGAACTGCCCGGGGTACCCCCTGAACGAGAGGTGGTTTTTCCTATCGAACTCGTACCGGGTACCCAACCAATCACAAAGGCGCCCTACCGAATGGCCTTCGCAGAGTTAAAGGAGCTTAAGGCGCAACTGGAGGACCTCTTGGACAAAGGATTTATCAGACCGAGTGTGTCACCCTGGGGGGGCACCAGTGCTCTTTGTACGGAAGAAAGACGGAAGCCTGCGCCTCTGCATAGACTACAGGGGGATAAACAAGGTTACTGTGAAGAATAAGTACCCCCTGCCCAGAATTGACGACCTCTTCGACCAGCTGCGAGGAGCAACGGTGTTCTCAAAGATCGACCTGCAATCGGGCTACCACCAGCTCCGGGTTCGGAACGAAGATATCCCAAAGACCGCCTTCCGGACCCGGTACGGCCACTACGAGTTCACGGTTATGCCGTTCGGGCTTACGAACGCCCCCGCCGTCTTCATGGACATGATGAACCGGATCTTCAGACCTTTCTTGGACCGGTTCGTAGTGGTCTTCATTGACGACATCCTGATCTATTCATCTACCGACGAGGAGCACGAGGACCACTTACGAACGATTCTCCAAACCCTCAGGGAACAGAGGCTGTTCGCGAAGCTCAAGAAGTGTGAATTCTGGCTACGAGAGGTGGGTTTCCTAGGGCATGTGATCTCGGCAGAGGGAATCGCTGTGGACCCCAAGAAGGTGGAATCGGTGATCGACTGGCAACCACCGACGACAGTGACGGAGATCCGCAGCTTCTTGGGACTGGCGGGATATTATAGACGCTTCGTCGAGGGTTTCTCGAAGATTGCGGCCCCTTTAAACCGGTTGACCAAGAAAGGGGAAAAGTTTTTGTGGACGGCTAAGTGCCAAGAGAGCTTCGAAGAACTTAACAGGAGGCTAACCAGGGCGCCTATTCTTGTACTACCCACGCCCGGAGAGGATTATGAAGTGTACTGCGACGCATCGAGAATCGGACTTGGGGGTGTTTTGATGCAACAGGGGAAGGTAATAGCCTATGCATCCAGGCAGCTGAAGGATTACGAAAAGAACTACCCGATTCATGATTTGGAACTGGCTGCAGTGGTCTTCGTTCTAAAGTTATGGAGACACTACCTCTTTGGTGTCCACTGTAACGTCTTTTCAGACCACCAAAGTCTCAAGTACCTGTTCACCCAAAAGGAGCTAAATTTGCGGCAGAGGCGGTGGCTTGAATTGTTGAAGGATTACGATCTAACAATCCAATACCACCCCGGGAAGGCAAACGTGGTGGCGGACGCTTTAAGCAGGAAGGGGCAACCGGAGGAGACGCCGGCACGCGCGATAATTGAGCAGAGCACCCTGATCGCGGAATTCTCGCGACTGAGGTTGGAGGTGGTACCGGCGGGCACTGTTGCTCGACTGACGGCGTTGGTGGTCAAGCCGACGCTTTTTGAGAAAATCCGAGAAGGACAGCTGACGGACCCGCACTTACAGCTCGTGCGAGACAAGATCCACCCGAACCAGGAGAACGACTTTGCAGTGGGAAGTGACGGTAACTTGCGGTTCCGTGGGCGTCTCTGTGTACCGGATTCGCCGGAATTAAAGGAGGAGATTCTGACAGAGGCACACCGCGCCCCTTATGCGGCGCATCCGGGGGGCACGAAGATGTACAGGGACCTCAAGCAGACCTTCTGGTGGCCCAAGTTGAAGGGGGATGTGACACGACACGTAGCCCACTGCCTGGTATGCCAGCAGATAAAGGCAGAGCATCAGCGGCCTGCAGGAAAATTACAGCCCTTACCGGTGCCGATGTGGAAGTGGGATCAGATCACTATGGACTTCGTCACCGGGTTCCCACGTACACAGCAGGGGCACGACTCGATCTGGGTCATTGTGGACCGGCTAACCAAGACAGCTCATTTCCTACCCATCCACACAACCTGGACCAGAGAGCAGTTGGCTCAAGTCTACCTCAGCGAGATCGTGAGACTGCACGGAGTGCCGGCATCGATCACCTCGGATAGAGACACCCGCTTCGTCTCGAAGTTTTGGCAAAGTCTACAGCAAGCCCTGGGGACCAAGCTACACTTCAGCACAGCTTTCCACCCTCAGACGGACGGACAGTCGGAGCGAGTGATTCAGACCCTCGAGGACCTGCTGCGCGCCTGTGTACTTGACTGGGGAGTCGGTTGGGCGCGCTACCTACCCCTCGTGGAATTCGCCTACAACAATAGCTACCAGGCCAGCATCCAGATGGCACCCTACGAAGCTTTGTATGGGAGACGCTGCCGATCCCCGATCTGTTGGGACGACTTAGGGGAACGGAAATTCCTGGGACCCGACTTGGTGGAAGAGACTGAGGAGAAGGTGCGCCTCATCAGGCGGCGGTTACTGACCGCCCAAAGCCGACAGAAGAGCTACGCAGACCGACGGCGCCGCGATTTGGAATTTCAAGTGGGGGAACACGTGTTCTTACGGGTCTCGCCATCCAGAGGGATCAAGCGTTTCGGGCTGAAGGGCAAGTTGAGCCCACGGTTTGTGGGGCCTTTTGAGATCTTGGAGCGCATAGGCCCAGTGGCGTACCGCCTTGCCCTACCCCCTAATCTCGACCGGGTCCACAACGTCTTCCACGTGTCCATGCTCCGGAAATACCTATCCGACCCGTCACACGTGTTGGACGTCTCCACTTTCGAGCTCAAGGAGGATCTAAGCTTCGAGGAAACCCCCGTGCGTATCCTAGCAAGAGAAAACAAAGCACTGCGGAACCGAGTCATCCCCTACGTGAAGGTGCTCTGGAGCAACCAGGAAGAACGAGAAGCAACATGGGAGCTGGAATCTAAGATGAGGGAGTGCTACCCCGACCTCTTCACCACCACCCGGGTTTGAGTTTCGAGGACGAAACTCGTTTTTAGAGGTGAGTGGTGTAATAACCGCGGCTTTATTTGTCTTTCTAGACCTTCTTTTAAACTCTTGTTAATCCGCTTTTCGACTAAGGGGTCCGGGGGTGAATTATTTTTCTTTATCTCTGGGCAGACTGTCGGGGCTCGCGGGTATTTTTAGACAATAAAGCTCGCGAAATGGATTTCGGCGGCGCGATCGGATATGATTTCCGACCCCAGAATCTCCCGGAATAAATTTCCCAAGTTTGTTAGCTGTTCGGGCGTTTAGCACGTCCTTCGAGGTAAAACTAACCCGGGTTCGATTTCTTTTAATTGGGGATTTGGGTTTCTTTTCTTTCCCCCGCTCCGCTTTGACCGACGGTTTTAATTTCGTGTAGGATGACTTAGATTATTTTCCACTCTCCTTATCCCGTACGACGGTTCCCCTTTTTAGTGCGAGCGAGAAAACCCTTTTGTTTCCGAACCTCGGCTTTCTTGCAAGGCGGAGTGAAGAACCGTGGAGCGCGACGAGGAGAAGGAAGGGACCATTGTTTTCCCCCACGAAACCCGGCAAGCGAGCGTGGGACGATACTCTCCTCTTCCTCCCTCTTCATCGGCGAATCGGAAGCACGAAGTTTCGGTGAGTTTTTATTTATTTTTCTAGGGTTTCCTTCGGACCATCGCACGGGGGAAGGCGAGATGATCCGGTCAGCCACGCCACCGCCGTCACGAGGCGCCGGATGCGCGCAGGGCTGGGTCGCCTGGGCGTGCGGGTTGGGCACCCGCGCGGGGCCTGGGCGCCGCGCGGGGCCGCCCGTGCGTGCGGGGCCGCCCGTGCGTGCGGGTTGGGCACCCGCGCGGGGCCTGGGCGCCGCGCGGGGCCGCCCGTGCGTGCGGGCTGGGCACCCGCGCGGGGCCTGGGTGGCGCGCGGGGCCGCCCGTGCGTGCGGGCTGGGCGCCCGCGCGAGGCCTGGGCGCCGCGCGGGGCCGCCCGTGCGTGCGGACTGGGCACCCGCGCGGGACCAGGCACCGAGCGGGGCCGCCGCAGTCAGGGAACCGTGCGGGTCTCACACCGCACGGGGCTCCGATACGCGTGCGGCCAGCGCGGCAGCGCGGGGTCACCGCCGCCACGGGTTCCAACTCGGTCACCGCCACCGCCGTCGGACCCGAGAGCCCCGTTCCGCGACGGGATCCGGACAACCTTTCTTTTCTCCTGGTTTTATGTTTGGTGAATACTGACGTTTTCCCGGGGGACTTTGTAGTTTCGGGGAGCGCACCAGGACACGGGGGAGTAGCGCTTTGTTCATCGCTCGTAAAGGTGGGTGTTATCCCTAAGGTCTTAGCAATTAATTCTACCCTTTTGGATGGGGTCAATCATGTGTTGTACTTGAGTTAAATACTGATGGGTGTTAGACATTATGTGTTTAATGGTGCTGATTTTTAAAACTGCTATGAATCTCGTACTTGGATTAAATGTTGTAGAAAGGCATCAAGTAATTGTTTACGGTTCTACGGTTCTTATACTTGGATTGTACATTATTTCATATGGTTCTCATGCATAGATATATATCGGATCTCGTACTTGGATTAAATGTTATAGCAAGGCATCAAGTAATTGTTTACGGTTCTACGGTTCTTATACTTGGATTGTACATTATTTCATATGGTTCTCATGCATAGATATATATATATATATTGCTTCACATAGTTCGCATGCATGGATATATTTGCATACATGGATATATATATATGGTTCACGGTTACTATGCTCGGCTGCAACACGCGCACCCGCGGTTTGGCCACCGCAAAGGGTGTGCTTTTCCGGAAAAGTGGTCCATGACCCGTGTATACCCACAGGACGGCGTGGGGCCTCTTTAGTTGTGGGGCATGTATGCGCCAAGGTGTGAGCGGTGCGACCCGTCGGTTTAGTTGTCCGACGTGGGAGCGGTGCGACCCGTCGGTTTAGTTGTCCGACGTGGGAGCGGTGCGACCCGTCGGTTTAGTTGTCCGACGTGGGAGCGGTGCGACCCATTCGGTTTAGTTGTCCGACTTGGGCGCGGTGCGATTCGTCGGTTTAGTTGTCCGACGGGATCGGGTATTGCAGGTTTACAGGTGTTTGATTCTACTTTTCCCTTGCGGGGAGGGGTGGTTGCTCCGGATAGACTACGGTTGGACGTTTTCTTTACCTGCTTTATTATTATCTTTTATGACTAGTCGCTGACTTCCCACTTTGCGACAGGGTCCTACAGGGGGGAGAGTTAGGCGACGGTGAGGCCACGGCTAGAGGTGTTGGGTCTCAGGAGACCGGAACAGTATTTTACTCTTTACTTTCGCATTCCATTTATTATTTGTAGACTGTGGATGGTTCTCGATACCCTCGTGGGGTCGGTGTGGATGTTGGTACGGTGACAATTGGATTGTCCATTCCTCTTTATATTTCTGTGGGCCGCTTTGGAAAATAAAACAGCAAACAAAGGAACGGATTGCGAAAACTATTATTTCAAAACCTAAGTGTCGTGTGGGCACTATTTTCAAAACCCTGGGTTTATGTTGCTTTTGCGAAAGTGGATTTCAAAACCTAAGTGTCGTGTGGGCACTGTCTTCAAAACCCTGAGTTTATGTTGCTTTCAAAAACGGTTTTCAAAACATGGGTGCCGGGTGGGCGCCGTTTCAACAACCGTGGGTTTTATCCTTTCAAACTAATCGGCCGTGAGTAAATTCAGTATATTGTGAATGGTTGTATGAAGTGGATTGTTGTGATTGAATGTTTCCTCATTATTGAACATTGTACAAACCGCGACGCCGTGCATATACAGGGGAGACTCTGTCCGTTTGTAGAGTGATCCTGTATATGCGGCGGGTCTGGGCACGTGCCGGGGAAGAGGGGTTCTTTTAAAAAAAAGAAAAGAAAACAAAAAAAAAAAAAAAATTTTACACGTCAAATATTCAACTCTTATGATTCGTTTCCGCTAAAACAAAACCCCCGGGGCGTGACAGTTTGATTGCGGTGGACGTGGTTCTGGAAACCGCGCCAACCTCAGTAGCACCACTTGGATTATCGGTAAGAGCTGGGAGAGTTGATCGCACCGGTGCAGGGATCTGTTGGATCGAGGGTCTGTTTGACCTAGTGCCACGTCGTTGATACACGACGGTGAGAGCCTTTTTGGGATTGGAGCCCAGGCAGGTCCAGGTATTATTTAGAACCTTTTGAAGGAGCTATATTCCGGCAGTTATTGTTTGATGCCTGCGCCAATTTGGAATTTCAACTGAGGGCTTTGTCTAGATGGTGTTCAGGACACAGTAGGGGCATTACGAGTACAGTGAAGCCAATGGATTGACTAATGCCCTGTTGCCTCTAGATTGAGGAATTCTGTGTTTCAGTTGGCCTTGAACGGTTTGATAGCGGCATCCTCCAGGAATATTTTGGTTTTACCCCCTCCCTGAGTGTTTAGAGCTTGTGCAGCATTTGTTTTTGGTGTGATAAGATCTGTGGGGAAGAAGCTTTTTGCCATGTCGTTGTGGTGCAAGTTTTAGCTTCGAGAGCATATCTTCCTAGATTACTTTTTCTAGCCGAAGGGGCGGCGGTGGAAATTCGGCCAAAGTGGATGCTATTTAAGACTGGCCGAGATCGACGGTCATTGTTGGGGTGAGGAGTTTTTGGACCTGATAGTGCCAGCAGAGCTTGATGACCGGGTGATGAGATTGGTACCAGCGCCGCTTCTAACCTAGTCAGTGGTGGGAGATGGATATGTGAGTTATAGTGATACCTCCCGTAGTGGCTGTAGAGCCACCATTGGATTTTGTGAGCATCCAGTATCACCCCGACAGAGCCACTGTGGTGGCGGATGCCTGGAGCAGAAGAGCTATTTGGGAGTCGAGTTTGACGGTTCCATAGCTGGCACTGTGTGGGGCCATCCTTGTGTGCAGGGTTTGAGTTGAGTCCCTGAGGATCCCTTTTGATGAGAGGCTGCGGCTGAGCAATCCACTTAGGTGGTTAAGTGTTGAGGGCGACCGAGTGTGAACCCCTGCTTGTTTGGGCCCCTTTTCTGTGCAGGTGTTTGTGTGGATGTGATTCGGGTCGCTTTGGTTGAGCTGGCTCTTGGGTGTGATTTTAGAGCGTGTTACTCAGGCTGTTTGTTCCTTTTCCCCCCGCCTTTTGTTGGAGTTTTTGAGGTTTTTCTGCGTCTCAGCTCTGGAGTGTCATGTTTTGGACCCCTCGCCCGTGTTTGACTCGTTCCTTTTGGGGTCTGTGGGAGTTTGGAGTACGAGGGACGCCGTTGCGAATTCCGACTCGTGAGGTGAGGGAATTGCGCAATCGGGCTATGCCGTACTGGTTGTTGCTGTTGTTGTTGCTGAGGAGTAATCACGGGGAGTGATAGGTGACTTGGGAGCTGGAGACGGCGGTGTTGAGTATTGACCCCTGGTTTCTGGGACTCCTTGGGAGTTGCCTTAGTTTCGAGGACGAAACTTTCTTCTAGTGGGGGAGGATGTGGTGACCCGGATCTTTGCAGGGCTTCTACAGTGTGACCAGCAGCTTCTGGAAGCCTACGTGGCATGTCGGCGGTGTTCGCGCGCCAGTTTGGACACAAGAGATGGACTCAGGGCTTAAAATGGATCTCGTAGGTAATCGGGGGACCCCATCGGATGTTTAGAACAGTTTACGCGAGGAGTGGATATCAAATTTAGGCTCGGCGCGGAATTCGGATTAAAAATACCTTTCCGGGAGCCTCCGGCAAATTATAGGATTGGAATTTGGCAAAATGGACGCCGGATTTGGAATCAGTGCGCGAAAACGGTCAAGATGGGCTATTTACATGTATTTTTCGGAGCTTGCTACAGTAATTTTACTGTTCATCGCCGGAACAGTGTTTCCGGCGATCGCCGGCGGCGGCTGGCGGCGGCGGGCAACGGCGGAAGGCGGCGGAAGGCGCTCGGGCAGGCGGCGCGCGGCCGCGGGCAGGCGCACAGGGGCGCGGGCAGGCGCGCAGGGGCGCGGTCAGGTGCGCGGTCCACGCGGCCGTCGTGCACCCGAGGAGGGGACACGTGGCAGGTTCTCACTGGTCGGTGTTGTGGTCTGGGTTCACGGTGCAGGCCGGTGGTGCACGGTAGACCGGGTGGACACGTGGCGTGAGGTGGTTGGTCCGGTGTTGTGCTCCCGGTCCACGCAACCGGTGGAGTGGGTGACCGGGGCAGGTGGCCGTACGGCGGGGCAGGTGGCCGTACGGCCCGGGTCAGCCGCGACGTGCGCGGTCCACGGCGCGACGTGCGTGGTGCACGGGTTGCCGGGCCACGTGTCGCGTCGCCATTCGCGGGCGCAGGTGCACCGGGTGCAGTGGGGGCCCGGGGGAGTAGTGGACTGGACTGTGTGGTGGACCGGGCCGCACTGTGCGCGCCCGAAAGTTGTGGGCCGGGCCGCACTGTGCGCGCCCGAAAAGTTTCGGGCGCCCGGAATTTGGGACACAATGGGAATTTTTCCAATTGTTTCCTCAGCCTATAAATAGGCAGCCCGAGCCCTCTTCTTTGGCTCTTTTCTCTCAGCCCACGCACCATCTGCCCGAGCACCTTGAAGAGGACTTGTTCAACTCTTAATTCTTGATCTTCCTGCCAAGTTCTACGATTTTAGGAGCACGCATCCCGAGGTTCTGGATTTTACGGCGCGGCGCGACGTTGCATTCCTGGGTTCTTCTTCGGCGCAGCGACAGTGTTTTAGCTCCCCTGGGCTACCCCGAGATCATTTTGCAGTGATTCTTGCGCCGACAGACTCCTAAGAGGTAGGGCTTCATCTTTCGTATTGATCGCGCTTTCCTGTTGCGAGTTTTTGGCACGGATCCCGAGGCAACACTGTGACCCATTTTCTGTTTGGCTTTGTGGGACAGCATCGAGGTGTTTTGGCCATATCTTTGCGCACAAGCGTCAGCCGGAAACGAGCTTATACAACTTTTTCATCTACAGATCGCAAGGAACGCGCTCGTATTTTTCTTGGATTTTTCTGAGATTTCATCAGAGGTGAAAATTACTGTTTTCTCAGTGAACAGTGTACAGTTTTAATACAGGTTTTTGTATGAGTGTACCCCCTTGCCGAATTTTTATCTTGACTTACCGAACTCCGATTTGGGCGTGCAAGGTACCGTTTCGAAGCTATCGACGCAAGGATTGCTGTGATATTTTTATTGGAATTTTCTGGGCACTATCTGCAAGTGATAATTTAACAGTTCAGAATTCGAGGTTGTATGTGGTTTTAAGTGCTATATTTGGGAGCCTAGTGTAATTAGTGGACTTTGTATTGTGCCAGGAGTGTTACGGGTGTGCTGAACTTATTGGAGCAAGGGATTAGAGTTTTTTTGGTGTTTTCAGCTGTGGGCTTTGGACAGTCAGCTTTTCAGGTGGGTGCCTTATTCCCGGAACCGGTGGACGGTTCTCTAAATTTTCATATGTTAGCATTGCATGCAGGTGAATGGTACAATAGCTGGGATTGATCGGTAAGTTTAACAATGAGGATATTATGGAAATTGCAAGTGAATTATTCACAGTATAACAATGGTATTAATCAAATAGTCATGTTGATGATTAGTGGAAGCTTATCTAAGGCAAGGATACCCTATATGATTAATTATCATGCCATATTAGCACATAACCTTTTATGAGGATGGTTTATGCATTGGGATAGGATTATGTAGTTATGTGCAGGTTCTACTCTGAGGAGCCATTATGGATTGAGAATTATGGACAGGTATGGTCATTGATAATTTTGGCATGAGGTTTATTTTCTTTATTCTTCTTGAGGACAAATGCATGCTTGTATGGACATATGTGTATGGACATATAGTTAGGCCATCTTTTACTGCTGCACTACATATTGGAATTTGACTTAGGAGAAACCATGATTGCTTTCTTTCTCCTTTTATTTAGACTCTTGAGTCATGTTGCTCGGGTTCGAGCAGAGGTTTGGGATAGTGTAGCTGGGACCTTAGGGTCAGAGACAGGGTGTGCTTGATGATGGATTGTGGGTTATTGCGGCAACCGCGGACAGTAGGCGGTTGACCGGATCTTGATTAATTTACCCAATTGTGGATTGTGGGTTATTGCGGCAACCGCGGACAGTAGGCGGTTGACCGGATCTTGATTAATTTACCCAATTGTGGGTTGTGGGTTATTGCGGTGACCGCGGACTTTGGGCGGTTGACCGGACGTTGACTATTGCATCAGATTGGGTATCAGACTTGTTCTAGTGGATGGTGTTTCCCACTTTTTGAGTACTATTGCATCAGATCGGGGTTTTGTTAGTGGACGGAGTTTCCCACTTTGATCATAGTCTTGATCCAGTCCTGCTATTATGAGACAGTGGTTACAGAGATACTCGATACAGTGATGCTTGATACAGTGATACTTTACTCGTGTGGGTCGCTCCCCTCGAGTGCCACTCCGGAGTAGGCTTTCCACGGTGTGAGCGCCGGGCACCAGGCAGGGTTCTTGAGTTCGACAGCAGAGCAGGCAGTACCAGTGATTACTGGTCTATCGATTGGGTTTATTCAGGCAGATACTTTTTGTTACACTCGTGCCTGGGGGACCGAGTGGAGTCTAGTAGCTGTGTTTAGACCAGTGCTAGTATTGTTGGGAACCGTCGGGGTTTGACGGTGGTCCCGTGGTCGTTGTGAGTTCTTTGACCATTGTGTGAGAGGTTGAGCATCTTGAGTCTATCCGTTCTGAGAGAGAGAGCATGGATTATGACTATAGCCTGCATGAGCCACTACTCAATAGCGAGTTAGTCCGTTTGGACGCCCTACGTAATTCCTGCCCGTCAGCGAGAGGTGGTTGTAGGTGGGCGCAGGTTTGACTGGACCCGATGTGGCAGTCAGCTCGATTGGGTCAGTTGAGGACCTCATGTGCGAGTGTTGCATATCTTCATCAGAGTTTCCCCATTTGAGCATTTGGATAGAGGCATGGTAGCTGTAGAGTGTTTCCAGCTTCTCCTTTCAGTTTTACTGCATCGGTTATCTGTTGCCTCTAGTAGTCTTGGTGGGCAAATCGTCGGACCTAGTGGCGATACCCACTGAGAACTCCCTTATTTGCGTAGTTCTCACGCCCGTTGGGGGTTTTCCCCCTTTTGTCCTTTCTCCTCTTTGTTTTGCAGAGTCTTGGCGGGTGTTGCCGTTCTGTGGTTGCTGTTTCTGCGGTTGCTATTCGCGATGAGGGAGTAGCGAGCTAGATCCTGACCCATCTTTGGAGAGTAGCGGTACCCCCTTTTGTGGAGATCTTCAGTATAGTCGGTAGATTGGTATTTTTTTCCTCTTTTGAGAGACTGTTGTAGTGAGGATATGATGTATTGAGAGCTTGTACACTGATGTTTTATTTGAGATATCTCCCTGTTGAACTATGAGTTTTGTACTCGAGGTTAATGTATGATTATCATTTTTGGGAGATGGACCTTGTTGTTTTATCTTCAGTTGTACAGTGGTTGATTTTATTCTACAGCAGTTTTATCTTTTAGCTCTGATATCTGTTAGCTGTAGTTCTTTTTGCAGGTAGGACGCTTCGCCTATGCGGGTTTGGCATAGGTGGCGGATCTGTTGGCGAGCCCGGGTCGCAGTTTCGACCCCGGGGCGTGACAAAGCGTGCTAGAGCTAGAGTAGTTCTAGGATGGGTGACCCCCTGGGAAGTGGGGCGTCACAGTTGGTATCAGAGCTGTTCACCAGCCGGAAATGTGAGATGAGTCTCGGCTGAGCCAGGGTTATATAGCGGGTAGAGCGAGGCTCCCCGGCTAATGACCGTTGTGAGTGGAGTGCAGCTCCTCACAAGGTCGGCTAAGGCTAGCGAGACTAGTCTCACATCGCCTGGTGCTTGTGAGTGTGCTTGAGCCTGACGTGGACGTCAGGGCTTAAAGGGGGGAAGAATGTGACACCCCCGGAATTTGGATTAGTCCTCTATATAAATGATATAATAGGACTAAATCTCTAACCCGGCTATAGCATTTTGGATGGTAGCAAGATCCAAGAGAAACATGAGAGTTAAGCGTGCTAGAGCTAGAGTAGTTCTAGGATGGGTGACCCCCTGGGAAGTGGGGCGTCACAGGATGCATGCATGTCAAGGGTACACGGTATATGATTGAGAGGTAGGTAAGCTTGATAATGATAACTGTATGATTAATTGCAAGAATAGTATTTATGATGTATACTGAGAACTTGCATGATTTGGATCTCTATGTTGGCGATTAGTGTAAGCTTACCTAGGATAATGTTACCCTATGTGATTATGTCGCATGCCATGTTAGCACATAGCCGTTTAAGCGATTGGTTTATGCGATGGGGCAGGATTATATAGCTATGTGCGGATTATACTCTGAGGAGTTATTATAGATGGAGGATTATGGACATGTAGTTAGGCTATATTTTACTGCTACACGACATATTGGAACTTGATTTAGGAGAAACCATGCTTTTCCTTTCTCCTTCTTTGTTAGTCAGGTGGTCAGTGTTGCTCGGGTTCGAGCAGGGGTCGGGACTTCGTGTCTGGGACAGGTTGGATTAGTTTGTGGGGTTTTTCGGCGACCGCGGATATTGGGCGGTTGACCGGATATTTACTTATGCATCAGATTGAGTATCAGTTTTCTCTAGTGGATGGAGTTTTCCACTTATCGTTTAGTTGCATCCGATTGAGGTCGGGTCTTTCTTTAGTGGTTGAGTTTTTCCACTTTGATCAGAGTCGTGATCAAAGTCCTGCTATACAGAGATACTTGTTACAGAGATACTTTACTCGTGTGGGTCGCTCCCCTCGAGTGCCGCTCCGGAGTAGGCTTTAGACCGTGTCCGGTACCGGTCCATTTTATTGGGATTTTGTGCCTTGTGTGCCGATCCCGCGGTTTCGAGCCATGTGTGCAGATTCCGCTAAGCAGGCAGTACCAGTTTTACTGGTGGCACAAGATTGGGTTATTACCAGCATTTACTTTATTGTTACGCTCGTGCCTGGGGGCCGAGTGGAGTCTAGTAGCTGTGTTTAGACCAGTGCTAGTGTTGTTGGGAGCCGTTTGGTTGACGGTGGTCCCGTGTCGTCGAGAGTACTTTGACCGTTGTGCGAGAGGTTTGGTGATCTTGAGTCTATCCGTTCTGAGAGAGAGAGCGTGGATTTTGACTATAGCCTGCATGAGCCACTACTCGATAGCGAGTTAGTCCGTTAGGACGCCCTACGTAATTCCCGCCCGTCAGCGGGAGGTGGTTGTAGGTGGGCGCAGGTTTGAGTGGACCCGATGTGGCAGTCAGCTCGATTGGGTCGATTGAGCATCTCGTGTGCGAGTGTTGCATATCTTTATCAGAGTTTCCTCATTTGAGCATTTAGATAGAGGCATGGTAGCTGTTGAGGGTCTCCAGCTTTCTTATTTCAGTCTTTACTGCTTTGGTTATCTTATGCCTCTAGTGGACTTAGTGGGCAGATCGTCGGGCATGGTGGCGGTACCCATTGAGGACTCCCTTTTTAGGTGTAGTTCTCACACCCGTTGGGGGTTTTCCCCCTCCCCTTCTTTTCCCTCATTTGTTTTGCAGAGTCTTAGCGGGTGTTGCTGATTCTGCGGTTGTTGATCGAGGCGAGGGAGTCGCGTGCTAGATCCCTACCCGTCGTTGGAGAGTAGCGGTACCCCTTCAGATGAGAGCTTCAGTAGTTTAGTTGTTTTATTTTTTACTCTTTTGAGAGACTGATATAGTGAGGATATGATATGTATTGAGAGCCTGTACACTGATGTATTCATTGGAGTGTAATATCACAGATTTTCGTAACACTTTATACCTCTTGCTAATAAAGTTTCCGTTTAAAGTAATTAATGTAACGGGTCTACTTAAGTGGATAATTTGGAGGTGCAGATATTTTTTAGCGATAGAGCTCGGAAAACGTAGAACGGCGGTGCGATCGGATCCGGATTCCGACTTACGGAACTCCTAGAAAGGGGTGGAAAGGATCGCAATGGCCAGGGGGTGCATCGAAATCCGCATAAGTAATTTTGCACGGTTTCCGAGGAAAAGAGGGAATTATCTTTAAAGAATTATCTTTAAAAAATTATCCCGAAGGATTTTATATCTGAGGAATTAATTAATTAAGGAATTAATTAATTAGGATTTTAAAATACCCGATGTGGTATTTTATCGTACATTGAAGATTAAATTGTGAAACCCTAGCCGGAAGAAACGAGAGAAAAGAACGAGCGAAAAGAAAGAGGCGGAACCCTAATCGGAAGGAAACGGGAGGAAAGAAGGTGTAGACGGAAGGACCCAATCCTGCCGACGAACGTGCCGAAGCCGGAAGCGTAAACGATCTCCGTCTCTGACGATTAGAGGTAAGCGAGTTTTATGTTCGTGTCGTTTCGCTCGGTTTTCGTTCCGGTCTTTTGTGTAGTTTAGGAGTGGTCGATTCTACCCTATGCGTCGCCGTCGCAAAGCCCTAGGGCATCGCCGCCGCGGCCGAAATACGCGCCGCGCGGGGACGGTGCCTCGCGGCCGCGGCTAGCGCCGCGCGGGACCAAAGTCCCCCTGTGGCCGCGGCTAGGGGCGCGCGCCGCGCGCCGCACGGGCGCAGTCGGTGCCGCGCGGGCGGGCACCCGCGCGGTGGTGGTGCGCGCAACGCGGGGCCATGCCCGCGCGGCCGCGGATGGTGCCGCATGGGTAGGTGCCCGCGTGGCTGCGGCGCGGGCCGCGCGGGCCTCCTGCCCGCACGGCCGCAACCAGTGCCGCGCGGGCGGGCGCCCGCTCGGTTGTGCGCGCGCGCCGCGGCTGCGGCTGGAGCCGCACGGGCAGGCGCCCGCGCGGGGCCTATGCCCGCACGGCCGCGGATGTTGCCGCGTGGGCAGGTGCCCGCGCGGCTATGGCGTGCGCCGCGCAGGGCCGGTGCCCGCGCGGCCGTGGCAAGCGCCGCGCGGGGTCGGCGCCCGCGCGGCCGCGGCTCACGCCGTGCGGGGCTAAGGCCCGCACGGTCACGGAGGGTGCCGCGCGGGGTTGGTGCCCGCGCGGCCGCGCAAGTGCCGTGCGGGGCGGGTGCCCACGCGGCCGTATGACCTGTAACGCCACAAGGGTGGCCGTGTCGCCCGTCGCGCACGGGCGCTACCGCCGGTTCAAGTTGTTATTAGTGTTTTCGAGTATTTGGGCTCGGTTTATCTACTGTTATATTTCTGATCTGACCGCGGCTCTTTTGGGGACTACTTCTAGGTCCGGGCGTCGACAGGGAGAGCAAGGTTCGGTCTCCGGAGTACATATTTCGCATAATCGAGGTGGGTACCATTGGTTGTTACCGGCGTAGAGTCGTTTCCGAATATTCGTTTTTATAAAGTAGATCTGTTTGGTAATTCGACTAACCCCATAGCATGTGAATCCCTTTTATTATGTTAATCAAAGCGGCTGCGGTCGCAAGATCATTATACTATCCTGACTAAAGCGGCTGAGGTCGCAACACTGTTCTTACACTCATATTGCTTACACGCACATCGACGGCTTGGCCACCGCACAGGGTGTATTTTTTCGGAAAGATGGTAAGTTGTTTTTACCGGTGTACCCCACAAGGAGAGGTTAGTGGGGACCGCTCAAGGAGAGGCGACTGCTACTTGGGCAGTGGAGGGGTTGGAGGCACCAAGAAGATGAGTACGGTATTGGGGTTGGGGCCCAAAATATTCTGGAAGCTGGGGTAGGTGCCCAGTGTGACTTTCGACAGGGATTTAGTGATACATGAGGGGAGGGGAAAAGTAAATGCTCCAGTGATTCGGTGTGTCCTTTCTGTTATTGTGTTTACTTACATGTTTTCTACTTTATCAGTCACTGACAACCCACACTGTGACAGGTCCGAGTAGGGGTGGAATTCGGGACGACGGTGAGGCATCAGTTAGAGGACCCTAGCTTTGAGGGCTAGTAAACGATACATTCTTATCTTTCCTTTGGTTATTTCCTTATACTGTGGTTAGTTAAACTGTGATTCATCTGTGTGGTTTCTGATGGATGCTGGAATGAGGATTTTCTTGTCTATAATTAGTGAATGTTAGGATGTGTAATTACGGCTCGATTTCAAATGCAAACCTGGTTTCAAAAATGTTTTCAAAGCAGGTGCCGTGTGGGCACCGATTTTAAAACCCGTGGATTTATCCTTTCAAGTTAATGGCCGCTCGAAGAGTTTGCGAAAACGTTTTGGAAAAACTGGGTGTCGAGTGGGCACCGATTTTCAAACCCATGGGTTTATGCTATAGTCTGTATGTGATAGTGGTGACGGTATTATTTATTGTATTCTCTCCTCTTTGTCTGTCATGGTTGGAATGGTTAAAGTATTTGTCTTGTTGGTAACGCCGTGCATATACAAAGGAGACTCCGCCCGTTTGGGGGTGAATTTGTATATGCGGTGGGTCTGATGCGCGCCGGAGGCGAGGTCCATTTAAATACAAAAAAAAAGGGTACGTTTTCCGCACTTTTAGAACCTCCGGGGCGTGACATGGAGATACCTCCCTGTTGAGTTCTAAGTTTTGTATATGAGGATATCGTATGATTATTATTTTTGGGAGATGGACATTGATGTATTATTTCCAGTTGTACAGTGATTGATTTTGGTTTACAGCAGATTTTTATTTATAGCTCTGATATCTGTTTAGCTGTAGTACTTTTCTTGTAGGTAGGACGCTTCGCCTATGCGGGTTTGGCATAGGTGGCGGATCTGTTGGCGAGCCCGGGTCGCAGTTTCGACCCCGGGGCGTGACAGGTCGGGCGCGGGCACGGGATGGATGTGAGGACTGTCTAGGAAGATGTTTCGTATTTAGTATCTCTTTCGAGTGACATTGCGAGGTTTTATTCATGTATATCTCCTTAGTTTTTCGTGCTGTGTGAGTGTGTTCGGCTGTGCTTGTGTGGATGTTCAAACTACTGTGGTGACTCTGTTTGCTTTCATACTCTGTAGTTTCGGCCTATTTTCAAACCAGGAAAAATGTTTGCGAAAACGGCTTTTAAAACAACGAGTGTCGTGTAGGCACCGATTTGAAAACCCATGGATTTATCCTTCCTAAATATCGATGGCCATGTTAAGTAGATATAGTACTCCCTCTTACTATTGTGAACGATGATTGTGGTTAAAGTGTGAACGAGATTACATGCGGGTTGGTATGCCTGTCTAAGTTGAAACCGCCGTGCATGTGCAGAGGAGACTCCGCTCTCGGGGTCGAGGAAATTGCACGTGTGGCAGGTCTGGCGCGCACTGGGGGACCCTGTAAAGAAAAATTTTAATATTTCACGTTTTCCGCTTAACCGAAAATCCCCCAGGGCGTGACATAAAGCATATCAATTTGCATGATCTAGGCCATTCCTCAAGCTTCTATCTCGATGCTAAATATTGTACAATTAAACAAGCATGCTAACAATCACATAGGGTAAATCCCTTAGGTAAGCATTTACTATTCATCATCATGAATATTAATCTTGCAATTCCCTTATACAATCATCCTTCCTAGCTTACCTCACAATAACATACATTGTACCCTAAACATGCATGCATTCTAATATAAGAATTAGAGAACCGTCCACCAGTTCTGGAGATGAAGTAACCCACCTGAAACGCTTTCCGCAGGCAAAGCTGAAGTCGGTGAAGAGCATGGCCACTTGCTAACATAATCTGCTGAACCCGCATCCTCGGTACAAGTCGCGCAAGCCTCGGCTCCAACAACAACACCCTAACAACACAACATAACAACAATCAACAACTCAACATCACCAAACAGCACATGCTGTTACAACAAATCAGCAGAGGAGATAGAGTAATTTCACCTGCGTGCAGTGCTCCAAAAATCCCTAAAAAATCACACTTCCGATCCTCGCGACGAGTAGCCCCAAAACAAGTATTTATACGCCCCGTTCCGACACCTGTAGGCCAAGATACAAATTAAAAAATGCGGGGCGCCAGTAATCCACAACACTGCAAAACTGCGGGATACAACCTCAAATAAGCTTAAATCTCACCTTCGAAGAGATCTCAGAAAAATCTAATAAAAATACGATCGCGTTTCTCTCGAAGAGTAGATGTCAATCGAGTCCTTAAACGTCTCATTCCGATGCTCGTAGGTCAAGATAGAAAATCGGCAAGTCTCCGCTGTCCAAAATCTCACAACAGAAAAGGGGTCACCAAAACACCTCGGGAACTGTACCAAAAACTCAAAATGCAAAGAAGTGATCAGCACAGAAAACGAAGCCTTACCTCTCGTGAGCGCGCTGCCGCAAAAATCGGCTCAAAATTCCTTCGGGGTGATCCGGTGTGCCTCACAGACTGAAGAGCGATGGTAATAGCCAAAAATCCTAGATGCGTCGATGTGCGTCGCGTCACAGATAACGCAGAAGCCGCAGTCTCCAAAAATGCCCAAGATCCAAAGGAGAGTAGAAGACATAGTGTAGAAGGCCCCTAAAGCAAAGGGGAGCTCCAGCAAAACTCCAAAACCTGCACAAAAGGCCCTCAAAGCCTATTTATAGGCTGAAATCCGGGTCCAAAAAACACTTCAGGGATACTTTTCGGGCGCTCGAAAGATTCGGGCCCATATAGTGTACCCGAAACAACCCCCCCCCCCCCCCCCCCCGCGGTGCGCCCGAAACGCGCTGGTTGCGCCACGTCACCCACAGAACAGGGAACAGCGACCACAGCCACTAGCTCCACGCCACGTGGCATGCACCATGCATGCGGGTGGGTGGCACGCGCCAACCACACGCGGCCACGTGGACCGCACCCACAGACGGCCCACGTGCGGTCGCGTGCTCCCCGCGCAGCCCCCTGCCACCCTGACTGCGCACGCTTCCCGATGCTCCCGCTAGAGTCTCCATGGTCCGCGCCCACTGCACGGACCTAACCTAGCCCGCCACGTGTCCGCACCCATCCAATAGAATAGCGCCACGTGGCACGACGGACCCGTGCACCGCGCGCCCGCGCGCCTGCCCGCGCCCACGCTCCTGCCCGCGCACCTGCCCGCGCCAGCTCCGCCGCCTGCCCGAGCCTGCGCCGCCGCGCTCTGCCACTGCCCGCCGTCGCCGCTGCTGCTGCTGCCCGCCGGCCGCCGGAACAGTGCCAAGTGCCTCGAAATCCGTGCGTGTCATCCGGGCTCCGAAAAATACAAGTGAATAGTCCATTTTCATCGTTTCCGCGCACTGAATCCAAATCCGCTGTCCGTTTTGCGAAATTCCAACTCCAAAAATTATCGAAGGCATCCGGAAAGGTGTTCTTGTGTCCAAACTTCGTGTTGAGTCCAATTTTAATATCCGCTTCACGTGAAACTACTTCTAAACATCCGACGGGGTCCTCCGATCACTCACGTGATCCATTTTAAGCCCGAAGTCCATCACTTGTGTCCAAATTGTGCACAAACACCACCGACACACCACGTTGGCCCCCCGTAAGCTGCCAATCAACCAGTAAACTCATCGTGGGGATCCGGGTCCTCACATCCTCCCCCACTAAAAGAAAGTTTCGTCCTCGAAACTAGCTCAATTCCACCAGGAGTCACAAACACCAAAGGTAAGTACTCAACATCACCATCTCCAGCTCCTAAGTCACCACTCACTCCCCGTGATTACTCCTCAACAACAACAACAGCAACAACCAGTACGGCATAGCCCGGTTGCGCAAACCTTTAATCTCATGAGCCAGAATTCGCAACGGGCGTCCCTCGTACTCCAAACATTCCTAGATCTCAAATAGGGTGAGTAACTCACGGGCGAGGAATCCAAAAGCAAAACACTCCTGAGCTGAGACGTGAAAAAACCAAAGGGGCTCCACAAAAAGGCTGGGGGAAAAAAGAAATCACCACTAGTGCAACACGCACCAACCACATCCTGTGTCAACTCAACCAAGGCAACCCGAAGCATACCCACACTATCATCCAATAAGGAAAAGAGCCCTAACAAGGAGGGGTCCTCACTCGGTCACTCCCGAATCTTGACCATCTGAGTGAACTACTCAGCCGCGGTCTATCATCCAAAGGAACCCTCAGGGACACAACCACAAGCCATGTTTGTCTCAACAGTCCGCACAGCGCCCACTGTGGAATCATCAAACTCAATCCCAGATAGCTCTCTTGCTCCAGGTATCTGCCATCATAGTGGCCCTGTCGGGGTAATCCAGAATGCGAAACTATAACCCAACGGTAATTCCACAGTCACTAAAGGAGGCATCACTAAAACTCGCAGATCCCACTCCCAACTCTGATAATACAAAAATCGGCGCTGGTATCAGTCTCATCATCCATTCGCCATGCTCTCCTGGCACTGCCAAGTCCAAGAAGCTCCTCACTTCAACAATAATTCTCGATCTCGGCCAATTTCCAAATAGTATCCATATTGGCCGGATTTCCACCGCCGCCCCTACGGCTCGAACAAAGTGACCCAAGAAGGTATGATCTCCAAGCTAAAACTTGTACCTCAATAACACGACATACAACTTCTTCCACCCAAGCATTGTAGCACATCCATAAGTGCTCCTCTTATTCCAAGTCACTCAGGGAGTAAATCATAATATCCTTGGGGAACACCACTCCCAATCCGTCCAAGCACAACTGGAACACACCATTCCTCAACTCTTGAAGACAATAGGGCATTAATCATTCCATTTGGCCTCACTATGAGTTCATAATGCCCCTACCGGATCTTGAACGCCGTCTTGGCAAAATTCGTAGCTGTATAAATCCAAATAGGTACAGGCATCACAGACGAATAATTGCCGAAGTATGACTCCATCAAAATGTCATAAATAATATCCGGACCTGCCTGTGCTCATGTGACGCCCCACTTCCCAGGGGGTCACCAATCCTAGAACTACTCTAGCTCTAGCACGCTTAACTCTCATAACCTCTTGGATCCTGCTACCATCCAAAATGCTATAGCCGGGTTAAGAGATTTAGTCCTATTATATCATTTATATATAGGACTAATCCAAATTCCGGGGGTGTCACATTCTTCCCCCCTTTAAGCCCTGACGTCCACGTCAGGCTCAAGCACACTCACAAGCACCAGGCGATGTGAGACTCGTCTCGCTAGCCTTAGCCGGCCTTGTGAGGAGCTGCACTCCACTCACAACGGTCATTAGCCGGGGAGCCTCGCTCTACCCGCTATATAACCCTGGCTCAGCTGAGACTCATCTCACATTTCCGGCTGGTGAATGGCTCTGATACCAACTGTGACGCCCCACTTCCCACGGGGTCACCCATCCTAGAACTACTCTAGCTCTAGCACGCTTAACTCTCATAACATCTTGGATCCTGCTACCATCCAAAATGCTATAGCCGGGTTAAGAGATTTAGTCCTATTATATCATTTATATATAGGACTAATCCAAATTCCGGGGGTGTCACAACTCAAGTCACAATGAACCCCCATCGTCGTGTATCAACGACGTGGCAAGTGATGTCACGCCCCGGAGGTCTAAGGATAAGCGGAAAAGCGTATATATATATATATATATATTTTTGAATAAACGACTTCGCCTACCGGTGCGTGTCAGACCCGCCACATACACAAATTCACTCTGAAAACGGGCAGAGTCTCCTTTGTATATGCACGGCGTCACATTTACATTAACTTCTTTAACCACACAGTCACAGTGAAAATAACAAGAGAGAGTACTACCATTCAATCATACTATGAGATAAAACTACGGGTTTGCAAACGGTGTCCACACGACACCCAATTTTTCCAAAGTGTTTACACATTCACAATAAGCGGCTGCATCTTTTTGAAAGGATAAATCCAGAGGTTTTCAAGGTTGTGCCCACACGACACATGGTTTTTGGAAAGCATTTTCGAAACCCTTGTTTGATGTAAAACAGCCGCATAAGAGTTCATAACAGTATGTCAAATCCACAGTATCAACTAATTAACCATCCAACATCCAGTATGATCCACAATCAAGCAAATGAACTAACAGTTAACCGAGGTAGAGAATTGAGATAAACCAAAACAAGTTTGACGTAGTAAAGCCCCATACGACTATAGTCCTCTAGATGCTGCCTCACCACCGTCCCAGCTACTACACCTAGTCGGACCTGTCACAGTGTGGGAAAGTCAGTGACAAATAAAGTAGATGATTCAAGCATTTAGAAGTACTTTTAAAACAAACCGAATACACCGGAACCTTTCGCTTGTCCCCTTACGAGTCACCACTTCCTTTGTTTAATTGCATGGTACCTGTCGGGAGGTCGACGATCCTCCCTCGTGAACAATTACTTTACTTACGTGATGCCTTTTTACCCCGTTCACGGCGCTAGTGCTGCACTTGTAGCTGGCGTGAAGAGGTCCCAACACGGCACTTTCACTTTTGTGAGGTACACGGGTCATCCAGACCACTTCTCCGGAAAAGCACACCCATGCGGTGGCCAAACCGCCTGTGTACGTGTAAGCATCCAAGAACATGATAGCCGAAATCGACGTGTAACAATCACCGCGACCCACGCTCGCCACAGTTAATAATAGAAGAAACGATAAATATTCATGCGAAAGATTTAATCAGTTGAAACATCTCATCTACTTTATTAGACAGGCTATAATACTTTTTACGATGACATATTGCACTTACTGCAAAGGTACCCACCTGGTTGCAGGAAGATCGGAACACCGGGATCTTTGCCACACTCCCGCTGCGCACTTGGACCTAAAGAAGTCCCCAAAAAGGATAATTAATAAAACGCACTAACACCGCGAAAATGAAAATCCAAAACTAACCCCGCGACGAAAACCCAAGAACGGCACTCCTACAACACTTGACGACTCCCCGCGCGCCCACCCACGCGGAGTCGTTGCCCGCGACGTTTGCCCGCGCGGATGCCGCCGCCTGCGGACGCCCCGCGCGGCACGAAGCTGCGCGGCGTGCGTCCGCAAGCAGCGCCCGCGCGGTGCAAGGCCGCGCGGTGCGCGCTGGCCCGCGGGTGCCCCGCGCGGCGCAAGACCGCGCGGTGTGTGTGCCCGCGGGTGGCGCCCGCGCGGCATCCGCCCGCCCGCGCGCGGGCGCCCCGCGCGGCACGAGGCTGCGCGGTGCGTGCCCGCGGGCGGCGCCCGCGCGGCATTCGCCCACCCGCGGGCGCCCCGCGCGGCACGAGGCCGCGCGGTGCGCGCCCGCGGGCGGCGCTCGTCCGTCCGCGCGATGCCCTAGCGGCGCCCGCGCGTCGTCTGTCCGCCCGCGCGGTGCCCTAGCGGCGCCGGTGCGTCGTCCGCCTGCCCGCGCTGTGCCCTAAATCGCGCGGCGGCGGCGGCGGCGGGGCCGGCGATGACGACGGGGACGGAAACGGCGACGATGACAACGAAAAAGATACGAAAAACCCCAACAATACTACAAAACGAATTCTACTTACCGGAAATTCCGACGGGGAAGACGACCGATCGCACTCCTAATTCCGGTACGTTGCTCGGGGTGATCGGACTCCTCCGTCTTCTTCCTCTTTCTTTCTTTTTTCTTCCTCCGGTTAGTGTTCCATCATTTTCTTTTCTTTTCTCCCTCGTTCTCTCCGGTTAAGGTTTCTCTTTTGCGAAAAGTTGGATTTTTTTCTTTTTCGTACGTACAACTAAATCCTACCTTTTAAAATCCGTCACCGAATAATTAATTCTTTAATTAATTAATCATACGAGATAAATCCATATTTCCTCGGAAAGCTTGCTAGATATTCCGCACCGATTCCGATGCACGCTAAGTCACCGCGACACTAAAAGCCCTGTTCCGGGAGATCCCTAAGTCGGATTTCAGATCCGATTGCACCATCGGTCATCATTTTTCGAGCCCTTTTACCGAAAAATACCCGTGCCACACATCGACCGACTCACAAAAACTCGGTAATTCAAATTCACTAAAAGGAACACTTTATTAACAAGAGGGTAAAAATCACTAGAAAAGTCGTGTCATTACACCACTCACACTTTATAAGAAGTTTCGTCCTCCAAACTTAATTACAGCCTCACTAAACAACTCGGGAAAACATTTCCTCATTTTCGATTCCAGTTCCCACGTTGCTTCGCGTTCTTCGTGGTTGCTCCACTGGACTTTTACATAGGGGATGGTCCGATTGCGCAATTTCTTATCCTCTCGTGCCAAGATTCGCACCGGTGTTTCCTCGACGCTTAAGTCCTCCCGTAGCTCTATCGTGGAAACATCATGGGCGTGAGAGGGATCGGGTAGGTACTTTCGGAGCATTGACACGTGAAATACGTTGTGGACTCGATCAAGATTCGGCGGCAAGGCCAACCGGTACGCCACTGGGCCTACACGTCCGAGGATTTCGAACGGTCCTACGTACCTCGGGCTCAACTTCCTCCTCAGGTCGAAACGTCGGGTCCCCTTTGAAGGTGAAACTCGGAGCAACATGTGCTCGCCCACCATGAATTCTAAATCCCTTCATCTGTGGTCCGCGTAACTTTTTTGTCGGCTTTGGGCAGTCAGCAGCCGTTGCTTGATGAAACGAACCTTTGCCTCGGTCTCCTCCACCAAATCAGGTCCCGAAAACTTGCGCTCTCCCAAGTCGTCCCAGCATATTGGAGACCGACAGCGGCGCCCATACAGAGCCTCGTATGGCGCCATTTGAATGCTGGCTTGGTAACTGTTGTTGTAGGAGAATTCCACAAGGGGTAGGTATCGAGACCACCCTTCGCCCAAGTCAAGTACGCATGCCCGGAGCATGTCTTCGAGGATCTGGATCACCCGCTCCGATTGTCCGTCAGTTTGCGGGTGAAAAGCCGTGCTGAAATGCAGTTTGGTTCCCATTGCTCGTTGTAGGCTCTGCCAAAAGTTCGACACAAAACGCGTGTCCCTATCCGACGTAATGGACGCCGGTATTCCATGCAACCTCACTATCTCATTAATGTATGTTTGCGCCAGTCGTTCCCGAGTCCACGTCGTATGTATGGGCTGGAAGTGGGCCGATTTCGTCAAACGATCCACGATGGCCCATATCGCATCATGTCCTTGTGGCGATCTCGGGAAGTCGCTCACAAAATCCATCGTAATCATCTCCCACTTCCATTCCGGCACTGGCAACGGTTGTAACTTCCCTGCTGGGCGTTGATGTTCGGCCTTTACTTGTTGGCACACTAGGCAATGTGCCACGAATCGGGTCACGCCTCCCTTCAACTTAGGCCACCAGAAGGTTTGCTTAATATCTTTGTACATCTTCGTTCCCCCAGGGTGCACTGCGTAGGGGGCGGAATGCGCTTCCCTCAGGATCTCCTCCTTGAGTTCCGGTAGGTCCGGCACGCAAATTCGTCCTTGGAACCAAATTGTTCCATCAGAGCCTATTGCAAAATCGCCCCCTTGGTCTGAGGGTACTCTGTCTTGCACAAGCCGTAACTGGGTATCTGCCGATTGTCCTTCCAAGATCGTGTCCAGCAGGGTGGGTCTGACCACTAGGGTCATGAGTTGAGCGACCGTACCCGCTGGTACTACCTCCAGTCTCAATTGCGAAAACTCTGCAACTAGACGGTCCTGCTGGGTAAGGGCGTTTGTCATTGATTCCACCGTCTGTCCCTTACGGCTCAGGGCATCGGCCACCACATTTGCCTTCCCCGGGTGGTAGTGGATCGTTAAGTCATAGTCTTTCAGTAGCTCGAGCAACCGCCTTTGCCGCAAGTTTAGCTCCTTCTGGGTGAAAAGGTACTTGAGGCTCTGATGATCGGAATACACATTACAGTGTGTCCCGTACAAATAGTGTCTCCACAGCTTGAGGGCAACACGACTGCTGCAAGCTCCAAGTCGTGCACGGGGTAATTCCATTCGTACTCCTTAAGTTTCCTAGACGCGTAGGCTATGACCTTACTGTAAGAAAATAATCGGAATATGCGCAGCGGAAGAAAGAGACGCAAAATTTTTTTTTCTAAACCAAAGATCACCTCGTGTTTTGTTTTAGATCGTTAATAAGTAATCCAATTGATCTTATCAATTAGGATTTAATTTTTACCTTGCGCGGGTCGAGATCACCGCGAAGCCGACGATCGTTGGGAAAAATTGTTCGTCCTTGATAGCCGCGCACGCGCCCGGCCTCTACTCGTGTCCACACAGAACCACGCCCTTGATCGAAATAGTCAATCGCCTTGATTCGCGATCCGATCACGAATTAACTCTTGCGTCGATGTAAGGAGGATGAATCAATCTTCTAATTATACTAGCAATCTTCCGAAGATCGAGAACGATGAATTAATTATGGAGGACTTGAGGGAGAGAGAGAGGATAGGCGACTAGGTTTTTCTTATTCCCTTTTTTTTCTCTCACTAAAATATGTCACATATGACATATATTTATAATGAGAAAACCCTAATCCTAATTCTAATCCTAATCGAATCCTAATCCGATTGGATTATCCATTATCCTTAAGTTAGTTTCAATATGAATCGAATCCGAATCCTAATTCGATTCGTGTATAACATTTACACATAAGTCCTCAAAATATTTACTAACGATTAGCAAATACACCATGCAACTTTGCACTTAAATACCTCTAATTTATAATAATTGCAAATTAGTAAACTTTAGTATTGTGATTATAATTAATCAATTCTATAAACTTCTTTATCATCTCCATAATATCGATCATGCGCGATTCCTTATGTGTGTGACCTAATAGGCTCAATTCTGTCAGGTAGTGAGATATGATGCGATCCCCATCGGCATCATCATCGAAACTCTTTTTGATGGATCAAACACTTTTGATTCTTCCATCGAATAATTATTATTCGCCTATGATTATTCTTATTGGTTCCCACAATCTACCAGTGACGCCTAGCAGCATATAGTGGCAATCCAGTCAGAAGTGAATATTGGACTGAACCTCTAGGTGCAGTTACCGTACAATACAATCCTTCTATCGCATAGTCCCAACTGAGTGGAGGTCATGGAATACTCGTCAAACCCCAGCACCCGTTATATGACAAATTTGATAGGACAGAAGCTCATATGGTTACTCTTGGAAACACCTTTCCATGAACCATATTACCCCGGCCGAGGATTTCTGAGCTTTGCCTTACAAATAGCATAGGACTAATTATCTCTCTACCGAGAGCGATATAGATCCCATGTAAACAAACACCCATTCCTAATATGAACCGACTGCAGCCAACATATACTACTAAGACCCGTGACTAGGATCAGAGTTTATTGCATAGTCAAACTACAGTAGCCTCATATTGAATGGCCGTGGTGTCGCAGGTCTAAGGATCAGTTGTACCACTGCAACATTGAATCAGTTACTGACGAATGAGTAGACATCCATGTAACTATTCGTAATTGGTCACGCTCAGTGCCCTTGTTCTCAAACAACCACCTGCACGTTCGCTCCAGTGTCCCCACACTGATGACTTGAGACTCGTCATCCTAAAAGAGAGCGGCACATACATCAATCTTACCGGATCAATCATCATCCCCATGATGATTCTCCGATTAAGAGCATTTATGACTTAATCACCAATAATATGTATCTCAAATTCTTAACTCTTAAGAATATACATTATCATCTCATTAATTCAAAGGACAATTCATGGACACATTAAACATGAATGGCATAAAATGCCCAAATAATAATAAAGATCAAATACAAATATGTCCCATAGAAAAAAAATGCGTCAGCCTGATAGGCTTTTGGGGCATACAACTAACACTTACCCCGTTGCATAAGCATGCCACCGAGACCGTTCCGCGACGCATCGTAATAAATCTCATAGTCCTCTCCGGGCTCCGGTAGAGCGAGCACCGGGGCCCGCGTCAACTTGTCCTTGAGTTCTTCAAAACTCTTCTGGCATTGGTCTGTCCAGATAAATTTCTCCCCTTTCCGGGTCAGGCGAGTCAGGGGAGTGGCTATCTTGGAGAAGCCTTCCACAAAACGCCTGTAATACCCTGCCAGACCCAGGAAGCTTCGAATCTCGGTTACTGTTGTCGGCCGGGGCCAGTCGGTCACAAAGTCT
Source organism: Tillandsia leiboldiana (assembly GCA_029204045.2). Lineage (NCBI taxonomy): Eukaryota > Viridiplantae > Streptophyta > Magnoliopsida > Poales > Bromeliaceae > Tillandsia > Tillandsia leiboldiana. The sequence continues at coordinate 38,693,501 of CM055065.1, forward strand.
ATCTTCCTCGGGTCTACCGCAATTCCAGATGCCGAAACAATATGCCCCAGAAAGTCCACCTCGCGGAGCCAAAACTCACACTTTTTGAGTTTGGCGTAGAGTTTCTGATCCCGGAGGGTCTGAAGGACTATGCGTAGGTGCTCCTCATGTTCCTCATCTGTACAGGAGTAGATGAGGATGTCATCAATGAAGACCACTTCGAAAAGATCTAAGAAGGGTTTGAACACCCTTTTCATCATATCCATGAACACCGCTGGGGCATTGGTGAGCCCGAACGGCATCACCGTGAATTTGTAGTGGCCGTAGCGAGTCCGGAAAGCTGTTTTGGGGATGTCCTCGCCCTTAACTCTGAGCTGATGATAGCCGGACTGCAGATCGATCTTTGAGAACATCGTTGCTCCCTGTAACTGGTCGAATAGAGCGTCAATCTGCGGCAGGGGGTATTTGTTCTTGATGGTGACCTTATTTATTTCTCGATAGTCAATGCACAGGCGAAGGCTTCCGTCCTTCTTTCTTACAAATAGTACGGGCGCGCCCCATGGCGACACGCTTGGTCGAATGAAGCCTTTATCCAAAAGGTCTTCTAGCTGTGCCTTGAGTTCCTTCAACTCGGCGAAGGCCATCCTGTACGGTGCTTTGGTGATGGGTTTAGTGCCTGGGAGCAGTTCAATAGGGAAGTCCACCTCTCGTTCGGGTGGCATCCCAGGGAGTTCCGCCGGAAATACCTCCGGAAATTCCCTTACGACTGGGATGTCAGAAAGTGAGGGAGTGGGTCGAGCTGCCAAGTCCACCGAGGCCAAATAGGCCACGCACCCGCCCTCTATTAATTTCCTAGCTCGAGACGCGGAGATGATATTTAAGAAGGAAGTACTTTTACACGCCAGGTAAACGTGTTCCGGGAAACCTGGTTTCTGCAGTCGTACCTGACGTTTCTCATAATCAATTACCGCCTGGTACTCGGTGAGCCAATCCATGCCTAGCACCACGTTGAACTCTTTTAACGGGATGGCCACCAGATCCCAGGGGCAGGACAACCTTCCCAGCTTTATCGAGCAAGAAGGTACAAAACTAGTTGCTTCTATTGGTCCCCCCGGGGTCTGGACGGTCATCAGGTCGCATAGGGGTCTACTCTCTAGAAGATAAGATGTATATGTGCAAAGGTACGGGAGATGAAGGAGCGAGACGCCCCGGTGTCAAAAAGAGTTCGAGCTCGAAAATCAAAAATTGAAGTAATACCTGCTACTACGTCCTCCGGTGGTTCCGCTCCTCGCTGGCTCATGGCGTAGACCCTCCCTCCCGGTTGTGGTCGCGTTTCCCCTTCCTGTCGAAATGCCGAGGGGCGTGGGGGTATCCCCGATGGTGCTCTCCCCCGTCCCTATGGCTGCGGTGTCGAGGTGGAGGCCGCGGAGGATGCCGCCCCCGTGCCCAAGGGGCAGTTAAATCGGAGGTGTCCAGGCTTGCCGCAGTGATAACAATGGTGTTGTCTCTTAGGGCATTCTGTGACTCGGTGCGTTCCTCCGCAAATAAAGCAGGGTTTGTCCACTGGCCGCTGTCCCCCCGCCGGTGTACTCTTGGTCCCTTGTTGCGTCTTGGGATGCTTTGGGGGCCGGCTTCCGCCAGAAAAGCCTCCTCCAGGATAAGACTGTGACCGCTTCTTGCCCTGAGTGTATTCCGAACCCTCCCGTCGGGCTCGTGTGATAGCAAAACCACGTTCCACAATAGTGGCCCTATCGACCACTGCCCGGAAGGTGTGTAAGTCCGCCGCTTGGACTACTTCGAAGATGTCGCTCCGTAACCCGTCCACGAAGAGACGGGCCTTGTGGGATTCATCCCGTACGACGAACGGAACACAATTTGTTAATCTTGCAAACTCTCACCGGTACTCCATGACCGACCGATTCCCTTGCTTAATGTGTTTGAGGTCATCTTCCAGCTGTCATTTGACACTGTCTGCAAAGAACGCTCCAAATAGCTCCTCTTTGAAGGTTGACCACGACGGTAGTGGAGTATTCGTAGACAGGTCCGGGCATACCGTCTTCCACCAGATACGGGAATTCCTTTCAAGAAAGTGGATGGCTAAGGGAACCCGTTCCTGTTTGTCACGCCCCGAGTCCGCCAATTTGTACGGTTCGGGCACGCCAACAGACCCGCCAATCGCGTAAGACCTTTTCCTACCCGAAAGGAACGGTAACATCCATAATAACACTACAAGTGTATGCGGAAGCTCAATATCAGAGTACTAAAAATCACTATAAATTTAAATTTTTGCAATAACTAAAGCGAAAATGGAAGCATACAAGAGTGAACCATAAAATTTAACTATTACCCTATACATCTCTGAACTTGCAATTAAAATTATTACAATTCCTTTACATAATTTCCTCACCATACATAGTTCACTCAAGAAATATATAAAAAGGGATACCTCTGCTAGACCCTCTAGGTCTCTATGCTGCTGGGCCCTTGCCCCTGTCGTATACCTCGCCGTCTGCCTCTGAACCGTCACGATCGCTGCATCCCTACCTGAACCTGTGGGGGGGGGTGCACCCAAGGGGTGTGAGAACTCCTGACAGAGTTCCCAGTGGGTTCAACCACCGAGAAAAAGTGTCCTACACCACTTGGTCCAATGGAAGCAATAATAATAGTGCTAGGAAACTAAAATCCTCAATATCAAAATGCGGCTATGCTATATAGTATATAACTACACTATCTGTGTATACTCATCGACCCAGCACTACTCTGTCTAGCCACACTAGGCTGCTAAGCACCAACTCGGCCACTATGCCGCTATATACAGGGTTAAACTAACCCGGCCACCTTGGCCACTCTATCTTTCTCTTTTCCTTTACATTCTGGTGCTTTAGTTCAAGTTAACCCTCGGAAATTCTTATCCAACGGGCCCCAGCCCGGTAGTCCTGCTACCATAAGATAAGATTTCTAAGGTTGCCGATAACACCCGCAAGTGTTACCCCGTCCTACGGAAGAAACGTCCCGAACGGGTCTCTACCCGGGAGAGGGGCACTGCCAACTGCTCCAACTTGGGCCGCGTTTCACTCCGTAGGTCCGCCCGTTTTATCTTTATCTTCTCTTTTGCCTTTAGCTCTTTGCTTTGCCTTTACTTGGGAAGCTGAGTCTTGCTCACACACTTCCCCCGGGAGTGACATATGCTCAACCCTCCCGTTGGCAACTTAGCTTTAATTCTTTAATTCACTTGGGAGTGACATATGCTCAACCCTCCCAAGGGCCATTTAGGCTTTTCTTTCACAGGGTCCGAGGGTTCCAAGAGACGAATGCCTACAACCCCAATCAAACAAGAACAGGTTGTAGCATCGCCTCCCGTAGTGCTCAGCCCAATACATTTTATCTTATCCTTTTTACCTTTCATTAATCCATCTCTTTCTTTAACCATTCTCTTTACACTTTATGTTCAGATGAGTTTAAGGCACCTTGGCACTCATCCACCCGGGAGTGACATATGCTCAACCCTCCCGTTAGCATTTATGCCTCAATGCTTCTCTTTTACTTTTCTCTTTTATTTCAAGCACTTTGCTTGTCTTGATCATTAATCACTTTTAGCTCTCTCTCGAGCTTTATTTTTTTTTATCCTAAGTTCTTTACTCTGGGATAATTTGGGTGTCTATAACACCAATTTAAGTTTGAACAACTTATTCATTTACGTTCCACTTATTTTGCCACTCGGCAATATCTTAAGTATCCTAGCCCCTTTTAAACTTTTCTTTGCTTGTTCTCAAATACCCTTAAGGTTACACTACGTCAGAAGGACACTAGTTACTATCAATTTTATCTAACTTAGAGTTTATTAACTCTATTTCCCAATTTTCCCTTTCCTTTATTTAACTCAGATTGAAGTTAAATTATTTGTCCATTTACCCAGACGTCCTATGACTTTCTGGGCTTACATTATTTAATTCTTTAACTTGGGAATCTAATCCCCCTTTTTCCTGATTCCTCACTGAATCCTAGAGTTTTACTAACTCTATTTTCCTGTTCCATGTTTAACCTAGGGTTGCACTAACTCTATTTCATCACTAGAGTTTAACCCTATTAGTTCATCTTAGGTTCCTTTACCCAAGTTCCATAACATGTTTAACCTAGAGTTCTCTGACTCTATGTTTAACACTCTATTCTTAACCTTAGATTATTCCCTAAGTTAATGCCACTCGTCCACCTAGGTGTACCTCCTAGGTCATCATGCCACTCGTTAAACCTAAATCTAGGTTTTCTCCTAAGTCTCACTACCAACATGCATTTCTTTTCCCTTATGCTTTCACATGATTCCTAGGGTTACACCCTAATATAATCACAATAATAATTAATTGTTTACTTCTACGCATGCAATTACTATCATAATTCCCTAACGCCTCTAACAGGCTACTATCATGCTTCTGGATCGAAAAGCAAAGGAGCAAGGGGAGAGGTCACCCAATTTCGGCAGAATCCCCCACCTCGATGTTTTCTCCTGTTCTTGAAAGAGACGAATTTCGCTCTTTTGATCTCCGAGGTTGTCCCTAAATTGTAAGGAAAGAAAAATCATGAACGATTGATTCTCATGATTTACTAAATCCATAAACATTTCAAAGCTAAATCCCCTTTTGACAACTTAAAGGAAAAAAATCCCTATTTAGTCATTTTCCCCACCAAAAGGCTAATTTTTGATTGGTTCATGAAAATGAGAGGAGAATAATCATCCCATGACATGTTGCCAAAAAGGAACTTGCTCAACTCGATCCGGGGTCAAAATGCTCTCAAAAATTTGAGAAAAGCTCAATTTGAGCAATTTCCCCCAATTCACCGATTTTGCATTTTGGCAAATCGAGAATTTACATTCAAAAATTGGAGAGAAATTCAATTTGAGCAATTTCTCCCAATTTACCGATTTCGCACATTGGCAAAATCCATAACTTGCATTCAAAAATTGGAGAGAACCCAATTTGAGCAATTTCCCCAATTTACCGATTTCGCACATTTGGCAAAATCCATAATTTGCATTCAAAAATTGGAGAAAACCCAATTTGAGTAATTCCCTCCAATTTACCGATTTCGCACATTTGGCAAAATCCATAAATTGCATTTTTTCCTTCACATTGGAGAAAAGAGAAGAAGAAATTTTTCCTTCTTTCTTCTTTTCTTCTTTTCTTTCTTTTTCTTGTCAAACTCCTGCTGCTAGGCAGCTTAGGCAGCTGCTGCTGCCATAGGCAGCAGCAGCTTAGGCAGCTGCAGCAGCAGCTGCAGCCATTTCTGCTGCTTGCCAGCTGCCCAATGCAGCTGCCAAGCAGCAGCCAAGCAGCTGCCAAGGCAGCTGCTTCATGCAGCTGCCAAGGCAGCAGCTCCCTGTGCAATAGAGAGGAAATGAGAGAGAGAGAAGAGCACCCTTTTAGGAAACTGAGAAGGAGGGAGGGAGAGAGAGGTACACTTCCTACTTCTTCTTCTTCTTTTTCTTCTTCTTCTTTTTCTTCTTCTTCTTCTTTCTTTCTTTCTTTCGTTTCTTGCTCCAGCAGAAAAGAGAGAGAGAGAGAGAGAGAGAGAGAGAGAATTAAATGTCTCTGCAGGGGGTAGTTGGGGAGAGAAGGTGATTTTACCAAAATGCCCCAACTTACGAAAGAAATTCCCAAAACTGCCTCAATTCTGCAGTTTTGCACTTGCAGTGAGCAAATTCGGATACCCCACTTTCTCCGCGTTTTGCCGTCAACTGGGAAATCGAAATCGTAATTTTCCTTCTCCCTTTTAATCTACAAATTTTTCTTAAACTCTCCACGATTTTGTTTAAATTTTTGGACTACTCTAAGCTCTCGAAAGAGAGCCCCGAAAAAGCTTCGCGATTAACTGCACTGTCAAAAACTGCAGTTTCAGAATTCACGAAGCATTTTTCTTCGCTTCGTTCTCCAATTTTTCCTTAATTTGTCACCTAGATTTTTCACCCCTTTTACTCAGAAAACTTTTTTGAGATACCCCACGATTTATTTTAAATTTTTGGGCCACTCTAAGCCTTCGAAAGAGACCCCCGAAAAAGCTTCGCGACCAACTGCACTGTCAAAAACTGCAGTTTCAGAATTCACGAAGCATTTTTTTTCGCTTCGTTCTCCAATTTTTCCTTAATCGCTCACCTAGGTTCTTCACCCGTTTTAATCAGAAAACATTTGTGAGACACCCCACTATTTATTTTAAATTTTTGGGCTACTCTAAGTCTCCGAAACAGGGCTCTGAAAATGCTTCGTGATCACAAATTTCAGAAATTCCAGAATTTGCTAAGTCCTCGGGGTTCAAGTCACTTTTCGACCCGATGCCCTTCGCGTCAGCCCGAAACGCACCGAACTCGACTGTAATCATATTTAAAACATGTTACAAGTCTTCTCGCCGAATTTCGCCATTTTGCGAACTCGGCGAACACGAGTCCAAATTTTGCAAACTTGAGGCTTCGCTTCTCAACCACAACTCACTTTTCGATTCAACGGCTTTTTCGTCGATTCGAAATGCTTCCAACCCACTTGTAATTACATTTGAAATGTGTTACAAGCATATATTTTTTTTTGCTGAGTTTCGCCACTTCCCAGAAATCGGCGAACTTAAGCTTTAGAATTTGAAACTTCAAATTCTCAACTTACAACTCACTTTTCGACTCAACGACCTCTGTGTCGATTCGAAATGCTTACAACTCACTTGTAATTATATTTGAAATATGTTACAAGTATTTTTGCTGAGTTTGGCCATTTCTGGGTCACCAAAAGCCTCGTTGTATCAAAAATTGCTGGCGGACCCCGTTCTCGCAATCCGGGTGTCCGATCAACGCGAAATTTTTACTGTGGCCTTAAAACAATATTACGGAGCTCCCAGAATTTTCTCAGAATTTTCTGACACTGTGAATTTCCACAAAATCTGGGCCCCCTTTTTCAATTAAAATTCTAAATCCCTCATTTTTAATCCGATTTCGGCCCAATTCGCTTCCACATCATCCTCACTTCTCTAACTTTCATAAAAATAGTATTTCATACCATTTTTATTTAGATTATTATATACCATAAATTTGGTACATTACATTCTACCCCCCTTAAAATAAGTTTCGTCCTCGAAACTTGAATCACATCTCGACTCCTACTTGATCGAGACGGAGGAATTTTGCCCTCAATGCCGGGCTCACTATACGTCGTTACTGGGCATCACATTGCCTACTCGTCAAAGCCACACGAGCAACCTATTCTTGAATCCCTATCTCAATCCAGGGAAAAATCTCAGACCTGGTGTCTGGCCACCTTCACCAAGTAGGTGAAAGACACAGTTGAGCACTTGCTCTCTCAATTCGCCACTAATGACCCAGCCTTTGTTTTGCGAAATTTCCACTTTAATGTCGCCATCACTTTTTTTTACAACGAGGTTGCGTCTGCAACCAATTACACTTACCGCATTTTTCCGGTCGCTCCGCTGCCTAATGTGGAGGGCAAAGGCCAATCCACAAGTCCTCAGCTATCACGCACGCTGCTAGTGCTCTAAATCCACAGGTTATCAGCTAACCCGACATCTCAGACTACTAATAGGTTCACAGACCACGGTCAAATAGGGGCCTATAGCCCAAAACTAGTCCACAGACCCAATCGTCAAACGGGTAGATCCACACTTAGGATTACTCCCCCAACACTCCCACTAGGAGCTACAATACCTCAATCATCACTAGCCCTACGGCCTGATCACATCACACACTCTCAGTGTACTAACAGCCTCAAGGCTCACACGTGGCATTCCACGTTCCCGGGTCATCGCTCGGACTACCGCCCCGACCAAATCTCTATCATGCCCCGCCCTCAGGTCTCGGGCCGCTGTCTCTCACAGCCGACTGCGCCTGCCCACTGGGCTACAGGCCCACAGTCCACAAACATGGTCCAGGCACGGATCGTCCCCGAGCGACCCCGCGAATCGTCGCCACGCGACCACTATGCTCACTGAGCAAAATCCAACTAACTAGTCGTCAATCCACGACCCGAACTCTCTATCAACTCTGGCCACACTGGGCAAAGGCTAATACGTCACCTAATCAGCTCTCTCTGGCTAAACGATACCTGTGCTCCATGAGCACCAAACGGTTGGGCGTCCTACGCCCCCATGCTAACTCGTAAAAATTCAGTGTTAAGCGATTTGCTTAAACAGCCCTACGGCTCTTGTGCAACTCTCCCAACTGGGTCGAGGCACCACAATAACTGTCCACCAACTCTGGTGATTAACTCGAAAATCCCGCGGTGGCAATCCTTGCCATTACGCTGATCCGTCGGATCGGCGCCATAAAACTCTCGCTCTTTCGAGAGGTTCTCGCATCCTGAAGCCTACTCTGGGCCTCACCAACTCTACTATGCGGCAACACAGCCACAGTTGTCGCGCCACACGGTTACTACCGTCATTAGGGGCAAATTCCCGCCGCCTGGCCCGTAAATCTTTCTTGCCCTAATCCTTAGGACATAGCAACTTGGCTCTCGCGACATAGCGATCACCATTTACCTCGCGAGTCGGTCTCTCACTGGACCTTACTAACCATACTTTGCCAGCAACCTAGCTGACACAAGCGTAAAACACCTTATGCTGAAGGTGTAGGGTGCGCCGACAAAAGTTCGGCGGCCACTGCCACTCTCTCTACTGTCGCCCCTAAACGCGACGAGGCCGTATACTCATGCGTCATTTATGTAGCCTCAACTTGCTGCGCTATCAGCCACTGGAGCCCATCGATCTACTCCGACTGTCACATTGACGCCACCTTTAGGCGTCGGAATCTGCCTCCTTGCCGGCGGAAAATTTCCGCCTCTCGGCAAGAAGATTCAGCATGTTGCTGGACCACACCAATAAGTGCGGCCACCTGCTATCGCAGTTCGTGTACCTTGTTCGACCCAGAGCGCTCTCCCGGCACGAGTCGAAACAAGCGCGTATTCCTGCGTGGTGTCATCGCTAATATGCACACCACAACGAAACGATTTGCCCAAATTTTAGCCATTTGAGCAACACACAATCTATATACCAATAGAAAAGCTCGTCGACCCAATCATGCGAAAGTATAAGAGGGTACTCCTTTTCATCTCCAACATTACGTTGTCGGCCGCCAACGTAATATCCGAGGAATGAAAGCTCGTCGCCCTCAATCAGTCCCAACATCCTTTTTGGGAACAACAATAACCAATCAAATACTTTCGCCTAATAATCCACACACTCTCTCGCACTAATCCCTAGGGTCTCCCTAAGGTTCACTAACCACCTAGGACTATTCCTAGGCTCTGATACCACTCTAATCTGTCACGCCCCGAGTCCGCCAATTTGTACGGTTTGGGCACGCCAACAGACCCGCCAATCGGGTAAGACCTTTTCCTACCCGAAAGGAACGGTAACATCCATAATAACACTACAAGTGTATGCGGAAGCTCAATATCAGAGTACTAAAAATCACTATAAATTTAAATTTTTGCAATAACTAAAGCGAAAATGGAAGCATACAAGAGTGAACCATAAAATTTAACTATTACCCTATACATCTCTGAACTTGCAATTAAAATTATTACAATTCCTTTACATAATTTCCTCACCATACATAGTTCACTCAAGAAATATATAAAAAGGGATACCTCTGCTAGACCCTCTAGGTCTCTATGCTGCTGGGCCCTTGCCCCTGTCGTATACCTCGCCGTCTGCCTCTGAACCGTCACGATCGCTGCATCCCTACCTGAACCTGTGGGGGGGTGCACCCAAGGGGTGTGAGAACTCCTGACAGAGTTCCCAGTGGGTTCAACCACCGAGAAAAAGTGTCCTACACCACTTGGTCCAATGGAAGCAATAATAATAGTGCTAGGAAACTAAAATCCTCAATATCAAAATGCGGCTATGCTATATAGTATATAACTACACTATCTGTGTATACTCATCGACCCAGCACTACTCTGTCTAGCCACACTAGGCTGCTAAGCACCAACTCGGCCACTATGCCGCTATATACAGGGTTAAACTAACCCGGCCACCTTGGCCACTCTATCTTTCTCTTTTCCTTTACATTATGGTGCTTTAGTTCAAGTTAACCCTCGGAAATTCTTATCCAACGGGCCCCAGCCCGGTAGTCCTGCTACCATAAGATAAGATTTCTAAGGTTGCCGATAACACCCGCAAGTGTTACCCCGTCCTACGGAAGAAACGTCCCGAACGGGTCTCTACCCGGGAGAGGGGCACTGCCAACTGCTCCAACTTGGGCCGCGTTTCACTCCGTAGGTCCGCCCGTTTTATCTTTATCTTCTCTTTTGCCTTTAGCTCTTTGCTTTGCCTTTACTTGGGAAGCTGAGTCTTGCTCACACACTTCCCCCGGGAGTGACATATGCTCAACCCTCCCGTTGGCAACTTAGCTTTAATTCTTTAATTCACTTGGGAGTGACATATGCTCAACCCTCCCAAGGGCCATTTAGGCTTTTCTTTCACAGGGTCCGAGGGTTCCAAGAGACGAATGCCTACAACCCCAATCAAACAAGAACAGGTTGTAGCATCGCCTCCCGTAGTGCTCAGCCCAATACATTTTATCTTATCCTTTTTACCTTTCATTAATCCTTCTCTTTCTTTAACCATTCTCTTTACACTTTATGTTCAGATGAGTTTAAGGCACCTTGGCACTCATCCACCCGGGAGTGACATATGCTCAACCCTCCCGTTAGCATTTATGCCTCAATGCTTCTCTTTTACTTTTCTCTTTTATTTCAAGCACTTTGCTTGTCTTGATCATTAATCACTTTTAGCTCTCTCTCGAGCTTTATTTTTTTTTATCCTAAGTTCTTTACTCTGGGATAATTTGGGTGTCTATAACACCAATTTAAGTTTGAACAACTTATTCATTTACGTTCCACTTATTTTGCCACTCGGCAATATCTTAAGTATCCTAGCCCCTTTTAAACTTTTCTTTGCTTGTTCTCAAATACCCTTAAGGTTACACTACGTCACAAGGACACTAGTTACTATCAATTTTATCTAACTTAGAGTTTATTAACTCTATTTCCCAATTTTCCCTTTCCTTTATTTAACTCAGATTGAAGTTAAATTATTTGTCCATTTACCCAGACGTCCTATGACTTTCTGGGGTTACATTATTTAATTCTTTAACTTGGGAATCTAATCCCCCTTTTTCCTGATTCCTCACTGAATCCTAGAGTTTTACTAACTCTATTTTCCTGTTCCATGTTTAACCTAGGGTTGCACTAACTCTATTTCATCACTAGAGTTTAACCCTATTAGTTCATCTTAGGTTCCTTTACCCAAGTTCCATAAAATGTTTAACCTAGAGTTCTCTGACTTTATGTTTAACACTCTATTCTTAACCTTAGATTATTCCCTAAGTTAATGCCACTCGTCCACCTAGGTGTACCTCCTAGGTCATCATGCCACTCGTTAAACCTAAATCTAGGTTTTCTCCTAAGTCTCACTACCAACATGCATTTCTTTTCCCTTATGCTTTCACATGATTCCTAGGGTTACACCCTAATATAATCACAATAATAATTAATTGTTTACTTCTGCGCATGCAATTACTATCATAATTCCCTAACGCCTCTAACAGGCTACTATCATGCTTCTGGATCGAAAAGCAAAGGAGCAAGGGGAGAGGTCACCCAATTTCGGCAGAATCCCCCACCTCGATGTTTTCTCCTGTTCTTGAAAGAGACGAATTTCGCTCTTTTGATCTCCGAGGTTGTCCCTAAATTGTAAGGAAAGAAAAATCATGAACGATTGATTCTCATGATTTACTAAATCCATAAACATTTCAAAGCTAAATCCCCTTTTGACAACTTAAAGGAAAAAAATCCCTATTTAGTCATTTTCCCCACCAAAAGGCTAATTTTTGATTGGTTCATGAAAATGAGAGGAGAATAATCATCCCATGACATGTTGCCAAAAAGGAACTTGCTCAACTCGATCCGGGGTCAAAATGCTCTCAAAAATTTGAGAAAAGCTCAATTTGAGCAATTTCCCCCAATTCACCGATTTTGCATTTTGGCAAATCGAGAATTTACATTCGAAAATTGGAGAGAAATTCAATTTGAGCAATTTCTCCCAATTTACCGATTTCGCACATTGGCAAAATCCATAACTTGCATTCAAAAATTGGAGAGAACCCAATTTGAGCAATTTCCCCAATTTACCGATTTCGCACATTTGGCAAAATCCATAATTTGCATTCAAAAATTGGAGAGAACCCAATTTGAGTAATTCCCTCCAATTTACCGATTTCGCACATTTGGCAAAATCCATAAATTGCATTTTTTCCTTCACATTGGAGAAAAGAGAAGAAGAAATTTTTCCTTCTTTCTTCTTTTCTTCTTTTCTTTCTTTTTCTTGTCAAACTCCTGCTGCTAGGCAGCTTAGGCAGCTGCTGCTGCCATAGGCAGCAGCAGCTGCAGCCATTTCTGCTGCTTGGCAGCTGCCCAATGCAGCTGCCAAGCAGCAGCCAAGCAGCTGCCAAGGCAGCAGCTCCCTGTGCAATAGAGAGGAAATGAGAGAGAGAGAAGAGCACCCTTTTAGAAAACTGAGAGGGAGGGAGGGAGAGAGAGGTACACTTCCTACTTCTTCTTCTTCTTTTTCTTCTTCTTCTTCTTTTTCTTCTTCTTCTTCTTTCTTTCTTTCTTTCGTTTCTTGCTCCAGCAGAAAAGAGAGAGAGAGAGAGAGAGAGAGAGAGAATTAAATGTCTCTGCAGGGGGTAGTTGGGGAGAGAAGGTGATTTTACCAAAATGCCCCAACTTACTAAAGAAATTCCCAAAACTGCCTCAATTCTGCAGTTTTGCACTTGCAGTGAGCAAATTCGGATACCCCTCTTTCTCCGCGTTTTGCCGTCAACTGGGAAATCGAAATTGTAATTTTCCTTCTCCCTTTTAATCTACAAATTTTTCTTAAACTCTCCACGATTTTGTTTAAATTTTTGGACTTATCTAAGGTCTCGAAAGAGAGCCCCGAAAAAGCTTCGCGATTAACTGCACTGTCAAAAACTGCAGTTTCAGAATTCACGAAGCATTTTTCTTCGCTTCGTTCTCCAATTTTTCCTTAATTTGTCACCTAGATTTTTCACCCCTTTTACTCAGAAAACTTTTGTGAGATACCCCATGATTTCTTTTAAATTTTTGGGCCACTCTAAGCCTTCGAAAGAGACCCCCGAAAAAGCTTCGCGACCAACTGCACTGTCAAAAACTGCAGTTTCAGAATTCACGAAGCATTTTTTTTCACTTCGTTCTCCAATTTTTCCTTAATTGCTCACCTAGGTTCTTCACCCGTTTTAATCAGAAAACATTTTTGAGACACCCCACTATTTATTTTAAATTTTTGGGCTACTCTAAGTCTCCGAAACAGGGCTCCGAAAATGCTTCGTGATCACAAATTTCAGAAATTCCAGAATTTGCTAAGTCCTCGGGGTTCAAGTCACTTTTCGACCCGATGCCCTTCGCGTCAGCCCGAAACGCACCGAACTCGACTGTAATCATATTTAAAACACGTTACAAGTCTTCTCGCCGAATTTCGCCATTTTGCGAACTCGGCGAACACGAGTCCAAATTTTGCAAACTTGAGGCTTCGCTTCTCAACCACAACTCACTTTTCGATTCAACGGCTTTTTCGTCGATTCGAAATGCTTCCAACCCACTTGTAATTACATTTGAAATGTGTTACAAGCATATATTTTTTTTTGCTGAGTTTCGCCACTTCCCAGAAATCGGCGAACTTAAGCTTTAGAATTTGAAACTTCAAATTCTCAACTTACAACTCACTTTTCGACTCAACGACCTCTGTGTCGATTCGAAATGCTTACAACTCACTTGTAATTACATTTGAAATATGTTACAAGTATTTTTGCTGAGTTTGGCCATTTCTGGGTCACCAAAAGCCTCGTTGTATCAAAAATTGCTGGCGGACCCCGTTCTCGCAATCCGGGTGTCCGATCAACGCGAAATTTTTACTGTGGCCTTAAAACAATATTACGGAGCTCCCAGAATTTTCTCAGAATTTTCTAACACTGTGAATTTCCACAAAATCTGGGCCCCCTTTTTCAATTAAAATTCTAAATCCCTCATTTTTAATCCGATTTCGGCCCAATTCGCTTCCACATCATCCTCACTTCTCTAACTTTCATAAAAATAGTATTTCATACCATTTTTATTTAGATTATTATATACCATAAATCTGGTACATTACACTGTTCCTCCATCAGTAGGTCTTCAAAAAGCTTTTCCATGGTATCCACCCATTTTTCTACGACCCAAGGGTCGGTCGTCTCTTCCTCAAAGGTGGGCGGATCGTGCTTCTTGAACTCTGCCAAGTTCGTCCTGACTCTTTCTCGTTCAATTCGCTGATCCGTAATTCCTCCTGCAGCTGCGGACCCCCCGGGAGTAGGGGTCGTCACCGCTTCCCTTGCTGAGTCCCCCGCAGTCGCTCCCAGTACGGGCCCCGAAGTTGCCGGGGTGGGTACGTCTGACGGGGCTGTGGGTTGCTCTGCCGACACTCCTGTCATCGAGGTCTGATGGGGTGCGGCTGCAGTTTCACCACCTAGTCCTGGTGGTCCTGTAGTGGGGGCGGTCGATTCGGGCGGAGGAATCGGAGCGTCCTCCGCTACCGCGGTTGTCTGCCGCTCCGTCAGCTGACCAACTTGTTCTGTCAACGTTGCCAATTGCCCGGCCATTTCTCGTAGTTGCTATCGGAGGAGTTGGTTCTCTGTGGCAGTCGGGGCCGTACCTTCAGCGCCCGCTTTATCGGTCGATGACCTAGTCCGGGCCATCATTTACTGTATACAAAGAAACCGTGTTAACCCTAAGGTTACTGACCTAGCACGTTGACCTACAAACACACCGAAATTTAAACCCCCTTTTTCCCCCGTACACTCGCGATCTACTGCACCTACATCTTGGTTATCTCATGTTCAATTGCTTGTGACATCACGCACGGTGGATGTTGGTCACTGACTACTGTGGTTAAAGCTGTTTTTCTCTGATACCATATAATCTGTCACGCCCCGGAGGTCTAAGGATAAGCGGAAACGCGTATATATATATATTTTTTTTGAATAAATAACTTCGCCTACTGGTGCGTGTCAGACCCGCCACATACACAAATTCACTCTGAAAACGGGCAGAGTCTCCTTTGTATATGCACGGCGTCACTTTTACATTAACTTCTTTAACCACACAGTCACAGTGAAAATAACAAGAGAGAGTACTACCATTCAATCATACCACGAGATAAAACTACGGGTTTGCAAACGGTGTCCACACGACACCCAATTTTTCCAAAGTGTTTACACATTCACAATAAGCGGCTGCATCTTTTTGAAAAGATAAATCCAGAGGTTTTCAAGGTTGTGCCCACACGAACATGGTTTTTGGAAAGCATTTTCGAAACCCTTGTTTGATGTAAAACGGCCGCATAAGAGTTCATAACAGTATGTCAAATCCACAGTATCAACTAATTAACCATCCAACATCCAGTATGATCCACAATCAAGCAAATGAACTAACAGTTAACCGAGGTAGAGAATTGAGATAAACCAAAACAAGTTTGACGTAGTAAAGCCCCATACGGCTATGGTCCTCTAGACGCTGCCTCACCACCGTCCCAGCTACTACACCTAGTCGGACCTGTCACAGTGTGGGAAAGTCAGTGACAAATAAAGTAGATGATTCAAGCATTTAGAAGTACTTTTAAAACAAACCGAATACACCGGAACCTTTCGCTTGTCCCCTTACGAGTCACCACATCCTTTGTTTAATTACATGGTACCTGTCGGGAGGTCGACGATCCTCCCTCGTGAACAATTACTTTACTTACGTGATGCCTTTTTACCCCTTTCACGGCGCTAGTGCTGCACTTGTAGCTGGCGTGAAGAGGTCCTCACACGGCACTTTCACTTTTGTGAGGTACACGGGTCATCCAGACCACTTCTCTGAAAAAACACACCCATGCGGTGGCCAAACCGCCTGTGTACGTGTAAGCATCCAAGGACATGATAGCCGAAACCGGCGTTTAACAATCACCCCGACCCACGGTCGCCACAGTTAATAATAGAAGAAACGATAAATATTCATACGAAAGATTTAATCAGTTGAAACATCTCATCTACATTATTAGGCAGGTTATAATACTTTTTACGATGACATATTGCACTTACTGCAAAGGTACCCACCTGGTTGCGGGAAGATCGGAACACCGGGATCTTTGCCACACTCCCGCTGCGCACTTGGACCTAAAGAAGTCCCCAAAAATGATAATTAATAAAACGCACTAACACCGCGAAAACGGAAATCCAAAACTAACCCCGCGACGAAAACCCAAAAACGGCGCTCTTACAACACTTGACGACTCCCCGCGCGCCCACCCACGCGGAGTCGTCGCCCGCAACGTTTGCCCGCGCGGATGCCGCCGCCTGCGGATGCCCCGCGCGGCACGAAGCCGCGCGGCGTGCGTCCGCGGGCAGCGCCCGCGCGGCGCAAGGCCGCGCGGTGCGCGCCGGCCCGCGGGTGCCCCGCGCGGCTCAAGACCGCGCGGTGTGTGTGCCCGCGGGTGGCGCACGCGCGCCATCCGCCCGCCCGCGCGCGGGCGCCCCGCGCGGCACGAAGCCGCGCGGTGCGCGCCTGTGGGCGGCGCCCGCGCGGTGCTCGCCCGCTCGCTGGTGCCCCGCGCGGCACGAGGCCGCGTGGTGCGCGCCCGCGGGCGGCGCCCGCGCAGCGCTGGCCAATCCGCGCGGTGCCCTAGCGGCGCCCGCGCGTCACCCGTCTGCCCGCGCGGTGCCCTTGCGGCGCCCGCGCGTCGTCTGCCCGCTCGCGCCATGCCCTAAATCGCGCGGCGGCGGCGGCGGGGCCGGCGATGACGACGGGCACGGAAACGGCGACGATGACAACGAAAAAGATACGAAAAACCCCAACAATACTACAAAACGAATTCTACTTACCAGAAATTCCGACGGGGAAGACGACCGATCACACTCCTAATTCCGGTACGTTGCTCGGGGTGATCGGACTCCTCCGTCTTCTTCCTCTTTCTTTCTTTTTCCTTCCTCCGGTTAGGGTTCCGTCCTTTTCTTTTCTTTTCTCCCTCGTTCTCTCCGGTTAGGATTTCTCTTTTGCGAAAAGTTGGATTTTTTTCCTTTTCGTACGTACAACTAAATCCCATCTTTTAAAATCCGTCACCGAATAATTAATTCTTTAATCAATTAATCATACGAGATAAATCTATATTTCCTCGAAAAGCGTGCAGGATATTTCGCACCGATTCCGATGCACCCTAAGTCACCGCGACACTAAAAACCCTGTTCCGGGAGATCCCTAAGTTGGATTTCAGATCCGATTGCACCGTCGGTTATCATTTTTCGAGCCCTTTTACCGAAAAATACCCGTGCCACACATCGACCGACTCACAAAAACTCGGTAATTCAAATTCACTAAAAGGAACACTTTATTAACACGAGGGTAAAAATCACTAGAAAAGTCGTGTCATTACAAGTGATCAACTCACCAAAAAAACCCTCGATCCATCAGATCCTGTAACTCCGCCATCAGCTCTCTAACTGCTCCACTGGCGATTTCCAATTAGGTGCTGTCGAGGGTAGCGCGGTTCCCCGAACCATGCCAAACGTAATCTCTATCTCCCAAACCGGCAGCATCATCAACAGCTTAAGTGAAATCACACCCGGGATCTCGTGGGCAACAGGGATATCCTTGATTCCCGGTGCCGCCGTAAGCACCTCTCACACTGTCGCTATAACCTGTGTGCTCTAACAAACTCAACCACCAAGCCTCCTCTCGTCTGCCTTGCAGAAGGTCAAAGTCCTCTCCTTCCGCAGCCAAACATCCTATGGCACTGTGCTAACCAATCCCAAGCACTGGGTCAAAACACTGAACTGCCACAATTACCAATAAGTCTGCTGGTATAACTCACGGTTTCAACTGCATTGGACATGATCCACATGCCTCCTCCCCATGCACCACACACTAGGGCGACGAATGCGGCTCTTCGCAGATCACCAATCCATGCTACCGCCACGCCAGTCTGATGTAGATACTGATGCTGCCATCGGGGTCCACCCGATCTCTGGCATCTCGGAAATTCGCTATCCAAGAAAAGAAATCAGAAATGTCTCTGCCGTCCGATCTGTCCTCCATCACCCGACGCCAAGCGCCAATATCCAGAACTCGCCTCTGGCGGCAGATCCCTATCCAAAGGAACTGTAGCGCCACGCTCCCTACACAACGCCTACACCATCGAGGCATCAAAACATGTAACGGAGGGACTGAAAGGTATCCTGGCGCAATCCACTACCAGCCACACATATCCTATGCGCCTCGTCCCTCGAACCTGAAGCGCGCAGTTAAGCAACTGCATAAACTCTCTAGCACAGGGAGGCGCTCAAATAGTCTCTCCAATACCACCAATCGCGATTCTGCCTCCAAAGGCTCCAAGCTCAATCCTATGAATCAGGGTGGTTCATCTGCCAAAACTGGTTCACTAGATCGATCATGTCCCCTCAGCTCACCAACTGTCAACTATCCACCCTGCCTCGGTGCCTCGGCACTAAACATTGGCACAGAGGGGGCTACTCGCTCCATCGGCGCCACAGAAATCACTGCCACTGAGGATACTACAGCCGGGTGGTCTCAGAAGGAAAGCACAGTCGAGTTGTCCACTGCTCCGACAACTGTGTCACCCAAACCAGCTGCTCACTCCGCTGCTGATATGCCTCAGACAATCCTGTCATCTGGGTCCGGAGCTCTCTGACCTCAATCCGGGTATCCGGCCCAAAACCAACCGCTCAAGCTCAACTGCTATGACAGGATGCACACGGGTCAAAACCCAGCGTCGGGGAGACACCGCTCACCACGACGAAACGACAAAACAGCACACAACAACGCTCGACCCAATCCAGCGAAAGTCTAAAGCGTGTCACCCGTTCCACAGCATTATGTTGTCTCCAGCCAACATAACCACTTAGGAGAATAAACTTGCCGATCACTCCTCCCGTCCCTTGGGAGAGGTATAAAACTCAATCAGGACTCTCGCTATAAATCACGACTCTCACGAAGTCATCCAAGGGTCAAACCATAAGCCTAGGGTTTCTAAGTCCACCATGACCTACAACCTAGGCTCTGATACCACTCTAATCTGTCACGCCCCGGGGTCGAAACTGCGACCCGGGTTCGCCAACAGATCCGCCGCCTACGCAACACCCCGCACAGGCGAAGCGTCCAACCTGCAAGAAAAGGTACTACAGCTAACAGATATCAGAGCTATAAATGAAAATCTGCTGTGAAACTAAAATCAACCACTGTACAACTGGAAATAATACAATAATGTCCATTTCCTAAAAATGGTAATCATACAATATCCTCAGATACAAAACCCAGAACTCAACAGGGAGGTATCTCCAATAAATATATCAGTGTACAGGCTCTCAATACATATCATATCCTCACTACATCAGTCTCTCAAAAGAGGAAATAAAATAACTAATCTAATGAAGATCTCCTCTGAAGGGGTACCGCTACTCTCCAACGACAGGTAGGGATCTAGCTCGCGACTCCCTCGCCTCAATCAACAACCACAGAATCAGCAACACCCGCTAAGACTCTATAAAACAAGGAGAGAAAAGAAAGGGAGGGGGAAAACCCCCAATGGGTGTGAGAACTACACCAAAAAGGAAGTTCTCAGTGGGTACCACCGCCAGGCCCGACGATCTGCCCACTAAGTCTACTAGAGGCATAAGATAACCAAAACAGTAAAAACTGAACAAGAAAGCTGGAGACACTCAACAGCTACCATGCCTCTATCTAAATGCTCAAAAGGGGAGAACCAATGAAGGATATGCCACCACTAGCACATGAAGTGCACAATCGACCCAATCGAGCTGACTGCCACATCTAGTCCAGTCAAACCAGTGCCCACCTACAACCACCTCCCACTGCCGGGCAAGAATTACGTAGGGTGTCCAAACGGACTAACTCGCTATTGAGTAGTGGCTCATGCAGGCTATAGTCGAAATCCACGTTCTCTCTCAGAACGGATAGACTCAAGATGCTCAACCTCTCACACAACGGTCAACGTGCTCACAACGACACGAGACCACCGTCAAACCAAACGGCGCCCAACAACACTAGCACTGGTCTAAACACAGCTACTAGACTCCACTCAGTCCCCCTGACACGAGTGCAACAATAAAGTAAATGCCTGTAATAACCCCAATCTAGTGCCACCAGTAAAACTGGTACTGCCTGCTGTGCCTGCCAAATCGGGTATGCTGGCCAACGCATAACACCGATAGGGGCTAGGAGTCTCAAGGACTCAAAGTATGTATAACGCACACTCCGGAGTGGCACTCGAGGGGAGCGACCCACACGAGTAAAGTGCCTGAGTAATAAGTGTTGGGTTATGTCTAATAAGGATCTAAATAGGGGAAAAACCACCTAGAGGGGGGGTGAATAGGTGTAAATGATAAACACTCAAAAATCTTTGCGTAATAAAACCCAATGCGGAAATGAAAAATAACATGCAAGATTTTTACGTGGAAAACTCCATCACAGGAGTAAAAAACCATGGGATAGATAACACAGTGAAATCAACTAAGATTAAACACGTACAAAGGTGATATAACGTACTCACGCACGACTCAACCTTTTTCCATACGCTCTGAGTTGATCTTCTCCGCTCGCTCTGGAACGCGCCTCGAATCAACGATTTGCGACCAACGCCGAATCCACGGCGTCCAACGTCGAGTCCACGATGTCTGACCGAATCCACGGTCTCCACCAGGTAGTACGTCTCGATCACACGAACGTACCTCGCTCCGAATCCACGAGAGCGGTAGCACCTTGAATCCACAAGGCCACGCGAATCCACGCGCCGATTTTGGGAAAAATCGTTGTTTTGTTGGTGGTGATGATCCCCCGAATACTTAGATCAAAGATAGATCGGAAATGCAATCTAAGTATTCATTAATTTGATTCTACTCAAAATCTGAGTATGAAAACCTAGAATCAAATTAATTAATATAGATGAAGAAACATAGAATTAAATCTAGTTATTTCCTTTCTTCTCTATATGTGGATCTTATAAGTTTTTCTCTGTTAATATATTTCCGTCATTTTTTGGAGTATAAAACTTATCGTCCATTTCCCTAAAAGACAGAATTAGGGTTTGTTGGGTTATATGTAATACGGATCTAAATAGGGGAAAAAACACCTAGAGGGGGGTGAATAGGTGTAAACGTATAAACACTCAAAAAATCGTTGCGATAAAACCCAATGCGGAAATAAAAATAATACGCAAGATTTTTACGTGGAAAACTCCATCACCGGAGTAAAAAACCACGGGACCGATAACACGGCAGAAATCCACTAGAATTAAAACACGTACAAGGTGATTTACCGTACACACTTACGACTCAACCTTTTCCATACGCTCCTAGAGGATCTTCTCCGCTCGCTCCGCGACGCTTCTCGAATCCACGATCTGCGTCCAACGCCGAATCCACGGCGTCCAACGTCGAATCCACGATGTCCGACCGAATCCACGGTCTTCACCCAATAGCACCCTTCGAATCCACGAACGTGCCTCGCTCCGAATCCACGAGAGCGGTTGAACCTTGAATCCACAAGGACACGCGAATCCACGCGCCGATTTTTGGGGTAAATCGTTGTTTTGGGTGGTGATGATCCGCCGAATACTTAGATCAAAGATAGATCGGAAATACCATCTAAGTATTCATTAGTTTGATTCAACTCAAGATGTGAGTATGAAAACCTAGAATCAAACTAATCAATATAGATGAAGAAACATAGAGTATTCTCTAATGATTTCCTTTCTTCTCTATATGTGGATCTATAGCCGTATAAAATGATATATGAAAATGACGGCTAAAGACTATGTGGATTGCCCCTAGAAAAAGAGTCATAGGGTGTATTTATAGGTTAGAAACCCTAGGAAGGAGATAAGAATCAAAAACCTAACATTTCTGGAAATTTTACGGACGGCGATCCGGATCGGACTAGCTGTGATCCGGATCGTCGTAACGAGTCAGCCAGTTCCAGAAAAACGAAGGTTCGGGATCCGGATCGAAGTGCACGATCCGGATCGTTCATACAGTTTACCAAACATCAACGTTCGGGATCCGGATTGCGAAGCATGATCCGGATCGTTCAAGGAAAATGGTAAACTCACTGTTCGGGATCCGGATCATGAGACTACGATCCGGATTGAACTGGTGTATGAACGAACCACCTTCGGGATCCGGATCGAACAACCTGATCCGGATCCTGAACATGTCCCAAGTCCAGTTTTTGATTTTTATACAATGAAAGATTCTTCCAAGTGTTTCTACACTACAAGAAGTATTCGGATCACACAAAAACTTTAGTTAAACATACCTGATCCTTTTGAATTCTTCTTTCTTGAGATTGAGTTAAATGATCCAACTTTCTTCACCTTCAATCTTCAAGACTTGAGACATTCACGAAACTACGCCATCTCAAATTCCGTAACAGGGTTTACTTATAGGTTAGAAACCATTGGAAGAGGATAAGAATCAAAAACTAACCTTATCTGGAAATTTTCGGGTCGACAGTCCGGACTGGAATTAGTGTGATCCGGACTGTCGTCATTAAACAGAGTTTTTCCAGAAAGACCACGTTCGGGGTCCGGACTGAAATCCCACGGTCCGGACTGTTCATGCAATTTCTGCAAATTCCACATTCGGTTTCCGGACTGAAACAAGTGTGTTTCGGACTGGATTTGCGCATGAACTAACCTATGTTCGGGGTCCGGACTATAGTACTCTGATCCGGATCCTGAACATATAATATGTCCAGTTTTTGATTTTTATACGATTAAAAACCCATCCAAGTATTTCTACATTATAAGAAGTATTCGGATCACCAGGATTGTTTAGTTAAACTTACCTGATCCTTTTGAATTCTTCTTTCTTGAGATTGAGGTATATGATCCAAGCTTCTTTATCTTCAATCTTCAAGACTTAAACACTTTCACGAAATACGCGAAAACAAAATCCTTAACAATCTCCCCCTTTGGCGGTTTCGTGACAAAACATAGATCCACTTAAGAAAATTCAAAAAGATATTTTTTGTTTCTATCACCATACAACAAAAATTTACATTTGAGATCCAAATAAACTAAATAAATGAGATAAACTCCTAAAACAAACTCTAGACTTAGACGTTTGTACTCTCTGCCAAAAGAAGTAATTCTTGACAAGAGAAATCGTTAGATACCTCAAGAATTTTAGCATTCAAAAAACCAAACAGAGAGATAGAGTTTATACTCACCATGACATTTACAAAATCAGATATGTATTAAAATAACAATCAGAAATAGACATATCTTCTAAGCAATAAAATCCAAATGTCATAAGTTTGTTAGTAATCAAACAACTTGTTAGTAATAATACATGCCCAAATAGTTAGTCAAATAGTTAGTCGAGGCATGCATTCATTCACAATACAAAACCAAAAGTTGTTTTGATACTTACCTTGCAAGTTTCAATGTTCCATCACACAAGTTCTCACAGAGACCATTGTTTTAACCAGTTCAAATCTCTCTCCCCCTTTTTGTCACTAAACTGAGCCATAATTACAAATAAAAGAAAGGGAGTCATAAGTTCAAAATGAAAAAGTAATGTGAGAACTAATATGAAAAACCTGCAAAACAACAAAAAGTTGTCAGAACAACAAAAAGAATATCATTCAGAATCTTCAGAACTGTTACAGCCGAGTTTTTGAAAAATCTTTTTCAATATCTTGTTCATAGAGATCTGTTCCTTCTTTAGATCTCCTGGTTCGGCTTTCATCTCAACGAATTCGTTAGACATTCGTTCTTGTTCTGAAGAGAGTCGTTGTTGTTCCCGATAAATTGAGGTAACAGAGGCATCATCCCCTGAAGTTGAAGCTGGTGCAGGTGGTACTGAAGCTGTTGCTGCAGTTTTTGCTGTTGCTGTTGATGTTGAGGGTCTCTTTCCGCGAGGAGGTGTTGGAGGCTCATCCTGTCTTTGTGAGAGGGACTTCACAATAGTTTTGTCGTTGATAGTTCCCAAGCTATGCATGTATGCCGACGATGAAATATCGACTTTAAATTTTTTCAAAATTCGCATAATGATGATTGGGAAGGGAAGTCGCTCTGTAGGATGGGCATGTTCCACATACCTTGCCATCCTCGACCAGATGAGATAGGGAATGTTGAAATTAGATCCCATGGCTGCTGTGGGGTTTCCAAGAAGGTAAAGAAACAACATCCTATCCCATCTCAGAACTTTTGTTTGCATGTTTGGCAAAATGTTGTAGCAAACTATAAAGTTCAGAAATCTGTACTCAGGTCGGAGTTCTTTAGAAAGAATTGAGTTTCCCGTTGACTGAGTATCTGGGAGACATATCCCATTAACAACCACTCTCCAGGTGGTGTTGCTAAAAACATGACCCTTTAGGTAATGAGCTCCATCAACCCGGACCTTCATTCCTAACACCTCACCAATCAACTGAGGTGTGACCTTGATCTTAACATTCCTAACCATTGTCACAAATTCTCTTGGTCCGTCGTCAAGATCAACCAACTTTGACGAATTCTGATAGAACATCCGGATAAGATGAAGACAATATCCAAGATTGTCCGGGAAATTGCAAATGGGTGCAAGTCACATTTGATCAAACAGAGTCCCAAAAATTGCAGAGCGCTCCTTGAGAGCTTTGACATTTACATGTCTTTCGCCAATGCATTCTCTGTTCTCGAAATCCTTGATTCTCTCAGAACTGATAAAGTCTTGTGGAGGAGGCTTGCTTGCGAGTGGCTCTTCAATAGATATACCTTGAGCACTTCCTCTTTTCCGGGCAACGCTCTTTTTCCTCGTCTTAGCTGGAGTTGATTCCATTGGGGCTTTCCCCTTCTCAGCAGCGGTAGGCGGACTCTTTGCCTTTGAAGAAGCTGCAGGGTCTTTCCCCTTTGAGGCAGTAGCTGCGGTGCCTTCCACCAAAAGCTCATCCCAGTCAATGGATTCAGTCTCAGATTCCATCTCGGAATCGTCCCGAGTTTTCTTAGCCCTCTTAGGCTTGTTCTTTGCTCTTGTGTGCACCATAGCAACAAGAAGAACAATTATCCATGAAAACACCATCGTTGCAAGTGCTTAAGAAATTGACAAACCTGCGAGCAAGAACTCAAGAACACAAAAAAATTATTTATTTTCAAAAATTTGAAAAATTGTACCTAAACAATCATTATCGTGTAGAGAGACTAGGAATCAAATTATTTTTGCAAAAAGAATTTTAAAAATAGATTAATCCCATGATTTTCAAAAATTCTCATTATATGCGCTGAAACCGAATTTTCAGAAATCGAAGCCTAAAAATCCGTTAATCAAGAGAATAACAAGCATATAAACAAAACTAATCTACTCAGAGTTCTTATTTCAAAAGAAATTTGACCAAAAACTAATCAAAAATGAAAAAGTTACAAGATTTCCATGCACGTTTTGAGAAAGTTGAGAAAAACTGTGAAAAACCTATGTTTTGATCATAAAAACTTGAATTCGAAGAACTCGAGTTGAAAGGTCTCCAAATTGGTTGTTTTCTAGTGAGAGAAACTCTGGAGACTTGGAAACAAAAGTTTATTGTAAAAAGAAATCAAAACCCTTTTGTTTCTTATAAAACCCTAGCCGCGGTCCGGAACGGATCAAGAATCCAGTCCGGATCGGCTACCCGCATAGAATTCTACGTTTGGGATCCGGAACAGGAATTCCAGTCCGGATCGGCTCCAACTTTTTCTTCAGAAAAATTTAGAAAAATTCCAGAAAATCCAGAAAATGTATGTAAGCACTTTTGCATGTCAACTTTAAACAAAAGTCATCGTTTCATATCAAAAGAAATAGATTATGCTAAATCTATCAATAATATCCAAGAAATGAAACGAAAATTTATAAAAATTGAATCCTTTAAAGTTGAACATTATCAAAAACATCCATCACGATCTTATGAGTAATGCGTTTATCAAATCATTAATCTTGCAAAGAAAATGAAGCACCAAGATCGATAGATGTTTGAAATCCCAAATAAGTTAGATAATATATCTAATCAATTTATTGTAAGGAGTGGCTCTTTGAGTATCTTTCAATAAAATCCCCACCTTATATCAACCTTGGAATTTGACAGAGTCAAGTATTCTAAAAAGCATTTTATCTATTCAATCACGAAAAACCATGCTTGGTATACATGTGGTAGCTGCACACAGTACTCGGACGACCGAGGTGGTAGCTCTTTCCTCCATGTGGTGGTAGTTTTCACACTCCTCATTGGGATGTAACTCTTTCCACATCTTTTGAGCATAAACATTTTGATAAACTCCCCCTCAATTGGCTATCAATTATTTAAGATATGAGGTATTCAACCAAAAATTGATCTCGAGTTTCATACTTAACTCAATTTTCAATTATGATAAAAACTATACCAAGAGATCGTATGAGAGAGAAATTGACTTTGATCAATTAAAGATGACTTAATTGACATAAATGATCATTGCATCAAATGAATTATTATGATATCCAAAGCATAATAAATTTCTAAATATATGAAAGGATGCAAGTAAAGTCAATTACATATGCTCAATTAATGTTCTATGTACAAACATAGATAAAGAACAAAAACACAAAACAAAACCTAACCTAAGCAATGATTTCAAAAAGAGTTATTTCAAAGAAAGCATTCCAATTGCTTTACGTAAATGAATAAACCGTTTTTGATCCAAAGGTTTTGTTAAAATGTCTGCTAATTGATCTTCAGTTCAAATATAAGAAATTTGAAGAATACTCGATTCAACTAGCTCTCTTAGAAAATGATATCTAAGTTCAATGTGTTTTGTTCTTGAGTGCAACACAGGATTTTTAGAAATATTTATAGCACTTGTGTTGTCAGAAAAAATAGTTACCGAAGTTGCTGAAATTCGGAAGTCGCTCAACACGCTTTTCATCCAAACGAGTTGGGTTGAACAACTACCCGCTGAAATATATTCTGCTTCGACAGTCGAGAGTGCAATGCAGTTTTGCTTTTTACTATGCCATGCAACAAGGCAATGGCCAAGATAAAAACATGCACCACTCGTACTTTTTCGATCATCCACAGATCCTGCCCAATCCGCATCTGAATATCCTATTATGTCAAGAGTTGTTCCCATAGGATACCAAATTCCGAAATTCAGTGTTCCTTTGACGTACCGGATGCTCCTTTTCACCGCTTTCAGGTGAACCTCCTTTGGTGCTGATTGATATCTCGCGCAGATCCCAACACTAAAGAATATATCCGGACGACTAGCCGTGAGGTAGAGTAGACTTCAAATCATGCTGCGACAAAGCTTCTCGTCTACACTTTCACTAAGAGATTCACTTCCTAATCCCTTTGTCACGCCCCGAGCTCAAAAACCAGCGCCTAAAATTTTTTTTTTTTTTAAATCAGAGTTATAACCAATCAGGGCATGACAGACCGCCACATATATAGAAGGGTCCCAACCCCCTTTGGGATTGAGCCTTTTCTATATATGCACGGCTAGCTTGGCAACATCATCAGAGTTACTAACTACGTAACAACTATAAAGAAAGATTACAAACTAACTTTTCAATTATTTACATCTGAATTACAACTCTTTCCTTTAACATCAAATAATACATGAACTTTCGGCTGTCCAGGGTCAACATCTAACACGGAACCTCACCAAACACGTCCCGACATCCCAGCACCCGATCGACCTAAAAAATAGTCACCCGAGCGTGTGAGATACACTGTAAATGTAACCCAGTGGGCACGACGAGCCGAGAAATAGCAGATCGTACCTACTGGTATACAATACTAGAGGATAGTAATAATCACATTAGGTAAGCATTTATGAAGCGAATGATTAACCAACAGGAATATGTATAATCTTGACAGAAATATAATGAACCAAGCATGCTGAATAATTGTATACGTAGGTATCAAACAAATGAATATCTTCAAACCGAAATCAGGAATCATGAGATAAGACAAAAGCAGACTAAAAGCAACATATGCATCAAATAAATGTTATATCAAATTACCCAATTACAAGCCACCATATTGGTCCCACAAGACCTCAGGCAAATTTGCCCACTTGCCACCACCTGGTTGACATTTCCCCCCACAAGGGGTCACGGGTTGCTATTGCTAACCACTTTACCGGTAAAGAACATCGCTGCGGGTAATTACTCCGCTAATGTTCGTGAAGAACAACGGTGCGGGCGATCATAATACAAATGCTCAAGCTCTCGGTCCACCGACCGGGTAATTCGGCAACAAGCCGTGAAAATCCCCACTGGGATGCAACAGTATAAGCCAACAGAATAACAACTCAAAAGAACAACAACAAGATGAAACAATCTCCAACAAGGATGCAAACTCAAAACCAACTGAAACTCTACTCATATGCAGGAATAATCAGCAACATGAATCATGGATCAGATATAATCAGAAGTACTGATAATCAGGTAAATATCCAGGTCTGAAAGCAACTAAATACCAATCATGCAGGCTAACCAACCAGGCAAAACTAAACACATATTTTTGAGAAAGCCATTTTGAAAACAAGTTTTAGGTCCAAACCTCGAAGAGCAATGCTTTTGTCCTATCAAACAAGAACAGACTCAGGCGACCCCACGATGCTTGGTAAAAACATTTATTGAATTAAATCATGTGTTTAGCAGCATAACATTTGATCAACAACAAGCCAAAACAATCCAATCAAGGATGCAATATCAGAATCAACTGAATCTCAACTCATATGCAGGAATAAGCATCCACTACTATAGTTTGGATCAGAAATAATCAGGGAGTACTGATAAACAGGTATGCAACTAGAAATGACCAAAATTCCAACAAGGGTGCAATGTAGAATACAATCAACAACTTCTAGAACATGGATCAGGATATACTGATAATCAGTATAAATGTGCAAGCTAGCTAATGACCAATCAGGCATGGTAAATGTCCAGGAATAGAGTCATAATATCTGGAAGCAACTGAGAATCAATCATGCAAAACTAAAAATCTTTTTAGGAAAACATTTTGAAAACATGTTTTATGTCCAAACCTCGAAGAGCAATGCCTTTGTCCTATCAAACAAGAACAGACTCAAGCGACCCCACGATGCTTGGTAAAAACATTTATTGAATTAAATCATGTGTTTAGCAGCATAACATTTGATCAACAACAAGCCAAAACAATCCAATCAAGGATGCAATATAAGAATCAACTGAATCTCAACTCATATGCAGGAATAATCATCCACTACTATAGTTTGGATCAGAAATAATCAGGGAGTACTGATAAACAGGTATGCAACTAGAAATGACCAAAATCCCAACAAGGGTGCAATGCAGAATATAATCAACAACTTCTAGAACATGGATCAGGATATACTGATAATCAGCATAAATGTGCAAGCTAGCTAATGACCAATCAGGCATGGCAAATGTCCAGGAATAGAGTCATAATATCTGGAAGCAACTGAGAATCAATCATGCAAAACTAAAAATCTTTTTAGGAAAACATTTTGAAAACATGTTTTATGTCCAAACCTCGAAGAGCAATGCCTTCGTCCTATCAAACAAGAACAGACTCTGGCGACTCTGCGATGCTTGGAGACAAAACATTGGTTGACTAAAATCATGTTTATAGCAAAATTAAAACTGATCAAAAGGAAGGCAGGCTCAAAATTCATCTAGGCTACAAGAACAGGGGTCCAACCAATACTATACCCAGAGGGCCGAAATGATAAAGCCCGGACCGAAGATAAACCCACCTGTCGTTTTGCAGGCGAACTTTTGACTCCAAAGGAAAACTCGAAAACTGTGCCAACCTGAATCAAACATACTGATCAGGGAAACAAACTCAATCTCACTAATCCCAATTGAACCCAGATCAAACTTGAACCTTTGAACAACTTAAACCTTAGTGTTTGACAACGACACTTATTAACTCTAGTGTGCCAAAACCAAATCTGCTTTAGCCACATGCTCAAAATGCCTCAAGAATCACTGTGCTTGCTCTATTTGCATCCCAGAACAGTTGGATCAACCAGAACCAACACTTAGCCTTCAATCAACAAACATAATGCTCCAAACATCAATCCACACAGATCCACTTTGATCTGAAGTGAGCATCAAGCTCAGGGAACCATTTGAAGCATTTTTCATTTTTACATCGAAGCCAAATTCCATATAAAATTTCACTGTGGCATTTTATCGAACATTAGGTGAGGACTAATCCACACAACACACATAAACCAAAGTTCAAGCTTGATCTCTGCAATTACTGGACCAAATGCACTCTAAATTGAAAGGAAATGTTTTTAAAAACTGCAGGAATGTTTCCCACCAACTTAATTTCAAGTTTGCTCCCAGGTTTGGCCAGAGTTCGAGGTTGAAGATGAAGTTAAGGCCTCGAAATTTGTGACCAATCAACCAGGGGCTCTGGGACCAAACAACTTGACCAATATGCTGCTAAAACTCATAACAAACTCACCTGGACCCGTGCCCGGCGACAGGACACGGCGGCGGCGCGGCGGGGCTAAGCGCGAATTGGAGCTTCACCACCATTAATGGCGGATTTCTACACAGGCATTTTGAAGCCCTCCAACATGGATGGAATTGTTCTAATGGTCCATAGGAAGCTTCCCGACCATCCCTCCCCGGCCGGAGATGGACGGAACGCCGGCGGCCGCGTTTGGATCAATTCTCGGGTCATCCATGGCTGCACCACTTTGATGCTGCATGGATGCCATGCAAGTGCATGGGTGCACTCCTCTCACTCCCAGGAGCACTTCTGGGCATGTGACCGGCGTCGGAGGAGGTCGCCGGTGCCGGAGCTGCAAGGTCGGCCGAAGTGCACAAAATCCCAAAACTAGGGCTTCGTTCTGCCATCAATTAGCTTGATCAAACTCCACCAAATTTGGTGGAGATGATCCTTAGGCTCTACAGTAAAAGTCCATCATTTTATTTCCCACTTTGGTTCAGTGGTTGCGGAGTTCTTCCGAGGCGGAGCATATCTAGGTTTCCGGCGAGACTTTGCTCCCGCCGGCTAACCAACATGCATGGGGGCCTCGGGCCGTGCAAGGAGTATCCTCGGATCCTAATTAGGCTACTGCTAGTGGTGTTGGGTTCAAACAACCAGTGGTTTGAGATCCTTACCTTGGTCGGAGTTGTGGAAGAGAGGAAGAAGCCGGTTCCACTCCTCCCACCTTGCGCAACCTCGGCAATCCTCCAGAAGGTTCCTCAGACACCAGGGAACACCACAGGACCTCTTGGGTTTAAGTTGGAAGAAGTTACTTCCAACCTTCTTCTTCTTCCTTCTCTCTCGGATTCCTCTCTTGTGGAGTTTGTCCCTCGGCCTCCCTGCATTTCAGGCATCAAGTGCAGTTTGCAGGGGTGAAGTTGATGCCTTGAATGCTACACTGACCCCTCGTGCTCCAGCACAAGAAGACCAAGAGGCAACTCACACTTAATGCTAGATTCTTTGCAAAATAACCCCAAACCCGATTCACACTCAACCCTAGCCTCCGATTTCTTCACAATAGGTGCAAAATGCACCCAACACCTTGATGTTTTAATCCCATTAATTTAGCTACATAAAATATATAGATTCTTTAGAAAATAATTGATCTTTCGACACTTTTTACGCAATTCGAGAAAATTCGCTCGACGAATTGCAAAACAGACTTCGCCACGACGTCCGGCTCGTCGAGACCTGTCATGTAGCGTATTTGTTTGCTTGATTCGGGGCTCGAGTAAAATCTCGGGCCATAAAGTTCGACCAGTTGCAGTACACTGCACGCACTTCGACGCACCCGGATCGCCAAACGCGAATTCCGTCAGTGTCATTGCGCTCAGAATGTCGAAAATAGCTAGGATTGACTACTCATACCCCTATGTCAGGGTTCCAGACAGTGAAACGGCCGATGACGATCGAAGGGCCATTTAAAATAGGGGTTACTATTCACAACTTAAGTTGTGGGACCCGTTTCTTCTTCGCTGTTTTGCGGAAAATCCGACCGTTGGATCGTCGACAAGTGAATATGAATTTTTCATGTTTCGTCGAGACGATCGCAATGGTGATCTCGGATTTTCGAGATCAGGCTCCGATCAAAAGTCGATATTCTAGGGCCTCTATTGCACGACAAATTCTCAATGTTTGCTCAATTAATTAATTTACAAACTTAAAAAGCAAGGTCTAAAGTCTTTATATTTCAGGGTTACTACATCACCCACAACTTCTAAGAAGTTTCGTCCCCGAAACTTAACAAAACATTACTAAAGTCTTAACACACCCTAAAATACCATTTATTACAACTTACTAGCATAACCGCTTAGACGTCCGACGGGCCTTCCACCCAACCACTATGCTGAAACCCAGCGCTATCTCTCGTGAACCCAAGTCATCCTAGGGTTCGTTCCTAGCCAAACCTAGGCATCGTATTCCTATTGCTCTGATACCATCTAATCTGTCACGCCCCGAGCTGAAAAACCAGCGTCTAAATTTTTTTTTTTTTTAAATCAGAGTTACAACCAATCAGGGCATGACAGACCGCCACATATATAGAAGAGTCCCAACCCCCTTTGGGATTGAGCCTTTTCTATATATGCACGGCTAGCTTGGCAACATCATCAGAGTTACTAACTACGTAACAACTATAAAGAAAGATTACAAACTAACTTTTCAATTATTTACATCTGAATTACAACTCTTTCCTTTAACATCAAATAATACATGAACTTTCGGCTGTCCAGGGTCAACATCTAACACGGAACCTCACCAAACACGTCCCGACATCCCAGCACCCGATCGACCTAAAAAATAGTCACCCGTGGGTGTGAGATACACTGTAAATGTATCCCAGTGGGCACGACGAGCCGAGAAATAGCAGATCGTACCTACTGGTATACAATACTAGAGGATAGTAATAATCACATTAGGTAAGCATTTATGAAGCGAATGATTAATCAACAGGAATATGTATAATCTTGACAGTAATATAATCAACCAAGCATGCTGAATAATTGTATAGGCAGGTATCAAACAAATGAATATCTTCAAGCCGAAATCAGGAATCATGAGATAAGACAAAAGCAGACTAAAAGCAACGTATGCATCAAATAAATGATATATCAAATTACCCAATTATAAGCCACCATATTGGTCCCACAAGACCTCAGGCAAATTTGCCCACTTGGCACCACCTGGTTGACATTTCCCCCCACAAGGGGTCACGGGTTGCTATTGCTAACCACTTTACCGGTAAAGAACATCGCTGCGGGTAATTACTCTGCTAATGTTCGTGAAGAACAACGGTGCGGGCGATCATAATGCAAATGCTCAAGCTCTCGGTCCACCGACCGGGTAATTCGGCAACAAGCCGGGAAAATCCCCACTGGGATGCAACGGTATAAGCCAACAGAATAACAACTCAAAAGAACAGCAACAAGATGAAACAATCTCCAACAAGGATGCAAACTCAAAACCAACTGAAACTCTACTCATATCCAGGAATAATCAGCAACATGAATCATGGATCAGATATAATCAGAAGTACTGATAATCAGGTAAATATCCTGGTCTGAATGCAACTAAATACCAATCATGCAGGCTAACCAATCAGGCAAAACTAAACACATGTTTTTGAGAAAGCCATTTTGAAAACAAGTTTTAGGTCCAAACCTTGAAGAGCAATGCCTTTGTCCTATCAAACAAGAACAGACTCAGGAGACCCCACGATGCCTGGTAAAAACATTTTTTGAATTAAATCATGTGTTTAGCTGCATAACATTTGATCAAAAACAAGTCAAAACAATCCAATCAATGATGCAATATCAGAATCAACAGAATCTCAACTCATATGCAGGAATAATCATCCACTACTATAGTTTGGATCAGAAATAATCAGGGAGTACTGATAAACAGGTATGCAACTAGAAATGACCAAAATCCCAACAAGAGTGCAATGCAGAATATAATCAACAACTTCTAGAACATGGATCAGGATATACTGATAATCAGTATAAATGTGCAAACTAGCTAATGACCAATTAGGCATGGCAAATGTCCAGGAATAGAGTCATAATATCTGGAAGCAACTGAGAATCAATCATGCAAAACTAAAAATCTTTTTAGGAAAATATTTTGAAAACATGTTTTATGTCCAAACCTCGAAGAGCAATGCCTTTGTCCTATCAAACAAGAACAGACTCAGGCGACCCCACGATGCTTGGTTAAAACATTTATTGAATTAAATCATGTGTTTAGCAGCATAACATTTGATCAACAACAAGCCAAAACGATCCAATCAAGGATGCAATATCAGAATCAACTGAATCTCAACTCATATGCAGGAATAATCATCCACTACTATAGTTTGGATCAGAAATAATCAGGGAGTACTGATAAACAGGTATGCAGCTAGAAATGACCAAAATCCCAACAAGGGTGCAATGCAGAATATAATCAACAACTTCTAGAACATGGATCAGGATATACTGATAATCAGTATAAATGTGCAAGCTAGCTAATGACCAATAAGGCATGGCAAATGTCCAGGAATAGAGTCATAATATCTGGAAGCAACTGAGAATCAATCATGCAAAACTAAAAATCTTTTTAGGAAAACATTTTGAAAACATGTTTTATGTCCAAACCTCGAAGAGCAATGCCTTCGTCCTATCAAACAAGAACAGACTCTGGCGACTCTGCGATGCTTGGAGACAAAACATTGGTTGACTAAAATCATGTTTATAGCAAAATTAAAACTGATCAAAAGGAAGGCAGGCTCGAAATTCATCTAGGCTACAAGAACAGGGGTCCAACCAATACTATACCCAGAGGGCCGAAATGATAAAGCCCGGACCGAGGATAAACCCACCTGTCGTTTTGCAGGCGAACTTTTGACTCCAAAGGAAAACTCGAAAACTGTGCCAACCTGAATCAAACATACTGATCAGGGAAACAAACTCAATCTCACTAATCCCAATTGAACCCAGATCAAACTTGAACCTTTGAACAACTTAAACCTTAGTGTTTGACAACAACACTTCTTAAACTCTTGTGTGCCAAAACCAAATCTGCTTTAGCCATATGCTCAAAATGCCTCAAGAATCACTGTGCTTGCTCTATTTGCATCCCAGAGCAGTTGGATCAACCAGAACCAACAC
This sequence comes from Tillandsia leiboldiana, assembly GCA_029204045.2. Classification (NCBI taxonomy): domain Eukaryota; kingdom Viridiplantae; phylum Streptophyta; class Magnoliopsida; order Poales; family Bromeliaceae; genus Tillandsia; species Tillandsia leiboldiana. Next base: position 38,728,734 of record CM055065.1, read on the forward strand.
TTAGCCTTCAATCAACAAACATAATGCTCCAAACATCAATCCACACAGATCCACTTTGATCTGAAGTGAGCATCAAGCTCAGGGAACCATTTGAAGCATTTTTCATTTTTACATCGAAGCCAAATTCCATATAAAATTTCACTGTGGCATTTTATCGAACATTAGGTGAGCACTAATCCACACAACACACATAAACCAAAGTTCAAGCATGATCTATGCAATTACTGGACCAAATGCACTCTAAATTGAAAGGAAATGTATCTAAAAACTGCAGGAATGTTTCCCACCAACTTAATTTCAAGTTTGCTCCCAGGTTTGGCCGGAGTCCGAGGTTGAAGATGAAGTTAAGGCCTCGAAATTTGTGACCAATCAACCAGGGGCTCTGGGACCAAACAACTTGACCAATATGCTGCTAAAACTCATAACAAACTCACCTGGACCCGTGCCCGGCGACAGGACACGACGGCGGCGCGGCGGGGCCAAGCGCGAATTGGAGCTTCACCACCATTAATGGCGGATTTCTACAGAGGCATTTTGAAGCCCTCCAACATGGATGGAATTGTTCTAATGGTCCATAGGAAGCTTCCCGACCATCCCTCCCCGGCCGGAGATGGCCGGAACGCCGGCGGCCACGTTTGGATCAATTCTCGGGTCATCCATGGCTGCACCACTTTGATGCTGCATGGATGCCATGCAAGTACATGGGTGCACTCCTCTCACTCCCACGAGCACTTCTAGGCATGTGACCGGCGTCGAAGGAGCTCGCCGGCGCCGGAGCTGCAAGCTCGGCCGAAGTGCACAAAATCCCAAAACTAGGGCTTAGTTCTGCCATCAATTAGCTTGATCAAACTCCACCAAATTTGGTGGAGATGATCCTTAGGCTCTACAGTAAAAGTCCATCAGTGGTTGCGGAGTTCTTCCGAGGCGGAGAATATCTAGGTTTTCGGCGAGACTTTGCTCCCGCCGGCTAACCAACATGCATGGGGGGCTCGGGCTGTGCAAGGAGTATCCTCGGATCCTAATTGGGCTACTTCTAGTGGTGTTGGGTTCAAATAACCAGTGGTTTGAGATCCTTACCTTGGCCGGAGTTGTGGAAGAGAGGAAGAAGCCGGTTCCACTCCTCCCACCTTGCGCAACCTTGACAATCCTCCAGAAGGTTCCTCAGACACCAGGGAACACCACAGGACCTCTTGGGTTTAAGTTGGAAGAAGTTACTTCCAACCTTCTTCTTCTTCCTTCTCTCTCGGATTCCTCTCTTGTGGAGTTTGTCCCTCGGCATACCAGCATTTCAGGCATCAAGTGCAGTTTACAGGGGTGAAGTTGATGCCTTGAATTCTACACTGACCCCTCGTGCTCCAGCACAAGAAGACCAAGAGGCAACTCACACTTAATGCTAGATTCTTTGCAAAATAACCCCAAACCCGGTTCACACTCAACCCTAGCCTCCGAGTTCTTCACAATAGGTGCAAAATGCACCCAACACCTTGATGTTTTTATCCCATTAATTTAGCTACATAAAATATATAGATTCTTTAGAAAATAATTGATCTTTCGATGCTTTTTACGCAATTCGAGAAAATTCGCTCGACGAATTGCGAAACAGACTTCGCCACGACGTCCGGCTCGTCGAGACCTGTCATGTAGCGTATTTGTTTGCTTGATTCGGGGCTCGAGTAAAATCTCGGGCCATAAAGTTCGACCAGTTGCAGTACACTGCACGCACTTCGACGCACCCGGATCGCCAAACGCGAATTCCGTCAGTGTCATTGCGCTCAGAACGTCGAAAATAGCTAGGATTGACTACTCATACCCCTATGTCAGGGTTCCAGACAGTGAAACGGCCGATGACGATCGAAGGGCCATTTAAAATAGGGGTTACTATTCACAACTTAAGTTGTGGGACCCGTTTCTTCTTCGCTGTTTTGCGGAAAATCCGACCGTTGGATCGTCGACAAGTGAATATGAACTTTTCATGTTTCGTCGAGACGATCGCAATGGTGATCTCGGATTTTCGAGATCAGGCTCCGATCAAAAGTCGATATTCTAGGGCCTCTATTGCACGACAAATTCTCAATGTTTGCTCAATTAATTAATTTACAAACTTAAAAAGCAAGGTCTAAAGTCTTTATATTTCAGGGTTACTTCACCCTTATTGCTAGTTCCCATAGGAGTCGGAAAGTCTTTAGAGTTTTCTAATCCAAACTTCCTGACGAACTCCTTTGCATACTTGGATTGGCACAGATGGATGCCTTCTTCATTTTGTTTCACTTGCGATCCAAGAAAGTATGTCAGTTCGCCCATCATAGACATCTCAAATTCGCTTTCCATGGTTTCTACGAATTTAGAAGCATCATTGTCTCTTGTTGCACCAAATACAATGTCATCGACATAGATTTGTGCCATAATGAAGTTATCCTGATAATGCTTCACAAAGAGAGTCCGATCTGCTCCCCCTCGAGTATTGCCCTTCTTCAAAAGGTGCTTTGTCAACTTTCGTACCACGCTCGCGGTGCTTATTTTAGACCGTAAAGAGCCTTTTTCAAACGAAAAACATGGTCAGGTAGTTTATGGTCAATGAAACCTTTCGGTTGAGCCACATAAACTTCCTCGTTCAAAAACCCATTTAAAAACGCGCTCTTAACGTCCATTTGAAAGAGTTTGATTTTAAAATGACAAGCAATCGCGAACAAAATACGAATCGACTCAAGTCGAGCTACCGGGGCGAACGTCTCATCAAAGTCTATTCCTTCAATTTGTGAATAGCCCTGAGCAACTAGGCGTGCTTTGTTCCTGATAATGGTACCATCCTTGTTTTTCTTATTCTTGAAAATCCACTTAGTACCAATCACGTTGTGTTGCTTCGGTGGCTTCGTTAGTTCCCAGACTTTGTTTCTTTCGAACTGATGGAGCTCTTCCTGCATTGCTTCAATCCAGTAGTCATCCTGAAGAGCTTCATCGACGTTCTTTGGTTCCATCATGGAGACGTAACATGCGACTCCACAAACCAACTGTCTCCGAGTCCTGACTCCTTCTTGTGGGTCTCCAATAATGTTCGATTCCGGATGATCCTTGGAGATACGTAGCGTTTGAGGTAACGGAGTACTCGGAGGTACATGTGATGATTCCTGCATTTCAGATAAACTAGAAGAACCATTAGATGCATCAACTTTATCGAAAGAATTATTATGAGAAGATGCATTTACAGGAGTATCATCATCTAGAGACATATCAGGGGTAGATTTATCAGATGCAAAATGAAAAGCTTCATCTACTTTAACATTAATTGATTCTACCATCATTTTAGATTCCAGGTTAAATACCCGATAGGCTCTACTGTTTGTAGAATAACCCACGAAGATCCCTTCGTCACTTCGAGAGTCGAATTTACCAAGATTTTCGCGATCACACAAAATATAACAACGACTCCCAAAGATTCAAAAATATTTGATATTTGGTTTTCTACAAAACCATAGCTCATATGGTGTATTTAAAGTTCACGGGCGCAAATACACTCGATTAGTTACATAGACGGCGGTGTTCACAGCTTCAGCCCAAAAATGTAACGGGAGTTTCTGGCTATGAAGCATAACACGCACCATCTCTTGAACAACCCAGTTTTTGCGCTCGACTACACCATTCTGCTGAGGTGTATAGGGTGCAGAGAATTCATGTTTTATGCCGTTGGAAGTGCAAAAATCAATGAATTTAGAATTGATGAATTCTCCACCTCTATCACTTCGAACACGAACAATCTTTTCATTTCTTTCAATCATAATACGATGACAAACCTCATGAAAAGAGTCAAAAGTATCCGCTTTCTCTTTTAAAAATATTACCCATGAATATCTAGAGAAATCATCAACCAAAAGAAAAATATACCATTTTGTTACGGAATTTAAGTTGGCGTATTTCGTGAATTCGGTTAAGTCTTCAAGATTGAAGGTAAAGAAGGTTGGATCATATAACTCAATCTCAAGAAAGAAGAATTCAAAAGGATCAGGTATGTTTAACTTAATATCTTTGGTGATCCGAATACTTCTTATAGTGTAGAAACACTTGGATGGATTTGTAATTGCATAAATATCAAAAACTGGACGTGGGACATGTTCAGGATCCGGATCAGACTTTGCAATCCGGATCCCGAAGGTTGTTCGTTCATACACCAGTTCAATCCGGATCGTAGCTTCCTTTGATCCGGATCCCGAACACTGGGTTTACCATTTTATTTGAACGATTCGGATCAGGCTTTTCAATCCGGATCCCGAACGTTGATGTTTGGTGAACTGTATGAACGATCCGGATCAGTCACTTCGATCCGGATCCCGAACCTTCGTTTTTCTGGAAACTGTTTTTCTCGCTACTGCAATCCGAATCGCCGAACTCTGATCCGGATCGTCGTCATGTAAAATTCTAGAAAAGGATAGTTTTTGATCCTTATCTTCTTCCAAGGGTTTCTAACCTATAAATAGACCCTATGATTCTTTTTCTAGGGCTAATCCAATAATCCAAAAAGAAGCCGCTAAGCCTAAAAGCCGTCATCTTTTATACGGCCTAAGATCCACATATAGAGAAGAAAGGAAATCATAGATTCTATCTTATGTTTCTTCATCTATATTGATTGATTTGATTCTAGGTTTAAATACTCACATTTTGAATAGAATCAAATCAATGAATACTTAGATGGTATTTCCGATCTATTTCTAATCTAAGTATTCGGCAGATCATCACCACCCAAAAAACAACGATTTACCCCAAAATCGGCGCGTGGACTCGCGTGGCCTTGAGGATTCAAGGTGCAACCGCTCTCGTGGATTCGGAGCGAGGTACGTTCGTGGATTCGAAGCGTGCTACTGGGTGAAGACCGTGGATTCGGTCGGACGTCGTGGACTCGACGTTGGACGCCGTGAATTCGGCGTTGGATGCAGATCATGGATTCGAGAAGCGTCGTGGAGCGAGCGGAGAAGATCAACAAGGAGCGTATGGAAAAGGTTGAGTCGTCTGTGAGTACGGTATATCACCTTGTACGTGTTTAATTCTAGTGGATTTCACCTTGTTATCAGTCCCGTGGTTTTTTACTCGGGTTTGGAGTTTTCCACGTAAAAATTTCTGCGTGTTATTTATTTTTTCCGCATTGGGTTTTATATCGCAAAGATTCTTGAGTGTTTATTGTTTAAACCTATTCACCCCCCTCTAGGTGTTTTTTCCCCTATTTAGATCCTATTATACATATAACCCAACAAGTGGTATCAGAGCGGGAATAGGGTTGTAAACAATGGTTGAAGGTGGAAACATCAACAGACCTCCGTTCTTCGATGGAACAAATTATGCGTACTAAAAAGTACGGATGAAAGCCTTTTTAATTTTCATCGACGAACGGGTGTGGCAATCAATTGAATTAGGATGGTCTAATCCAACTGAATTTATTGGTGATGTTCGCACCATCAAACCTAGGTCGAAATGGACCAAGGAAGAGATTGATATATCTTCTTACAATGGCAAGGGAATTAATGCTTTATTTAATGCCTTATCACAAATAGAGTTCTCTCGCGTCTCGGCATGTGAGACTGCGAAAGAAATCTGGGATGTTCTTCAAGTTACGCATGAGGGAACTAACCTTGTGAAGATTCAGAAACTGCAAATGCTTACGAGCAAGTTTGACTCTATTTTCATGGCAGAAAATGAATCGTTCACAGACTATTACACACGATTGCAAGACATCGTAAACTCATGTGCTAACTTGGGAGAGAAGATTCCAGAATTTAAAATTGTAAGAAAGATCTTAAGAACTCTTCCTGAAAGATTTCGTTCCAAGGTTACAGCCATTGAAACTATTAAACACCCGGACGAAATCCGTGTAGAAGAATTAGTTGGTTCTTTACAAACATATGAAATGACATTTCCTACTAACTATTCTTCGGGAAAGGCATCCTCTTCTAAGTCTTCAGGTTATGCGTTGAAAACAACAAAAGAAGAAGACGCGGATTCATCCTCCTCAGGCGATGACGACAACCTATCTATGGAGGACTTTGAGAAGCAGCTCGCTCTCTTGACAAGAAAGTTTCGCCGAAATTTTCGAAGGGGTAATTCAAGCAAAACTCCATCCTTCGGAAAGTGGAAGAAAGGCAAGGGTTCTTCAAGTTACAAGTCAAGAAAGCAAGAGGGTTTTTCTAAAGATAAGAAAAGCACAGAAGGACAAGTCCAATGCTTCAAGTGCCGAGGATACGGCCATATCTCAACGGAATGTCCAAATAAGAATCCGTCCAAGAAGAAGGCGATGCAAGCCGTCACTTGGGATGACACCTCATCGTCAAATGAGTCATCGTCAAGTGATGAAGAAGATAACGCAACGGCGTTCCACGCGTCCACATCTTCACCCTTCATGTGCTTAATGGCAAGTACATCCGAGTCATTGTCCAACTCCACTGTTGAAAAGAATGCAACGGATAATGAATCGGATGATTCGGAAGGTGAAGATTTTGCTCTAGCCTATCACAGACTTTTGAGGGATTCAAAGAAACTGGCTAAGCAAAACAAGGGGTTGAGAGGGAGATTGCAGGATCTCGAAGAAGAACTAAAAAGGGTAACTTTTCTCTCGACCAATCTTGAAGTGGAAAGGGATAATCTGATAAAAGCAAATGTTTCCCTTCAGGAGTCCAATGAGCAATTCGAGAAGAATTATATAGATATGGTGAACAAAGCGAATTACTTCTTGAAGCTCAACGGCGAGGCTCGACAGGAAAAATTGGAAATGACAGAGACCATTCTCCAACTCAAGGATGACTTACAGCGATTTTCATCAGGACGGAGTAAGTTGGATAAGCTTCTTGGTCTTGGTCAATCAAACAAGTTCGGCCTCGGATACAATCGAACTGAAGACAATTTTAGTTCGGTTGGGACAGTTTTTGTGCCTCAGTCGGTATCTCCTCCTCCGACACCGGAATTCACGACAAGCAACGACAACAAGCCTACTTCACCCTCCTCGGAATCGTCAAGCACTAAGGTATGTTTTCGTTGTAATTTTGCAGGGCACATAAGGAGAAATTGCAAGATGGGAGCCAAACGGTCAACTCAAGCACTTCTTGCAACGACTACCAAAAGGGTGATTCCTCGGAAATCAAATGCAAATTCTTTGAAGGAAAAGAGATTCGGTAGTTCATCAAACAAGACGACGACGTCAAGGAAAAGCGACGGATCAAACAAGACGCTTTCACCAAAGGTATCAACTTCACAATCATTTCCGACGTACACCAAAACTCGAAAGGTTTGGGTACGCAAAGGTGAAATCTTCCCTTGTCTTGTTACAAATATTTCCTTGCATGCATATGATAATTCGTCTTGGTATCTGGATACCGGTTGTTCCCGTCACATGACCGGTGACAAAAACTGTTTTCAAAATTTTGAGAAAATCTCCGGAGGACTTGTAGTTTTCGGAGACGGTCAGTCATCCAAAATTGTTGGAAAAGGAACAGTAGCTATTCCAGATGGCCCGATTCTGAATAATGTGTTATTTGTTGATGGGCTTAAGACTAACCTCATTAGTATCAGTCAACTTTGTGACAATGGTTTTTCTGTTAATTTTTCATCTGTTGAATGCATTGTAACAGATAAGGATCATGTTTTCTTTTTAAAAGGGGTTAGATCTGAAAACAATTGTTATGTTGTTCCCAATAAAATTTCTGAAAATTGTAACTTAGCCTCTTTGAATAATGAAACACTTTGGCATGAAAGGCTAGGACACATAAATTTTAAGGAACTTGCTAGAATTTCGAACAAAGACGTGGTCAAGGGGGTTCCTAAACTTTCACTTAATCAAAACATTATGTGTGGTGGTTGTCAAAAGGGAAAACAATCTAGGACTGCACACAAGAACTTGAATCACGTCGGTACCAAACGGCCCTTGGAATTATTGCATATGGATCTTATGGGGCCGACACGTCAACCATCCTTGGGAGGTAAATGGTATATTTTCTTATTGGTTGATGATTTCTCTCGGTATTCATGGGTAGCATTTTTAAAAGAGAAAGCTGATACTTTTGATTCTTTTCACGAGATTTGCCTTCGTATTATGATTGAAAAGAATGAAAAGATCATTCGTGTTAGAAGTGATAGAGGTGGAGAATTCATAAATTCTAAATTCATTGATTTTTGCACTTCCAACCGCATTAAGCATGAATTCTCAGCACCCTATACACCTCAACAGAATGGTGTTGTCGAGCGCAGAAACCGGGTTGTTCAAGAGATGGCACGTGTTATGCTTCACAGTCGGAATTTACCGCTACATTTTTGGGCTGAAGCTGTGAACACTGCAATCTATGTTATTAATCGAGTTTATTTGTGCCCGGGAACGTTAAATACACCATATGAACTATGGTGTTGTAGAAAACCCAACATCAAATATTTTCGCATCTTTGGGAGTCGATGTTACATTTTACGTGACCGCGAAAATCATGGAAAATTTGACTCTCGAAGTGACGAAGGGATTTTCTTGGGGTATTCTACAAATAGTAGAGCATATCGGGTATTTAACTTGGAATCTAAAACGATCGTAGAATCTATAAATGTTAAAGTAGATGAAGCTTTCCACTTTGCATCTGATAAATCTACCCCTGATATCTCTCTTGATGATGATACTCCTGTAAGTGCATCTTCTCATGATAATACTTCCAATATTAATGATGCACCTAATGGTTCTTCAAGTCTATCTGATGTGCAGGAATCATCTCATGTACCTCCGAGTACTCCATTACAACAAACGTTACGCATCTCCAAGGATCATCCTAAATCAAACATCATTGGAGACCCACAAGAAGGAGTCAAAACTCGGAGACAGTTGGTTTGTGGATTCGCTTGTTACGTTTCCATGATCGAACCAAAGAATGTCGATGAAGCTCTTCAGGATGACTACTGGATTGAAGCAATGCAGGAAGAGCTCCATCAGTTTGAACGCAACAAAGTCTGGGAATTAACGACGCCTCCGAAGCAACATAATGTGATCGGTACTAAATGGATTTTCAAGAACAAGAAAAATGAGGATGGTACCATCATCAGGAACAAAGCACGTTTAGTTGCTCAAGGCTACTCTCAAATAGAAGGTATAGACTTTGATGAAACGTTCGCCCCTGTAGCTAGACTCGAGTCCATTCGTATCTTATTCGCTATTGCTTGTCACTTTAAAATAAAACTCTTTCAAATGGACGTTAAGAGCGCGTTTTTAAATGGATTTTTAAATGAGGAAGTTTATGTGGCTCAACCGAAAGGTTTTGTAGACTGTAAACTACCTAACCATGTTTTCGTTTGAAAAAGGCTCTTTACGGTTTAAAACAAGCACCGCGAGCGTGGTACGAAAGGTTGACAAAGCAACTTTTGGAGAAGGGCTATACTCGAGGGGGAGCAGACAGGACTCTCTTTGTGAAGCATTATCAAAATACTTCATTGTTGCACAAATCTATGTTGATGACATTGTGTTTGGAGCAACAAAGGATAATGATGCTTCTAAATTCGCAGAAACCATGGAAAGCGAATTTGAGATGTCTATGATGGGGGAACTGACATACTTTCTTGGATTGCAAGTGAACAAAATGGTGAAGGCATCCATCTGTGTCAATCCAAGTATGCAAAGGAGTCGGTAAAGAAATTCGGATTAGAAGATTCTAAAGATTTTCCTACTCCTATGGGAACTAGCAATAAGGGATTAGGAAGTGAATCTCTTAGTGAGAATGATAGACGAGAAACTTTATCGCAGCATGATTGGAAGTCTACTTTACCTCACGGCTAGTCGCCCGGATATATCCTTTAGTGTTGGGATTTGCGCGAGATATCAATCAGCACCAAAGGAGGTTCACCTGAAAGCGGTGAAAACGGATCATCCGGTACATCAAAGGACCACTAATTTTGGAATTTGTATCCTTTGGGAACAAGTCTAGATATTATTGGATACTCAGATGCCGATTTGGCAGGATCTGTGGATGATCGGAAAAGTACGAGTGGTGCATGTTTTTATCTTGGCCATTGTCTTGTTGCATGGCATAGTAAAAAGCAAAACTGCATTGCACTCTCGACTGCCGTAAGCGGAATACATCTCAGCGGGTAGTTGTTCAACTCAACTCATTTGGATGAAAAGCGTGTTGAGCGACTTCCGGATTTCAGCAACTTCGGTAACTGTTTTATGTGACAACACTAGTGCTATAAACATTTCAAAAAACCCTGTGTTGCACTCTAGAACAAACACATTGAACTTAGATATCATTTTCTTAGAGAGCTAGTTGAATCAAATATTCTTCAATTTCCTACATTTCAACTGAAGATCAATTAGCTGACTTTTTAACAAAACCTTTGGATCAAAAACGTTTTATTCATTTGCGTAAAGCAATTGGAATGCTTTCCTTGAAATAACCTCTTTTTGAAACTTTTGTTTAGGTTAGGTTTTGTTTTTGTGTTTTTATTCATCATCTATGCTTAGACATAGAACATTAATTGAGCATTAGTTTTGATTGACTTTAACTGCATCCTATTTATATTTAGAAATCTATTATGCTTTAGATATCATAATATTTCATTTGATGCAATGATCATTTATGTCAATTAACTCATCTTTGTTTGATCAAAGTCAATTTCTCTCTCGATGATCTCTTGGTATAGTTTTTATCTTATTTGACTGTTTAGTCGAGTATGAAATCGAGATCAATATTTGGCTGAATACTTATATCTTAAATAATTGATAGCCAATGAGGGGGAGTCAAAGAAAAAGTATTATGCTCAAAAGATGTGGAAAAGAGTTACATCCCAATGAGGAGTGTGAAAACTACCACCACATGGAGGAAAGAGCTACCACATCGGTCGTCCCGAGAGTACTGTGTGCAGGCTACCACCTGTATACCCAACAAGGTTTTTCAAGAGTTTGATTAAATAAAATGCATGTTGAAATACTTGACTCTGTCAAAATTTCAAGGTTGGTATAAGGTTGGGAATTTTAATGAAAGATGCTCAAAGAGCCACTCTCTTCATAAATTGACTAGTATATTATCTAACTTATCTGGGATTTAGACATCTATTGATCTTTGTATTTCATTTTCTTTACCGAATTGATGATTTGATAAAGGCATTACACATAAGATCAAGTTAGATGTAATTGAAGTTGTTCAACTTTAAGGGATTTATTTTTATAAATTTTCGTTTCATTTGTTGGATTTATTGATAGATTTGGCATAATCTATTTCTGTTGTATGAAACGATGATTTTCGTTTAAAGTTGATACACAAAAGTGCTTACATCTTTTTCTGGTTTTTCTAGAATTTCTCTGAATTTTCTAAAGAAAAAGTTGGAGCCGATCCGGATTGGACATGCCGATCCGGATCCCGAACGCAGATATTCTTCTGCGGGCAGACGATCCGGATTGGACTTGCCGATCCGGATCCCGAACGCAGTTTTCTCTGCGGGTAGCCGATCCGATCGCAACACGAACTGATCCGGATCGCGGCTAGGGTTTTATAACAAAAGGGTTTTGATTTCTTTTACTCCAATCTTTTGTTCCAAGTTTCCAGAGCTTCTCTCTCTAGAATTCATCCATCTTGGAAGCTTTCAAACTCAAGTTCTTCGATCCAAGTAAGTTTTATTGATCAAAATCTCGGTTTTTCACATTTTTTCATATTCTTCCTCAAACGTGATGAAATTCTTGTATCATTTCGTTTGTGGATGGTTTTTGATCAAATTTCTTTTGAAATAAGAACTCTGGGTAGATTAGTTTTGATTATATGCTAGGTATTCTTCTGATGAAACGGATTTTGGCTTCGATTTCAAAAATTTCGGTTTTAGGGCATATAATGGGAATTTTCGAAAATCATGCAATTGATCTATTTTTAAAATTCTTTTGCAAAACTAATTTGATTCTTAGTCTCTCTACACGATAATGATTGTTTGGGTACAATTTTTCTAATTTTTGAAAATTAACAATTTTTCGTGTTCTTGAGGTGTTGCTCACAGGATTTCTTTTCACAAGAAACCAGTAGCAATGGTGATCACCTGGATCATTCTTCTTCTGGCTGCTATGGTACATACGAGAGACACTGTCAAGCCCAAGAGGGCTAAGAAAGCGAAGAAAGCAAAAGATGATTCCGATACGGAATCTGAAACGGAATCAATTGATTGGGATGAGTTCAGTTGAAGCAACAACACCCACTGCTTCGAAGGGAAAAGCGCCTGCGAGACTCAATCAAGGCTCCGCTACTGCTGCTGAAAAGGGCAAAGCTCCAATGGAAGAAACTTCTGGGAAGACAAGAAGAAAATGTTGCTCGCAAAAAGGGAGTGCTCGAGGAATTCCATTGAGCAACCAGTTGTAGCCAAGCACCTCCACAAGACTTTATCAGCTCTGCTAGGATAAAGGACTTTGAAAACAGGAATGCATTGGCGAAAGGCATGTTAATGTCAAAGCCTTGAAGGAAAGATCTCCGCCATTTGGGACTCTGTATGACCAGACAGGTCTTGCTCCCATTGCGATTTCCCCGAGACCACTGGGTATTGTCTTCACACTCAGTAAGGATGTTCTATCAAATGCTTGCTATCTCGTTGATCAGGAGAGCGGACGTCGAGACTTTCAAACATTGGTCAAAAATGTTAGATTAAGTAACCCCTCAACTGTTGGAGAGGTATTAGGGATGAAGGCCCGAGCTGATGGCGCTCATTATCTGAAGAATCAAATTTTCAACACCAAACTCCTGGAGAGTGGTAGTTGATGGCATCTGTCTTCCCGATACTCCGTCGACAGGAAACTCAGTCTTTTCAAAGAACTACGACCTGAGTATCGCTCTTAAACTTCATTGTTTGCTATAACGTCCTTCCAATATGAACACGAAGGTTCTTCGGTGGGATAGGATGTTATTCCTTTATCTTCTTGGAAACCCCACAGCAGCAATGGGAGCAAACTTAAACATTCCTTACATCATCTGGGCAGGATGGCTCGCTATGTGGAACATGCTCACCCTTCAGAGAGACTACCTTATCCAATGATCATCATGCCATTCTCGCAAATTAAAGCTGACACAAGTGCGAGTCCTACATGCACAGTCTAGGAACGATCAATGAAACAACAATTGTAAAGTCTCTCTCGACAAAGCAAGACGAGCCCATATTCCTCCTCACCGACAACGAGCACAACAACAACAAGCGACAACCTCTGCACCGCAGCAACTCCTCCAGTCCACCAGCACATCCAGCACAACGAGCACCTCCATCAACTTCTGATGATGATGCATCAGTTACCTCAATCTATAAAGAACAGCAAAGGCTCTCCAACGAGCAAGAACGTATATCAAATGAACTTATTGAGGTAAAGGAAGAAATAAAGAAGGTCAACAAGAATCAGTCAGCAATGAACAAACGATAAAGAAAATCATCACCAC
>CM055065.1:38742227-38832377 GCA_029204045.2 Tillandsia leiboldiana
AGAAAGTATGTCAGTTCGCCAATCATACATCTCAAATTCGCTTCCCATGGTTTCTACGAATTAGAAGCATCATTGTCTTCTAGTGTTGCACCAAAATACAAGTCTCGACATAGACTTTGTGCATAAGAAGTTATCATGAATGCTTCACAAAGGAGGTCCGATCGCTCCCCCCGAGTATACCCTTTCAAAGGTGCTTTGTCAACCTTTCTTACCACGCTCGCGGTGCTTGTTTTAGACCGTAAAGACCTTTTTCAAACGAAAAACATGGTTAGGTAGTTTTATGGTCAATGAAACCTTTCGGTTGAGCCACATAAACTTCCTCGTTCAAAAAACCCATTTAAAAACGCGCTCTTAACGCCCATTTGAAAGAGTTTGATTTTTTTTTTTTTTTTTTTTCTTTTAAAATGACAGAATCGCGAACAAATCGAATCGACTCGAGTCGAGCACCGGGGGAAGTCCTCATCAAAGTCTATACCTTCACATGTTGTGGATAGCCCTGAGCAACTAGGGTGCTTTGTTCCTGATAATGTGTACCATCCTTGTTTCTTATTCTTGAAAAATCCATTTAGTACCAATCACGTTGTGTTGCTTCCGGTGGCTTCGTTAGTTCCCAGACTTGTTTCTTTCGAACGGATGGAGCTCTCCTGCATTGCTTCAATCCAGTAGTCATCCTGAAGAGCTTCATCGACGTTCTTTGGTTCTATCATGAGACGTAACATGCGACTCCACAAACCAACTGTCTCCGAGTCCTGACTCCTTCTTGTGGTCTCCAATAATGTTCGATTCCGGATGATCTGGAGATTACGTAGCGTTTGAGGTAACGGAGTACTAGGAGGTACATGTGATGATTCCTGAATTCAGATAAACTAGAAGACCATTAGAATGCATCAACTTGATCGAAAGAATTATTATGAGGAAGATGAATTTACAGGAGTATCATCATTAGAGACATATCAGGGGTAGATTTATCAGATGCAAAATGAAAAGCTTCATCTACTTTAACATTAATTGATTCTACCATCGTTTTAGATTCCGGTTAATACCCGATAGGTCTACTGTTTGTAGAATAACACCATGAAGATCCCTTCGTCACTTCGAGAGTCGAATTTACCAAGATTTTCGCGATCACGCAAAATACAACGGACTCCCAAAGATTCAAAAATATTGATATTTGGTTTTCTACAAAACCATAGCTCATCTGGTGTATTTAAAGTTCACGGGCGCAAATACACTCGATTAGTTACATACGGCGGTGTTCAGCTTCAGCCCAAAAATGTAACGGGAGTTTCGGCTATGAAGCATCACACGCACCATCTCTTGAACAACCCAGTTTTTGCGCTCGACTACACCATTCGCTGAGGTGTATAGGGTGCAGAGAATTCATGTTTGATGCCGTTGGAAGTGCAAAAATCAATGAATTTAGAATGATGAATTCTCCCACCTCTATCACTTCGAACACGAACAATCTTTCATTTCTTTCAATCATAATACGATGACAAACCTCATGGAAAAGAGTCAAAATATCCGACTTTCTCTTTTAAAACAATACCCAGGAATCGAGAGAAATCATCAACCACAAAAAGAAAAAATATACCATTTGTTACGGAATTTAAGTTGGCGTATTTCGTGAATTCGGTTAAGTCTTGAAGATTGAAGGTAAAGAAGGTTGGATCATATAACTCAATCTCAAGAAAGAAGAATTCAAAAGGATCAGGTATGTTTAACTTAATATCTTTGTGATCCGAATACTTCTTATAGTGTAGAAACACTTGGATGAATTTGTAATTGCATAAATATCAAAAACTGGACATGGGACATGTTCAGGATCCGGATCAGACTTTGCAATCCGGATCCCGAAGGTTGTTCGTTCATACACCAGTTCAATCCGGATCGTAGCTTCCTTTGATCCGGATCCCGAACACTGGGTTTACCATTTATTTGAACGATCCGGATCAGGCTTTGCAATCCGGATCCCGAACGTTGATGTTTGGTGAACTGTATGAACGATCCGGATCAGCACTTCGATCCGGATCCCGAACCTTCGTTTTTCTGGAAACTGTTTTTCTCGCTACTGCAATCCGGATCGCCGAACTCCGATCGGATCGTCGTCATGTAAAATTCCAGAAAAGGTTAGTTTTTGATCTTATCTTCTTCCAAGGGTTCTAACCTATAAATAGACCCTATGATTCTTTTTCTAGGGGTAATCCAAAATCCAAAAAGAGCCGCTAAATAAAACGTCATCTTTACGGCCTAAGATCCACATATAGAGAAGAAAGGAAATCATAGATTCTATCTTATGTTTCTTCATCTATATTGATTGATTTGATTCTAGGTTTCATACTCACATTTTGAGTAGAATCAAATCAATGAATACTTAGATGGTATTTCCGATCTATTTCTAATCTAAGTATTCGGCGGATCATCACCACCCAAAAACAACGATTTACCCCAAAATCGGCGTGGACTCGCGTGGCTTGTGGATTCAAGGTGCAACCGCTCTCGTGGATTCGGAGCGAGGTACGTTCGTGGATTCGAAGCGTGCTACTGGGTGAAGACCGTGGATTCGGTCGGACGTCGTGGACTCGACGTTGGACGCCGTGGATTCGGCGTTGGACGCAGATCGTGGATTCGAGAAGCGTCGTGGAGCGAGCGGAGAAGATCAACTAGGAGCGTATGGAAAAGGTTGAGTCGTCTGTGAGTACGGTATATCACCTTGTACGTGTTTAATTCTAGTGGATTTCACCGTGTTATCGGTCCCGTGGTTTTTTACTCCGGTTTGGAGTTTTCCACGTAAAAATCTCTGCGTGTTATTTTTTTTCCGCATTGGGTTTTATATCGCAAAGATTTTTGAGTGTTATTGTTTACACCTATTCACCCCCCTCTAGGTGTTTTTCCCCTATTTAGATCAATTATACATAACCCAACAAGTGGTATCAGAGCGGGAATAGGGTTGTAAACAATGGTTGAAGGTGGAAACATCAACAGACCCCGTTCTTCGATGGAACAAATTATGCGTACTGGAAAGTACGGATGAAAGCCTTTTTAATTTCCATCGACGAACGGGTGTGGCAATCAATTGAATTAGGATGGTCTAATCCAACTGAATTTATTGGTGATGTTCGCCATCAAACCTAGGTCGAAATGGACCAAGGAAGAGATGATATATCTTCTTACAATGGCAAGGGAATTAATGCTTTATTTAATGCCTTATCAACTAGAGTTCTCTCGCGTCTCGGCATGTGAGACTGCGAAAGAAATCTGGGATGTTCTTCAAGTTACGCATGAGGGAACTAACCTTGTGAAGATTCAGAAACTGCAAATGCTTACGAGCAAGTTTGACTCTATTTCATGGCAGAAAATGAATCGTTCACAGACTATTACACACGATTGCAAGACATCGTAAACTCATGTGCTAACTTGGGAGAGAAGATTCCAGAATTTAAATTGTAAGAAAGATCTTAAGAACTCTTCCTGAAAGATTTCGTTCCAAGGTTACAGCCATTGAAACTATTAACACCCGGACGAAATCCGTGTAGAAGAATTAGTTGGTTCTTACAAACTTATGAAATGACATTTCCTACTAACTATTCTTCGGGAAAGGCATCCTCTTCTAAGTCTTCAGGTTATGCGTTGAAAACAACAAAAGAAGAAGACGCGGATTCATCCTCCTCAGGCGATGACGAGAACCTATCTATGGAGGACTTTGAGAAGCAGCTCGCTCTTGACAAGAAGTTTCGCCGAAATTTCGAAGGGGTAATTCAAGCAAAACTCCATCCTTCGGAAAGTGGAAGAAAGGCAAGGGTTCTTCAAGTTACAAGTCAAGAAAGCAAGAGGGTTTTTCTAAGGATAAGAAAAGCACAGAAGGACAAGTCCAATGCTTCAAGTGCCGAGGATACGGCCATATCTCAACGGAATGTCCAAATAAGAATCCGTCAAGAAGAAGGCGATGCAAGCCGTCACTTGGGATGACACCTCATCGTCAAATGAGTCATCGTCAAGTGATGAAGAAGATAACGCAACGGCGTTCCACGCGTCCACATCTTCACCCTTCATGTGCTTAATGGCAAGTACATCCGAGTCATTGTCCAACTCCACTGTTGAAAAGAATGCAACGGACAATGAATCGGATGATTCGGAAGGTGAAGATTTTGCTCTAGCCTACCACAGACTTTTGAGGGATTCAAAGAAACTGGCTAAGCAAAACAAGGGGTTGAGAGGGAGATTGCAGGATCTCGAAGAAGAAGTAAAAAGGGTAACTTCTCTCTCGACCGATCTTGAAGTGGAAAGGGATAATCTGATAAAAGCAAATGTTTCCCTTCAAGAGTCCAATGAGCAATCGAGAAGAATTATATAGATATGGTGACAAAGCGAATTACTTCTTGAAGCTCAACGGCGAGGCTCGACAGGAAAAATTGGAAATGACAGAGACCATTCTCCAACTCAAGGATGACTTACAGCGATTTTCATCAGGAAGGAGTAAGTTGGATAAGCTTCTTGGTCTTGGTCAATCAAACAAGTTCGGCCTCGGATACAATCGAACTGAAGACAATTTAGTTCGGTTGGGACAGTTTTGTGCCTCAGTCGGTATCTCCTCCTCCGACACCGGAATTCACGACAACAACGACAACAAGCCTACTTCACCCTCCTCGGAATCGTCAAGCACTAAGGTATGTTTTCGTTGTAATTTGCAGGGCACATAAGGAGAAATTGCAAGATGGGAGCCAAACGCTCAACTCAAGCACTTCTTGCAACGACTACCAAAAGGGTGATTCCTCGGAAATCAAATGCAAATTCTTGAAGGAAAAGAGCCTCGGTAGTTCATCAAACAAGACGACGACGTCAAGGAAAAGCGACGGATCAAACAAGACGCTTTCACCAAAGGTATCAACTTCACAATCATTTCGACGTACACCAAAACTCGAAAGGTTTGGGTACGCAAAGGTGAAATTTCCCTTGTCTTGTTACAAATATTTCCTGCATGTATGATAATTCGTCTTGGTATCTGGATAGCGGTTGTTCCCGTCACATGACCGGTGACAAAACTGTTTTCAAAATTTTGAGAAAATCTCCGGAGGACTTGTAGTTTTCGGAGACGGTCAGTCATCCAAAATTGTTGGAAAAGGAACCAGTAGCTATTCCAGATGGCCCGATTCTGAATAATGTGTTATTTGTTGATGGGCTTAAGACTAACCTCATTAGTATCAGTCAACTTGTGACAATGGTTTTTTCTGTTAATTTTTCATCTGTTGAATGCATTGTAACAGATAAGGATCATGTTTTCTTTTTAAAAGGGGTTAGATCTGAAAACAATTGTTATGTTGTTCCCAATGAAATTTCTGAAAATTGTAACGTAGCCTCTTTGAATAATGAAACACTTTGGCATGAAAGGCTAGGACACCATAATTTTAAGGAACTTGCTAGAATTTCGAACAAAGACGTGGTCAAGGGGGTTCCTAACTTTCACTTAATCAAAACATTATGTGTGGTGGTTGTCAAAAGGGAAACACAATCTAGGACTGCACACAAGAACTTGAATCACGTCGGTACCAAACGGCCCTTGGAATTATTGGCATATGGATCTTATGGGGCCGACACGTCAACCCATCCTTGGGAGGTAAATGGTATATTTTCTTATTGGTTGATGATTTCTCTCGGTATTCATGGGTAGCATTTTTAAAAGAGAAAGCTGATACTTTTGATTCTTTTCACGAGATTTGCCTTCGTATTATGATTGAAAAGATGAAAAGATCATTCGTGTTAGAAGTGATAGAGGTGGAGAATTCATAAATTCTAAATTCATTGATTTTTGCACTTCCAACCGCATTAAGCATGAATTCTCAGCACCCTATACACCTCAACAGAATGGTGTTGTCGAGCGCAGAGAAACCGGGTTGTTCAAGAGATGGCACGTGTTATGCTTCACAGTCGAATTTACCGCTACATTTTTGGGCTGAAGCTGTGAACACTGCAATCTATGTTATTAATCGAGTTTATTTGTGCCCGGGAACGTTAATACACCATATGAACTATGGTGTTGTAGAAAACCCAACATCAAATATTTTCGCATCTTTGGGAGTCGATGTTACATTTTACGTGACCGCGAAAATCATGGAAAATTTGACTCTCGAAGTGACGAAGGGATTTTCTTGGGGTATTCTACAAATAGTAGAGCATATCGGGTATTTAACTTGGAATCTAAAACGATCGTAGAATCTATAAATGTTAAAGTAGATGAAGCTTTCCACTTTGCATCTGATAAATCTACCCCTGATATCTCTCTTGATGATGATACTCCTGTAAGTGCATCTTCTCATGATAATACTTCCAATATTAATGATGCACCTAATGGTTCTTCAAGTCTATCTGATGTGCAGGAATCATCTCATGTACCTCCGAGTACTCCATTACAACAAACGTTACGCATCTCCAAGGATCATCCTAAATCAAACATCATTGGAGACCCACAAGAAGGAGTCAAAACTCGGAGACAGTTGGTTTGTGGATTCGCTTGTTACGTTTCCATGATCGAACCAAAGAATGTCGATGAAGCTCTTCAGGATGACTACTGGATTGAAGCAATGCAGGAAGAGCTCCATCAGTTTGAACGCAACAAAGTCTGGGAATTAACGACGCCTCCGAAGCAACATAATGTGATCGGTACTAAATGGATTTTCAAGAACAAGAAAAATGAGGATGGTACCATCATCAGGAACAAAGCACGTTTAGTTGCTCAAGGCTACTCTCAAATAGAAGGTATAGACTTTGATGAAACGTTCGCCCCTGTAGCTAGACTCGAGTCCATTCGTATCTTATTCGCTATTGCTTGTCACTTTAAAATAAAACTCTTTCAAATGGACGTTAAGAGCGCGTTTTTAAATGGATTTTTAAATGAGGAAGTTTATGTGGCTCAACCGAAAGGTTTTGTAGACTGTAAACTACCTAACCATGTTTTTCGTTTGAAAAAGGCTCTTTACGGTTTTAAAACAAGCACCGCGAGCGTGGTACGAAAGGTTGACAAAGCAACTTTTGGAGAAGGGCTATACTCGAGGGGGAGCAGACAGGACTCTCTTTGTGAAGCATTATCAAAATAACTTCATTGTTGCACAAATCTATGTTGATGACATTGTGTTTGGAGCAACAAAGGATAATGATGCTTCTAAATTCGCAGAAACCATGGAAAGCGAATTTGAGATGTCTATGATGGGGGAACTGACATACTTTCTTGGATTGCAAGTGAAACAAAATGGTGAAGGCATCCATCTGTGTCAATCCAAGTATGCAAAGGAGTCGGTAAAGAAATTCGGATTAGAAGATTCTAAAGATTTTCCTACTCCTATGGGAACTAGCAATAAGGGATTAGGAAGTGAATCTCTTAGTGAGAATGTAGACGAGAAACTTTATCGCAGCATGATTGGAAGTCTACTTTACCTCACGGCTAGTCGCCCGGATATATCCTTTAGTGTTGGGATTTGCGCGAGATATCAATCAGCACCAAAGGAGGTTCACCTGAAAGCGGTGAAACGGATCATCCGGTACATCAAAGGAACCACTAATTTTGGAATTTGGTATCCTTTGGGAACAAGTCTAGATATTATTGGATACTCAGATGCCGATTGGGCAGGATCTGTGGATGATCGGAAAAGTACGAGTGGTGCATGTTTTTATCTTGGCCATTGTCTTGTTGCATGGCATAGTAAAAAGCAAAACTGCATTGCACTCTCGACTGCCGAAGCGGAATACATCTCAGCGGGTAGTTGTTCAACTCAACTCATTTGGATGAAAAGCGTGTTGAGCGACTTCCGGATTTCAGCAACTTCGGTAACTGTTTTATGTGACAACACTAGTGCTATAAACATTTCAAAAAACCCTGTGTTGCACTCTAGAACAAAACACATTGAACTTAGATATCATTTTCTTAGAGAGCTAGTTGAATCAAATATTCTTCAAATTTCCTACATTTCAACTGAAGATCAATTAGCTGACTTTTTAACAAAACCTTTGGATCAAAAACGTTTTATTCATTTGCGTAAAGCAATTGGAATGCTTTCCTTGAAATAACCTCTTTTTGAAACTTTTGTTTAGGTTAGGTTTTGTTTTTGTGTTTTTATTCATCATCTATGCTTAGACATAGAACATTAATTGAGCATTAGTTTTGATTGACTTTAACTGCATCCTATTATATATTTAGAAATCTATTATGCTTTAGATATCATAATATTTCATTTGATGCAATGATCATTTATGTCAATTAACTCATCTTTGTTTTGATCAAAGTCAATTTCTCTCTCGATGATCTCTTGGTATAGTTTTTATCTTATTTGACTGTTTAGTCGAGTATGAAATCGAGATCAATATTTGGCTGAATACTTTATATCTTAAATAATTGATAGCCAATTGAGGGGGAGTCAAAGAAAAAGTATTATGCTCAAAAGATGTGGAAAGAGTTACATCCCAATGAGGAGTGTGAAAACTACCACCACATGGAGGAAAGAGCTACCACATCGGTCGTCCGAGTACTGTGTGCAGCTACCACATGTATACCAAGCAAGGTTTTTCAAGTTTGATTAAATAAAATGCATGTTGAAATACTTGACTCTGTCAAAATTTCAAGGTTGGTATAAGGTGGGAATTTTAATGAAAGATGCTCAAAGAGCCACTCTCTTCAATAAATTGACTAGATATATTATCTAACTTATCTGGGATTTTAGACATCTATTGATCTTTGTATTTCATTTTCTTTACCGAATTGATGATTTGATAAAGGCATTACACATAAGATCAAGTTAGATGTAATTGAAGTTGTTCAACTTTAAGGGATTTAATTTTTATAAATTTTCGTTTCATTTGTTGGATGTTATTGATAGATTTGGCATAATCTATTTCTTGTTGTATGAAACGATGATTTTCGTTTAAAGTTGATACACAAAAGTGCCTACAATCTTTTTCTGGTTTTTCTAGAATTTCTCTGAAATTTTCTAAAGAAAAAGTTGGAGCCGATCCGGATTGGACCTGCCGATCCGGATCCCGAACGCAGATATTCTTCTGCGGGCAGACGATCCGGATTGGACTTGCCGATCCGGATCCCGAACACAGATTTTCTCTCCGGGTAGCCGATCCGGATCGTAATCACGAACTGATCCGGATCGCGGCTAGGGTCTTATATAGAACAAAAGGGTTTTGATTTCTTTTACTCCAATCTTTTGTTACAAAGTTTCCAGAGCTTCTCTCTCTAGAATTCATCCATCTTGGAAGCTTTCAAACTCAAGTTCTTCGACTCCAAGTAAGTTTTATTGATCAAAATCTCGGTTTTTCACAGTTTTTCATATTCTTCCTCAAAACATGATGAAATTCTTGTATCTATTTCGTTTGTGGATGGTTTTTGATCAAATTTCTTTTGAAATAAGAACTCTGGGTAGATTAGTTTTGATTATATGCTAGGTATTCTTATGATAAACGGATTTTTGGCCTTCGATTTCAAAAATTTTGGTTTTAGGGCATATAATGGGAATTTTCGAAAATCATGCGATTGATCTATTTTTAAAATTCTTTTTGCAAAACTAATTTGATTCTTAGTCTCTCTACACGATAATGATTGTTTGGGTACAATTTTTCTAATTTTTGAAAATTGATAATTTTTCGTGTTCTTGAGGTGTTGCTCACAGGATTTCCTTTTCACAAGAATCTAGTAGCAATGGTGATCACCTGGATCATTCTTCTTCTGGATGCTATGGTACATACGAGAGACACTGTCAAGCCCAAGAGGGCTAAGAAAGCGAAGAAAGCAAAAGATGATTCCGATACTGAATCTGAAACGGAATCAATTGATTGGGATGAGTTGCAAGTTGAAGCAACAGCACCCACTGCTTCGAAGGGAAAAGCCCTTGCAGAGACTTCAAAGGCAAAGGCTCCGCCTACTGCTGCTGAAAAGGGCAAAGCTCCAATGGAAGAAACTTCTGGGAAGACAAGAAGAAAAAGTGTTGCTCGCAAAAGAGGGAGTGCTCGAGGAATTTCCATTGAGCAACCAGTTGATAGCCAAGCACCTCCACAAGACTTTATCAGCTCTGCTAGGATAAAGGACTTTGAAAACAGGGAATGCATTGGCGAAAGGCATGTTAATGTCAAAGCCTTGAAGGAAAGATCTCCGCCATTTGGGACTCTGTATGACCAGACAGGTCTTGCTCCCATTTGCGATTTCCCCGAGACCACTGGGTATTGTCTTCACTCAGTAAGGATGTTCTATCAAAATGCTTGCTATCTCGTTGATCAGGAGAGCGGACGTCGAGACTTTCAAACATTGGTAAAAAATGTTAAGATTAAAGTAACCCCTCAACTGATTGGAGAGGTATTAGGGATGAAGGCCCGAGCTGATGTCGCTCATTATCTGAAGAATCAAATTTTCAACACCAACTCCTGGAGAGTGGTAGTTGATGGCATCTGTCTTCCCGATACTCCGTCAACAGGAAACTCAGTCTTTTCAAAAGAGCTACGACCTGAGTATCGCTACTTAAACTTCATTGTTTGCTATAACGTCCTTCCAAATATGAACACGAAGGTTCTTCGGTGGGATAGGATGTTATTCCTTTATCTTCTTGGAAACCCCACAGCAGCAATGGGAGCAAACTTAAACATTCCTTACATCATCTGGGCGAGGATGGCTCGCTATGTGGAACATGCTCACCCTTCAGAGAGACTACCTTATCCAATGATCATCATGCGCATTCTTCACAAATTTAAAGCTGACACAAGTGCGAGTTCCTACATGCACAGTCTAGGAACGATCAATGAAACAACAATTGTAAAGTCTCTCTCGACAAAGCAAGACGAGCCCATATTACCTCCTCACCGACAACGAGCACAACAACAACAAGCGACAACCTCTGCACCGGCAGCAACTCCTCCAGTCCAACCAGCACATGCAGCACAACGAGCACCTCCATCAACTTCTGATGATGATGCATCAGTTACCTCAATCTATAAAGAACAGCAAAGGCTCTCCAACGAGCAAGAACGTATATCAAATGAACTTATTGAGGTAAAGGAAGAAATAAAGAAGGTCAACAAGAATCAGTCATCAATGAACAAACGAATAAAGAAAATCATCACCACCCAAAAAACAACGATTTACCCCAAAATCGGCGCGTGGACTCGCGTGGCCTTGTGGATTCAAGGTGCAACCGCTCTCGTGGATTCGGAGCGAGGTACATTCGTGGATTCGAAGCGTGCTACTGGGTGAAGACCGTGGATTCGGTCGGACGTCGTGGACTCGACGTTGGACGCCGTGGATTCGGCGTTGGACGCAGATCGTGGATTCGAGAAGCGTCGTGGAGCGAGCGGAGAAGATCAACTAGGAGTGTATGGAAAAGGTTGAGTCGTCTGTGAGTATGGTATATCACCTTGTACGTGTTTAATTCTAGTGGATTTCACCGTGTTATCGGTCCCGTGGTTTTTTACTCCGGTTTGGAGTTTTCCACGTAAAAATCTCTGCATGTTATTTATTTTTTCCGCATTGGGTTTTATATCGCAAAGATTTTTGAGTGTTTATTGTTTACACCTATTCACCCCCCTCTAGGTGTTTTTTCCCCTATTTAGATCCTATTATACATATAACCCAACACATTTACCTCCCAAACTTGGTTGATGAGTCGGCCCTATTAAGTCCATGTGCAGTAATTCTAAAGGCCGATTGGTACCAACGTGGTTCAAGTTCTCTTGTGCAGCCCTTGATTGCTTTCCCTTTTGACAACCTCCACACACAATGTTTTCTTTGAAAGAAAGTTTAGGAACCCCCTTAACCACGTCTTTATTTGAAATCCTTGCTAGTTCCTTAAAATTTATGTGACCTAGTCTTTCATGCCAAAGAGTTTCATTACCAAGTGAAACTAGGTTACAATTTTTAGAAATTTTGTTTGGAATGACATAACAATTATTTTCATATCTAACCCCTTTCAAAAAGAATAATTTACATAAGTTACAGGACATTCAATCGTTGAAAAGTTAAAGACAAGGGAAGAATTCACCTTTGCGTACCCAAACCTTTTGAGTTTTGGAGTGCGTTGGCAATGAATGTGAAGTTATTTTCCTTGGTGAAAACATCTTGTATGATTGAATGCTTTTCATTGATGATGTCGTCTTGTGGGGTGAACTACCAAGGCTCTTTTCCTTTGAAAGGTTCTCCTTTGATTTCCGAGGAATCACCTTTTTGGTAGTTGTTGCAAGAGGTGCTTGATGTGATCTTTTCGCTCCAATCTTGCAATTTCTTCGTATGTGCCCTGCAAAACCACAACGAAACCATACCTTTGAACTTGTCGAACCCGAAGTAGGTGAGGTAAGGTTGTTGTCGTTGAATGCAGTGAATTCCGTCGTCGGAGGAGGAGATACCGACTGGGGCACAAAAACTGTCCCAACCGAACTAGGACTGTCTCCAGTTCGATTGTATCCAAGGCCGAAACGGTTTGTTTGACCAAGCCCAAGCATCTTATCCAACTTGCTCCTTCCCGAAGAAAATCACTTTAGATCATCCTTAAGTTGGAAAATGGTCTTCGTCATTTCCATTTTTTCCTGTCGAGCCTCGGAGTAGAGCTTCAAGAGGTAACTTGCTTTATCCACCATTTTTATGTGTTCCTTCTCGAAATGCTCATTTTTCTCTTGAAGGGAAATATTTACTTTGATCAAGTTATCCCTTTCCACTTCAAGACCGTTTGAGAGAGAAGTTGCCCTTTTCTACTTCTTCTTCGAGATCCTGCAATCTCCCTCTCAAACCCTTGTTTTGCTTTGCCAGTTTCTTTGAATCCTTTAAAAGTTTATGGTAGGCAAAACAAAGTCTTCACCTTCAGAATTACTCGATTCATTGTCCGTTACATTCTTTTCAACTTGGGAGGAGTTGGACAAGGAATCGGATGTACTTGCCATAAAGCACACGAAAGGTGAAGTTGTGGACGCGTAGAATGCCGTTGCGTTGTTTTCTTCATCACTGGAAGATGACTCATTTGACGTTG
The DNA here is from genome assembly GCA_029204045.2 of Tillandsia leiboldiana. Lineage (NCBI taxonomy): Eukaryota > Viridiplantae > Streptophyta > Magnoliopsida > Poales > Bromeliaceae > Tillandsia > Tillandsia leiboldiana. The sequence goes on from CM055065.1 coordinate 38,755,223, forward strand.
AGGTGTCATCCCAAGTGACATCTTGCATCGCTTTCTTCTTCGACGGATTCTTATTGGGACACTCCGTTGAGATATGGCCGTACCCTCGACACCTGAAGCATTGGATTTGTCCCTCTGAGCTTTTCTTATCCTTTGAAAAACTCTCTTGCTTTCTTGACTTGTAGCTTGAAGAACCTTTGCCTTTCTTCGACTTTATGAAGGATGAAGTTTTACTTGAATTACCCCTTCGAAAGTTTCGGCGAAATTTTCTTGTCAAGAGAGCAAGCTGCTTCTCGAAATCCTCCATAGATAGGTTCTCGTCATCGTCTGAGGAGGATGAATCCGCGTCTTCTTCTTTTGTTGTTTTCAACGCAAAACCTGAAGACTTAGAAGTAGATGCCTTTCCAGAAGAATAGTTAGTAGGAAATGTCATTTCATATGTTTGAAGTGCACCAACTAATTCTTCTACATGGATTTCGTCCGGGTGTTTAATAGTTTCAATGGCCGTAACCTTGGAACGAAATCTTTCAGGAAGAGTCCTTAAAATCTTTCTTACAACTTTAAATTCTGGAATTTTCTCTCCCAAGTTAGCACATGTATTCACGATGTCTTGCAATCGCGTATAGTAATCTGTGAAAGATTCATTTTCTGCCATGAAAATAGAGTCAAACTTGCTCGTAAGCATTTGCAGCTTTTGAATCTTCACAAGGTTTGTTCCCTTATGTGTAACTTGTAGAACATCCCAGATTTCTTTCGCAGTCTCACATGCCGAGACGCGAGAGAACTCAGTTTGCGACAAAGCATTAAATAAGGCGTTAATTCCTTTGCCATTGTAAGAAGATGAGTCAATCTCTTCCTTGGTCCATTTCGACCTAGGTTTGATGGTGTGAACATCAACAATAATTTCAGTTGGATTTGACCATCCTAACTCGATTGATTGCCACACCCATTCGTCGATGGAAATTAAAAATGCTTTCATCCGTACTTTCTAGTAGGCATAGTTTGTTCCATCGAAGAACGGGGGTCTGTTGATGTTTCCACCTTCAACCATTGTTTACAACCCTATTCCCGCTCTGATACCAATTGTTGGGTTATGTCTAATAAGGTTCTCAATAGGGGAAAAACCACCTAGAGGGGGGGGGAATAGGTGTAAACGATAAACACTCAAAAATTTTTGCGTAATAAAACCCAATGCGGAAATGAAAAATAACACGCAAGTTTTTACGTGGAAAACTCCATCACAGGAGTAAAAAACCACGGGACCGTTAACACGGTGAAATCAACTAAGATTAAACACGTACAAAGGTGATATAACGTACTCACACACGACTCAACCTTTTTCCATATGCTCCGAGTTGATCTTCTCCGCTCGCTCCGCAACGCGCCTCGAATCCACGATTTGCGTCCAACGTCGAATCCACGGCGTCCAATGTCGAGTCCACGATGTCTGACCGAATCCACGTTCTCCACCAGGTAGTACGTCTCAATCACACGAACGTACCTCGCTCCGAATCCACGAGAGCGGTAGCACCTTGAATCCACAGGGCCACACGAATCCACGCGCCGATTTTGGGAAAAATCATTGTTTTGTTGGTGGTGATGATCCGCCGAATACTTAGATCAAAGATAGATCGGAAATGCCATCTAAGTATTCATTAATTTGATTCTACTCAAAATCTGAGTATGAAAACCTAGAATCAAATTAATTAATATAGATGAAGAAACATAGAATTAAATCTAGTTATTTCCTTTCTTCTCTATATGTGGATCTTATAAGTTTTTCTCCGTTAATATTTTTCCGTCATTTCCCAGAGTATAAAACTTATCGTCCATTTCCCTAAAAGACAGAATTAGGATTTACTTATAGATTAGAAACCATTGGAAGAGGATAAGAATAAAAAACTAACCTTATCTGAAAATTTTCGGGTCGACAGTCCGGACTGGAATTAGTGCGATCCGGACTGTCGTCATTAAACAGAGTTTTTCCAGAAAGACCACGTTCGGGGTCCGAACTGAAATCCCACGGTCCGGACTGTTCATGCAATTTCTGCAAATTCCACATCCTGGTTCCGGACTGAAACAAGTGTGTTCCGGACTAGATTTGCGCATGAACTAACCTATGTTCGGGGTCCGGACTGTTGTACTTTGATCCGGATCCTGAACATATAATATGTCAAGTTTTTGATTTTTATGCGATTAAAAACCCATCCAAGTGTTTCTACATTATAAGAAGTATTCGGATCACCAGGATTGTTTAGTTAAACTTACCTGATCCATTTGAATTCTTCTTTCTTCAGATTGAGGTATATGATCCAAGCTTCTTTATCTTCAATCTTCAAGACTTAAACACTTTCACGAAATACGCCAAAACAAAATCCTTAACAATAAGTATAATAGTAGTATAAATCAGCAGGACTAGATCATGACTCTGATCAAAATGGAAAAGCTCAACCACTAAAGAAAACCCCGGTCCTCAATCAGATGCATAAACAAATATCCGGTCAACTGCCCAATATCCGCGGTTGCCGTAATGCCCCACAACCATAATCTAAAACCGACCTCCGGTCGACCGCCCAAAGTCTGCGGTCACCGCAAAACCCTGCCAGCCTCAATGTAGCACAATCCATCCCTGACACCAATGTCCCGGCTACACTACCCCAAACCCCTGCTCGCACCCGAGCAACACAGACTGCCTGACTAACAAGGAAGGAGAAAGGAATAACATGGTTTCTCCTAAGTCAAGTTCCAAAAATTAGTGTAGCAGTAAAAGATGGCCTAACTAGATGTCCATACAAGCATGCAAATGTCCTCAAGGAAATGAAAGGGAGTAAAGCATATAATAGATCCACTAGGAATAAACAACATGCCAGAATCCCTAAAGAACTACACCTGTCCACAATCCAGGATCCATCAAAAGAATGATCAGAATAATACCCGCACATAGATGTAGCCCCCTACTCCATCGAGTAATCATATCATAACAGACTATGTGCAACCTGGCATGCTGAAAGATCACTACTAAAGCATATCATGATCCAGGCCATTCCTCAAACTTCCATCTCGATGCTAAATATTGTACAATTAAACAAGCATGCTAACAATCACATAGGGTAAATCCCTTAGGTAAGCATTTACTATTCATCATCACGAATATTAATCTTGCAATTCCCTTATACAATCATCCTTCCTAGCTTACCTCACAATAACATACATTGTACCCTAAACATGCATGCATTCTAATATAAGAATTAGAGAACCATCCACCGGTTCTGGAGATGAAGCAACCCACCTGAAACGCTTTCCGCAGGCAAAGCTGAAGTCGGTGAAGAGCGTGGCCACTTGCTAACATAATCTGCTGAACCCGCATTCTCGGTACAAGTCAAGCAAGCCTCGGCTCCAACAACAACACCCCAGCAACACAACATAACAACAATCAACAACTCAACATCACCAAACAGCACATGCTGTTACAACAAATCAGCAGAGGAGATAGGGTAATTTCACCTGCGTGCATTGTTCCAAAAATCCTAGAAAAATCACGGTTGCGATCCTCGCGACGAGTAGCCCCAAAATGAGTATTTATAAGCCTCGTTCCGACAGCTGTAGGCCAAGATACAAATTAAACAATGCGGGACGCCGGTAATCCACAACACTGCAAAACTGCGGGATACAACCCCAAAGAAGCTTAAATATCACCTTCGAAGAGTCCTCAGAAAAATCCAATAAAAATATGAACGCATTCCACTCGAAGAGTAGATGTCAATCGAGTCCTTAAACGCCTCATTCCGATGCTCGTAGGTCAAGATAGAAAATCGGCAAGCCTCCGCTGTCCAAAATCTCACAACAGAAAAGGGGTCACCAAAACACCTCGGAAACTGTGCCAAAAACTCAAAATGAGAAGAAGTGATCAACACGGAAAACGAAGCCTTACCTCTCGTGAGCACGCTGCCACAAAAATCGGCTCAAAATTCCATCGGGGGGATCCGGTGTGACTCGCAGACTGAAGAGCGACGGTAATAGACAAAAATCCAAGGTGCGTTGATGTGCGTCGCATCGCAGATAACGCCGAAGCCGCAGTCTCCAAAAATGCCCAAGATCCAAAGGAGAGTAGAAGACACAATGCAGAAGGCCCCTGCAGCAAAGGGGAGCTCAAGCAAAACTCCAAAACCCGCACAAAAGGCCCTCAAAGCCTATTTATAGGCTGAAATCCGGGTCCAAAAAACACTTCGGGGGACACTTTTCGGGCGCCCGAAAGATTCGGGCCCCTACAGTGTACCTGAAATACCCCCCCCCCCCCCCCCGCCCCCGCCCCCGCGGTGCGCCCGAAACGCGCTGGTTGCGCCACGTCTCCCACAGAACAGGGGACATCGACCACAACCACTAGCTCTGCGCCACGTGGCGTGCACCATGCATGCGGGTGGATGGCACGCGCCAACCACACGCGGCCACGTGGACCGCACCCACAGACGGCCCACGTGCGCTCGCGTGCTCCCCGTGCAGCCGCCTGCCACCATGACCGCACACGCTTCCCGATGCCCCCGCGAGAGACTCCGTGGTTCGCGCCTACTGCACCGACCTAACCTAGCCTGCCACATGTGCGTACCCATCCAATAGAATAGAGCCACATGGCACGACGGACCCATGCATCGCGCGCCTGCCCGCGCGCCCGCGCACCTGCCGGCGCACCTACCCGCGCCCGCGCACCTGCCCGCGCCAGCTTCGCCGCCTGCCCGAGCCCGCGCCACCGCGCTCCATCGCTGCCCGCCGCCGCCGCTCCCCGCCGGCCGCCGGAACAGTGCCAAGTGCCTCGAAATCCGTGCACGTCATCCGGGCTCCGAAAAATACAAGTGAATAGTCCATTTTCATCGTTTCCGCGCGCTAAATCCAAATCCGCTGTCCGTTTTGCCAAATTCCAACTCTAAAAATTGTCGAAGGCATCCGGAAAGGTGTTCTTGTGTCCAAACTTCGCGCTGAGTCCAATTTTAATATCTGCTTCGCGCGAAACTACTTCTAAACATCCGACGGGGTCCTCCGATCACTCACGTGATCCATTTGAAGCCCGAAGTCCATCACTTGTATCCAAATTGTGCACAAACACCACCGACACACCACGTAGGCCCCCCGTAAGCTGCCAATCAACCAGTAAACTCATCGTGGGGATCCGGGTCCTCACACGAAGGGTAAGGCCCTACCGACATGGACCGAGTTTAGAGAAAAATTGTTCGGAGCGTTCTTCTCCAACAGTGTTAAGCAATAAATGGAGGACGACCTGAAGCACATCAGGCAGGGGAACCGATCCATCATGGAGTATCAACGAGATTTCGTAAGGCTGGCCAATTGTGTTCCCTTGTCATAAGGGATGAAGCTCACAAAGCCCGCCTCTTCGTAGACGGATTACGGAGCAATATTTTTGAAGTTGTGCAAGCAGCGGACCTTTACACCTTCCAGAAAGTGGTGGATAGGGCCACCATAGTGGAGCGCGGATTCGCGGTGACGCGCGCCCGATAGAGGACGCGATGTCCCGGAAAGAGTAATAACAGGTAATGCTTTTGGTTTCATCTTCGATTAGGAGTACCTATCACACCTGAGCATCCCACTCTTGTCCGATCCTCTTTCCCTCTCCTATTTCTCGTCTTACCCTGCGTTGTTCGGAGGAAAATCCTTCCTTCCCACCTACCCTTGCTCCTCTCCTGAATTCCGCGTTAGGGGTAGATGTACTCTAGCTAGGAGGAGAAGCCCTCTTAGGTTTTTAGTTGAGCCCTCCCCAGCCTGCACGGGCGAGTAAGTTTCTAGTGCAATAAGGCAGGGAAGACTCAGTTGTCTTTGGGGTTGGCTATTTAATTATTTACGGGTTAAATAGGTCCAATTTCCTGCCTCGTGACAATAGGCCCAGGAGACTAATAAGTTGAGTTGGGTGAGCCAATAAGTTGAGTGGGGCTGCGGTCCACAATAGACCCAACGTCCAGGTGGGTTGAGTCCAGTCGAGACCCGTGGGCGCTGTGTCTATACGCTTAAGTAAATTGGTTGTGTTTTTCTAATGGCTCGAGCTTTTGGGAGTAATGGTTAGCACCAACGATCCGACATTTGGAACTTAGTGGTGTCACCGCTAAGAGAATTCGAAGAGATACTCGGAAGGGTTTGGTTTACTGAGTATCGGGTGCTAGTCGATTGTGAGAAACCGAGTATACCACCGAGCCTATTTCGGACACACGACCTATCGCCAAGGCACCGCATCGAATGGCGTTTGCGGAGCTTAAGGTACAATTAGAAAACCTCTTGGATAAGGGGGTACACCAAACCAAGCGTGTCGTCTTGGGGTACACTCGTACTACCCGTATGGAAGAATGACGGGAGTCTACAACGGTGCATCGACTACCGAGAGATAAACAAGGTCACGGTGAAGAACAAGTACCCCCTGCCACGTTTTGATGATCTGTTCGATCAACTTCAAGGGGCGACGGTGTTCACAAAGATCGACCTCCAGTCTGGCTACCACCAGCTCAGAATCAGGGGCGAGGATATACCGAAAACAGCCTTTCGAACTCGTTACGGCCACTACGAGTTCACGTTAATGCCGTTTGGGCTTACTAACGCCCCAGCGGTGTTTATGGATATGATGAATAGGATCTTTAAACCAATTCGTGGTGGTCTTTATCGATGATATCCTCATCTACTCCCACACCGATAAAGAGCACGAGGAGCACCAGCGAGTGATCCTCCAGACCCTACGGGATCAAAAATTGTATGTCAAACTCAATAAGTGTGAGTTTTGGCTCCGCGAGGTCGACTTTCTGGGACACATAGTTTCAGCATCGGGGATTGCAGTGGACCCGAGGAAGATAGAATCCGTGACCAACTGGGCTCGGCCGACAACGGTGACAGAAATCCGAAGTTTCCTAGGACTGGCGGGATACTACAGACGCTTCGTGGATGTAATATCATAGACTTTTGTAACGCTGTATACCTCCTGCTAATAAAGTTTCCGTTTTATGTAACTAATGTAACGTGTTTACTAAAGTCGATAATTCGGAGGTGCGGGTATTTTTCTGCGGTAGAGCTCGGAAAGCGGAGGACGGCAGCGCGATCGGATCAGGATTTCGAGTTACGGAACTCTCGGAAAGGGGTGGAAAGTGATCGCAATGGCCAGGTAGTGCATCGAAATCCGCGTAAGTGATCTAGCACGCTTTCCGAGGAAAAAAAAGAGGACTTATCTTTAAATAATTATTCCGAAGAATATTAATTGAGGAATTAATTAATTGAGGAATTATCTCTAAGAAATTATTCCGATGTATCTTATCTGAGGAATTAATTAATTGAGGAATTAATTAATTAGGATTTTAATACCCGATGTGGATTTTGCAGTACAAGAAGATTTAATTTGTGACTTCTCCGAAAAGAAAGAAAAAGTGAAACCCTAACCGAAAGAAAGAAAAGGTGAAACCCTAACCGAGAGAAAGAAAGAGCGAAAGAAAAGAAAAGAGAAGGCGAAACCCTAATCGGAAAGGAACGGTGGGAAAGAAGGTGAAGACGGAGGGACGTAGACCCCCCCCCCCCCCCCCCCCCCCCCCCCCCGACGAGCGTGACGAAGCCGGGAACGTGATCGGATTACCGTCTCTGGCGATTAGAGGTAACCTAGATTTATGTTTGTGTATTTCGCTCGGTTTTTGGGGTTTCGTTCTCTTTCACGGAGTCTTAGGAGGAGTCGTCGCTACCCTAGGCGTCGTCGCCGCGGAGCCCTAGGGCATCACCGCCGCGACCGGGATGCGCGCCGTGCGGGGACGGTGCCCGCACGGTCGCAACAAGTGACGCGCGGGACCAAGGTCCCGCGAGGCCGAGGATAGGGTAAGCGCCGCGTGGGGCCGGTGCCCGCGCGGCCGCGACGAGTGCCACGCGGGCGGGCGACCGCGCGGCGGCAGCGCGCGCCGCGCGGGGCACTTGCCGCGCGGCCGCGGCACTTGCCGCGGGGGCGGGCGACCGCACGGCCGCGGCAGCATGCCGCACGGGCAGGCGCCCGCGCGGCGGCAGCAGCACGCGCCGCGCGAGGCTTATGCCCGCGCGGCCGCGGCTGCATGCCGCGCGGGCAGGTGCCGCGCGGCGAAGGCGGCAGCGCGTGCCGCGCGGGGGGCAAGCCCGCGCGGTCGCGGCTAATGCCGCGCGGGGTCTGTGCCCGCGCGGCCGCGGTACGTGCCGCGCGGGGCCGGTGCCCGCGCGGTCGCGGTTTGCGCCGTGCGAGGCCGAGGTCCGCGTGATCGCGGATGGTGCCGCGCGGGGTTGGTGCCCGTGCGGCCGCGGCTTGCATCGCGCGGAGCTAGGGCCCGCGCGGTCACGGCAAACGCCGCGCGGGGCTGGTGCCCGCGCGGTCGTACGACCCGCAACACCGCGGGGGGCGGCCACATCGCGCGACGGGCGCGGGCGCCACCGCCGGGTCAAGTTGTCGTTAGTGTTTTTGAGTTGTTGGGCTCGGTTTATCCGCTATTATATTTCTGATCTGACCACGGCTCTTTTGGGAACTACTTCTAGGTTCGGGCATCGACAGAGAGCAAGGTTCGGTCTCCGGAGTGCAGATTTCGCATAATCGAGGTGGGTAGGTGTTGGTTATTACTGGTGTGGTGTCGTTTCTGAATACTCGTTTTGATAAAGTAGATATTGTCATAATTTGACTAACCCCCTAGTATGTGAATCCCTTTTACAATTTCAATCAAGCGGCTGCGGTCGCAGGTGCGTTATACTTTTCTGGTTATAGCGGCTGAGGTCGCAAGGCATTAAAAATACTCATATTGCTTACACGCACACCGGCAGTTTGGCCACTGCAGAGGGTCTATTTTTTCGGAAAGATGGTAAGTCATTTACCCGTGTACCCCACAAGGGGAGGTTAGTGGGGACCCCTCAAGGGGAGGCGGCAGCTACTTGGGCAGTCGAGGGGTTGGAGGCACCAAGAAGATGAGTACGGTATTGGTGTTGGTGCCCAAAATATTCTAAAAGCTGGGGTAGGTGCCCAGCGGGACTTTCAACAGGGATTTAGCGATACATGCGGGGGAGGGGAAAAGTAAATGCTCCAGTGACGCGGTGTGTTCTTTCTATTTATTGCCGTTACTTGCATGTTCTCTACTTTATCAGTCACTGACAACCCTCACTGTGACAGGTTCGAGTAGGGGTGGATTTCGGGACGACGGTGAGGCATCAGTTAGAGGACACTAGCTAAGAGAGCTAGTAAAACGATACTTTATTTTATTTACCTTTGGTTATGGCATTACTATGGTTAGTTTAACTGTGATTCATATACTGTGATTTCTAATGGATGTTGGGATGAGGACTTTCTTGTAACTAACTGGTGAATGATAGGATGTGTAATTGTGGCTCGTTTTCAAATACAAACCGATTTCAAAGGTGTTTTTAAAACAAGTGCCGTGTGGGCACCGATTTTAAAACCCGTGGATTTATCCTTTCAAGCTAATGGTCGCACAAAGAGTTTGCGAAAACGATTTAGAAAACTTGGTATCATGTGGGCACCGATTTTCAAAACCCCTGGGTTTATGCTATAGACTGTATAAGATATCGGTGATGTTTTGACGTACTTATCCTCTCCTCGCCGCATGTCATGATTGGAATGGTTAAAGTATTGGACTTGTTGGTGACGCCGTGCATATACAAAGGAGACTCCGCCTGTTTGGGGAGTGAATTTGTATATGTGGCGAGTCTGATACGCGCCGGAGGCAAGGTTCATGTAAATATTTAAGAAAAAAAAATGGATACGTTTTCCGCTCCTTTGGAACCTCCGGGGCGTGATAGATTTTATGGTATCAGAGAAAACGGCTTTAACCAAGGAGATCATGACTAACATCCATAGAAAGGAAGGTCACAAGTGACTAACTAAGTCGATAACCAAAGTATAAGTGTGTCGCGTACGAGCGTGAGCACGGGGAGACAAGGGATAGAGTCCCAGGGTTAGTAGGTCAAGGTGCTAGACCAATTAAGTCTAGGACTAACTTGGTTTCTTTGTGTGCACGGTTAATGGCCCGGAACCGCTCCGCAATCGATGGTGCAGAAGAGGATACGACGGTTCCGGCAACGGTGGAGAATCGGCTACTCCAACAAACGGATTACGCGACATGGCTTAGCACTTTCCTCTTTGGTTAGGAAAGACGAACCCCGCACGGCTCGCCTTCACAAGGATGGCCTACATAGCGACACGATTCGGGTAATACCGACGGTGGGTTTACCCGCTTACTGAGAAGCGATTGACAGGACCACTGGGGTGGGGCGGGAATTGGCCACTCCAGCACCCGGCAGCAGGATCATGAGCCTGCCGGGGGGGGGGGGGGGGGGGCGAAAACGACCCCAGCCATAACCTGGGAATGACTCTCCCAACGGGAGCCGACCACCCCAGTATCTGAAGACACCGCAAGGAATCTGAAACACATCAGACAAGGGAATCGATACGTCATGGAGTATCGACAAGAATATAATGGTTGACCAATTGTGTTTCCTTGTTGTGAGGGATGAAGCACATAAAGCCCGCCTCTTCGTAGACGGATTGCGGAGCAATACTTTCGAAGTCGTGCAAGTAGTGGAACTTCACACCTTCCAGAGAGTAGTGGATAGGGCCACCATAGTGGAGCACGGATTTGTGGAGACGCGCGCCCGATGAGAGGACTCGGAGTACGGCAAGGACAAGAAACGACCCCAGACCTTCTCCGGAGGGGGATTTCCTAGCAGGGACCGGCCAGACATCACCTACAGAGGTGCACACCCCGGGGGATTATTCGTTTACGGAAGCACAACCTTTGCTTCTGAGGTGACAAACTGGGACAGTTCCGCTTTAACTGCCCCGAACCCGGGAACAGTTCTTCAGAGTCGCGACATGGATGAGAGGTCTCATGCGACGACACGACAAAGGACGCACCACCCGAGGGAAGTAGTAGCAGGAAAGACCCCTTACGAAGAGTAATGTTGGTCTTGACCCCAGGAGAACCCCTAGAAGCAAATACTTTGTACCTTCCTGCCCAATAAGGATGTGAAGACTTAGTTGTCTTTGGTGTTGGCCCTTTATTTATGGGTCAAATAGGTCCAACTTCCTGCCTCGAAACAATAGGCCCAGGGGACTAGTGAGTTAGTTTGGGTGAGCCCAATAGGTGGAGTGGGCTGCGGTCCACAATAGACCTAACGGCAAGAGGCCCAATAACAGACCCAACGTCCAGGAGGGTTGAGTCCGGTTGAGATCTGTGGTGCGGTGTATGCCGCTGTAAGTGAATCGGTTGCGCACCTCTAAAAGCTCAGACTTTTGGGGTTAATGGTTAGCGCCAACGATCCGACATTTCTGACTTAGTGGTGTCACTGCTAAGAGAATTCCTGGGGATACTCGGAAGGGATAGGCTTACCGAGTAACAGGTGCTAGTCGATTGTGAGAAATCGAGCGTGCCGTCCGGGGGCACACCCGTTCTATTCGTATGGAAGAAGGACGGGAGACTGCGATTGTACATCGACAATCGGGGAATGGATAAGGTCATAGTAAAGGACAATACCCTCGCCTCGGATGGAAGACCTATTCGAACAACAACCGGAGTGACGACGCCTTCAGAGGTTGTTTCGCAACCCGGCTATAGCATTTTGGATGGTAGCAAGATCCAAGAGGTTATGAGAGTTAAGCGTGCTAGAGCTAGAGTAGTTCTATGATGGGTGACCCCCTGGGAAGTGGGGCGTCACAGTTGGGGTAGCGGGGCGGGTTGTGAGGCGTCGCAGTACGCCAGGTTATAGTCCGAAGTGAGGATATACCGAAGACGGCGTTCCGAACTCGCTATGGCCACTACGAGTTCACGGTGATGCCGTTTGGGCTTACTAATGCCCCAGCGGTATTTATGGATATGATGAACCGGATTCTCAAACCATTCCTGGACCAATTTGTGGTGGTTTTTATCGATGATATCCTCATCTATTCCCGCACGGACAGAGAGCATGAGGAACACCTCCAAGTGATCCTCCAGACCCTGAGGGATCAGAAACTGTATGCCAAACTCAAAGAGTGTGAGTTTTGGCTCCGTGAGGTCGATTTTCTGGGACATATTGTCTCGGCCACGGGAGTTGCGGTGGATCCAAGGAAAATAGAATCGGTGACCAACTGGGCTCGCCCGACCACGGTGACGGAAATCCGAAGCGTCCTCGGGCTAGCAGGATGCTACCGATGCTTTGTGGAAGGCTTTTCAAAGATAGCCACTCCCCTTACTCGACTAACCCGGAAAGGGGAGGAGTTCGTCTGGACGAATCAATGCCAGAAGAGCTTCGAGGAGCTTAAGGACAGACTCACGCGGGCACCGGTACTCACGTTGCCACAGCCCGGTGAGGATTACGAGATCTACTGTGATGCATCTCGAGGTGGACTGGGAAGCGTGTCGATGCAACAGGGGAAAGTCATCGCATATGCATTAAGACAGCTCAAGGATTATGAGCGGAACTATCCTACACACGACTTGGAGCTCGCGGCAGTCGTGTTTGCGTTGAAGCTCTGGAGGCACTACCTCTACGGGACACACTGTAAGGTGTACTCTGACCACCAGAGCCACAAATATTTGTTTACGCAAAAGGAACTGAACTTACGGCAAAGGCGATGGCTGGAACTATTAAAGGACTACGATTTGTCCATCCATTTCCACCCGGAAAAGCAAACGTGGTGACCGATGCCTTGAGCCGGAAGGGACAGACGGGGGAAACGGCGCTGTGCGCCCTTACCCACAGGATCGGCTAATTGCACAATTTTCGCAACTGAGTCTGGAGGTAGAGCCAGCAGGAGCAGTTGCAAAAATTTTTGTGCTTAGTGACAAAGCCTATGATGATAGAGAGGATCGTGGAAGGCCAAGCAACGGACACGCAACTACAGCAGGTACGGAACGGAATATCCTCGGAGCTAAGTGGGATTTTGTGATCGGCGCGGACGATGTGTTGAGGTTCCGGGGACGGGTCTGCGTGCCCGAAATACCGGAATTAAGGAAAGAAATTCTGGCAGAAGCGCATAATGCCCCTTACACTGCGCATCCCGGAGGTACAAAAATGTACAAGGACTTGAGGCAGACCTTCTGGTGGCCTAAATTAAAGAATGATGTGACGCAGTTCGTGGCACGATGCTTAGTGTGCCAACAGGTGAAGGCAGAACATCAGCGACCGGCGGGAAAACTACAACCATTACCCATACCGGTGTGGAAATGGGAATGGATCACCATGGATTTTGTGATCGGTTTTCCACGATCGCAACAAGGACATGACGCAATATGGGTCATTGTGGACTGTTTGACGAAATCGGCCCACTTTATACCGATCCACATGACGTGGACTAGAGATCGGCTGGCGCAGACCTATATCGACGAGGTGGTGAGGTTGCATGGAGTACCATCATCCATAACCTCGGACAGGGACACACGCTTCGTGTCAAAATTCTGGCGGAGCCTGCAGCAGGCATTGGGGACCAAGCTGCAGTTTAGCACGGCATTTCACCCGCAGACGGACGGGCAATCGGAACGAGTGATACAGATTCTCGAAGATATGCTTTGAGCTCGTGTGCTAGGCCTGGGGGAGGGGTGGTCGCGTTACCTACCCTTCGTGGAATCTGCTTACAATAATAGCTATCAGGCTAGTATTCAGATGGCACCGTATGAAGCCTTGTACGGACGCCGGTGTCGATCGCCCATCTGCTGGGACGATTTGGGAGAGCGGAAACTCTTGGGGCCAGACCTCGTAGAGGAAACGGAAGCAAAGGTGCACCTTATCAGGCAGCGGTTGTTGACCGCCCAGAGCCGGCAGAAAGGTTGCGCGGACCAGAGGCAACGGGAATTGGAATTTTCGGTAGGGGATCATGTGTTGTTACGCGTGTCACCGTCTAACGGGACAAGACAGTTCGGCATGCGAGGGAAGTTGAGCCCACGGTATGTGGGATCGTTCGAGATCTTGGAGCGCGTGGGCCCGGTGGCATACCGGTTGGCCTTACCGCCAAATCTTGAACAGGTGCATAATGTGTTTCATGTCTCGATGCTCCGGAAGTACTTATCTGATCCGTCGCACGTCCTCGACGCCTCGGCCGTTGAACTACGGGAGGACCTGAGCTTCGAAGAAACGCCGGTGCGGATCTTGGCAAGGGAAGAAAAGAATCTGCGAAACCGGACAATCCCCTGCGTAAAGGTGCAATGGAGTAACCACGAGGAGCGCGAGGCGACGTTGGAACTTGAGACGAAAATGAAATAGTGTTACCCTGAGTTATTTAGCGAGGAGTGAGTTTAAGTTTCGAGGATGAAACTTCTTTTAAGAGGTGAGTGGTGTAATATCATAGACTTTTGTAACGCTGTACACCTCCTGCTAATAAAGTTTCCGCTTTATGTAACTAATGTAACGGGTTTACTAAAGTCGATAATTCGGAGGTGCGGGTATTTTTCTGCGGAAGAGCTCGGAAAGCGGAGGACGGCAGTGCGATTGGATCCGGATTCCGAGTTACGGAACTCCCGGAAAGGGGTGGAAAGTGATCGCAATGGCCAGGTAGTGCATCGAAATCAGCGTAAGTGATTTGGCACGCTTTCCGAGGAAAAAAAAAGAGGACTTATCTTTAAAGAATTATTCCGAAGAATATTAATTGAGGAATTAATTAATTGAGGAATTAATTAATTGAGGAATTATCTCTAAGGAATTATTCTGAAGGATCTTATCTGAGGAATTATTTAATTGAGGAATTAATTAATTAGGATTTTAATACCCGATGTGGATTTTGCCATACAAGAAGATTTAATTTGTGACTTCTCCAAAAAGAAAGAAAAAGTGAAACCCTAACCGAAAGAAAGAAAAGGTGAAACCCTAACCGAGAGAAAGAATGAGCGAAAGAAAGGAAAAGAGAAGGTGAAACCCTAATCGGAAAGGAACGGTGGGAAAGAAGGTGAAGACGGAGGGACCTAGACCCCCCCCGACGAGCGTGACGAAGCCGGGAGCGTGATCGGATTACCGTCTCCGGCGATTAGAGGTAACCTAGATTTATGTTTGTGTATTTCGCTCGGTTTTTGGGGTTTCGTTCTCTTTCACGGAGTCTTAGGAGGAGTCGTCGCTACCCTAGGCGTCGTCGCCGCGGAGCCCTAGGGAATCACCGCCGCGACCGGGATGCGCGCCGTGCGGGGACGGTGCCCGCACGGTCGCAACAAGTGCCGCGCGGGACCAAGGTCCCGCGAGGCCGAGGATAGGGTAAGCGCCGCGCAGGGCCGGTGCCCGCGCAGCCGCGACGAGGGCCGCGCGGGCGGGCGCCCGCGCGGCGGCAGCGGCACGTGCCGCGCGGGCGGGCGCCCGCGCGGCGGCAGCGGCACGTGCCGCGCGGGCGGGCGCCCGCGCGGCCGCGGCTGCATGCCGCGCGGGCAGGCGCCCGAGCGGCGGCAGCATCACGCGCCGCGCGGGGCTCATGCCAGCGCGGCCGCGGCTGCATGTCGCGCGGGCGGGCGCCCGCGCGGTGGCGGCAGCGCGCGCCGCGCGAGGCTTATGCTCGCGCGGCCGCGGCTGCGTGCCGCGCGAGGCTTATGCTCGTGCGGCCGCGGCTGCGTGCCGCGCGGGCAGGTGCCGCGCGGCGGCAGTAGCGGCAGCACGCGCCGCGCGGGGCTCATGCCCGCGCAGCCGTGGCTGCATGCCGCGCGGGCAGGTGCCGCGCGGCGGTGGCATCAGCGCGCGCCGCGCGAGGCTTATGCCCACGCGGCCGCGGCTGCATGCCGCGCGGGTAGGTGCCGCGCGGCGGTGGTGGCAGCGCGTGCCGTGCGGGGCGCAAGCCCGCGCGGCCGCGGCTAATGCTGCGCGGGGTCTGTGCCCTCGTGGCCGCGGCAGGTGCCGCGCAGGGCCGGTGCCCGCGCGGCCGCAGTTTGCGCCGTGCGAGGCCGAGGTCCGCGTGATCGCGGATGGTGCCGCGTGGGGTTGGTGCCCGTGCGGCCGCGGCTTGCACTGCGCGGAGCTAGGGCCCGCGCGGTCACGGCAAACGCCGCGCGGGGCTGGTGCCCGCGTGGCCGTAGGACCCGCTACACCGCGGGGGGCGGCCATGTCGCGCGACGCGCGCGGGCGCCAGCGCCGGGTCAAGTTGTCGTTAGTGTTTTTGAGTTGTTGGTCTCAGTTTATCCACTATTATATTTCTGATCTGACCACGGCTCTATTGGGGACTACTTCTAGGTCCAGGCGTCGACAGAGAGCAAGGTTCGGTCTCCGGAGTGCAGATTTCGCATAATCGAGGTGGGTAGGTGTTGGTTATTACCGGTGTGGTGTCGTTTCCGAATACTCGTTTTGATAAAGTAGATATGGTTATAATTTGACTAACCCCCTAGCATGTGAATCCCTTTTACTATTTCAATCAAGCGGCTGCGGTCGCAGGTGCGTTATACTTTTCTGGTTATAGCGGCTGAGGTCGCAAGGCATTAAAAATACTCATATTGCTTACACGCACACAGGCAATTTGGCCACTACAGAGGGTGTATTTTATCAGAAAGATGGTAAGTCATTTACCCATGTACCCCACAAGGGGAGGTTAGTGGGGACCCCTCAAGGGGAGGCGGCTGCTACTTGGGCAGTCGAGGGGTTGGAGGCACCAAGAAGATGAGTACGGTATTGGGGTTGGTGCCCAAAATATTCTGAAAGCTGGGGTAGGTGCCCAGCGGGACTTTCAACAGGGATTTAGCGATACATGAGGGGGAGGGGAAAAGTAAATGCTCCAGTGACGCGGTGTGTTCTTTCTATTTATTGCGGTTACTTGCATGTTCTCTACTATATCAGTCATTGACAACCCACACTGTGACAGGTTCGAGTAGGGGTGGATTTCGGGACGACAGTGAGGCATCAGTTATAGGTCACTAGCTAAGAGAGCTAGTAAAACGATACTTTATTTTATTTACCTTTGGTTATGGCATTACTATGGTTAGTTTAACTGTGATTCATATACTGTGATTTCTCATGGATGTTGGGATGAGGACTTTCTTGTAACTAACTGGTGAATGATAGGATGTGTAATTGTGGCTCATTTTAAAATACAAAACGGTTTCAAAGGTGTTTTTAAAACAAGTGCCGTGTGGGCACCGATTTTAAAACCCGTGGATTTATCCTTTCAAGCTAATGGCCGCACAAAGAGTTTGCGAAAACGATTTAGAAAACTGGGTGTCGTGTGGGCACCGATTTTCAAAACCCCTGGGTTTATGCTGTAGACTGTATATGATAGCGGTGTTGTTTTGACGTACTTATCCTCTCCTCGTTGCATGTCATGATTGGAATGGTTAAAGTATTGGACTTGTTGGTGACGCCGTGCATATACAAAGGAGACTCTGCCCGTTTGGGGAGTGAATTTGTATATGTGGCGGGTCTGATACGCGCCGGAGGCAAGGTTCATGTAAATATTTAAGAAAAAAAAATGGGTAAGTTTTTCGCTCCTTTGGAACCTCTGGGGCGTGACAGTGGAAGGCTTCTCAAAGATAGCCACTCCCCTGAATCGACTAACCCGGAAAGGGGAGAAATTTGTCTGGACGGCCCAATGCCAGGAGAGCTTTGAGGAGCTTAAAGACAGACTCACACGGGCGCCAATACTCACATTGCCGTGGCTCGGAGAGGACTACGAGATCTATTGTGATGCGTCTCGAAGCGGTCTTGGAAGCGTATTAATGAAATAAGGGAAGGTCATAGCATACACATCAAGATAGCTCAAGGATTACGAGCAGAACTACCCTACACACGACTTGGAACTCGCGGCAGTCGTGTTTGCTTTGAAGCTCTGGAGACATTATCTCTACGGGGCGCACTGTAACATGTTCTCTGATCACCAGAGCCTCAAATACCTGTTTACACAGAAGGAATTGAACTTACAGCAAAGGCGATGGCTGGAAGTACTAAAGGACTACGATTTGTCCATCCACTACCACCCTGGGAAGGCGAATGTGGTGGCCGACGTCTTGTGCCGAAAAGGACAGACGGGGGAAACAGCACTGAGCGCCCTTACCCAACAGGATCGTCTAATTGCAGAGTTCTCGCAATTTAGGCTGGAGGTAGTGCCAGCAGGTGCAGTTGCGAAACTTTTGTCCTTGGTGGTGAGGCCTATTCTGATTGAGAGGATCTTGGAAGGCCAAACAACGGACACGCAACTACAACTGGTGCGGGACAAAATATCCTCGGGACAAAGTGGGGACTTTATGATTGGCACTGATGATGTGATAAGGTTCCGGGGACGAATTTGCGTGCCCGATGTGCCAGAATTGAGGAAAGAAATTCTAACGGAAGCGCATAATGCCCCCTACACTGCGCATCCCGGAGGTACAAAGATGTACAAAGACCTGAGGCAGACCTTCTGGTGGCTCAAATTGAAGAATGATGTGACGCAATTCATGGCGCATTGTTTGGTGTGCCAACAGGTGAAAGCGGAACATCAGCGACCGGCGGGAAAGCTACAACCATTGCCCATACCAGAGTGGAAATGGGAATGGATTACCATGGACTTCGTAACCGGTTTTCCGCGATTGCAACATGGGCATGACGCGATATGGGTCATAGTGGACCGCCTGACAAAATCGACCCACTTTCTGCCTATCCACACGACATGGACCCGAGACCGGCTAGCACAAACCTACATCGACGAGGTGGTAAGATTGCACGGAGTACCATCGTCGATAACTTCTGATAGGGACACACGCTTTGTGTCAAATTTCTGGCGGAGCCTGCAGCAGGCTCTGGGGACCAAACTGTAGTTCAGCACGGCCTTCCACCCGCAGACGGACGGGCAATCGGAACGGGTGATCCAGATTCTCGAAGATATGCTTTGAGCTTGTGTGTTAGATCTGGGTGAGGGATGGTCGCATTACCTATCCCTCGTGGAATTCGCCTACAATAATAGCTAGCAAGCTAGTATTCGGATGGCGCCGTACGAAGCCTTGTACGGGCGCCGTTGTCGATCGCCTATTTGCTGGGACGACCTGGGGGAGCGAAAGCATTTGGGGCCAGACCTTGTAGAGGAAACAGAGGCAAAGGTGCGCCTTATCAGGCAGCGGCTGTTGACCGCCCAGAGCCGGCCGAAAAGCTACACGGATCAGAGGCGACGGGAATTGGAATTTATGGTAGGGGAACACGTGTTGCTTCGTGTATCACCGTCTAAGGGGACAAGGTGGTTTGGCTTACGAGGGAAGCTGAGCCCACGGTACGTGGGACCGTTTGAAATTTTGGAGCGCGTGGGCCCGGTGGCATACCGGTTGGCTTTAGCGCCAAACCTCGAACGGGTACACAACGTGTTACGAAATTTGAGTTGGCGTAGTTTCGTGAAAGTCTCAAGTCTTGAAGATTGAAGGTGAAGAAAGTTGGATCATTTAACTCAATCTCAAGAAAGAAGAATTCAAAAGGATCAGGTATGTTTAACTAAAGATTTTGTGTGATCCGAATACTTCTTGTAGTGTAGAAACACTTGGAAGAATCTTTCATTGCATAAAAATCAAAAACTGGACTTGGGACATGTTCAGGATCCGGATCAGGTTGTTCGATCCGGATCCCGAAGGAGGTTCGTTCATACATCAGTTCAATCCGGATCGTAGCCTCTCTTGATCCGGATCCCGAACACTGAGTTTACCATCTTCCTTGAACGATCCGGATCAGGCTTCGCAATCCGGATCCCGAACGTTGATGTTTGGTGAACTGTATGAACGATCCGGATTAAGCACTTCGATCCGGATCCCGAACCTTCGTTTTTCTGGAATTGCCTGACTCGTTACGACGATCCGGATCACAGCTAATCCGATCCGGATCGCCGTCCGTAAAATTTCCAGAAATGGTAGGTTTTTGATTCTTATCTCCTTCCTAGGGTTTCTAACCTATAAATAGACCCTATGGCTCTTTTTCTAGGGTTAATCCACACAGCCGTCATTTTCATACATCATCTTATACGGCTCTAGATCCACATATAGAGAAGAAAGGAAATCATTAGAGAATACTCTATGTTTCTTCATCTATATTGATTAGTTTGATTCTAGGTTTTCATACTCACATCTTGAGTTGAATCAAACTAATGAATACTTAGATGGTATTTCCGATCTATCTTTGATCTAAGTATTCGGCGGATCATCACCACCAAAAACAATGATTTACCCCAAAAATCGGCGCGTGGATTCGCGTGTCCTTGTGGATTCAAGGTTCAACCGCTCTCGTGGATTCGGAGCGAGGCACGTTCGTGGATTCGAAGGGTGCTATTGGGTGAAGACCGTGGACTCGGTCGGACGTCGTGGATTCGACGTTGGACGCCGTGGATTCGGCGTTGGGCGCAGATCGTGGATTCGAGAAGCGTCGCGGAGCGAGCGGAGAAGATCCTCTAGGAGCGTATGGAAAAGGTTGAGTCGTAAGTGTGTACGGTAAATCACCTTGTACGTGTTTTAATTCTAGTGGATTTCTGTCGTGTTATCGGTCCCGTGGTTTTTTACTCCGGTGATGGAGTTTTCCACGTAAAAATCTTGCGAGTTATTTTTTATTTCCGCATTGGGTTTTTATCGCAACGATTTTTGAGTGTTTATACGTTTACACCTATTCACCCCCCTCTAGGTGTTTTTTCCTCTATTTAGATCCTTATTACATATAACCCAACAAGTGGTATCAGAGCGGGAATAGGGTTGTAAACAATGGTTGAAGGTGGAAACATCAACCGACCCCCGTTCTTCGATGGAACAAATTATGCGTACTGGAAAGTGCGGATGAAAGCCTTTTTAATTTCCATCGACGAATGGGTGTGGCAATCAATTGAATTAGGATGGTCTAATCCAACTGAATTTATTGGTGATGTTCGCACCTTAAAACCTAGGTCGAAATGGACCAAGGAAGAGTTAGATTCATCTTCTTACAATGGCAAGGGAATTAATGCCATTTTTAATGCCTTATCTCAAACTGAGTTCTCTCGCGTCTCAGCATGTGAGACTGCGAAAGAAATCTGGGATGTTCTTCAGGTTACACATGAGGGAACTAACCTCGTGAAGATTCAGAAACTGCAAATGCTTACGAGCAAGTTTGACTCTATCTTGATGGCAGAAAATGAATCTTTCACGGACTACTATACACGATTGCAAGACATCGTAAACTCATGTGCTAACCTGGGAGAGAAGATTCCAGAATTTAAGATTGTAAGAAAAATCTTAAGAACTCTTCCTGAACGATTTCGCCCAAAGGTTACGGCCATTGAAACTATTAAACACCCGGACGAAATACGTGTAGAAGAATTAGTTGGTTCATTACAAACATATGAAATGACCTTTACCACTAACAATTCTTCTGGAAAGGCATCCACTTCTAAGTCTTCAGGTTATGCGTTGAAAACAACTAAGGAAGAAGACGCGGATACATCCTCCTCAGACGATGACGAGAACCTTGCTATGGAGGAATTTGAGAAGCAGCTCGCTCTCTTGACAAGGCAGTTTCGCCGCAACTTTCGAAGGGGTAATTCAAGTAAATCTCCATCTTTCGGAAAGTCGAACAAAGGCAAGGGTACTTCAAGTTACAAGTCAAGAAAGCAAGAGAACTTCTCAAAGGATAAGAAAAGTTCAGAGGGACAACTACAATGCTTCAAATGTCGAGGCTACGGCCACATTGCAACGGAGTGTCCTAACAAGTATCCGGCAAAGAAGAAGGCGATGCAAGTCGTCACTTGGGATGACAACTCAACGTCAAATGAGTCGTCTTCAAGTGATGAAGAAAAGAGCTCCACGGCATTCCACGCGTCCATATCTTCACCCTTCATGTGCTTTATGGCAAGTACGTCCGAGTCATTGTCCAACTCCACTGTTGAAAAGATTGCTACGGACAATGAATCGGATGATTCGGAAGGTGAAGATTTTGCTTTAGCCTATCACAGACCTTTACGGGATTCAAAGAAACCGGCTAAGCAAAACAAGGGGTTGAGAGGGAGATTGCAGGATCTCAAAGAAGAAGTAAAAAGGGTAACTTCTCTCTCGACCGATCTTGAAGTGGAAAGGGATAATCTGATAAAAGCAAATGTTTCCCTTCAAGAGTCCAATAAGCACTTTGAGAAGGAACATACAAATCTGGTGGATAAAGCGAATCACTTCTCAAAGCTCTACAACGAGGCTCGGCAGGATAACCTGGAAATGACAATGACCATTTTCCAACTCAAGGATGACTTACAGCGATTCTCTTCAGGCAGGAGTAAGTTGGATAGACTTCTTGGTCTTGGACAATCAAATCGGTTCGGCCTCGGATACACTCAAACTGGAAACAGTCCAAGTTCGAGTGGGACAGTATTTGTGCCTCAGTCGGTATCTCCTCCTCCGACACCGGAATTCAAGACAAACAATGACAACAAACCTACTTCATCCTCTTTGGGATCGTCAAGATCTAAGGTATGTTTTCGTTGTGGTGTTTCAGGGCACATTAGAAGATATTGCAAGACGGGAGTCAAATGCTCACCTCAAACATCTCTTGCAATGACTACCACAAAGGTGATTCCTCGGAAATCAATTCCAAATCAATTAAAAGAAAAGAACCCTGGTAGTTTACCGCGCAAGACGACCACATCAAGGAGCAGCAATCGTTTTAACAAAATGCTTTCACCTAGGCATATAACTTCACGACCATTACCGACGCATTCCAAAAAGGTTTGGGTGCGCAAAGGTGAAATTTTTCCTTGTCTTATTACCAATGTTTCCTTGCATGCATATGATAGTTCGTCTTGGTATCTGGATAGCAGTTGTTCCCGTCACATGACCGGTGACAAAAATAGTTTTCAAAATCTTGAGAAAATCTCCGGTGGACTTGTTGTTTTCGGAGACGGTCGATCTTCCAAAATTGTTGGAAAAGGGACGGTAGCTATTCCAGATGGCCCGATTTTGAAAAACGTCTTATTTGTTGATGGCCTTAAGACTAACCTCATAAGCATAAGTCAACTTTGCGACAATGGTTTTTCAGTTAACTTTTCATCTGTTGAATGCGTTGTAACTGATAAGGACCATGTCTTCTTTTTAAAAGGGGTTAGATCTGAAAACAATTGCTATGTTGTTCCTAATAAAATTTCAGAAAAATGTAACCTAGTTTCTTTGAATAATGAAACACTTTGGCATGAAAGGCTAGGTCACATAAATTTTAAGGAACTTGTTAAAATTTCAAACAAGGACGTGGTCAAGGGGGTTCCAAAACTTTTATTTAAACAAAACATTGTGTGTGGTGGTTGCCAAAAGGGAAAACAGTCCAGAACTGCACACAAGAACTTGAACCACGTTGGTACAAAACGGCCTTTGGAACTTTTACACTTGGATTTAATGGGGCCAACTCGTCAACCATCTTTGGGAGGTAAATGGTATATTTTCTTGATGGTTGATGATTTCTCTAGGTTTTCTTGGGTAGCATTTTTAAAAGAGAAAGCTTATACTTTTGATTCTTTTCACGAGATTTGCCTTTGTATTAGGATTGAAAAGAATGAAAAGATCATTCGTGTTAGAAGTGATAGAGGTGGAGAATTCATTAATTCTAAATTCATTGACTTTTGTACTTCAAACGGTATTAAGCATGAATTCTCTGCACCCTATACACCTCAACAGAATGGTGTTGTTGAGCGCAAAAACAGGGTTGTTCAAGAGATGGCGCGTGTGATGCTTCACAGCCGGAATTTACCGCTACATTTTTGGGCTGAAGCTGTGAACACCGCTGTCTATGTCATTAATCGAGTGTTTTTGCGCCCGGGAACGTTAAATACACCATATGAACTATGGTGTGGTAGAAAACCCAACATCAAATATTTTCGCATCTTCGGGAGTCGGTGTTACATTTTACGTGACCGTGAAAATCTTGGAAAGTTTGACTCACGAAGTGACGAAGGGATTTTCTTGGGGTATTCTACTAATAGTAGAGCATATCGAGTATTTAACTTGGAATCTAAGACGATCGTAGAATCTATAAATGTTAAAGTAGATGAAGCTTTTCACTTTGCATCTGAAAAATCTACCCTCGATATCTCTCTAGATGATGATTCTCCTGCCGTTGCATCTTCTCATGATAATACTTCCAATATTAATGATGCATCTAATGGTTCTTCAAGTTTATCTAATGTGCAGGAAACATCTCATATATCTCCGATTACTCCGTTTCAACAAACGCTACGAATCTCCAAGGATCATCCGGAATCGAATATTATTGGAGATCCACAAGAAGGAGTTAGAACTCGGAGGCAGTTGGTTTGTGGATTCGCTTGCTACGTATCTTTAATCGAACCAAAGAACATAGATGAAGCTCTTCAGGATGACTACTGGATTAAAGCAATGCAGGAAGAGCTCCATCAATTTGAGCGAAACAAAGTCTGGGAATTAACGAAGCCTCCAAAGCAACATAATGTGATAGGTACCAAATGGATCTTGAAGAACAAGAAAAATGAGGATGGTACTATCATCAGGAACAAGGCACGATTAGTTGCTCAAGGCTACTCTCAAGTAGAAGGTATAGACTTTGATGAAACATTCGCCCCTGTAGCTAGACTCGAGTCCATTCGTATACTGTTTGCTATTGCTTGTCATTTTAAAATCAAATTATTTCAAATGGACGTTAAGAGCGCATTTCTAAATGGGTTTTTAAATGAGGAAGTTTATGTGGCTCAACCGAAAGGTTTTGTAGACCATAAACAACCTAACCATGTTTTTCGTTTGAAAAAGGCTCTTTACGGTCTGAAACAAGCACCGCGAGCATGGTACGAAAGGTTGACAAAGCACCTTTTGGAGAAGGGCTACACTCGAGGGGGAGCTGATAGGACTCTCTTTGTGAAGCATTATCAAAGCAATTTCATTGTAGCACAAATCTATGTCGATGACATTGTATTTGGCGCAACAAGAGATAATGATGCTTCTAAATTCGCGGAGACCATGGAAAGCGAATTTGAGATGTCCATGATGGGCGAATTGACTTATTTCCTTGGATTGCAAATTAAACAAAATGATGAAGGTATTCACTTGAGTCAATCCAAGTATGCAATGGAGTTGGTTAAAAAGTTTGATCTTGAAAATTCGAAAGATTTTTCGACTCCAATGGGAACTAGCCACAAGGGACTTGGAAGTGAATCACAAAGTGAGAATGTAGACGAGAAACTTTATCGGAGTATGATTGGAAGTCTACTTTATCTCACGGCTAGTCGCCCGGATATATCTTTTGGTGTTGGGATCTGCGCGAGATATCAATCTGCACCAAAGGAGGTTCACCTGAAAGCGGTGAAAAGGATCATCCGGTATATCAAAGGGTCAATTAATTTCGGAATTTGGTATCCTATGGGAACAAGTTTGGATATTGTTGGATACTCAGATGCCGATTGGGCAGGATCAGTGGATGATCAGAAAAGCACGAGTGGTGCATGCTTCTATCTTGGCCATTGCCTTGTTGCATGGCACAGTAAAAAGCAGAATTGCATAGCACTCTCGACTGCCGAAGCGGAATACATTGCAGCGGGTAGTTGTTCATCCCAACTCATTTGGATGAAAAGTGTGTTGAGCGACTTCCGGATTTCAGCATCTTCGGTAACAATTCTTTGTGACAACACAAGTGCAATTAACATTTCTAAAAACCCTGTGTTGCACTCTAGAACAAAACATATTGAACTTAGATATCATTTTCTTAGAGAGCTAGTTGAATCAAATACTCTTCAACTTTCATATATTTCAACTGAGGATCAATTAGCTGACATTCTAACAAAACCTTTGGATCAAAAACGTTTTATTCATTTGCGAAAAGCAATTGGAATGCTTTCCTTGAAATAAATTTTTTTTTGAAACCTTTGCTTAGGATAGGTTTTGTTTTTGTTTTTTTTGTTCATTATCTATGTTTGTACATAGGACATTAATTGAGCATAGATCATAATTGACTTTAATTGCATCTTTTCGCACATTTAGAAATTTATTATGCTTTTGCCATCATAATATTTCACTATTGCAATGATCATTTATGTTAATTAAATCATCTTCTGAGTGATCAAAGTCAATTTCTCTCTCAATGATCTCTTGGTATAGTCATTATCTTATTTGACTGCTTAGTCGAGTATGAAATCGAGATCAATTTTTGGTTGAATACTTTATATCTTAAATAATTGATAGCCAATTGAGGGGGAGTCAAAGAAAAGTAAAATGCTCAAAAGATGTGGAAAGAGTTACATCCCAATGAGGAGTGTGAAAACTACCACCACATGGAGGAAAGAGCTACCACCTCGGTCGTCCGAGTATTGTGTGCAGCTACCACATGTATACCAAGCATGGTTGTTCAAATTTTGATTAAGTAAAATGCATGTTGAAATACTTGACTCCGTCAAATTTGAAGGTTGGTATAAGGTGGGTTTTTAAAGAAAGATGCTCAAAGAGCCACTCTCTTCAACAGATTGTCTAGATACATTATCTACTATATTTGGGATTTCAAACATCTATTGATCTTTGTATTTCATTTTCTTTACTGAATTGATGATTTGATAAAGGCATTACTCATAAGATCAAGTTAGATGTAATTGAAGGTGTTCAACTTTAAGGGATTTAATTCTTGTAAATTCTCGTTTCATTTTTGGATATTATTGATAGATTTGGCATAATCTAATTCTTGTTGTATGAAACGATGATTTTTGTTTAAAGTTGATACACATTTGTGCTTACAATCTTTTTCTGGTTTTTCTTGAATTTCTCTGAAATTTTCTAAAGAAAAAGTTGAAGCCGATCCGGATCGGGCAAGATGATCCGGATCCCGAACGCAGGTATTCTTCTGCTGGCTGACGATCCGGATTGGACCTGCCGATCCGGATCCCGAACGCAGTTTCTCACTGCGGGTAGCCGATCCGGATCGCAAGCATGGTCTGATCCGGATCGCGGCTAGGGTTTTATAAAGAACAAAAGGGTTTTGATTTCTTTTACTCCAATCTTTTGTTCCAAAGTTTCCAGAGCTTCTCTCTCTAGATTTCATCCTTCTTGGAATCTTTCAAACTCAAGTTCTTCAACTCCAAGTAAGTTTTATTGATCAAAATCTCGGTTTTTCGCTGTTTTTCTCTATTCCTCCTCAAACGTGATGAATTTCTTGGATCAATTTTTTTGTGGATGGTTTTTGATCAAATTTCTTTTGAGATAAGAACTCTGGGTAGAATAGTTTTGACTATATGCTAGGTATTCTCCTGATTAACGGATTTTTAGGCTTCGATTTCTAAAATTTCGGTTTTAGGGCATATAATAAGGATTTTCGAAAATCATGCAATTGATCTATTTTTAAAAGTCCTTTTGCAAAACTAATTTGATTCTCAATCTCTCTACACGATAATGATTGTTTGGGTACAATTTTTCAAATCTTTGAAAATTAACAATTTTTCGTGTTCCTCAGTTGTTGCTCACAGGATTTTCTTTTCTCAAGAGACCAATAGCAATGGTGATCACTTGGATTGTTTTCCTACTTGCTGCTATGGTACATACGAGAGACACTGCCAAGAGGGCTAAAAAGGATGAAGTCAATTGGGATGAGTTATCAGATGATGAAACACATCCTGGAGAATCGCCACAGAAAACCTCTGTTGCATCGAAAGGGAAAGCCCATGCAGAGACATCGAAGGAAAAGGCTCCGCTCACTGCTGCGGAAAAAGGGAAAGCACCAATGACCTCTTCATCCATTTTCTTAAAAAGAAAAAGACTTGCTCGACGACCTGGACGAGCTCGGGGTATTGAAATAAATGAACCATGTCAAGAGAACCCAAGGAATATCTCTCAAATTGACACTGAATCAGAAAACGAAGAAGATTGGGACACATTTCTTGACGAAGTACAACAAGGTATTGATGAAGAAACTAAGGTTTACCTAAAGAAAAAGAAGCTACTGAAGTCTTCCTCAATACTTAAGCAACAAGCAAAGAAAAAGACTATGCCAAGCAATGAACCTCTTGACAATTCACCTTCTTTGCCAAGACGATCTCCTCGGAATGAAGGTCAGACTGCTCCGTCAATCGTCACACAACGTTCTTCAACTTCCAGAAGAACTGACCAAAAGGGAAACTTAGAGTCTTCCATAAAACAAGAACAAGATAAAATGGCTCTAGAACTCAGAAAGATGTCCAAGGACATACATCAGATGAAGCAAGAGTGTTCTACGATTTCGGGAATGCTTAAAGGAATTTTGAAAAAGCTGGGTTGCACGAGCTCTGAAGACTCCGCCTCGGTTGACTCAGATTCAGATGCCTAACAATTCTCTTATGCAGGAACTTTAGATTTTTAATCTTTTCTTGTGCAGATTTTTAACCTTTTCTTGTGCAGGTTCTTCAGTTTTTTTAGGACTTACTCTTAGTTCTAGTTCTTAAATTTCGGAACATTTTCTTTGGAATTTTTAACTCTCCTTAAATTTTTGTAATTTTGGCTTTGTTTGTGACAAAAAGGGGGAGATAGTTTAGAGAACTTGAACAATGATGATGATGTGGAAATTTTGTATACATCAAGGTACAATGATGACTGAGAACTTGAACAATGCTGATGTGAAAATTATGTGTGAACATCGAGGTAAGTATAACCTCAACTTGAAAGGTAAGTAGAACTTCAACTTTTGGTTTTCATTTGTTTGAATGCATGCCTCGACTAACTATTCGACTAACTATTTGGGCATGTAATATGACTAACAAGTTGATGTTGGACTAACACTTTGTGACATTTGGTTTTTGACTGCATAGAAGATATGTTGGTTTTTGACTATGATTCTCTTACATATCTGAATTCTCAAATGTCATGATGATCAGATAAACTCTATCTCTGTACTAGGTTGTGAATACTAAATATTCTTGAGGTATCTAACGATCTCTTTTTGTCAAGAATGATTTCTTTGTGCAGAGAGTACAGATGTCTAAGTCTAGAGTCTGTTTTAGGAGTTTATCTCATGTTTTTAAATTTTTGGATCTCCATTGTAAATTTTTGTTGTATGGTGATAGCAACAAAAATATCTTTTTGAATTTTCTTTAGTGGATCTGTGTTTTGTCACGAAACCGCCAAAGGGGGAGATTGTTACGGAATTTGAGTTGGCGTAGTTTCGTGAAAGTCTCAAGTCTTGAAGATTGAAGGTGAAGAAAGTTGGATCATTTAACTCAATCTCAAGAAAGAAGAATTCAAAAGGATCAGGTATGTTTAACTAAAGATTTTGTGTGATCCGAATACTTC
The DNA here is from genome assembly GCA_029204045.2 of Tillandsia leiboldiana. Taxonomy (NCBI): domain Eukaryota; kingdom Viridiplantae; phylum Streptophyta; class Magnoliopsida; order Poales; family Bromeliaceae; genus Tillandsia; species Tillandsia leiboldiana. Next base: position 38,784,337 of record CM055065.1, read on the forward strand.
TTGTAGTGTAGAAACACTTGGAAGAATCTTTCATTGCATAAAAATCAAAAACTGGACTTGGGACATGTTCAGGATCCGGATCAGGTTGTTCGATCCGGATCCCGAAGGAGGTTCGTTCATACATCAGTTCAATCCGGATCGTAGCCTCTCTTGATCCGGATCCCGAACACTGAGTTTACCATCTTCCTTGAACGATCCGGATCAGGCTTCGCAATCCGGATCCCGAACGTTGATGTTTGGTGAACTGTATGAACGATCCGGATCAAGCACTTCGATCCGGATCCCGAACCTTCGTTTTTCTGGAATTGCCTGACTCGTTACGACGATCCGGATCACAGCTAATCCGATCCGGATCGCCGTCCGTAAAATTTCCAGAAATGGTAGGTTTTTGATTCTTATCTCCTTCCTAGGGTTTCTAACCTATAAATAGACCCTATGGCTCTTTTTCTAGGGTTAATCCACATAGTCGTCATTTTCATACATCATCTTATACGGCTCTAGATCCACATATAGAGAAGAAAGGAAATCATTAGAGAATACTCTATGTTTCTTCATCTATATTGATTAGTTTGATTCTAGGTTTTCATACTCACATCTTGAGTTGAATCAAACTAATGAATACTTAGATGGTATTTCCGATCTATCTTTGATCTAAGTATTCGGCGGATCATCACCACCAAAAACAATGATTTACCCCAAAAATCGGCGCGTGGATTCGCGTGTCCTTGTGGATTCAAGGTTCAACCGCTCTCGTGGATTCGGAGCGAGGCACGTTCGTGGATTCGAAGGGTGCTATTGGGTGAAGACCGTGGACTCGGTCGGACGTCGTGGATTTGACGTTGGACGCCGTGGATTCGGCGTTGGGCGCAGATCGTGGATTCGAGAAGCGTCGCGGAGCGAGCGAAGAAGATCCTCTAGGAGCGTAGGGAAAAGGTTGAGTCGTAAGTGTGTACGGTAAATCACCTTGTACGTGTTTTAATTCTAGTGGATTTCTGCCGTGTTATCGGTCCCGTGGTTTTTTACTCCGGTGATGGAGTTTTCCACGTAAAAATCTTGCGAGTTATTTTTTATTTCCGCATTGGGTTTTTATCGCAACAATTTTTGAGTGTTTATACGTTTACACCTATTCACCCCCCTCTAGGTGTTTTTTCCCCTATTTAGATCCTTATTACATATAACCCAACACAACGTGTTCCACGTCTCGATGCTCCGAAAGTACCTTCCCGACCCGTCCCACGTCCTCGATGTTTCTGCTGTCGAGTTTTATGAGGATTTGAGCTTCGAGGAAACGCCGATACGGATATTGGCACGAGAGGAAAAGAAGCTTCGCAACCGGATGATTCCCTATGTAAAGGTGCAATGGAGTAACCACGAGGAGCGTGAGGCGACCTGAGAACTTGAGACAAAGATGAGGGAGTGTTTCCCTGAGTTATTTTGCGGGGGTTGAGGTTAAGTTTCGAGGACGAAACTTCTTTTAAGGGGTGTGTGGTGTAATATCACAACTTTTCGTGTAACGTTTGCCCTCCTGCTAATAAAACTTAAGTTATGGGAAACTAAATTAATGGGTTTACTTAAGTTGATTATCTTGAGCTGCGGGTATTTTTCTGTGATAAAGCTCGAAAAACGGTGAAGGACGGTGCAATCGGATCAGGAATCCGACGTATGGATTCTCCGAAATAGGGTTTTGAGGATCGCGGTAAGCGTAGTGTGCATCGGAATTCGTGCAAAAGATCGGACATGCTTTTCGAAGAGAAAGGAATTATCTCTTATGAATTGATAATTATTAATTGATTATTAATATCCGGATGTGGGTTTTATTGTACTTACAAGGGAAAAATCTATTTTTCCGGAGAGAAAGAGGAAACCCTAACCGGAAAGAAAAGAGAGAAAAAGAAAAGAAAGAGGAAACCCTAACCGGAGAAGAGAAGAAGGAAGGAAGGAGAAAACGGAGGGACCCGATCGCCCCGATCGACGTGCCGGAGACCGGAGAACGAGATGCCATCATCTACGGGGAGCGGATCCGGATCCCCAGCGCTGCAAAGGACAAGATCGGATCATTGTTCCCGATAGATCGAGGTCCGTGTGCCGATTATGAGCGTGGTTCGATCTCCAGTGTTCCGGTCAGCACATTCGAGGTGGGTACCTTTGGTTATTTCGGCGTAATGTCGTTCCCGTGTATTTTCCATGATAAAGTAGATATTTTGGTAAACTGTCTAACCCCATTGCATGTATATCCCGTTTTATATTCTAACTGAGGCGGCTGAGGTCGCAGTTTTGGTTTATTTTCTAACTAAGGCGGCTGAGGTTGCAGTTCTGGTTTATTTTCTAACTGAGGCGGCTGAGGTTGCAGTATTGGTTGTATGCTCATATTGCTTACATGCACACCGGCGGTTTGGCCACCGCATAGGGTGTATTTTTTTGGAAAGATGGTAAGGATTACCCGTGTACCCCACAACTAGCGATGATGGGGACCCCTCACGGAGAGGCAAACTGCTACTTGGGCAGTGGAGGGGTTGGAGGCACCAAGAATTGAGCACGGTATTTGGGGTTGGGGCCCAACTTGTTTTTAATCCTGGGGTAGGGGCCTAGTGTGATTTGTGACAGGGATTTAGCGGTACATGAGGGGGAAGTAAATGCTCCGGTGTATCGGTTTGTCTTTTCAATATTGCATTTACTTATTTATATCTACTTTATCAGTCACTGACTACCCACGCTGTGACAGGTCCGAGCAGGGGTGGGAACCGGGACGACGGTGAGGCATCGGTTAGTGGACCCTAGCCATGGTGGCTAGTAAACTTTACAGTATATGGTTATTTCTTTAAATGTTTGGTTAGTATAACTGTGAATTACTTGTGTATGGTTTCTTGTGGATGTTGGATTGAGGACTTAGTGTAGGAATATCTTCTCATATCTGTGAATGTTGAGATGTATGAATGCGGCCGTTTTCAAATACAAACATGGTTTCAAAAGCGTTTTCAAACCAAGTGTCGTGTGGGCACTGATTTGAAAACCCACGGATTTATCCTTTCAAGCAAGGTTGCCGCTTAAAAGAGATTGCGAAAATGTTTGTAAAACTGGGTGTCGTGTGGACACCGTCTTTCAAACCCATGGTGATTATGATAGTATGGTTTACTGTAATCTCTCCTTGTTGTTGTTTAACGATTGCATGGTTAAAGTATTTGTCGTGCTCGGAACGCCGTACATATACAAAGGAGGCTCCGCCCGTTTGGGAAGTGAATTTGTATGGCGGGTCTGGCGCGCACCGGAGGCAAGGCTCATTTAAAGAAAAAAAAATGTGTATACATTTTCCGCTCTTTTAGAACCTCCGGGGCGTGACAAGTACTATCTTTTGCAGGTTAGACGCTTCGTCTATGTGGGATTTCCCGTGTGGGTGGCGGATCTGTTGGCTAGCCCGGGTCACAGCTCGACCCCGGGGCGTCACAGATTAGGTTGGTATCAGAGCTTAGGGATAGGTCAGTTGGGACTATAGAAACCCTAGGCTGTTGATTGGACCCTAGGATGACTTCGTGAGAGTCGTGACTTTTGGCGAGAGTTCTGATTGGGTTTTATACCTCTCCTAAGTGAAGGGACGAGTGATTGGCATATTTATTCTCCTAAGCAATTATGTTGGTTGCAGACAACATAATACTGTGGGAGGGGTGACATGCTCTAGACTTTCACTTGATTGGGTCGAGTTTTGTTGCGTGCTGTGGTGCAGTTTGTCGTGGTGAGCGGTGTCTCCCCGACGTGGTGTGCTGATCTGTGTGCACCCGTTGCAATGGTTGGGCCAGAGCAGATCGTTTTGGGTCGAATACCCGGATTGGAGGTCAGAGAGCTCCGGGCCCAGCTGACAGGATTGTGGGAGGTATACAAGCGGCGGAGTGGGCAGCTGGTTTTGATGACCCAGTTTTGGGCGGTAGGCCCCGCCAGCATTTTCCCACAGAGACTACCCCTATTGCAGTACTCCCGATGGCAGCGACTCTAGTGGTGCTGTTTGAGTGAGTAGCCCTCTCCGTGCCGACGATTAGTGTTGAGGTGCTTAGGTTGGATGGAGAATTGGTAGTGGATAAGCAGCGGGATATCATTGATCGATTGAGCTAGTTCCGACAACTCGAACGGCCCCGACACGTAGGATTGAGTTTAGAGCCTATATAGGCGGGTCGTGGGCGGTGGTGATGGAGAGACGAGTTGAGAAAGCTGTTACCCTAGTTGCAAGATTTGAGGGAGAAAGACCTGGTTGGACCGAATGGGTCGCCTCATTGAGCGCCGATGCCTTTCGTGAGGAAATGGGATGGTTCACTTAGATTCTGCGTGGGTTATCGGGATTTGAGTTAAGTGACCATCAGGAACAGGTACCCCTTTTTGCCGCGCTTTGGTCAGCCGCGGAGACCTTGGGTCTTTTTGAAGATCGGTCTGCTGTCAGGTTACCACCAGTTGAAGGTGAAGGCCGAGGACTTTCCGAAGACAGCTTTCAGGACACGGTATGGGCATTATGAGTTCATCGTCATGCTTTTTGGGATTAACTAATGACCCTGCCACATTTGTGGATATGATGGATTAGAATTTTCGGCCATCTGTGGATCGGTTCGTCGTGGTGTTTTTGGATGACACCCTAGGATTACTCCCGGAGCGATGCTGGATTTGAGGAGCACTTGAGAATTGTGCTGCAACTTCTACGAGAGAGAAAATTGTATGCCAAGATTGGTAAAGTGTGAGTTTTGGCTCTGAAAGTGGTTAGCTTGGGCCAGGTGATTTTTCACCGCAGGTGTGGCTGTGGATCCGGCGAAGATAGAGGCAGCATGAGTTTGGCCCAACCGATGACGGTTACTGTGATGCGCAGCTCTTGGAGTGGGCTCGATCTGAGCCAGCGCAGATGATTGGTGTTGATTGAGGGTGTATGTTATGGACTGTCCTTACCATTTCGTCAATGCTAGCAGGATTGCAGATGCGTTGAACAGGAGAGCTGTGCGGAGCTTGATTATGTTGGCTGCAAATAGGCGCCATTATTAGAGTAGATGAGGCGGCTCTAGCTAGAGGTTGTGTCCCCAGGGGTCTCTGCTAGACTTACGTCTTTAGTCGTGCGGCTCACTCTGCGGGATAGCATCAGAGAGTGACAAAGTGAGGACCCCCACTTGACCGAGATTGGAAATCAGATTGTGAGCAACCGGACATGGGACTTCATTGTGGATGCTTCGATAGTACTGAGGTACAGGGACCGAGTATGTGTGCCAGTGGATTTCGAGAATTGAGAGCAGATTCTGTGGGAGGCCATTGTATACCTTATACCATTTAGTAGGACCTTCAGGCACACCTTTGGGGTGAAATGGTATGAGGAGGGACCTCAGGAGGTTGGAGGCTCAGGGTTTGACTTGTCAGCGGGCAATTACAGAGCCTCGTTATCCCTTCGTGGGATTGGGATCACTCCATTATGGATTTTGTTGGCAGATTGCCGAGAGCTCAGGGGAGAGTAGATGACTTGGTCATTTGGGCGATTAGCCCAGTTATTTTTTGACGGGCGGTAAGATTACCGGAGTGCCCGCCCCTTTGGTGTCAGGTGGAGGTCTGAGGGTTGTTTTGTGTCTCTAGACGAGGTTGCAGTCAGATTTTAAGGCCGAATGGTGGCTTGAGGAGCGCCAGTCGTGGACATTGGACCGAGTAGCTACTTGGGAGCTTGAGTCAGTGTTGTTGGATACCCCCCCAGGTTGGTTGGAGCCCCTTTCTTAAGTTATGTTAGTTTCGAGGATGAAACTTTATTTTAGTGGGGGAGGATGTGATGACCCGGATCTTCGTTGGAGGGTTACGACATGACCAACGACTTCTGGAGGACTATTCTGTGTGTTGGATGTGTTTGTGCGCGAATCAGACTCAAGGAATGGACCCCGCACGAAAAACGGATCAAGTTTACTTTCAGATGCTTTCGTCGAATTTATAGAAGTGGATTTAGGCAAAACGGACACCGATTTTGGATTCAACGCGGAAAAACGATGGAAATCGGCTATTTGGATGTACCTTTCTGAGTCCGGACACCCGAAAATGGACAGCCGGAAGTTTTTGGTGTATTCTGGTGCACGGGGGGGAGCTGTTGTGGTGTTCCGGAATCCCCGTGCGACTTGACCGTGTGGTTGGTGGTGAGGAAACACCTATTTTTGGTGTATCGAGTGCGTTGTGCGTCGTGCGTCGAAAGGATGCCAGAAAACTGACTCAGCGCGCGAAAACAGTCAAAATCGGCTATTTTTGGGCATAAATGGGCTAACGGGCCCATTGTGGTCGCGGGCCGGTCCACGGCCCACACATGCGCACCGGGTGCAACGAACCCGCACTGCTGCCACGTGGCAGCGCGGTTGGTCGAGTCGGTCACAGGCGCAGTCGGGGGCGCGGCGACCGAGGGCGCTGGCGCGGGGCGTGGGCGCGCGTGGGAGGCATCACGCGGCCGCTCCGCATTGGGCACGCCAGCCAATGCATTAACGCATGCGGGGAGCGGCGAGGGCCAGCGCGGGATGTGCGCGGGTGGCGACACGTGGCGGGGCCCGATTTGGCGTCGGCGCGCGATGGGACGCGACCCTGGCGCGCGTGGTCGCGGAGTGGCTCTCGTGCCGCCACATGGCGGCCTCTGGGTGGACGCGCATGGAAGCGGGGGCCCGTGCTGTCACGTGTCGGCCCCCGGTTGGCCAGGCGGTGCGGGGTTTTTTGGTGGGGTTACTGTAGCTTGCGCCGGAGGGGGTTTCGGGCGCCCGAATGTGGAATTAGGGCGCCCGAATCTCGGCGCTTTGGGCTATATAAAGCCCAAAACGTCCCCTTTTCTCCCTTTTTCCTGTTTTGCTCCGTCCGTGCACGCGTGAGGAAGAGAGAGAGTGTCACGCCCCGGGGGTTTAAATAAGCGAAAAACATGTAAGTTTTTTTTTTTTTGAAACATTCCCTGTGAGGACCCGGAAATTCCCACGTTTTGATTACTGTTGGATCTGCGGCTTCTGGAGACCCATGTTGGGTGTTTGAAGTGTATGCGCGCATATTGGACCCAAGATTCGGACTCGGCATGAAAAACGGATTAAGTTTGCTTTCCCGGGAATTTTTGAGAAATTTTAGAAGTGGAATTTGGCAAATCGGACAGCGGATTTGGATTCAGCGCGCGAAAACGCTCAAAATGGACTATTTACTTGTATTTTTCTGAGCTCGGATGACCCGGCACGGATTTCGAGGCGTGGGGTTACTGTTCCGGCGGCCGGAGTTGCGCCAGCGGCGGCGGCGGCGGACGGCGGAGCGCGGCGGCGGGCCGAGGAGAGGCCGGTCGGTCCACCGCGGGAGTCGTGCACCGGGCGCGGGCCACGTGGCGAGCTCCGGTTGGCCGGCGCAGCAGGCGCGGTCCATGGACCTTGGCGGGGTGCACGGTGGACCGTGGTCATGCCACGTGGCGTGATGGCATTGGCTGGTGCACGAGCGCGCGGTCCACGCAGCTGGTAGCAGGTGCCTCGGGATGCGTGCCCGACAGGCGCGCGTGGGCGCACGTGGGGCGCGACGTGGGCGCGCTGACCCGCGCTTCCCGCTCGGGGGCGCCACGTGTCGGCACCCGCTTCGGCCACGTGGCGCAGCACGGTTGGCCCAAACAGCTGTTTGCTGTTTGGGAGGCTACGTGGCAGCCTGGGGGATTTCCGGGCGTGAACAGTAACGGGCTGGGCCCGTTACTGTAGCAGCCCGGAAGATTCGGGCGCTCAGTTTTGGGCCAAAACTCCAAAACAGTTGGATTTTCGGGCTGGGCCTTTATATAGCTGTCTTGTGAGGGAGTTTTGCCCCCTTTCCCGAGCTCCCCTACCCATGACCCCTTTAGCAAAGTTGGAGATCTTCATCTTGCGCATCTTCTGGCAGAGGCCCGGATTTTTTGGAAGCCGCGGCGTCGACGACTTCGGCATCGGAGCGCAGTGTGGCGATTTTTCATCGGAGGCCCGTTATCGTCGCAGTTTGATCTGAGAGGTCTACAGAGCTACTCCGTCAGTATTTTTGGACGATTTCTGTGGCGTTGGAATCACGAGAGGTATGTCTTCGACTTTCGTTGATCATCTTGCTGGATTCAGAGTTTATGGCACGGTTTTCGAGGCATTTCTAAGCCGCTGTTTTCTGGTGGAGTTTTTGGACAGCGGCCACTTGCCGGAATTTTATCTCCGCAACCGAGTGTCGGATCGAGACGAGCCTATACACTTTTTGGATCTACTCGTCGCAAGGATTATCATTGTATTTTTTTGGGATTTTTCTGAGACTTGTCCGAAGGTATACTATTCCCCTTTTATCTGTGTTTGAGTTTACAGTTGTGTGGTTGTGAGTGTTTGCGCACCTGTACTGTGGAATTTGTAACTTGGCCTACGGGGCTCGGATTTGGGCGTGCAGGTACCCGTTTCGAAGGACTCGACGAGACGCTCGCTGTGATATTTTTATTGGAATTTTTGGAGTTCGTTTTACAGGTGAAAATTTCGCATTAAGGGGACTGTTCCCAGCAGATTTGTGATGCTTGGATTTTATGGAATTAAGTGTAACTTTGGGTTGTGTTTTTGTACCCAGGAGGTATTGATCACTGTTCCTGTATCGTTGGATTGGTGGGTGTGCAGAGATATCTGTTTCTGGACTGTCTCAGCTGTGCGACTCCGGACAGTTAGCATTTTCAGGTGGGTGGCCTTGTCTCCAAGATTGACGGACTGTGCTTTAAATCTGCTATAGTAGGACTATGCATGATAGTGAAATGCTTGTGAAGCATGTTAGAATGTAGGAATTGCTATTCCTTGTATTATCTGATGGTATTGTCATCTCCTTGCTTTCTACCATCTGTAAATTATAGTTCTTGGAACTTGACCTAGCACCCCGTCATATGTTGCATGTGTAACAGACTAGTAGAAAACCCTCACTTGGGCTAGGGTTATTTCTGCTTTAGACATCCACACTTCTACTTTCCTGGACATAGTGTTCTTCCTCGCCCGGGTAGTGGGTCGAGTGGTCAGGAGTTATCTTTTAGTGCGGGATGCATGTTACACTCGTGCTTGGGAGCAGAGTGGAGTCTGGTAGATGTAGTTGGTTGTTCATCTGTAGCGGGAGCTGTTTGGGTAGACGGCGGTCCCGAGATGTTTTATTCTCTTGTTTTATCTGTCGCCGCTGTGTTAGTGGCATCGGTATATCAGTGTTAGCAGGACCTTAAACCCAGAACCTTTTTGGACACACATATGATTTTTGTCAACCAAATGGTTTCTTCCAAGCATCGTAGGGTCGCCGGAGTCTGTTCTTGTTTGATTGGACGAAGGCATTAGCCCTCCGAGGCTTGGATATAAAACTTGGTTTCAACTGTTTTCCTAAGCAGAACTAAAAATCATTAAATATGGATTTCTTACAGATCAGATGGCTTCAGTAAGAAATGTCACAGTTTTTCCTAAATTAACCACCGAGATGATTCGAGTGGTCTGGGTTCTAAGGTCTGCCTTTTCTTGGGACGAGAACAACGAGAGGCTATGCCTAGAGCCTGTTCTTGTTTGATTTGGGTTGTAGGTTCTAGTCTTTCGGTGTTCCCGGACCCTTCATTGGGTCAGTGGTTGAGATGTTCGGCCTGTTTGGCCTGTTGAGTCAGCTGTTCGCAGTGGATGCGATGTCGGCCTGTTGAGGCAGTTGTTCGCAGTAGATGCGACGTTTGGCCTGTTTGGCCTGTTGAGACAGTTTCTCGCAGTGGATGCGACTTGGTGCCATGAGTTGGCAGAGTGTGATCTAGAGGTTGTTTCTCTGATTTAGTGGTGGAGGTGGTTCTCCCACTTAGCCTTGAGGATCTTGGGGTTCTGGCAGATCGAGTCGTGGAGGTTTCCCGACTCAGCCATGGTCGTGCATTTATCAGATTGAGTCGTTGAGGGTTCTCCGACATAGCTGTGAGAGTGTGTTGGGCTATTCCTGTTCGAGTCGAGGTTCTTTTTCCGACTGAGTTGTGCTTTGAGCTTGGACTTACCGATCTGTTTGATCGTGGATCATAGCCTGCATGAGCCACATTTGAGCTTGACAGAGATACTTTACAGAGATACTTGAGATGGGTTACTTTTTACTCGAGCGGGTCGCTCCCCTCGAGTGCCACTCCGGAGTAGGCGAGACCGGGTTGTTATACCGGCGTGAGATTGAGCTTTTCTATCGCGACTTGTCGTTGCATTTGTCCCTCTGGCTGTGCTGGTGTTGGCAGTCATGGACGCCCTACGTAAGTCCGCTCCTCCGGGACGTAACGACAGTAGATCCTACGTAAGTCCGCTCCTCCGGGACGTAACGGCAGTAGATCCTACGTAAGTCCGCTCCTCAGGGACGTAACGGCAGTAGGTTGGCGCAGGCTTGACTGGACCCGAGGAGGCAGTCAGTTCAGATTGAGTGATCAGAGATGAGAGTTAGTTGTGGCATCATGTTCTTTCTGTCCCACTCTTTGAGCATCTAGATAGAGGCATAGTAGCTGTAGAGTTACTTTTCCCAGCTTTCCTTACAGCACTGCTTTTGTTACTTTATGCCTCTAGTGGACTTAGTGGGCAGACCGTCGGGCTTGTTGGCGGCACCCACTGAGAACTACTTGGGACGTAGTTCTCACACCCGTCGTGGTGTCTTTTCCCACAGGAACTTCTACTCCAGTTCCTGTTGTTCCTGTTGCTGATCCTTCTGACCGAGGCGAGGGAGTCGCGAGCTAGTTCCCTACCCGTCGTTGGAGTGTAGCGGTACCCCTTCAGAGGAGAGCTTCAGTAGATTAGTTATTTTATTTTCCTCCTTTGAGAGACTGTTGTAGTGAGGATTGTTATGTATTGAGAGCCTGTACACTGACGTATTTATTGGAGATACCTCCCGGTTGAGTTCTGAGTTTGTATATGAGGATACTGTATGATTATCATTTTTGGGAGACGGACATTGTTGTATTATTTCTAGTTGTACAGTGATTGATTTAGTTATACAGCAGATTTTTTATTTATAGCTCTGATATCTGTTTAGCTGTAGTACTTTTCTTGCAGGTAGGACGCTTCGCCTATGCGGGTTTGGCATAGGTGGCGGATCTGTTGGAGAGCCGGGTCGCAGTTTCGACCCCGGGGCGTGACATTCCCACCCTCCGGTACGTGCCCAGATCCGCCACACATACAAATTCGCCGCACAAACGGACAGAGTCTCCTTTGTATGTGCACGGCGTCACAAACACAGTTCACACTTTAACCACACCAGTCAAGAAGTTAAGTAGAGGGAAAAAATATAACAATGCGTAATAAACAAGACGGCCACCTACATTTTGAAAGGATAAATCCACGGGTTTGTAAAACGGTGCCCACACGGCACTTATTCTTTTCAAAACCATTTTCGCAATCATTTTCTTTTATTTTGAAATTGGTCATACCCAAAATAACGTAAAGGAAAAATCGTTCAACACAAAATCTCCAACATCCACACCGTCCACAAATAAATACCACACATACAAAGCTAATTAACCGAAATAATCAAAAACGAACTAACGGAGAGGTCACCAGCCCCAAACGAGGCTAACTTCCTCTGGTCGCATCCTCACTGTCGTCCCGGATCCCACCTCTGCCCGAACCTGTCACCGTGTGGGAAGTAAGCGACACAAAGAGTAAGAGATAAAAGTAAGATGTGCAAAATGCCATGAATACTGAAAGTAAAGCAAACCGAAGATCAGAGCATCCACGCTCTCCCGCATGGATCAACAGTAACCCCCCTGTAAATCGAAATAGTGCATGCAACAGAGAACACCTTGCTCGCACCTTGTTACTTCTAACCCCTCCACGACACTTGTGCTGCACCTTAGGTAACCGCGAGAGGTCCCAACTACGGCACCTTGTGGGGTACACGGGTCAACGTCCCACCTTTCAGGAAAAGTACACCGATACGGTGGCCAAACCGCTGGTATGCGTGCAAGCAACTATGAGCATAATGACCGAAGTCCATGTGTAATAATAGGGGTAATCATACAAAGGGGTTAGTCAAAATTCATTAGCACATCTACTTTACTCTTACGTATTACATATGATACCACACTCCAAACTGCAAGAAAAAGGTACCCACCTGAAACGAAGACAACCGTCCGTGCCCATGACCCTCCAAAGCAAATAACACCACCCTTGGGCCTAATAAAATATCCAAAACACCAGTCAACATTTTAACCCCCAAACTAGCAAATTTAGTGGTCCCGGCTACTGTACCCAAAACCCCTTCTATCCCCAAAATAGAAACTGACGAAAGACTCCGTGTACAAAAATCCCTCTGGTCGCAAAGACCGTACTTCCGACGCGGTCCGACTGTCGACGAGGGAATTGACGGAAAACGGGTTCCAATCGTTGCCTTGACGAAGTCCGCGACGAAAAGCAACTGAGCGGAGGCTCATCAGACGAAAAGACGAAAACAACTGCGTGGAGCGGACTACACCGTCAAGCCAAAAACCGTCAGGACGAAAACCATCGAGGAAAACGACAAGTAAAAGGTCAAACAAAACTGTCGAGCCAAAACCGTCGAGCGAAACCGTCGATGATAGCGGCGTGACCCATGCGAACTTAGCGGCGGTGCGGCGGCCCCGCGCAGGCGCACGCAACCACCGCGCAACGGCTCGGTAGCCCCGCGTGGGCCTAGCCCCGCGCGGGCACGCGGAAACAGCGAGCAGTAGCGCGGTAGCCCCGCGCGGGCGCGGCAGCTGTGCGGCAGCCCCGCGCGGGCCTAGCCCCGCGCGGGCATGCGCAAACAGTGCGTAGTAGCGCGGTAGCCCCGCGCGGGCACACGCAAACAGCGCGCAGCAGCACGGTAGCGCGCCCGCGCAGCGCGGCAGCCCCGTGCGGGCACGGCGGTGGCGCGGTAGCGCGCGCGGCGGCAGCCTGCTTGGCTACGCACGGTGACAGCGCCTCGGTGGCGCCCGGCCTGCGGTGGCAGCGGGCGGCGGCGGCGGCGGCTTGGCTAGGGCGACGAGCGGCGGCGGCGGTGGCGGCTCAGTTAGGGCATCGAGCGGCGGTGGCGGCGGCGGCGGCAGCTCGGCTATGGCGTCGAGCGGTGGCAGCGGCGGCTCGGCTAGTGCGTCGGGCGGTGGCAGCTCAGCTAGGTCATCGAGCGGCGGGAGCCACCGTCGACTATCCTTAAGCAATCCCGCCGAGAACCCAAAAACTCAACCATAAAGCTACTCGAACAAAACCCAAGAACGAAACCATCGAACGAACCCAATGATCAAAATGACGAACGAAAGCCAACAAACAAAAGCAACGAACGAAACTATCGAGCGAACCCAATGATCAAAACGACGAATGAAAGACAACGTGCCACGCCCCGGGGTCGAAACTGCGACCCGGGCTCGCCAACAGATCCGCCACCTAAGCCAACCTGCATAGGCGAAGCGTCCTACCTGCAAGAAAAGTACTACAGCTAAACAGATATCAGAGCTATAAATAAAAACCTGCTATATAACTAAAATCAATCACTGTACAACTGGAAATAATACAACAATGTCCGCCTCCCAAAAATAATAATAATACAATATCCTCAAATACAAGCTCAGAACCCAACCTGGAGGTAACTCCAATAAATACATCAGTGTACAGTCTCTCAATACATAATATATCCTCACTACATCAGTCTCTCCAAAGAGAAAAATAAAACAACTAATCTACTGAAGATCTCCTCTGGAGGGGTACCGCTACTCTCCAACGACGGGTAGGGATCTAGCACGCGACTCCCTCGCCTCGAACAACAACCGCAGAATCCGCAACACCCGCTAAGACTCTGCAAAACAAAGGAGAGAAAAGAAGGGGAGGGGGAAAACCCCCAATGGGTGTGAGAACTACACCTAAAAAGGGAGTCCTCAGTGGGTACCGCCACCAGGCCCGACGATCTGCCCGCTAAGTCCACTAGAGGCATAAGATAACCATAGCAGTAAAGACTGAAATAGGAAAGCTGGAGACTCTCAACAGCTACCATGCCTCTATCTAAATGCTCAAATGGGGAAAACTCTGATAAAGATATGCAACACTCGCACACGAGGTGCTCAATCGACCCAATCGAGCTGACTGCCACATCGGGTCCAGTCAAACCTGCGCCCACCTACAACCACCTCCTGCTGACGGGCAGGAATTACGTAGGGAGTCCAAACGGACTAACTCGCTATCGAGTAGTGGCTCATGCAGGCTATAGTCAAAATCCATGCTCTCTCTCAAAACGGATAAACTCAAGATCACCAAGCCTCTTGCACAACGGTCAACAACTCACAAAGACCTCGGGACCACAGTCCCCAAATGGATCCCAACAACACTAGCACTGGTCTAAACACAGGTACTAGACTCCACTCGGTCCCCCTGACACGAGTGAAACAAGAAAGTAAATGCCGGTAATAACCCGATCTGGTGCCACCAGTAAAACTAGCATTGCCTGCTCAGCGGAATCTGCACACAAGGCTCGAAACCGCGGGACCGGCCCGCACGGCTCGCATCCCAAAATAAGTATCTGACCGGCACACAAGGCTGGGTCTGAAAAGCCTACCTCCGGAGTGGCACTCGAGAGGAGCGACCCACACGAGTAAAGTATCTCAGTAACAAGTATCTCTATATAGCAGGACTTTGATCACAAATCTGATCAAAGTAGGAAAACTCAACCACTAAAGAAAGACCCGACCTCAATCAGATGCAACTAAACGATAAGTGGGAAACTCCATCCACTAGAGAAAACTGATACCCAATCTGGTGCATAGATAAGCATCCGGTCAACAGCCCAATATCCGCGGTTGCCGCAAAGCCCCACAACTAATCCAACCTGACCCAGACACAAAGTCCCGACTACACTACCCAGACCCCTGCTCGAACCCGAGCAACACTGACCACCTGACTAACAAGAAGGAGAAAGGAAAAGCATGGTTTCTCCTAAGTCAAGTTCCAATAAGTAGTGTAGCAATAAAGGGTGGCCTAACTATATGTCCATACAAGCATGCATTTGTCCTCAAGAATGATATAGAAAGTAAACCACATGCCTACACCTGATCATAATCCTCGATTATAATAACTCCTCAGAGTGAAAATCCGCACATAGCTACAAAATCCTGTCCCAAAGCATAAACCAACCACATCAAAGGCTATGTGCTAACATGGCATGTTACATAATCTCATAGGGTAACATTATCCTAGGTAAGCTTACACTAATCATCAACATAGATGTCCAAATCATGCAAGTCCTCAGCATACCTCATAAATACTATTCTTGCAATCATTTATACAATTATCATTATCATGCTTACCTACCTTGCAAACATAAACCATGTACCTTAAACATGCATGCATCCTAACATACAGAATTAGAGAACCGTCCACCGGTTCTAGAAACAAAGCACCCACCTGAAGCGCTTTCTGCAGGCAAAGCCAAAGTCGATGAAGTGTGTAGACGCTCACAGTCCAAAATCTGCCAAAATTGCACCCTCGATACATGTCGCGCAAATCTTGGCTCCAAACAACTGAAAACACCCAGAATCCACTATGTCCAATTTTCTCCAGTTCCAACAGGTCCAGCAACACTTGCAAACACCCCTGGGTACAACAATAAGGTCCAACGTTACACTTTTATTCTAAAAATATTCCAAGTATATACAACATCAGAAAACAGCCCCGAAGATGTGCAGTTTTCACCTGCAGAATGGATTCTGAAAAATCCAACAAAATTACTGTCGTGTTCCCCGCGTCGATACCTTCGAAACGAGTACCTACACGTCAAATTCGGAGCCCCGTAGGCCGAGTTACAAATTCCACAATACAGGGCGCTCAAAAACACACAACCACACATCTGTATTTCCATGCACAGATAAAGGGCGAAAAATATACCTTCGGACAAGCCTTAGAAAAATCCAATAAAAATATTATGACAATCCACGTGTCGAGTAGATGAAAAAAGTGCATAAGCACGTCGCCATCCGATGCCCAGTTGCGGAGATAAAAATCGGGCAAGGTGTCGCTATCCAGAAATTCCATCAGCGGCAAAGGGGGTTAAAAAGGTACCCAGAACCCCAAACAAAGCTCAAATCTGAGAAAAGTAGACAATACAAGAATCGTAGATATACCTCTCGTGAATCCAACGTAGCAAAAATCGTCCAAAAGCACTGTCGGGGTAGCTCTGTAGAGCTCTCCGACCGAAGTGCGACGATAACAAGCCTCCGATGAAAGAACGTCGCTCTGCGCTACGATGCCGAAGTCGTCGACGCGGCGCCTTCCAAAAATTCTGAGCTTCCTCCACAATATGAGAGAGAAGGTGAGCAACAAATTTTGTGAAGGGTGCACTGGCCAAAGAGCTCGGGAAAAGGCTCTACACGGTGAGCAAAAGGGCCTATTTATAGGCTCAACCCGAAAAGATCCAAAAATCCCGAAATTGGGCTTTTGGGCCGATTTTCCGGGCGCCCGCAGGAATCGGGCGGCTACAGTGTTGGGCCCGGCCCAACACTGTTCACTCCCGGAAGGCCCAGGGCCCGCCACGTCTCACCCGAACAGCGGACAGCCGTGCAGGGCCATCCGCTGCTCGACACGTGGCGCGCGGAGATGCCGACACGTGGACCGCACTCGGTCAAAGCGTTGCCTGCCGCGCCCACGTGCGCACTGCCAGCGCCGCCTGCGCCCCCTGCCAGGCACGCGCCCTGAGGCAGCCGCACCGGCTCCGTGGACCGAGCGCAAATGGACCGGCCAACCAGTGGCCGCCACGTGCCCCCCCCCCCCGGTCCACCGTACACCCGCACAATTCCCCCGAGGACCGCGCCCAAAACACCAATAAATCACAACCTGCCACGTGTCCTGCCTCCGGTGCACGCCGGTGTTACGGAATTTGAGTTGGCGTAGTTTCGTGAAAGTCTCAAGTCTTGAAGATTGAAGGTGAAGAAAGTTGGATCATTTAACTCAATCTCAAGAAAGAAGAATTCAAAAGGAACAGGTATGTTTAACTAAAGATTTTGTGTGATCCGAATACTTCTTGTAGTGTAGAAACACTTGGAAGAATCTTTCATTGCATAAAAATCAAAAACTGGACTTGGGACATGTTCAGGATCCGGATCAGGTTGTTCGATCCGGATCCCGAAGGTGGTTCGTTCATACACCAGTTCAATCCGGATCGTAGCCTCTCTTGATCCGGATCCCGAACACTGAGTTTACCATCTTCCTTGAACGATCCGGATCAGGCTTCGCAATCCGGATCCCGAACGTTGATGTTTGGTGAACTGTATGAACGATCCGGATCAAGCACTTCGATCCGGATCCCGAACCTTCGTTTTTCTGGAATTGCCAGACTCGTTACGACGATCCGGATCACAGCTAATCCGATCCGGATCGCCGTCCGTAAAATTTCCAGAAATGTTAGGTTTTTGATTCTTATCTCCTTCCTAGGGTTTCTAACCTATAAATAGACCCTATGACTCTTTTTCATAGAGGCCAAAAAAATCCAAATAGCCGTCATTTTCATATATCATCATATACGGCTCTAGATCCACATATAGAGAAGAAAGGAAATCATTAGAGAATACTCTATGTTTCTTCATCTATATTGATTAGTTTGATTCTAGGTTTTCATACTCACATCTTGAGTTGAATCAAACTAATGAATACTTAGATGGTATTTCCGATCTATCTTTGATCTAAGTATTCGGCGGATCATCACCACCAAAAACAACGATTTACCCCAAAAATCGGCGCGTGGATTCGCGTGTCCTTGTGGATTCAAGGTTCAACCGCTCTCGTGGATTCGGAGCGAGGCACGTTCGTGGATTCGAAGGGTGCTATTGGGTGAAGACCGTGGATTCGGTCGGACGTCGTGGATTCGACGTTGGACGCCGTGGATTCGGCGTTGGGCGCAGATCGTGGATTCGAGAAGCGTCGTGGAGCGAGCGGAGAAGATCCTCTAGGAGCGTATGGAAAAGGTTGAGTCGTAAGTGTGTACGGTAAATCACCTTGTACGTGTTTTAATTCTAGTGGATTTCTGCCGTGTTATCGGTCCCGTGGTTTTTTACTCCGGTGATGGAGTTTTCCACGTAAAAATCTTGCGTATTATTTTTATTTCCGCATTGGGTTTTTATCGCAACGATTTTTGAGTGTTTATACGTTTACACCTATTCACCCCCCTCTAGGTGTTTTTTTTCCCTATTTAGATCCTTATTACATATAACCCAACAAGTGGTATCAGAGCGGGAATAGGGTTGTAAACAATGGTTGAAGGTGGAAACATCAACCGACCCCCGTTCTTCGATGGAACAAATTATGCGTACTGGAAAGTGCGGATGAAAGCCTTTTTAATTTCCATCGACGAACGGGTGTGGCAATCAATTGAATTAGGATGGTCTAATCCAACTGAATTTATTGGTGATGTTCACACCTTAAAACCTAGGTCGAAATGGACCAAGGAAGAGTTAGATTCATCTTCTTACAATGGCAAGGGAATTAATGCTATTTTTAATGCCTTATCTCAAACTGAATTCTCTCGCGTCTCGGCATGTGAGACTGCGAAAGAAATCTGGGATGTTCTTCAGGTTACACATGGGGGAACTAACCTCGTGAAGATTCAGAAACTGCAAATGCTTACGAGCAAGTTTGACTCTATCTTGATGGCAGAAAATGAATCTTTCACGGACTACTATACACGATTGCAAGATATCGTAAACTCATGTGCTAACCTGGGAGAGAAGATTCCAGAATTTAAGATTGTGAGAAAGATCTTAAGAACTCTTCCTGAACGATTTCGCCCAAAGGTTACTGCCATTGAAACTATTAAACACCCGGACGAAATACGTGTAGAAGAATTAGTTGGTTCATTACAAACTTATGAAATGGCATTTACTACTAACAATTCTTCTAGAAAGGCATCCACTTCTAAGTCTTCAGGTTATGCGTTGAAAACAACTAAGGAAGAAGACGCGGATACATCCTCCTCAGACGATGACGAGAACCTTTCTATGGAGGAATTTGGGAAGCAGCTCGCTCTCTTGACAAGGAAGTTTCGCCGCAACTTTCGAAGGGGTAATTCAAGCAAATCTCCATCCTTCGGAAAGTCGAACAAAGGCAAGGGTACTTCAAGTTACAAGTTAAGAAAGCAAGAGAACTTCTCAAAGGATAAGAAAAGTTCAGAAGGACAACTTCAATGCTTCAAATGTCGAGGCTACGGCCACATTGCAACGAAGTGTCCTAACAAGTATCCGGCAAAGAAGAAGGCGATGCAAGTCGTCACTTGGGATGACAACTCAACGTCAAATGAGTCGTCTTCGAGTGATGAAGAAAAGAGCTCCACCGCATTCCACGCGTCCGTATCTTCACCCTTCATGTGCTTTATGGCAAGTACATCCGAGTCGTTGTCCAACTCCACTGTTGAAAAGAATGCAACGGACAATGAATCGGATGATTCGGAAGGTGAAGATTTTGCTCTAGCCTATCACAGATCTTTACGGGATTTAAAGAAACCGGCTAAGCAAAACAAGGGGTTGAGAGGGAGATTGCAGGATCTCGAAGAAGAAGTAAAAAGGGTAACTTCTCTCTCGACCGATCTTGAAGTGGAAAGGGATAATCTGATAAAGGCAAATGTTTCCCTTCAAGAGTCCAATGAGCAACTCGAGAAGAACTATATAGATATGGTGAACAAAGCGAACTATTTCTTGAAGCTCTACGGCGAGGCCCGACGGGAAAAATTGGAAATGACAGAGACCATTTGCCAACTCAAGAATGACTTACAGCAATTTTCTTTTGGAAGGAGCAAGTTGGATAAACTTCTTGGTCTTGGTCAAACAAACAAGTTCGGCCTCGGATACAATCGAACTGAAGACAATTTTAGTTCGGTTGGGACAGTCTTTGTGCCTCAGTCGGTATCTCCTCCTCCGACACCGGAAATCATGACAACCAACGACAACAAGCCTACTTCATCCTCTTTAGAATCGTCAAGCACAAAGGTATGTTTTCGTTGTAATTTTGCAGGGCACATTGAAAGAAATTGCAAGATTGGAGCTCAAAGATCAAATCAACCACATCTTGCAACTACTACCAATAAGTTCACTCCCCGGAATTCAAAGAAGGATTTTCCTAAAGAAAAGGACATTGGTAGTACTTCAAATAAGACGATGACAAAAGAAAAAGACCAATCATGCAAGACGTCTTCGTCAAGGAAAACTTCTCAACCATTGCCAACATACTCCAAAACTCAAAAGGTTTGGGTATGCAAAGGTGAAACCTGTCACGCCCCGGGGTCGAAACTGCGACCCGAGCTCGCCAACAGATCCGCCACCTATGCCAAAGACCGCATAGGCGAAGCGTCCTACCTGCAAAACAAGTGCTACAGCTAACAGATATCAGAGCTATAAGATAAAACAGCTGTATAACTAAAATCATCCACTGTACAACTGAAAATAATACAACAATGTCCATCTCCCAAAATGATAAATCATACAATATCCTCATAAACAAAGGTCGAGACTCAACCGGGAGATACCTCCGATAAATACAACAGTGTACAGGCTCTCAATACATATCAAATCCTCACTACATCAGTCTCTCAAAAGAGGAAAATAAAACAACTAATCTACTGAAGCTCTCCTCTGAAGGGGTACCGCTACTCTCCAAACATGGGTAGGGATCTAGCTCGCGACTCCCTCGCCTCGATCAACAACAGCAGAATCAGCAACACCCGCTAAGACTCTGCAAAACAAAGGAGAGGAAGGAAAAAGAAGGGGAAAAACCCCAGAGGGTGTGAGAACTACACCAAAGGAGGGAGTTCTCAGTGGGTAACACCGCCAGGACCGACGGTCTGCCCACCAAGTCCTCAAGAGACAAAAACTAACCAAAGCCGTAAAGACTGATAAAAAGAAGCTGGACCCTCTCAACAGCTATCAAGCCACTAAGCTTGCTATGACTGCCATGCCTGCTACGCCTGCCATGCCTGCCATGCCTGCTATGCCTGCTATGCTTGCCATGCCTGCTCTGCATGCCTATGCCTGCCTGTGCCTGCCATGCCTGCTCTGCCTGCCTATGCCTGCCAAGCCTGCCATGCCTGCTCTGCCTGCCTATGCCTGCCATGCCTGCTCTGCCTGCCTATGCCTGCCATGCCTGCCTGCCTACTATGCCTGCTTATGCCTGCCATGCCTGCTCTGCCTGCCTATGCCCGCTATGCCTGCCTATGCCTGCCTATACCTGCTATGCCTGCCTGCCTGCCATGCCTGCCTATGCCTGCTATGCCCGCTATGCCTGCCTATGCCTGCCTATACCTGCTATGCCTGCCTTACAACGGTCAACAACTCACAATGACCTTGGGACCACCGTACCCCAAAACGGTTCCCAACAACACTAGCACAGGTCCAAACACCGCCACTAGACTCCACTCGGTCCCCCTGACACGAGCGCAACTAAAAAGCAAAAGTCTGTAATAAGCCCAATCTAATGCCACCAGTAGACACTGGTACTGCCTGCTCTACCTGCCGCGACGGGTATGCCAGCCTACGCATAACACCGAAGCAAAGGAGTCTCAAGGACTCAAAGTCTGTCTGCCGCGCACTCCGGAGTGGCACTCGAGGGGAGCGACCCACACGAGTAAAGTATCCCAATCAGCAGGACTGGATCATGACTCTGATCAAAGTGGGAAAACCCATCCACTAGAGAAATCGGATACCCAATCTGGTGCATAAATAAATATCCGGTCAACCGCCCAATATCCGCGGTTGCCGCAAAGCCCCACAACTAATCCAACCTGTCCCAGACACCAAGTCCCGACTACACTACCCAGAACCCCTGCTCGAACCTGAGCAACACAGACCACCTGACTAACAAAGAAGGAGAAAAGGATAACATGGTTTCTCCTAAGTCAAGTTCCAAAAGTAGTGCAGCGGTAAAAGATGGCCTAACTACATGTCCATGCACGCATGCTTTGTTCTCAGAAATAATAAAAGTGGGTGAAGCATATAATAGTGAAGCATGCTAAAACATTCCTACTATGGTATACCAATCTCACCCAAGTGGGCCATTCCTTGCTTACCTCTCGCTCATATCGGTTGCACATCAAATACGCCTGTTATCAATCATAGAGGGATGATAACCCCACATGTGCACTTACATTCACCATGATATAAAAACCTTATACAGTTACTAAATTAAGCTTACCCACCTGAAGTGCTCAATCCAAGGCTAACCTGGAGTCGGTGAAGAGGGTAGACGCCCGCGGTCCAAAATCTGCCAACATAACACCCACGGTACAAGTCGCGAAAGCCTCGGCTTCAAACAGCTGAAAACACCCCTGAGTACAACAATAAGGCTTAACATTACACTTTTAATCCCAAAATTAACCAAACATACACCATCTGAAAATCAGTCCCAAAGCCGCGCATATTTCACCTGCTGCAAGTGCCCAGAAAAATCCAATAAAAATACCACAGTAATCCTCGCGTCGATACCTTCGAAACGAGTACTTGCACGTCCAATTCCGAGCTTCCTACACTGAGAAACAATTCGGACAAGGGAACCACCCCGAATCAAACTACACTCAAAAACTGTAGCAACAATTACTGTTCACAAATAATCTTCACCTTCGAGAAATATTCAGAAAATTCCAAGAAAATTAGGGCATAATCCTCGTGATGTGTAGATGCAAATCGCCTCTTGAATCGCCCCAATCCGATGCCTGTGCGCGAAGATATCACCAAAACACCGCGCCGCTGTCCCAGAACTCCGCCCAGAAAAAGGGGTTACAAGATGATCCGAAAGACCCATGAAAAGCTCGGAATGGGAAAAACCAGTAAACATGGGAAACATAGCCCTACCTGTCGTGAAGCCAACGGCGCAAGAATCACTGAAAAAGGTGCTCGGGGTAAGCCGGGGGAGTCCTCGCACCGAAATGCGACGAAGAAGAACACAAACGAACGAGCGTCGCGCCGCGCCGTAAAAATGGTAACCTCGGGATGCGTGCTGCTGAAAAATCTGGAACTCTGCAGATCGATCCGCCACAGGGAGAGGAGCATTTCTTGTGAAGGTTGCACAGTGAAAGGGTGAACAGGGAAGAAGCTCTCTTCAGTTGAACTCAGCCTTTAAATACATTGCTGGAAACAAATCACATAATACCCAAAATGTCCGGATTTCCGGGCGCTCCAACTTTCGGGCGGCTACAGTGTTGGGCCCGGCCCAACACTGTGCGCGCCCGGAAGTTCCCCAGGCCTCCACGTCGCCCCCTCAACAGGCTACAGCGGAACCCCCCGCTCACGCCCCGCCGCGTGGCCCACGCGGAGCTCGACACGTGGCGGCCCACGCGCGGGAACCCCGCGTCAACGCGCCCACGTGCGCCTGCGCCCGCCGCCTGCGCCCGCCTGCCACGCACTGTTCCGAGGTACCCGGTGCACCTCCGTGGACCCAGCCTGCATGAGCCCGCCAACCACGAAGCGCCACGTGTCCCGCCGGTCCATGCACCACGCCCGCCTGCTCCGTAGACCAAGTCCACTAAACCGACCAATCCAAAGAAGCCACGTGTCCACCCCGGTCCACCGTGCGCCCCGCACTCTCTCCGTAGACCGCGCCCCGCGGACCGGCCCACTCCCGAGCCGCCACGCGTCCAGCCCCCGGTGTACGCCTGCCGCGTGGACCGGGCGGCCCGCGCCTCCGTCCGCCGCGCCTCCTGCGGCTGCTCCGCCGCTGCCGCCGCGCCGGAAACACTGTTCCGGCGTGAACAGTGTCCGATGCTCAAAAATCACTAATGGGTAGTCCGTTTTAACCGTTTTCGCGCGCTGAATCCGAATTTGATGTCCATTTCGCCAAATTCCAACTCCAAAATTTGCCGAAGGCATCCGGAAAGATAATCCTTGGTCCAAACTTCGCACTGAGTCCAATTTAAATATCCTTGGCGCGCGGAACCACTTCTGGAGCTCCGACGGAGTCCAATGATCACCCACGTGATCCAAAAACACACTGAGCCCAACACTAATGTCCAAATGGGGCACAAATCTCACCAACACGCCACATAGGCCTCCGAGAGCTGTAGATGATCCAGGAATCTCGTCGTGGGGATCCAGGTCCTCACAAAACCCCTCCTTGTCTTTAATCGTTCTACGATTAAATCTTGTGTAGTTTATGTAGACTATTTTCTTTTCTTCTTTTTCTTTTGGCCGACCCGTCAACCATCTTTGGGAGGTTAATGGTATATTTTTTTATTGGTTGATGATTTCTCTTGGTATTCTTGGGTAGCATTTTTAAAAGAGAAAGCTGATACTTTTGATTCTTTTCACGAGATTTGCCTTCGTATTATGATTGAAAAGAATGAAAAGATCATTCGTGTTAGAAGTGATAGAGGTGGAGAATTCATTAATTCAAAATTCATTGACTTTTGTACTTCAAACGGTATTAAGCATGAATTCTCTGCACCCTATACACCTCAACAGAATGGTGTTGTCGAGCGCAAGAACAGGGTTGTTCAAGAAATGGCGCTTGTGATGCTTCATAGCCGGAATTTACCGCTACATTTTTGGGCTGAAGCTGTGAACACTGCTGTCTATGTCATTAATCGTGTGTTCTTGCGCCCGGGAACGTTAAATACACCATATGAACTATGGTGTGGTAGAAAACCCAACATCAAATATTTTCGCATCTTCGGGAGTCGGTGTTACATTTTACGTGACCGTGAAAACCTTGGAAAGTTTGACTCACGAAGTGACGAAGGGATTTTCTTGGGGTATTCTACTAATAGTAGAGCATATCGAGTTTTTAACTTGGAATCTAAGACGATCGTAGAATCTATAAATGTTAAAGTAGATGAAGCTTTTTACTTTGGATCTGGAAAATCTACCCTCGATATCTCTCTAGATGATGATTCTCCTGCTAGTGCATCTTCTCATGATAATACTTCCAATATTAATGATGCATCTAATGGCTCTTCTAGTTTATCTGATGTGCAGGAATCATCTCATGTATCTCCGAGTACTCCGTTTCAACAAACGTTACGAATCTCCAAGGATCATCCGGAATCGAATATTATTGGAGATCCACAAGAAGGAGTCAGAACTCGGAGGCAGTTCGTTTGTGGATTCGCTTGCTACGTATCTTTAATCGAACCAAAGAACATAGATGAAGCTCTTCAGGATGACTACTGGTTTAAAGCAATGCAGGAAGAGCTCCATCAATTTGAGCGAAACAAAGTCTGGGAATTAACGAAGCCTCCACAGCAACACAATGTGATAGGTACCAAATGGATCTTCAAGAACAAGAAAAATGAGGATGGTACTATCATCAGGAACAAGGCACGATTAGTTGCTCAAGGCTACTCTCAAGTAGAAGGTATAGACTTTGACGAAACATTCGCCCCTGTAGCTAGACTCGAGTCCATTCGTATACTGTTTGCTATTGCTTGTCATTTTAAAATCAAATTATTTCAAATGGACGTTAAGAGCGCTTTTCTAAATGGGTTTTTAAATGAGAAAGTTTATGTGGCTCAACCGAAGGGTTTTGTAGACCATAAACAACCTAACCATGTTTTTCGTTTGAAAAAGGCTCTTTACGGTCTGAAACAAGCACCGCGAGTATGGTACGAAAGGTTGACAAAGCACCTTTTGGAGAAGGGCTATACTCGAGGGGGAGCTGACAGGACTCTCTTTGTGAAGCATTATCAAAACAATTTCATTGTAGCACAAATATATGTCGATGACATAGTATTTGGCGCAACAAGAGATAATGATGCTTCTAAATTCGCGGAGACCATGGAAAGCGAATTTGAGATGTCCATGATGGGCGAATTGACTTATTTCCTTGGATTGCAAATTAAACAAAATGATGAAGGTATTCACTTGAGTCAATCCAAGTATGCAATGGAGTTGGTTAAAAAGTTTGATCTTGAAAATTCGAAGGATTTTCCGACTCCAATGGGAACTAGCCACAAGGGACTTGGAAGTGAATCACATAGTGAGAATGTAGACGAGAAACTGTATAGAAGTATGATTGGAAGTCTACTTTACCTCACGGCTAGTCGCCCGGATATATCTTTTGGTGTTGGGATTTGCGCGAGATATCAATCAGCACCAAAGGAGGTTCACCTGAAAGCGGTGAAAAGGATCATCCGGTATATCAAAGGATCAATTAATTTCGGAATTTGGTATCCTATGGGAACAAGTCTGGATATTGTTGGATACTCAGATGCCGATTGGGCAGGATCAGTGGATGATCGGAAAAGCACGAGTGGTGCATGCTTCTATCTTGGCCATTGCCTTGTTGCATGGCACAGTAAAAAGCAGAATTGCATAGCACTCTCGACTGCCGAAGCGGAATACATTTCAGCTGGAAGTTGCTCAACTCAACTCATTTGGATGAAAAGCGTATTGAGCGACTTCCGCATTTCAGCATCTTCGGTAACAATTCTTTGTGACAACACAAGTGCAATTAACATTTCAAAAAATCCTGTGTTGCACTCTAGAACAAAACATATTGAACTTAGATATCATTTTCTTAGAGAGCTAGTTGAATCAAATACTCTTCAACTTTCATATATTTCAACTGAGGATCAATTAGCTGACATTCTAACAAAACCTTTGGATCAAAAACGTTTTATTCATTTATGAAAAGCAATTGGAATGCTTTCCTTGAAATAAACTTCTTTTTGAAACCTTTGCTTAGGATAGGTTTTGTATTTGTTTTTGTTTTGTTCATTATCTATGTTTGTACATAGGACATTAATTGAGCATAGATCATAATTGACTTTAATTGCATCTTTTCGCACATTTAGAAATTTATTATGCTTTTGCCATCATAATATTTCACTATTGCAATGATCATTTATGTTAATTAAATCATCTTCTAAGTGATCAAAGTCAATTTCTCTCTCTCAATGATCTCTTGGTATAGTCATTATCTTATTTGACTGCTTAGTCGAGTATGAAATCAAGATCAATATTTGGTTGAATACTTTATATCTTAAATAATTGATAGCCAATTGAGGGGGAGTCATAGAAAAAGTAAAATGCTCAAAAGATGTGGAAAGAGTTACATCCCAATGAGGAGTGTGAAAACTACCACCACATGGAGGAAAGAGCTACCACCTCGGTCGTCCGAGTATTGTGTGCAGCTACCACATGTATACCAAGCATGGTTGTTCAAATTTTGATTAAGTAAAATGCATGTTGAAATACTTGACTCCGTCAAATTTCAAGGTTGGTATAAGGTGGGTTTTTAAAGAAAGATGCTCAAAGAGCCACTCTCTTCAACAGATTGTCTAGATATATTATCTATTATATTTGGGATTTCAAACATCTATTGATCTCTGTATTTCATTTTCTTTACTGAATTGATGATTTGATAAAGGCATTACTCATAAGATCAAGTTAGATGTAATTGAAGGTGTTCAACTTTAAGGGATTTAATTTTTGTAAATTTTCGTTTCAATTTTGGATATTATTGATAGATTTGGCATAATCTAATTCTTGTTGTATGAAACGATGATTTTTGTTTAAAGTTGATACACATTTGTGCTTACAATCTTTTTCTGGTTTTTCTTGAATTTCTCTGAAATTTTCTAAAGAAAAAGTTGGAGCCGATCCGGATCGGGCAAGATGATCCGGATCCCGAACGCAGGTTTTCTTCTGCGGGCTGACGATCCGGATTGGACCTGCCGATCCGGATCCCGAACGCAGGTTTTCTTCTGCGGGCTGACGATCCGGATTGGACCTGCCGATCCGGATCCCGAACGCAGTTTCTCACTGCGGGTAGCCGATCCGGATCGCAATCATGAACTGATCCGGATCGCGGCTAGGGCTTTATAAAGAACAAAAGGGTTTTGATTTCTTTTACTCCAATCTTTTGTTCCAAAGTTTCCAGAGCCTCTCTCTCTAGATTTCATCCTACCTGGGAGCTTTCAAACTCAAGTTCTTCAACTCCAAGTAAGTTTTATTGATCAAAATCTCGGTTTTTCACCGTTTTTCTCTTTTCCTCCTCAAACGTGATGAATTTCTTGGATCAACTTTGTTTGTGGATGGTTTTTGATCAAATTTCTTTTGAAATAAGAACTCTGGGTAGATTACTTTTGATTATATGCTAAGTATTCTCCTGATTAACGGATTTTTAGGCTTCGATTTCTAAAATTTCGGTTTTAGGGCATATAATAAGGATTTTCGAAAATCATGCAATTGATCTATTTTTAAAAGTCCTTTTGCAAAACTAATTTGATTCTTAGTCTCTCTACATGATTATGATTGTTTGGGTACAATTTTTCAAATCTTTGAAAATTAATAATTTTCTCATGTGTTCTTGAGTTGTTGCTCACAGGATTTTAATCTTCTTAAAGCACTTGGATCAATGGGATTCTCATGGATCATTCTTTTATTGGTCACTATGGTGCATACTCGGGCCACAAACAAGTTAAAAAGTGCTAAGAAAACACAACAAAAGGGTGAGTTTCATGTGATCAGCGACACAGAAGTAGATTGTCACGAGGTAGATTGGACTGAATTGACAGATGATGATGACTCATTGCCTGAACAAAAGGCGTCTGATGGTTCAAAAGGAAAAGCGTCCGATGCATCGAAAGAAAAAGCACCCATGGACAAAGGTAAAGCACCTATGACTGCACCAACCATCTCGGTGAAAAGGAAACGACTCGCTCGACGGTTTAGACGAGCACGAGGTTTCATGTCTAACGAACCGATTATTCCGGATTCTCCACCTCGGGAGGAACAAGTGTTCGTTAATGCGGATCGCCTAAGGGCATTTGAGAATCGTGAATGCATTGGTGAGAGGCATGTCAATATTGAGGCTCTACGAGATCACTCTCCTGAGTTTGGCGTTCTGATTGAACAAGGAAACCTTATTCAAGTTTGTCGTTTTCCAGAAGTGCTTGGATACTGTCTGCATCTTGTAAGGGCCTTCTATACAAATGCACGGCACCTTCGTGAAATTGAAAACGGTCCAATGGAATTTTACACGAACATCCAAGGCACAAGATTCAAAATTACTCCACAATTGATTGGCGAGGTTTTGGGAATGCCTGCCAGCAAGACAGGAGTTAATTACTTGAAGGGAAAGGTTTTGACGAACACTGTGTGGCAAATGGTTATAAAGGGAATTTGTTTGGAAGGAACGCAATCAACGGAGAAATCGATCAGATCCAAGGAACTTCGTCTTGAGTACCGATTTCTAAACTTCATCACTTGTTACAATATCCTTCCAAATATGCAGACGAAAGTCTTAAGATGGGATCGAATGCTATTTCTGTATCTCTTAGGACATCCGTCTGAGGCAATGGGATTGAATATCAACATTCCATACATTATTTGGAATAGAATGACAAGATATGTTGAGCACCCTCATCCCACAGAAAGAATTCCATTTCCACTGATTATAATGAGGATCTTGAAGAAATTTCAGGTTGACATTACCTCACCGACTTATCATCAATGTTTGGGTATGATCGATGAGTCCACCGTTGTGAAGTCACTTCACAAATTGCCCCATGTCACTCCAGTCCCTCCGTGCGGAACGAAACCTAGTAGCGGCACTTCCGCGTCACCATCACAACCAGCACCCACACCAGCGGATGAAGCATCAGTCTCATCCATCTACAAAGAACAACAACGATTATCTGTTGAGCTGGAACAGATTTCGAAGGCACAGACGAGAATCTCCAATGAGCTCGAGCTCATCACGGCAGCTCACGTTACCATAACTAAGAAGGTCAATTCAATGACCAAGCTGGTGAAAAAGATGTTTTCTAAGATGGGCTGCACGAGCTCTGAAGACTCCGAATCTGATGACTGATTCCTTTCTTTTTATTCTTTTGCAGATTTTTAACCTTTTCTTGTGCAGGTTTTTCAGTTTTTAGGACTTACTCTTAGTTCTAGTTCTTAACTCTCCTTCAATTTTTGGTAAGTTTGGCTTTGTTTGTGACAAAAAGGGGGAGAGAGTTTAGAGAACTTGAACAATGATATTGTGAAAATTGTGATTTTGTATACATCAAGGTACAATGATGAACAATGATGACTGCATCAAGGTACAATGATGATGTGAATGATTGAACAATGATGATGTGAATGTATGAACATCAAGGTAAGTATCACTTCAACTTCAACTTTGTTTTTCATCTTGTGATTGTTTGCATGTCTCTACTAACTATTCGACTAACTATTTGGGCATGTAATATGACTAACAAGTTGATGTTCACTAACATGACATTTGGTTTTTGATTGCATAGAAGATATGTTGGTTTTTGACTATGATTCTCTTACATATCTGAATTCTCAAATGGCATGATGATCAGATAAACTCTATCTCTGTACTAGGTTTTGAATGCTAAATATTCTTGAGGTATCTAACGATCTCTTTTTGTCAAGAATGATTTCTTTGTACAGAGAGTACAGATGTCTAAGTCTAGAGTCTATTTTAGGAGTTTATCTCATGTTTTTAAATTTTCGGATCTCCATTGTAAATTTTTGTTGTATGGTGATAGCAACAAAAATATCTTTTTGAATTTTCTTTAGTGGATCTGTGTTTTGTCACGAAACCGCCAAAGGGGGAGATTGTTACGGAATTTGAGTTGGCGTAGTTTCGTGAAAGTCTCAAGTCTTGAAGATTGAAGGTGAAGAAAGTTGGATCATTTAACTCAATCTCAAGAAAGAAGAATTCAAAAGGATCAGGTATGTTTAACTAAAGATTTTGTGTGATCCGAATACTTCTTGTAGTGTAGAAACACTTGGAAGAATCTTTCATTGCATAAAAATCAAAAACTGGACTTGGGACATGTTCAGGATCCGGATCAGGTTGTTCGATCCGGATCCCGAAGGTGGTTCGTTCATACACCAGTTCAATCCGGATCGTAGCCTCTCTTGATCCGGATCCCGAACACTGAGTTTACCATCTTCCTTGAACGATCCGGATCAGGCTTCGCAATCCGGATCCCGAACGTTGATGTTTGGTGAACTGTATGAACGATCCGGATCAAGCACTTCGATCCGGATCCCGAACCTTCGTTTTTCTGGAATTGCCTGACTCGTTACGACGACCCGGATCACAGCTAATCCGATCCGGATCGCCGTCCGTAAAATTTCCAGAAATGTTAGGTTTTTGATTCTTATCTCCTTCCTAGGGTTTCTAACCTATAAATAGACCCTATGACTCTTTTTCATAGAGGCCAACAAAATCCAAATAGCCGTCATTTTCATATATCATCATATACGGCTCTAGATCCACATATAGAGAAGAAAGGAAATCATTAGAGAATACTCTATGTTTCTTCATCTATATTGATTAGTTTGATTCTAGGTTTTCATACTCACATCTTGAGTTGAATCAAACTAATGAATACTTAGATGGTATTTCCGATCTATCTTTGATCTAAGTATTCGGCGGATCATCACCACCAAAAACAACGATTTACCCCAAAAATCGGCGCGTGGATTCGCGTGTCCTTGTGGATTCAAGGTTCAACCGCTCTCGTGGATTCGGAGCGAGGCACGTTCGTGGATTCGAAGGGTGCTATTGGGTGAAGATCGTGGATTCGGTCGGACGTCGTGGATTCGACGTTGGACGCCGTGGATTCGGCGTTGGGCGTAGATCGTGGATTCGAGAAGCGTCGTGGAGCGAGCGGAGAAGATCCTCTAGGAGCGTATGGAAAAGGTTGAGTCGTAAGTGTGTACGGTAAATCACCTTGTACGTGTTTTAATTCTAGTGGATTTCTGCCGTGTTATCGGTCCCGTGGTTTTTTACTCCGGTGATGGAGTTTTCCACGTAAAAATCTTGCGTATTATTTTTATTTCCGCATTGGGTTTTTATCGCAACGATTTTTGAGTGTTTATACGTTTACACCTATTCACCCCCCTCTAGGTGTTTTTTTCCCCTATTTAGATCCTTATTACATATAACCCAACAGCCGGCCCATGGACCGCGCGCCTGCCCGCGGTCGCTCCGCCGCCTGCCCGAGCCCGCGCCGCCGCGCTCCGCCGCTGCCCGCCGCCGCCGACGCTGCCCCCGGCCGCCGGAACAGTAACTCTGCCTCGAAATCCGTGCCGGATCATCCGGGCTCCGAAAAATACAAGTAGGTAGTCCATTTTCATCATTTTCGTGCGCTGAATCCAAATTTGCTGTCTGTTTTGCCAAATTCCAACTCTAAAAATTGCCAAGGCATCCGGAAAGGTGTTCCTTGGTCCAAACTTCGCACTGAGTCCAATTTTAATATCCATTGCGCGCGAAACTACTTCTAAACATCCGACGGAGTCAACCGATCACCCACGTGATTCATTTAAGCCCGAAGTCCCCCACTTGTATCCAAATTGTGCACAAACCCCGCCGACGCGCCACATAGTCCTCCAGAAGCTGTAGATGCAACAGTGCTCCATAAGTGGGAATTTCGGGTCTTCACACAACGAACAAAACCAACGAACGAAACCATCGAACGAACTCAACGATCAAAACGACGAACGAAAGACAATGAACAAAACCAACGAACGAAACCATCGAACGAACCCAACTATCAAAACGACGAACGAAAGACAACGAACAAAACCAACGAACGAAACCATCGAACGAACCCAACGATCAAAACGACGAACGAAAGACAATGAACAAAACCAACGAATGAAACCATCGAACCGAACGAAAACGACGAACCCTAACACAAAACTAAATTACCGAAACTGAGAGAGATAAAAGCCGCTAACCAAGCTCTGACGGAGAAGACAACGCGATCCCGATCTCCACGGACGGTGGTGTTTCTGGATCCGCTCCTCGGTATCGGTGACGCTTCTGATCTCCGTCTTCGGCACGCGCAACGAAGAAAGAGGAAGAGGGACGATCTTTTCTCAAAATTAGGGTTATACGGTATTTGGGGTATTAATATCTTTTTATTAATATTTTATTTATTTATTTATCTTTGTACGTACGAAATCCCAATATCCGGTATTTTAAAGATATTTTTAGCCGATTCCTCGATGAGCATGCCGATCCTCCGAACCGTCCCATTACCGTTAGCACGGATCCTGATGCACCAGTAACACATAGCGGGTTCCTAGGATGTCAGAACTTACCCTTTATGGACCCGCTAACACTGAAACCTTCAATCCGGAAGATCCGTAAGTCGGATTTCAGATCCGATCGCTTTGTCATTCTTCGTTTTCTGAGCTCTAACACAGAAAGAAAACTCGCAAGCGCAGAAGATCTACCCTAAAAAGTCGAGACACTACACCACACACTCCTTAAAGGAAGTTTCGTCCTCGAAACTTAACCTCAACCCACGCTAAACAAGTCTGGAAGACACTCTCTCATCTTCGATTTCCAATTCCTAAATCGCTTTGCGCTCTTCAAGATTACTCCACTAGAAGGAGATAACGAGACCGACCCTCACCCAAGTCAAGTATGCACGCTCGGAGCATGTTCTCGAGAATTTGGATCACCCATTCTGATTGTCCGTCGGTCTGGGGGTGGAAAGCCGTGCTGAATTGTAGTTTGGTCCCCAAAGCCCGCTGGAAACTGTGCCAAAAGTTCCACATAAATCGAGTGTCTCTATCCGAAGTAATCGATGCCGGTACCCCATGCAATCCCCCTACCTCGTTGATGTAGACCTGCGCCCAACGATTTCGAGTCCACGTCGTAACCTTGCTGTGATCGCGGAAAACCAGTGACGAAATCCGTGGTGATCCGGTCCCATTTCAACTCTGGCATTGGTAAAGGTTGCAGTTTCCCCGCCGGGCGCTGATGTTTGGCCTTTACCAGTTGACAGTGTGCCACGAACCGCGCTATGTCCTCCTTCAGCTTAGGCCACCAAAAAGTCTGCTTACGGTCTTGTACATTTTTGTGCCACCAGGATGCGCCGCATAGGGAGCACAGTGCGCCTCCAACTGTGATGACCCGGATTTCCGCAGATCTCCGGATCTCCAACTATGATGACTTCAGATTTGGAGCCCGGGTCGTAGTTTCGACGTCGGGTCGTAGTTTCGACGCCGGGGCGTGACAGATTAGAGTGGTATCAGAGCCTAGGATGTAGGTCATTGTGGACTTAGAAACCCTAAGCTTGTGGTTGGACCCTAGGATGACTCACGTGAGAGCCGTGATTCTTAGCGAGAGTCCTGATTGAGTCCTTAAACTCACCCAAGGGATGGGATGAGTGATTGACATGTCTTCTCTCGGTGGCGACTATGTTAGCTGCAGACAACATAGTGCTACAGGAAGGGGGACATGCCTTTGACTTTCGCTAGATTGGGTCAAGTGTTGTTTTGGTTCTGTCCTGATGTTTGAATGTTGCCGCAGGTGTGTACGATGCCTCCCCGACACAGGATGCGGGCATGTTCTCATCCTTCCTCCTCCGATGAGCCTGAGCAGGAGGAGTTAGCACAGGGCCGACAGAGTGAGGTATAGGAGCTTCAGGCTCAGATGACCCTGTTGTCGGAGGTTGTCCGACGTCAGGAGGAGACTTCCCGATGTCAGGAGGAGACTTCCCGACGCCAGGAGGAGGTCATGGACCGGATGATGCGTGTGTTTGAGCAGAGGGCGCATCCTATCACAGCACCCCTTGAGAGTTTCCCTGCACCTTCTTCCCCAGCTGTGGCACCCTCTGTTGTACCAGCGGCACCAGCAGCCCCTATTGCACCAGTTACCAGCAGACAGCCATCCGGGACGGCAGGACAGTTGACCCCTGCGGAGCAGCGAGAGGTGGTAGAGTTGTTGATGAGGTTTCGTCAGTTTGACCCGCCTCGTTTCTCGGGGCAGAGTTCGTAGCCGTGGGAGGCGGAGTCGTGGATCACGGCGATGGAGCGACATTTCGAGAGTCTGTTTATCGAGGAGCGGTTTCAGGTTCTATTGGCGACGAACTTCTTGGAGCGCAACGCCGAGGCCTGGTGGCGGCGTTTTCGACCTGTTGGTCCACCTGGGACTCAGCTTCTTACTTGGGCGGAGTTCCGTAGTTTACTTCTTGGAGCCTTTTTCCCGGAGAGCGTCAGGCAGAGGTTAGAGGAGCAGCTGAAGAATCTCCGACAGGGAGATCGTCCCGTGCATGCGTATATCGCAGACTTCAACCAGTTGTTGGCCTGTGTACCGCACGCGGCTAGGGACGAGGCGCATCGGATCTACATGTTTGAGCGAGGGCTGCGCTGTGATATCTACCAGTTTGTCTATTCGCGGAGATTGCATACTTTGGATGCCTCTATGGAGCAGGCCCTCAATGTGGAGAGCGGGGAGGCAGAGATGGACGAGGTAGCTCCAGCTCCCAAAGTGATTCCAGGGGCGAAGCGCCCAGCACAGGTTGATGAGGGACAGACGAGTCGGCAGGGACCTCCGAGACCTCCACGATTTCACCTTGAGGATCATGGGTTTCAGAGGTGCCAGAGATCGGGTGGACCCCCGCGACAGCCGCAGTATCAGTAGCAACAGCAGTCTCAACAGCATCGGCATCAGCGACAGTTGCGGTGCGTTATCTGTGGTGGGCCCCATCCACCGTCGCAGTGTGACCAGAGGCAGGGACGGTGCTTCCTATGTGGATAGTTGGGACATTTCCGAGCAGCTTGCCCCCGAGCCATTCTGTCAGTGCGTCCTATCGCGACAGCACCCCCCTTGCCTATTCAGGAATCGGAAGCCCCTCCGGTACACCGTCAGAAAAAGTGGGTCACGACGTCGGGATAGACGGGACGACGACCTTTAGCACCCAGTGGACGGGTTTATGTGGCCCAGGTGGAGGGCACCCCGGTAGCGGATCGTGACATCGCAGGTATGATTTTATCTTTATAGTCAGCTGAGCATGAGCATTTCTGTACTGCCGCTTTTCCTGCATATGTTAGTAGAGCAATTACATCTCTACATGGATAAGAGATAGGTTTATCACTGCCTGCTTTAGCGGTTAGATTTTTGTCGGTATCCTGTGTTTAGAGGAGGATTGCGGAGCCTGAGCAGTACAGTTGAGACTTGGAATTTTATCGGAAGGTGTGACGGTTCAGGGACAACTCCAAGACTCTGATTAAGCACACGGGATGGACCGGTTGGCGCGGTATCATGCAACGACTGACTGTGGAACGTGAACAGTGACCCTTCTGCGAGTTGGACAGAAGGAGTTTATTTCCACAGGTTGTCGAAATATCCTTCCTGCAGCATTGGCTTCAATGTCTTTGGACAGATGCCACCTCGGGAGCAGATGTGTTTGTATAGGGCTAGAGGTTGTGTCCTTAGAGGTCTTGGTTAGATCGTGGCTTTCGTTTTGTCGCCACAGCATGAACGGCTTAAACACTTCTTGTGAGGACCCGGATCCCCACGACGAGATTACTGGTTGACCAGCAGCTCCTGGAGGCCTATGTGGCGTGTCGGTGGTGTTTGTGCACAATTTGGACACAAGTGATGGACTTCGGGCTTAAAATAGATCACGTGAGTGATCGAAGGGCCCCGTCGGATGTTTACAAGTGTTTTCGCATGAAACGGATATCAAAAGTGGACTCAGCGCGAAGTTTGGACAAAGAACACTTTTCTGGATAACTTCGGCAATTTTTAGAAGTGGAATTTGGCAAAACGGATAGCGAATTTGGATTCAGCGAAAACGATGAAAATGGACTATTTACTTATATTTTTCAGAGCTCGAATGCCGCGCACGGATTTTGAGGCACCTTGTGCTATTCCGGCAGCAGGCGGGCAGCGGCGGAGCGCGGCGGCGCGAGCGTGGGCAGGCGCGGGCAGGCGCGCGGTGCACGAAAGCGGCGTGCCATGTGTCATATTCTGAATGGGTTGCCCTGGGACACGTGGCCGCGTAGGATTGGTCGGCGCAGCAGGCGTGGTCCACGGGGAAAAAAGTGCAGGTGCGCGATGGACCGGAGGGTGGACACGTGGCGGCCACTGGTTGGCCGGTCCACGTGCGCTCGGTCCATGAAGCAGGTGCAGCCGCCTCGGGGCGCGTGGCTGGCAGGGGGCGCAGGCGGTGCTGGCAGCGCTCACGTGGGCGCGGCAGCGGTGTGTTGACCGAGTGCGCGCCACGTGTCGGTTCCTCGTTGGGCCACGTGTCGTTCGGTGGGTGGCCTTGTATGGCTATCCGCTGTTCGTTGGCCACGTGGCAGCGCCTGGTCAATCCGGGCGCGCATAGTGTTGGGCCGGGCCCAACACTGTAGTCGCCCGAAGGGTGCGGGCGCCCGGAAATTGGGCCCAAAAGCCCAATTTCGGGATTTTTTTTGGGATTTTCGGGTGAAGCCTATTTAAAGGCTCCTTTCACTTCGAGTTGAAGGTTTTCCTGAGCTCTTTAGCCAGTGCACCCTTCACCAAAGTTGTTGATCTTCTTGTTGTGCATCTCGTTGAGAAGGCCCGGATTTTTTGGGGGCCGCGGCATCGGCGACTTCGGCATCATAGCGCAGAGCGACATACTTTCATCGGAGGCTCGTGATCGTCGCACTTCGGTCTGAGAGGTCCACAGAGCTACCCCGAGAGTGTTTCTG
Organism: Tillandsia leiboldiana; assembly: GCA_029204045.2. Taxonomy (NCBI): domain Eukaryota; kingdom Viridiplantae; phylum Streptophyta; class Magnoliopsida; order Poales; family Bromeliaceae; genus Tillandsia; species Tillandsia leiboldiana. Next base: position 38,821,685 of record CM055065.1, read on the forward strand.
TACGATTTTCAAGGCGTTAGATTGCCGAGAGGTAAATATACAATTCTTGTATTGTCCACTTTTCTCATATTTGAGCTTTGTTTGGGGTTTCCGGTACGTTATTAACCCCTTTTGCCGCTGATGGAATTTCTGGACAGCGACACCTTGCCGGATTTTTATCTCCGCGCTCAGGCATCGAATGGAGACGTGCCTGTACACTTTTTGCATCTACGTATCGCAAGGATTACCATCGTAATTTTCGGGGAATTTTCTGAGACTTGCCCAAAGGTATACTCCATCCCCCTTTACTGTGCAGAGTATTACAGTTGTGTATGTTGTGGAGTTTCGCGCTCATCGCGTTGTGGAATTTGTAACTCGACGTCCGGGACTCGGATTTTGACCTGCAGGTACTCGTTTCGAAGGTCTCGACGCGACGATCGCGACAATATTTTTGTTGGATTTTTTTGAGTTCTTGCTGCAGGTGAAAAATCAGCATCTTTGGGACTGTTCCAGCAGATGGTGTATATTTGGGTATTTTTTTAGCACAAAGTGTATCTTTGGACCTTTTGTTGTACCCAGGAAGGTTCACGAATGTTTTTGGAACACTGCCAGGAGCCGAGGTTGGCGCGACATGTACCGTGGATACGGGTTCAGCAGATATGGTTAGCAAGTGGCCACGCTCTTCACCGACCTCAGGTTTGCCTTGGATTAGGCACTTCAGGTGGGTAAGCTTAATATTGGTAACTGTATAAGGATTGATAAGGTTTTTATGTTATGGTGAATGTAAGTGCACTTGTGGGGATGTCACCCCTTTATGACTGATAATAGGCATATTTAAGGTACAACCGAAATGAGCGAGAGGTAAGCAGAGAATGGCCTAGATCATGTGGTTATTGTGCATTGTGGGTGAGTTGGGGACTTAGCATATGGTAGACGGTTATATTTATCCCATGCTAGATGACATAGGGATCTTACATATTTATTCATTGGCCTACTGGTGTGAGATTAGTATATCATAGTAGGAATACTTTAGCATGCTTTGCTAATATATGTTTCACCCACTTTTATCATTTCTGAGGACAAAAGCATGCTTGTATGGACTTGTAGTTAGGCCATCTTTTACTGCTGCACTGCATATTGGAACTTGACTTAGGAGAAACCATGTGATTCCTGTTCTCCTTCTTTGTTAGTCAAGCGGTCTGTGTTGCTCGGGTACGAGCAGGGGTCTGGGGTAGCGTAGCCGGGACATTGGTGTCAGGGACGGGTTGTGCTGGATTGCGGTTGGCAGGGTTTTGCGATGACCGCGGACTTTGGGCGGTTGACCGGAGGTCGGCTATAGGACTTGGTTATAGACGGCAGGGTATTGCGGCAACCACGGATATTGGGCGGTTGACCGGATGTTTGCTTTTGCATCAGATTGGGTATCAGTTTTCTCTAGTGGATGGAGATTCCCACTATTTGAGTACTTTTTTGCATCTGATTGAGGACCGAGGCTTTCTTTAGTGGTTGAGCTTTCCCACTTTGATCAAAGTCATGATCCAGTCCTGCTGATTTATACTACTTATTATAGTTATCACTGGGATACTTTACTCGTGTAGGTCGCTCCCCTCGAGTTCCACTCCGAAGTGTGTTACAGACAGGCTTTGAGTCCTTGAGACTCCTTTCATCGGTGTTATGCGTCGGCCAGCATACCCGATACAGGCAAGGCACAGCAGGCAGTACCAGTTTTACTGGTGGCACAAGATTGGGTTTATTACAGGCAGTTACCTTATTGTTGCACTCGTGTCTGGGGGACCGAGTGGAGTCTAGTAGCTGTGTTTAGACCAGTGCTAGTGTTGTTGGGAACCGTTTGGGGATTAACGGTGGTCCCGAGGTCGTTGTGAGTTAGTCGACCGTTGTGCGAGAGGTTGGTGATCTTGAGACTATCCGTTCTGAGAGAGAGCGTCGATTTTGACTATAACCTGAATGGGCCACTACTTGATAGCGAGTTAGTCCGTTTGGACGCCCTACATGATTCCTGCCCGTCAGCGGGAGGTGGTTGTAGGTGGGCGCAGGTTGACTGTACCAAATGTGGCAGTCAGCTCGATTGGGTCGATTGTGCACTTCATGTGCTAGTGGTTGCATACCATTCTTTAATTCTCCCCTCTTGAGCATTTAGATGGAGGCATGGTAGCTGTTGAGTGTCATCAGCGTTCTTGTTCAGTTCTCACGGCTTTGGTTAGTTTATGTCTCTTGAGGACTTAGTGGGCAGACCGTCGAGTCTGGCGGTGGTACCCACTGAGAAGTCCCTTTTTGGTGTAGTTCTCACACCCATTGGGGGTTTTCCCCCTCCTTTTTCCTTCCTCTCCTTTGTTTTGCAGAGTCTTAGCGGGTGTTGCTGATTCTGCGGTCGTTGATCGAGGCGAGGGAGTCGCGAGCTAGATCCCTACCCGTCGTTGGAGAGTAGCGGTACCCTGTCAGAGGAGATCTTCAGTAGATTTGCTATTTTATTTTCCTCTTTTGAGAGACTGATGTAGTGAGGATATGATATGTATTGAGAGCCTGTACACTGTTGTATTTATTGGAGATACCTCCCTGTTGAGTTATGAGTTTTGTATCTGAGGATATTGTACGATTATCATTTTGGGAGATGGACATTCTTGTATTATTTTCCTGTTGTACAGTGATTGATTTTAGTTTTACAGTAGATTTTCATTTATAGCTCTGATATCTGTTAGCTGTAGCACTTTTCATGCGGGTAGGATGCTTCGCCTATGCGGAGTTTGGCATAGGTGGCGGATCTGTTGGCGAGCCCGAGTCGCAGTTTCGACCCCGGGGCGTGACAGATTAGGTTGGTATCAGAGCCTAGGTTGTAGGTCATGGTGGACTTAGAAATCCTAGGCTTATGGTTTGACCCTTGGTTGACTTCGTGAGAGTCGTGATTTATAGCGAGAGTCCTTATTGAGTTTTATACCTCTCCCAAGGGACGGGAAAAGTGATTGGCATGTTTATTCTCCTAAGTGATTATGTTGGCTGCAGACAACATAATGCTGTGGAACGGGTGACATGTTTTAGACTTTCGCTGGATTGGGTCGAGCGTTGTTGTGTGCTGTTTTGTGGTTTCGTCATGGCGAGCGGTGTCTCCCCGACACTGGGTTTTGACCCGTGTGCATCCTGTCATAGCTGTTGAGTTTGAGCGGTTGGTTTTGGGCCGGATACCCTGTCACGCCCCGGGTGTAAACCAGAACCCGGGCCCGTCCACAGATCCGCCGTGCACACGGTATTTCCCGTGTACACGAAGCGCCAGTAACCTGCTCAGATATAAGAGATATAATAAAAGAGCAATAAAAACAGAGCTGAACTAAAACTAACACATCTCAGACTGAAGCTGAAAATAAAATACAATACATCTGTACAAATGATACATCAGTCCCTCCCAGCTCACAAAAATAAATACAACCTGCTGCAAAAGCAAGTCCCAAAAGTAAAAGTACAACCGTCTGAGGAAACATGGGTACACCAACAGTCCAGCTAACACGCTCATCCTGCCTCGAGATCTATCAACTCAGCCGTCCTCTCTCCTCGACCCGCCACTGAAAGCCCAGTAGCACCCTTAGAAGACACTTCAAAACAAGGGAGAAGAAAAGAGGAAAGAAGAATGGGGGTGAGAACTACTAGTAAACCAGTAGCCTCCCCTAGTGGGTAAAACCTCAACTCTGACACGCCAACTAGGTCTACCAGAGGCAAAGGAAATGAAGGTGGTATGCTATGAATATGACTACTGACGAAAAGCTACCACTAGTATGCCTCTAAATACTGAGCTAAGAGAATAGCTGAATGTATGCATCAGAATACAAGTGCCTGCCTGAATAAACCCAATCTGACCACCAGTGAGCACTGGTACTGCCTGCTGTGCCTGCCAAATCGGGTATGCCAGCCTACGCATAACACCGATAGGGAAAAGGAGCCCCAATGACTCAAAGCCTCTAAAACGCACACTCTGGAGTGGCACTCGAGGGGAGCGACCCACACGAGTATAATGCCTCAGTAAAAGTATCATAGATCAGCAGGACTGGATCATGACTCTGATCAAAGTGGGAAAACCCATCCACTAAAGAAAGACCCGATCTCAACCTGATGCAAGATAGACAAATAGTGGGAAACTCCATCCACTAGAGACCTGATACCCAATCTGATGCATAAGCAACCTCCGGTCAACCGCCCAAGGTCCGCGGTTGCCGCAATACCCTGCCATCAAGCCTGCCTGTCCCAAAACCCAAGATCCTGACTACACTATCCCCAAACCCCCCTGCTCGCGCACGAGCTACAAATACCCTGAGCCTCAAATGAAAGAAGAAAAGAATAATAAAAAGATTTCTCCTATGTCGATTCCAGCATGATAGTGTAGCAGAAAAAGGTGGCCTATCTAGGTGACCATACAAGCATGCAAATGTCCCAAGATGATACAAAATAAAACAGATGTCGATAACCTTTATAATGTTAGAGCATGTAGAGAACAGTATGAGAAAAGTAAATATGAGATAGCCTGTGCCTGCCTATGCCACATACCCAAAGCCCACAATTATTGATTAGCCTTATCTTTTAACATGATGTTACTGCTCTACAATCATAATCCCCAATCAAGCAAGTACTAACAATATCCGTTTTAGTCTCAATTAAGCCTGCCATTGCCACACATAAAGTGCATTTAGCCTTTTAACCACAGAAGCTACTCAAATGCCTAGCGGGTAATAAAAAACAAGGGGTTCACAACAACACCCATAATCACAAATATGTCCCACATCTGACATCCGGCAAACTGCCTACTATCCGCGGTAGCCGCAATACCCCAGAAGCTAAAATCCAGGCCCTGGCTACACTATGCCAATCCCTGCTCAAACCCGAGCAACAAATAGCCGCCTGCCTAAGGAATAGGGGGAGAAGGAACAATAGGGTTTCTCCTAAGTCAAGTCCCAACAAATAGTGTAGCGATCAGAAATGGTCTAACTAAATATCCATATAAGCAAGCCTATCTCCTCATGAAAGAAAGAAAGGGAGTGACGAATAGTGGTTCCACATGTGTATCAAATAATAGCTACACCTGGGTATAATCATCATGCTAAATCATAATCCAACCCACACACATGTCTATAACCTGCTAATCACCCTCACATGAATCATCCACCCATGTCTGTCCAAAAATCCTCAAGTGGTACCCTCCCACAAGACGTTTCACAATATCTCAACATGAAAGTACATCCCCCCCCCTTATGCAAGGTTAAATGCTAAAATGATGTCCATGTAAGCATGTATAAGTTCCAACCATTATCAAGTTCCCAATATAATGTTTTCCATATGATAGGCTCACAATTATTTAGTTAAGCATGCATGTCCATTAGGTAAACAGAGAGTTTTCACCTTCGGGGAAAATTCAAAAAATTCTATGAGAATCTGGGGATATTCCTCGTGATGTGTAGATGCAAATCGCCTATTGAATCACCCCAATCCGATGCCCGGTTGTGCAGATATCGCCGAAAGATCGAACCGCTGTCCAAAAACCAATCATAGCAAATGGTGTCACAGTAAACTCAGAAAAACTCCTTGAAAAGCTCGAAACCAGGGGAAACAGAAAACACCAAGATTAAAGCTCTGTCAGTCGCCGTTCCAATGGCGCAAGAATCGCCGGAAAATGTGATCGGGTAGGCCGGGAGAGCTCTCGCATCGAAACACGACGAAAGGGGTACACCGATGAAGGAACATCGCGCCACGCCGGAGAAAATGGAAATCTCATAATCCATGCCGCCAAAAAATCCGAAACTTCACAGGAGCATTCCTCTCTTCTTGGAGAAGATTTCATCTTCTCATCCCTCAGGGAGAAATGGCCTCGAAAATGGTGAAAACTCCCCTTGAATGCCTCTCGGAAGCAACAAATAGGCAAAACCAGAAAATCTTTTCGGAAAATTACCTCTGTGTCCCGCCGAACAGGAAACACCAAAATCAACCAATCAAGAGATGCCACGTAGCCTCAGAACAGGGAACAGCCATATAAGCCAATGGGGAAGCGCCACGTGGCACCGACCGCGCCTGCCGGCGCGCCAGACGCGTCAGCTGCCCTCTGCCCGCACAGTGACCCAACCAATGGGGAGGCGCCACGTGTCCACGCTCTGTCTGCTACACCCGGTGCACCAATCGCTGTGAGCCGAACCAATAAGAATCTGCCACGTGTCCAACCGGTGTACCATAGACCATAGCTGCTCCGTAGACCGCGAGCTGTGAGCCAACCAGTAGGAAGCCGCCACGTGTCCCCCTCTCGCCGCACGTCGGCCACGTGGACCGTGCGCCTGCCCGCGCCCTGCCCGGGCCCCTGTGCGCCTGCCCGCGGCCGCGTGCCGCCTGCCCGAGCCCGCGCCGCCGCCTTCCGCCGCTGCCCGCCGCCGCCGCCGCCGCTGCCGCCGGCGATCGCCGGGAACACTGTTCCGGCGGTGAACAGTAAAATTACTGTAGCAAGCACCAAAAAAACATGTAAATAGCCCATTTTGACCGTTTTCGCGCGCTGATTCCAATTCTGCCGTCCATTTTGCCAAATTCCAATCCTATAAATTGTCGGAGGCTCTCGGAAAGGCATTTTTAACCCGAATTTCGCACTGAGCCTAAATTTGATATCCGTTTTGCGCGGTAAACACCTCTAATGATCCGACGTGGTCCCCCGATTACCCACGTGATCCATTTTAAGCCCAGAATCCATCACTTGTGTCCGAATTGGCGCACGAACACCGCCGACATGCTCCATAGGCCTCCAGAAGCTCCCGGTCACACTGTAGAAGCCCTGCAGAATTTCGGGTCACCACATCCTCCTCCACTGAAAGAAAGTTTCATCCTCGAAACTAAAACAACTCCACGGAGTCTCAGAAACCAGGGGTAAGTACTCAACACTGCCGTCTCCCGCTCCCAAGTCGCCTATCACTCCCCGTGATTACTTCTTAGCGACAACAACAGCAACAACCAGTACAGTATAGCCCGATTGCGCTATTCCCTCATCTCACGAGCCGGAATTCGCAACGGGCGTCCCTCGTACTCCAAACTCTCACAGGGCTCAAAAGAAGTGAGTCAATCACGGGCGAGGGGTCCAAAACATAACACTTCTGAGCGGAGATGCAGAAAAACCTCAGGGACTCCAACAAAAGACTGGGGGGAAAAGAACGAACAGCCAGTGCAACACGCACTAAAATCACCCCCCCTAGAGCCAACTCAACCAGGGTGACCCGAAACACATCCACACAAGCAACCGGCACATAAAAGGGGCCCTAAACAAGCAGGGGTTCTCACTCGGTCACTGACAAAACCAGACAACGCGAGTGGATCGCTCAGCCGCAGCCTATCGTCAAAAGGGATCCTCTAGAACACAATCTCAAGCCATGTACACCACCATGGTCCCAAACAACACCAGCTATGGAACCATCAAACTCAACTCCCAAATAGCTCGTCTGCTCCAAGTATCCGCCACCACAGTGGCCCTGTCAGGGTGATCCTGGGTGCTCATCAAAATCCAATGGTAGCTCCACAGCCACTAAGGGAGGTATCACTATAACTCGCAAGTCCATCTTCTACCGCAGACCAAGCTAAAAATCGGCGCTGGTACCAATCTTATCATCCGCTCGTTAGCTCTGCTGGCACTATCCGGTCCCAAAAGCTCCTCACCTCATCGGTAACTGTCGATCTCGGCCAGCCTCAAATAGCATCCATTTTGACCGGACTTCCACCGCCGCCCCTACGGCCAAAATAGGTAATCCAGGAAGGTATGCTCTCAAAGCTAAAACTTGTACCAAATCGCTTGGCATAAAGCTTCTTCCTCACAGACCTTGTCACACCATCTGCAAATGCTTCACAAGCTCTAAATCACTCAGGGAGGGGGTAAAACCAAAATATCCCTGGAGAATACCGCTATCAATCCGTTCAAGTCCAGCTGGAACACAGAATTCCTCAATCTTAAAGGCAACAAGGCATTAGTCATTCCAATGGTCTCACTGTACTCACAATGCCCCTAGCGTGTCCTGAACGCCATCTTGTCGAAATACTCAGCTGTAATTCCAAATTGGTGCAGGCATCATAATCGATCAACTGCCGGAGCATAACTCAATCAAAAGGTCCTAAATAATACCCAGGACCTGCCAGGGCTCCAATCACAAAGGGCTCTCTCACAGTCGTGTATCAACGACACGGCACTAGGTCAACAACCCCTCTATCCATCAAATCCATGCACCTATGCCCACAACTCTCACAGCTCTACAAATGATATTTAACGAGGTGCTATCGAGGTAGGCGCGGTTCCAAGAACCACGGTCAATCGAAATCACAATCTCCCTAACCGGCGGCATCATCATCAGCTCAGGTGGAATCACACACCGGGATCTCACGGGCAATAGGAATAGCCTTACGTCCCGGTGCCGCCGTAGGCACCTCTCGCACTGTCGCTGTAACCTGGGTACCAAACAGTCTCAACAACAAGCCTTCCATTCTCTGCCTCGTAGAAACAAAGTCCTTTCTCTCAGCAGTCAAACATCCTGTGGCACTATGCCAACCAGTCCCAAGCACTGGGTCAAGACACCGAACTGTCACAAATACCTATAAGTCTGCCGGCATAACTCACGGCCTCTAACTCCGACTGCTATGATGAATTCACACCTGCGGCAACTCAATCCACTACCGTGGCGCCCTCCAACCGGGCAGCACAGATTCATCCACTCGATGCAAGTGGTCGTCGCTCAGCCTGCCAAAATATCTAGACCAATCACAAAGGAAGCACGGCCTCTGTCCATGCTCACACTGAGGTGACGAATGTGGTCTCTCGCAGACAGCCAATCCACGCTACCGCTGCGCCACTCTGATAAAAGGGTTGATGCTGTCATCGGGGTCCACCCAACCTCTGACGTCTCAGAAATCCACCTGGATATCATTGTCATACAACCAAGCACAATTGATTCATGCAATTCCTTATACATTATCCTTACTAAGCTCACCCCTCAATCACATATATTGCACCCCAAACATGCCAGTATCATCACACAGGGTAACATCCCCTTGGGTAAGCTTTACATAATCCATCCACAAGGATATCCACCATCTGGAAGGGGAAAACAAAAATGTCTCCGCCGGCCGATCTGTCCTCCAACACCTAGCGCACAGCGCCTCTATCAAGACTCGTCTCTGGCGGCAGACCCCTATCCAAAGGAACTGCAACGCTACGCGCCATACACAATGCCTACTCCATCGAGGCATCCAAAATCCAAAATCCAAAATGGGGGAAATCAAATAACCTGAAAGGTATCCTGACGTAATCCACTCACAGTCACGCATAGCCTACGCGCCATGTCCCCCAAATCATACGAGCGCGCAGCTCGATAACTGCGTAAACCTTTTGACACCAGGAGGCTCTCAAGTAGTCTCTCCATCACCACCAACCACGATTCTACCCCAAGAGGCTCCAACTTAATCCTATGAATCGGGGTGGTTTATCTGCCGAAAATGGCTCAACTGATCATTGGTGTCCATAGCTTATCAGCTGTCAATTATTCACCCTGCCTTGGCGCCTCGGCACTAAACATGGCACGGAGGGGGATACTCACTCCATCGGTACCACAGAAATCCTCGCCCCAGAGGATACTGCAACCGGGTGGTCTCAGAAAGAAGCACTGTCGAGCTGCCCGCTGCTCCGACAACTGTGTCACTAAAAACCAGATGCCCGCTCACTCTGCCACTGATAAGCCTCTGACAATCCTGTCATCTGGGTCCGGAGTCCTCTGATCCCAATCCGGTATTCTGGCCTGAAACAACTAGCTCAGACCCCACTGCTGCACCAAAGTGCGCCCGGGTCAAGGCCCAACGTCGGGGGAGACACCGCTCGCCACGACAAACCGCAAATCAGCACACCCAAACACTCGACCCAATCTAGCGAAAGTCAAAGACATCCCTCTATTTCTGTAACCTTATGTTGTCTGCAGCCAACATACTGTCCCACAGAAATAGAATATGTCGATCTCTCTTCACTCACTGGAAGAGTCAAACAAATAAATCGCCGACTTTCGCCAAGTGTCGCGTCCCTCGCGCCCTATCATCCTAGGGTCCGCTAAAGCCTAGGGTTTCCTAAGTCCAACCGACCTATCCCTAAGCTCTGATACCAACCTAATCTGTCACGCCCCGGGTGTAAACCAGAACCCGGGGCCGTCCACAGATCCGCCGTGCACACGGTATTTCCCGTGTACACGAAGCGCCAGTAACCTGCTCAGATATAAGGATATAATAAAGAGCAATAAAAACGAGCTGAACTAAAACAAACAATTCAACTCTCAGACTGAAGTGAAAATAAAATACAATACATCTGTACAAATGATACATCAGTCCCTCCCAGCTCACAAAAATAAATACAACCTGTTGGGCAAAAGCAGTCCCAAAGTAAAAGTACAACCGTCTGAGGAAACATGGGTACACCAACAGTCCAGCTAACACGCTCATCCTGCCTCGAGATCTATCTACTCAGCCGTCCTCTCTCCTCGACCCGCCACTGAAAGCCCAGTAGCACCAGCAGGAAGACACTTCAAAACAAGGGAGAAGAAAAGAGGAAAGAAGAATGGGGGTGAGAACTACTAGTAAACCAGTAGCATCCCCTAGTGGGTAAAACCTCAACTTGACACGCCCACTAGGTACCAGAGGCAAAGGAAATGAAGGTGGTATGCTATGA
>CM055065.1:38832477-38979733 GCA_029204045.2 Tillandsia leiboldiana
GAAGGTTTGTAGATCATAAACAACCTAACCATGTTTTCGTTTGAAAAAGGCTCTTTACGGTCTGAAAACAAGCACCGCGAGCATGGTACGAAAGGTTGACAAAGCACCTTTTGGAGAAGGGCTACACTCGAGGGGGAGCTGATAGGACTCTCTTTGTGAAGCATTATCAAAGCAATTTCATTGTAGCACAATCTATGTCGATGACATTGTATTTGGCGCAACAAGAGATAATGATGCTTCTAAATTCGCGGAGACCATGGAAAGCGAATTTGAGATGTCCATGATGGGCGAATTTGACTTATTTCCTTGGATTGCAAATTAAACAAAATGATGAAGGTATTCACTTGAGTCAATCCAAGTATGCAATGGAGTTGGTTAAAAAGTTTGATCTTGAAAATTCGAAGGATTTTCCGACTCCAATGGGAACTAGCCACAAGGGACTTGGAAGTGAATCACAAAGTGAGAATGTAGACGAGAAACTGTATCGAAGTATGATTGGAAGTCTACTTTATCTCACGGCTAGTCGCCCGGATATATCTTTTGGTGTTGGGATCTGCGCGAGATATCAATCTGTACCAAAGGAGGTTCACCTGAAAGCGGTGAAAAGGATCATCCGGTATATCAAAGGATCAATTAATTTCGGAATTTGGTATCCTATGGGAACAAGTTTGGATATTGTTGGATACTCAGATGCCGATTGGGCAGGATCAGTGGATGATCGGAAAAGCACGAGTGGTGCATGCTTCTATCTTGGCCATTGCCTTGTTGCATGGCACAGTAAAAAGCAGAATTGCATAGCACTCTCGACTGCCGAAGCGGAATACATTTCAGCGGGTAGTTGTTCAACCCAACTCATTTGGATGAAAAGTGTGTTGAGCGACTTCCGGATTTCAGCATCTTCGGTAACAATTCTTTGTGACAACACAAGTGCAATTAACATTTCTAAAAACCCTGTGTTGCACTCTAGAACAAAACATATTAAACTTAGATATCATTTTCTTAGAGAGCTAGTTGAATCAAATACTCTTCAACTTTCATATATTCCAACTGAGGATCAATTAGCTGACATTCTAACAAAACCTTTGGATCAAAAACGTTTTATTCATTTGCGAAAAGCAATTGGAATGCTTTCCTTGAAATAAACTTCTTTTTGAAACCTTTGCTTAGGATAGGTTTTGTTTTTGTTTTGTTTTGTTCATTATCTATGTTTGTACATAGGACATTAATTGAGCATAAATCATAATTGACTTTAATTGCATCTTTTCGCACATTTAGAAATTTATTATGCTTTTGCCATCATAATATTTCACTGTTGCAATGATCATTTATGTTAATTAAATCATCTTCTGAGTGATCAAAGTCAATTTCTCTCTCAATGATCTCTTGGTATAGTCATTATCTTATTTGACTGCTTAGTCGAGTATGAAATCGAGATCAATTTTTGGTTGAATACTTTATATCTTAAATAATTGATAGCCAATTGAGGGGGAGTCAAAGAAAAGTAAAATGCTCAAAAGATGTGGAAAGAGTTACATCCCAATGAAGAGTGTGAAAACTACCACCACATGGAGGAAAGAGCTACCACCTCGGTCGTCCGAGTATTGTGTGCAGCTACCACATGTATACCAAGCATGGTTGTTCAAATTTTGATTAAGTAAAATGCATGTTGAAATACTTGACTCCGTCAAATTTCAAGGTTGGTATAAGGTGGGTTTTTAAAGAAAGATGCTCAAAGAGCCACTCTCTTCAACAGATTGTCTAGATACATTATCTACTATATTTGGGATTTCAAACATCTATTGATCTTTGTATTTCATTTTCTTTACTGAATTGATGATTTGATAAAGGCATTACTCATAAGATCAAGTTAGATGTAATTGAAGGTGTTCAACTTTAAGGGATTTAATTTTTGTAAATTTTCGTTTCATTTTTGGATATTATTGATAGATTTGGCATAATCTAATTCTTGTTGTATGAAACGATGATTTTTGTTTAAAGTTGATACACATTTGTGCTTACAATCTTTTTCTGGTTTTTCTTGAATTTCTCTGAAATTTTCTAAAGAAAAAGTTGGAGCCGATCCGGATCGGGCAAGAGGATCCGGATCCCGAACGCAGGTATTCTTCTGCGGGCTGACGATCCGGATTGGTCCTGCCGATCCGGATCCCGAACGCAGTTTCTCACTGCGGGTAGCCGATCCGGATCGCAAGCATGGTCTGATCCGGATCGCGGCAAGGGTTTTATAAAGAACAAAAGGGTTTTGATTTCTTTTACTCCAATCTTTTGTTCCAAAGTTTCCGGAGCTTCTCTCTCTAGATTTCACCCTTCTTGGAAGCTTTCAAACTCAAGTTCTTCAACTCCAAGTAAGTTTTATTGATCAAAATCTCGGTTTTTCACCGTTTTTCTCTATTCCTCCTCAAACGTGATGAATTTCTTGGATCAATTTTGTTTGTGGATGGTTTTTGATCAAATTTCTTTTGAAATAAGAACTCTGGGTAGATTAGTTTTGATTGTATGCTAGGTATTCTCCTGATTAACGGATTTTTAGGCTTCGATTTCTAAAATTTCGGTTTTAGGGCATATAATAAGGATTTTCGAAAATCATGCAATTGATCTATTTTTAAAAGTCCTTTTGCAAAACTAATTTGATTCTTAGTCTCTCTACATGATTATGATTGTTTGGGTACAATTTTTCAAATCTTTGAAAATTAACAATTTTTTCGTGTTCTTGAGTTGTTGCTCACAGGATTTCAATCTTCTTAAGGCACTTGGATCAATGGGATTCTCATGGATCATTCTTTTATTGGTCACTATGATGCACACTCGGGCCACAAACAAATTAAAGAGAGCTAAGAAAACACAACAAAAGGGTGAGTTTCATGTGATAAGCGACACAGAAGTAGAAGTAGATTGTCAAGAGATAGATTGGACTGAATTAACAGATGATGATGAATCAATTCCCGATGCATCGAAAGAAATAGCACCCATGGACAAAGGTAAAGCACCTATGACTGCACCAACCATCTCGGTGAAAAGGAAACGACTTGCTCGACGGTTTGGACGAGCACGAAGTTTCATGTCTAACGAACCGATTATTCCGGATTCTCCACCTCGTGAGGAACAAGTGTTCGTTAATGCGGATCGCCTAAGGGCATTTGAGAATCGTGAATGCATTGGTGAGAGGCATGTTAATATTGAGGCTCTACGAGATCACTCCCCTGGGTTTGGCGTTCTGATTGAACAAACAAATCTTATTCAAGTTTGTCGATTTCCAGAAGTGCTTGGATATTGTCTGCATCATGTAAGGGCCTTCTATACAAATGCACGGCACCTTCGAGAAATTGAAAACGGTCCAATGGAATTTTACACGAATATCCAAGGCACAAGATTCAAAATTACTCCATAATTGATTGGCGAGGTTTTTGGGAATGCCTGCCAGCAAGACAGGAGTTAATTACTTGAAGGGAAAGATTTTGACGAACACTTTGTGGCAAATGGTTATAAAGGGAATTTGTTTGGAAGGAACGCAATCAACGGAGAAATCGATCAGATCCAAAGAACTTCGTCTTGAGTACCGATTCCTAAACTTCATCACCTGTTACAATATCCTTCCAAATTTGCAGACGAAAGTCTTGAGATGGGATCGAATGCTATTTTTGTATCTCTTAGGACATCCGTCTGAGGCAATGGGATTGAATATCAACATTCCATACATTATTTGGAATAGAATGACAAGATATGTTGAGCACCCTCATCCCACAGAAAGAATTCCATTTCCACTGATTATAATGAGGATCTTGAAGAAATTTCAGGTTGATATTACTTCACCGACTTATCATCAATGTTTGGGTATGATCGATGAGTCCACCGTTGTGAAGTCCCTTCACAAATTGCCCCATGTCACTCCAGTCCCTCCATGCGGAACGAAACCTAGTAGCGGCACTTCCGCGTCACCATCACAACCAGCACCCACACCAGCGGATGAAGCATCAGTCTCATCCATCTACAAAGAACAACAACGATTGTCTTTTGAGCAAGAACAAATTTCAAAGGCACAGACGAGAATTTCCAATGAGCTGGAGCTCATCACGGCAGCTCATATTACCATAACTAAGAAGGTCAATTCAATGAACAAGCTGGTGAAAAAGATGTTCTCAAAGATGGGCTGCACGAGCTCTGAAGACTCCGAATCTGATGACTAATTCCTTCCTTTTATTTTTTCTTGTCCAGATTTTTAACCTTTTCTTGTGCAGGTTCTTCAGTTTTTTTTTTAGGACTTACTCTTAGTTCTAGTTCTTAAATTTTGGAACATTTTCTTTGGAATTTTTAACTCTCCTTAAATTTTTGTAATTTTGGCTTTGTTTGTGACAAAAAGGGGGAGAGAGTTTAGAGAACTTGAACAATGATGATGATGTGGAAATTTTGTATACATCAAGGTACAATGATGACTGAGAACTTGAACAATGCTGATGTGAAAATTATGTGTGAACATCGAGGTAAGTATAACCTCAACTTAAAAGGTAAGTAGAACTTCAACTTTTGGTTTTCATTTGTTTGAATGCATGCCTCGACTAACTATTCATCTAACTATTTGGGCATGTAATATAACTAACAAGTTGATGTTCACTTTGTGACATTTGGTTTTTGATTGCATAGAAGATATGTTGGTTTTTGACTATGATTCTCTTACATATTTGAATTCTCAAATGTCATGATGATCAGATAAACTCTATCTTTGTACTAGGTTTTGAATGCTAAATATTCTTGAGGTATCTAACGATCTTTTTTTGTCAAGAATGATTTCTTTGTGCAGAGAGTACAGATGTCTAAGTCTAGAGTCTGTTTTAGGAGTTTATCTCATGTTTTTAAATTTTTGGATTTCCATTGTAAATTTTTGTTGTATGGTGATAGCAACAAAAATATCTTTTTGAATTTTCTTTAGTGGATCTGTGTTTTGTCACGAAACCGCCAAAGGGGGAGATTGTTACGGAATTTGAGTTGGCGTAGTTTCGTGAAAGTCTCAAGTCTTGAAGATTGAAGGTGAAGAAAGTTGGATCATTTAACTCAATCTCAAGAAAGAAGAATTCAAAAGGATCAGGTATGTTTAACTAAAGATTTTGTGTGATCCGAATACTTCTTGTAGTGTAGAAACACTTGGAAGAATCTTTCATTGCATAAAAATCAAAAACTGGACTTGGGACATGTTCAGGATCCGGATCAGGTTGTTCGATCCGGATCCCGAAGGTGGTTCGTTCATACACCAGTTCAATCCGGATCGTAGCCTCTCTTGATCCGGATCCCGAACATTGAGTTTACCATCTTCCTTGAACGATCCGGATCAGGCTTCGCAATCCGGATCCCGAACGTTGATGTTTGGTGAACTGTATGAACGATCCGGATCAAGCACTTCGATCCGGATCCCGAACCTTCGTTTTTCTGGAATTGCCTGACTCGTTACGACGATCCGGATCACAGCTAATCCGATCCGGATCGCCGTCCGTAAAATTTCCAGAAATGGTAGGTTTTTGATTCTTATCTCCTTCCTAGGGTTTCTAACCTATAAATAGACCCTATGACTATTTTTCAAGAAGAAGCCGATAATCGAAATAGCCGTCATATTCATATCTTATTTTATACGGCTCTAGATCCACATATAGAGAAGAAAGGAAATCATTAGAGAATACTCTATGTTTCTTCATCTATATTGATTAGTTTGATTCTAGGTTTTCATACTCACATCTTGAGTTGAATCAAACTAATGAATACTTAGATGGTATTTCCGATCTATCTTTGATCTAAGTATTCGGCGGATCATCACCACCAAAAACAACGATTTACCCCAAAAATCGGCGCGTGGATTCGCGTGTCCTTGTGGATTCAAGGTTCAACCGCTCTCGTGGATTCGGAGCGAGGCACGTTCGTGGATTCGAAGGGTGCTATTGGGTGAAGACCGTGGACTCGGTCGGACGTCGTGGATTCGACGTTGGATGCCGTGGATTCGGCGTTGGGCGCAGATCGTGGATTCGAGAAGCGTCGCGGAGCGAGCGGAGAAGATCCTCTAGGAGCGTATGGAAAAGGTTGAGTCGTAAGTGTGTACGGTAAATCACCTTGTACGTGTTTTAATTCTAGTGGATTTCTGCCGTGTTATCGGTCCCGTGGTTTTTTACTCCGGTGATGGAGTTTTCCACGTAAAAATCTTGCGAGTTATTTTTTATTTCCGCATTGGGTTTTTATCGCAACGATTTTTGAGTGTTTATACGTTTACACCTATTCACCCCCCTCTAGGTGTTTTTTTCCCTATTTAGATCCTTATTACATATAACCCAACATGGTGGTGGTACCTCATCTGCTGCAGTCGCTGTAGGGGCCACTCCCGCTGTAAAGTACCGGATTTTTGGCACATAAATAAATGTAAATAAAGGTGGTATGAAATACTAGTGTTATGAAAGTTAGGGAAGTAAAGAACATTTGGACGCGAGTTGGGCCCAAATCGGGTTAAAATGGAGAGATCTAAAAATTTATTTGAGAAAGGGGGCACAGATTTTTAGTGGAAAATTCACAGTGTCGGAAAATTCCGAGAAAATTACGGGAGCCCCGTAAATATGTTTTAAGACCACAGAAAAAGTTTCGCGTTGATCGGATGCCGGATAGTGAGAACGGGCTCCGCCAACAGTGTCGAAAAATTCTGAGAAAATTTGGAGAGCTTCGTAATTATGTTTTAGGGTCACAGTAAAAGTTTCGTGTTAATCGGATACCCGGATTGTGAGAACGGGGTCCGCCAATGATTCTAGATACAGCGAGACTTTTGGTGGCCCAGAAATGGCCCAAACTGAAAATTTAAAATTTTCTGTGGTAAATTAGGCTGAAACGAAGCTGCCTGTCAAATTTGGACAGAAACGGACGAAAAACGGACAGAAAACGGGACAAAAAAGGATTTCCAGGCGCGCGGCGCGTTGCGCCACGCGCACAGCTGGCGCGCACAGGGCGCGGGGGCGCGCGCCCGCATGGCGCAGGGCGTGCAGTGCGTGCGCCCTGTGAGGGGTGGCCGCCAGGTGGCGGGCCCCCATTGGGGGGCCCGTGGACCGGGTCTACGGACCCTTCCCCTCCCTTTTTCCTTCCTTTTTCTCTTTCTTCTTCCTTCTCCCCCGCAGACTCTCCTCTCCTTCTTCCTTTTCTTCTCTACCCGAGCACGAACGAGAGTGAGAGAGAGGGAGAGAGAGAGAGAGAGAATAGGGGGGAGGGGGAATTTCGTGGGAGATGGTGCGGCGCGTCATGGGCCTCGTGGGCGGCGCGACTGTGCGAGGTAAGCACCGCACGTTATTTTGCGGTATTTTTGGCACAGTTAAGTTTCCTTTTCAGAGTAAGATTTGACCCCATACCGTTTTGCGTATTAGGGACCGAGTTCTACTGTGCCGTTTTGCAGCGCGGACTGTCGCGGGCATTTTGGGCGCGAACCGTTTTGCATGCCAGTTTGTAGAAAAATACATCGTTTTGTGTGCGGATTCGGCGAAAATGCACAGTTTTGGGCGCAAACTAGGAAAACGTGCACCCTTTTGCGTGCAACATTGAAAGAGAAAAGTGCACCATTTTGCGTGCCAACCCGAGGTACGTGCTCCGTTTTGCGTGCCGGTTGTGTTGTCGCGCACCGTTTTGCGTGCAGTCTTTAATAATATGCATCGTTTTTCGTGCAGGGATAGAGAAACGTGCACCGTTTTGCGTGCAACCCTACAGTTAAACGTGCATCGTTTTGCGTGCAAATTTGAGGTACGTGCACCGTTTTGCGTGCCGATCGTGTTGTCGCGCACCGTTTTGCGTGCCGACCCTAATATTATGCATCATTTTTCGTGCAGGACTAGAAAAATGTGCATCGTTTTGCGTGCAACCCTACAGTCGAACGTGCACCGTTTTGCGTGCAGATTTGAGGTATGTGCACCGTTTTGTGTGCCGATCGTGTTGTCGCGTACCGATTTGCATGCCGACCCTAATATTATGCATCATTTTTTGTGCAGGACTAGAAAAACGTGCATCGTTTTGCATGCAACCCTACAGTCGAACGTGCACCGTTTTGCGTGCAGATTCGAGGTACGTGCACCATTTTGCGTGCAGGTTGAGTTGACGCGCATCGTTTTGCGTGCCGATTGAAGTGGCACGCACCGTTTTGCGTGTGGATTGTACTGACGCGCACCGTTTTGCGTGCAGGTTCGGTGGACGTGCACCGTTTTGCGTGCGGACTCGAGGGAAGTGCACCGTTTGCGTGCATGCTCGAGGAGACAAGTGGAATCGCGCGGAGACCAATTGCATGTGTCTACAAGCAATTGGGTACACTACAAGGTAGGAAATTCTGCCGAAATTGGGTGACCTCTCCCCTTGCTCCTTTGCTTTTCGATTCGAAGCATGATAGTAGCCTGTTAGAGGCGTTAGGTAATTATGATATTGATTGCCTGTATAGATGGATTCAGATGGAAAAAGTGCAACTGTTGGTTGCCAGAGATAGGGGAATAGTTGTGCATGTGCAAATAGACACAGAGGAAAAGTGCAACTGTTGGTTGCCAAACATATATGATGAATATGCATGCGTAGAGGATTATTATTTTATGAATGAGATGAAAATAATTGCATGCATGAAAATGATTAGCTATTCATGATTATGAGTATGTTAGGGTATAACCCTAGGAATCGCGTGACATAAGGGAACAACAGTTGTTGGTAGTAAGACTAGGAGAAAACCTAGTATAGGGGTTTGACGAGTGACATCAACTTAGGAGTTATCCTAGGGAGGACGAGTGGCATGGTCTTAGGTGACAACCTAAGGACACTGGATAGAGTGATCAATATAGAGTCAGGGAACTCTAGGACATATGTGACATGAAACTTAGGTAAAGGAAACCTAAGGAGAGTTAGTGATCAACATAGAGTCAGGGAACTCTAGGACATATGTGACATGGAACTTAGGTAAAGGAAACCTAAGGAGAGTTAGTGATCAACATAGAGTCAGGGAACTCTAGGACATATGTGACATGGAACTTAGGTAAAGGAAACCTAAGGAGAGTTAGTGATCAACATAGAGTCAGGGAACTCTAGGACCTATGTGACATGGAACTTAGGTAAAGGGAACCTAAGGTGAGCTAGATGAGTTTAAACTCACAGACAGGAAAATAGAGTTAAGTTAACTCTAGGATCCCACAAGGAATCAGAGAAAGGGGAATTAGATCAAGTGTGGTGACACGAAAAGGGAAAATGAGAAATAGACCAGGTGTGGAGATATGAAAGGGGACAGGAAATTAGAGTCAGCGTAACTCTAAATTATAAGTGGAACAGCAAAAATAGAGTTAAGTTAACTCTAGGATTCAGTGAGGAATCAGGAAAGTGGGATAAGATCCCAAGGTTAAAGAAGTGAACAAATACAACCCTAGAAAGTCATAGGGTGTCTGGGCAATTGGACAATAACTTTAACTTCAATTTGAGTTAAGTAAATGAAAGTGAAATGATATGAGTCCAGGAGACTCTTAGTTATCCTTATGGCGAGACCTAGGATAAGAGGTAAATTATTGTAAAAAGGCAAAGTTTAAAAGCAAGCTAAAAGTGGCTAAAAAGTATAAAGAAAATGTAAATGGCGCCTTCGAATTTGAGACTCGTCAAGTGGAGCAGGACTCTCTGGGCAGTGACCCGTTGGACGAGGTACTTTCGAAAGGCTTAAAGTGTAAGCAAAGAGCTAAATGCTTAAAGGAAAGAGAAAGAGATTTGCCAGTGGCAAAAGGGAGCTACAAGCTCGAATAAGAAAGAAGAGCAAGTGTTCAAAGGCAAAGAGGCTAAGAACTAAAGCAAAAAGAGAAAGAAAAAGAAAAGAAAAGAAAAAAAAATATAAAGATAAAACGAGCGTACCTTCGGGGGTAAAAAGTAGCCTTGTCGGAGCCAAGGGCAGTGTCCCTCTCCCGGGCAGTGACCCGTAGGACAAGTTCCCCGTTGGGCGGGGTAGCACTTGCGGGTGCTATCGGCAACCTTAGAAGCCTTATCTTATGGTAGCAGGACTACCTGGCTGGGGCCCGTTGGATAAGAATTGTTGAGCGTTAACTTGAACTAAAGCACCAGAATTTAAAGAATAAAGAGAAATTAGAGTGGCCAAGGTGGCCGGGTTAGTTTGACCCTATATACAGCGGCATAGTGGTCGAGTTGGTGCTTAGCAGTCTAGTGTGGCTAGACAAGAGTAGTGATGGTTGATGATTAGACACAGATAGTGTAGTGATATATTATGTTGCATAGCCGTATTTTGATATTGAGGATTTTAGTTTCCTAGCACTATTATTATTGCTTCCATTGGACCAAGTGGTGTAGGACACTTTTTCTCGGTGGTTGAACCCACTGGGAACTCTGTCGGAGTTCTCACACCCCTTGGGTGACCCCCCCCCCCCACAGGTTCGGGTATGGATACAGCGGACGAGACGGATCAGATGCAGACGGCGAGGCATAGGACAGGGGCAAGAGCCCAGCAGCATAGAGACCTAGAGGGTCTAGCAGAGGTATCCCTTTATATGTTTATTGAGTGAACCTTGTATGGTGAGGAAATCATGTAAAAGAGTTGTAATAATTTTATTTACAGGTTCTGAAATGTAAAGTGTAATAAATTTAAGTTATGGTTTACTCTGGTATGCTTTCATTTCCGCATTAACTGTCGTTATTGAATGAAAGTTTTAATTTGTAGTGATTTTTAGTACTCTGATATTGAGCTTCCGCATACACTTGTTGTGTTATTATGGATGTTACCGTTCCTTTCGGGTAGGAAAAGGTCTTACCCGATTGGCGGGTCTGTTAGCGTGCCCGAACCGTACAAATTGGCGGACTCGGGGCGTGACACATGCGCTGACCCCCGTCGTCGGCGCGCCTGGCCCCTGCGGAGGGGCTGTGGCGACCGTCACCGTCGCGGCCAGTTGTTGCTGCGTCAACTGACGCACGTGATCCGTGAGAGTCGCCAGCTGCCCCGCCATCTCCCTCAGTTGTTGTCGCAGGAGCTGGTTCTCTGCGGCCGCCGACGTCGTCGCGTCTGCCCCTGTATCCTCGGCCGATGATCTAGTACGGGCCATGTCTGTACACAAAAACATAAGTCAGCTCTAGACTCCGCTAACAAACAACGAACCACTTGTCGAGAGAAAAGGACCCAGACTCGTTCCCCCCCCTCGATCACTCGCGTCCTACTCTCCTATGCCCTATCCATTCCATTCATTTGTAGCCCGGTGAGGTATTCCCGTGGACGTCGGCACAAACTGTCGTGATTGTAAAGCAGGATTTTCGTCTCTGATACCATCTTAATCTGTCACGCCCCGGGGGTTTATTTTAGCGGAAACGATTCATAAAAAGGTATGTGTTTGGCGCGTATAATTTTTTTTTGAAAAACCTTCTTCCCCGGCGCGTGCCCAGATCCGCCGCATATACAGGATCACTCTGCAAACGGACAGAGTCTCCCCTGTACATGCACGACTTCGCGGCTCATACAATGTCCAAAAACGGATATTCATTCAATCACAACAGTTCAGACATACACCCATTCACAAATGCTGAATAAATCTAACGGCCGATCAGTTTAAAAGGATAAATCCACAATTGTTGAAACGGCGCCCACCCGGCGCCCATATTTTGAAAACACTTTTCGAAAGCAACATAAACCCAGAGGTTTTGGAAAACAGTGCCCACACGACACTTAGGTTTTGAAATCTATTTTTGTAATCCATAAATCCACAAGGTTTTGAAAACGGTGCCCACACGACACCCATATTTTTTAAAACAGTTTTCGCAATCGTTTCTTCTGTTTGCTCTTTTACTTTTCTTAAAGCGGCCAACAGAGATGAAAAGGAATTAAATAATTCAATAATCACCATGCCGACATCCTCACCGACCCCACGAGGGTATCGAGAACCACACCACAGTCTACAAATGGTAAATGGAATGCGAAAGAAAAAGAGAAAGTACTGTTCGGGTCTCCAGGGACCCAGAAACTCCTGCCGCGGCCTCACCGTCGCCTAACTCTCCCCCCTGTAGGACCCTGTCGCAAAGTGGGAAGTCAGTGACTAAACAATAATGATAATAACAAAGCAGGGTAAAGAAGGTACGTCCAACCATAGACTATCCGGAGCAACCACCCTCGCAAAAGGGAAAAGTAAAAACAAACACCTGTACACCTGCAATGCCCGACCCCGTCGGACAACTAAACCGACGGATCGCGCCACTCCCACGTCGGACAACTAAACCGAACGGGTCGCACCGCTCCCACGTCGGACAACTAAACCGACGGGTCGCACCGCTCACACCTTGGCGCATCCAAGCCCCACAACTACAGGGGCCCCACTCCGTCCTAGTGGGTATACACGGGTCATGGACCACTTTTCCGGAAAAGCGCACCCTTTTGCGGTAGCCAAACCGCGGGTGCGCGTGCTGCAGCCTCGAGCCACGTAACCAAAGTACCAACACGAATCACGTAACCATACTACCAAGTCAATGAGTCAAGTAATCAAATATATTCTACGATAAAGTCCACAAGAATACCACATTAGCATGATTAGATATTTATATTAACAAGGTACAATTGTCGGAAACCCGACGCTCAAAGCCCAATGCAAAAACCCACCTGTCCCGCGTGGTGATCAACTCTCGGCTTCTCCGCGTCTCGGCGAGCTCCCCGAAACTACAAAAGAATCCCCGGGAAGGAAAATCAGTATGCACCAACGCCATCGATGTACAACAATTACACTATCCGGTTCCCGTCCCGGGACGGGGCCCTTGTTTCCGACGGGGGCGTCGTCGGTGACCGTGGCGAAGGTGACCCCGCGCCGTCGCTGTCCGCGCGAGCGCAAGGGCCCGCGCGGCGTCGGACCCGCACGGCGCCTGGCCCCGCGCGGCGCCCAGCCCGCGCGGGTGCTCTGCCCGCATGCGCGGGCTGCCCCGCGCGGTGCTAGACCCCGTGCGGCGTCCTCGCATGCGGGTGGCCCCGCGCGGCTTCCATCCTGCAGGGGGGAGCTGCCCGCAGGCTCGGGCGACCCCGCGCGGCCTCAAGCCCGCGCGGGTGCCCTGCCGGCGGGTGGCTCGCCCCTCCCTCGCCTCCTAGGGCATCGGATGCCCACCTCCGAAAACTCCAAGAAAACCCTCCCCTTGCTCGAATCAAGAAACGAAAAGGGGAAACGAAAACGCGCTCACCTCGGTTTCGTCGGCTAGGGTTGAACGAGGGGGATCGTCCCGTTCTTGCTTGCCCGGTTTCGAAGACCGTGCGGTCGTTCCTCCCTCTCCTTGGTCGCGCCGCCTCGGTCCTCCACTCCGATCGGTGGGAAGAAGGTGGCGATGGGGAAAGGCGGCTTCTCGTCCGCGCTCGGGTAATGTACGCCTAGGGTGCGAGAAGTGGGAATGTCCGAACCCTAACCCCAAACCACAAGATAAATCAATCGGTCCAAAAGAAATAGTGGGAATTAACCCCAAATCTCAAATAGATAGACTAGGGCGATCGGTCACAAACCAGGGTCCGGTCTGCCTCGAAGACCGTGCAAGTCGTCTAAACTGCTAGCAACCTTCCGGAATTTATTCCGGGAGATTTCGGAGTCGGAATCCAACACCGATCGCGTCGCCGTTCTCCGTTTCGCGAGCTTTATTGTCTAAAAATACCCGCGAGCCCCGACAGTCTGCCCAGAAACAAAGAAATATTAGCCACCCTTCAAACCCCTTAAGCGAACCGCGGTGCATAAAAAAAAACTAACGGAGAGGACCAAAGTATTTTAAAACCCGTGGTTACTACAATGCTAAAGTATTCCTACTATGATATACTAATCTCACACTAGTAGGCCAATGAATAAATATGTAAGATCCCTATGTCATCTAGCATGGGATAAATATAACCGTCTACCATATGCTAAGTCCCCAACTCACCCACAATGCACAATAACCACATGATCTAGGCCATTCTCTGCTTACCTCTCGCTCATATCGGTTGTACCTCAAATATGCCTGCTTTCAGTCATAAAGGGGTGACATCCCCACAAGTGCACTTACATTCACCATAACATAAAAACCTTATCAATCCTTATACAGTTACCAATATTAAGCTTACCCACCTGAAGTGTTTACTCCAAGGCAAACCTGAGGTCGGTGAAGAGTGTGGCCACATGCTAACCATATCTGCTGAACCCGTATCCACGGTACATGTCGCGCCAACCTCGGCTCCTAGCAGTGTTGTCACGCCCCGGGGACGAAACTGCAACCCGGGTGTTACGGAATTTGAGTTGGCGTATTTCGTGAATTCGGTTAAGTCTTGAAGATTGAAGATAAAGAAGGTTGGATCATATAACTCAATCTCAAGAAAGAAGAATTCAAAAGGATCAGGTATATTTAACTAATTATTTTTGGTGATCCGAATACTTCTTATAGTGTAGAAACACTTGGATGAATTTTTAATTGCTTAAAAATCAAAAACTGGACATGGGACATGTTCAGGATCCGGATCAGGCACTTCGATCCGGATCCCGAAGGGTGTTAGTTCATACGCAAATTCAATCCGGATCGTAGCCTCTTTTGATCCGGATCCCGAACACTGGTTTTTACCAAAATATATGGACGATCCGGATCAGGCATTTCAATCCGGATCCCGAACATTGGTGTTTGGTGAATTGTATGAACAATCCGGATCAGGCACTTCGATCCGGATCCCGAACCTTTGTTTTTCTGGAAACTGCCTGTCTCGTTACTGCAATCCGGATCGCTGAAATCCGATCCGGATCGCCGTCCTGAAAAATTACAGAAAAGGTTAGTTTTTGATTCTTATCCTCTTCCAACGGTTTCTAACCTATATATAGACCCTTTAATTCATCTTTTAGGGTACGACGCAAAAAGCGAAAAATACGACCGAAATAGAAAAATCCACATATAGAGAAGAAAGGAAATACTAGATTTAATTCTATGTTTCTTCATCTATATTATTAATTTGATTCTAGGTTTTCCAAACTCAGATTTTGAGTAGAATCAAATTAATGAATACTTAGATGGTATTTCCGATCTATTTCTAATCTAAGTATTCGGCGGATCATCACCACCCAAAAAAACAACGATTTTCCCAAAATCGGCGCGTGGACTCGCGTGGCCTTGTGGATTCAAGGTGCAACCGCTCTCGTGGATTCGGAGCGAGGTACATTCGTGGATTCGAAGCGTGCTACTGGGTGAAGACCGTGGATTCGGTCGGACGTCGTGGAGTCGACGTTGGACGGCGTGGATTCAGCGTTGGACGCAGATCGTGGATTCGAGAAGCATTGCGGAGCGAGCGGAGAAGATCAACTAGGAGCGTACGGAAAAAGGTTGAGTCGTCTGTGAGTACAGTATATCACCTTTGTACGTGTTATAATTCTAGTGGATTTCACCGTGTTATCGGTCCCGTAGTTTTTTACTCCGGTTTGGAGTTTTCCACGTAAAAATCTCTGCGTGTTATTTATTTTTCCGCATTGGGTTTTATATCGCAAAGATTTTTGAGTGTTTATTGTTTACACCTATTCACCCCCCTCTAGGTATTTTTTTCCCTATTTAGATCCAATTATATATAACCCAACAAGTGGTATCGGAGCGGGAATAGGGTTGTAAACAATGGTTGAAGGTGGAAACATCAACAGACCCCCGTTCTTCGATGGAACAAATTATGCCTACTGGAAAGTACGGATGAAAGCCTTTTTAATTTCTATCGACGAACGGGTGTGGCAATCAATTGAATTAGGATGGTCTAATCCAACTGAAATTCTTGCTGATGTTCGCACCATCAAACCTAGGTCGAAATGGACCAAGGAAGGGATAGATTTTTCTTCTTACAATGGCAAAGGGATTAATGCTCTATTTAATGTTTTGTCTCAAACTGAGTTCTCTCGCGTCTCGGCATGTGAGACTGCGAAAGAAATTTGGGATGTTCTTCAAGTTACACATGAGGGAACTAACCTTGTGAAGATTCAGAAACTGCAAATGCTTACGAGCAAGTTTGACTCTATTTTCATGGCAGAAAATGAATCTTTCACAGACTATTACACACGATTGCAAGACATCGTAAACTCATGTGCTTACTTGGGAGAGAAGATTCCAGAATTTAAAGTTGTAAGAAAAATATTAAGAACTCTTCCTGAAAGATTTCGATCCAAGGTTACGGCCATTGAAACTATTAAACACCCGGACGAAATCCGTGTAGAAGAATTAGTTGGTTCTTTACAAACATATGAAATGACATTTCCTACTAACTATTCTTCGGGAAAAGCATCCTCTTCTAAGTCTTCAGGTTTAGCATTGAAAACAACAAAAGAAGAAGACGCGGATTCATCCTCCTCAGACGATGACGTAAACCTATCTATGGAGGACTTTGAGAAGCAGCTCGCTCTCTTGGCAAGAAGATTTCGCCGAAACTTTCGAAGGGGTAACTCAAGCAAAACTCCATCCTTCGTAAAGTCGAAGAAAGGCAAAGGTTCTTCAAGTTTCAAACCAAGAAAGCAAGAGGGTTTTTCTAAGGATAAGAAAAGCTCAGAAGGACAAGTCCAATGCTTCAAGAGCCGAGGGTACGACCATATCTCAACGGAGTGTCCCAATAAGAATCCGTCAAAGAAGAAAGCGATGCAAGCCGTCACTTGGGATGACACCTCATCGTCAAATGAGTGATCGTCAAGTGATGAAGAAGATAACGCAACGGCGTTCCACGCGTCCACATCTTCACCCTTCATGTGCTTAATGGCTAGTACATCCGAGTCATTGTCCAACTCCACTGTTGAAAAAATTGCAACGGACGATGAATCGGATAATTCAGAAGGTGAAGACTTTGCTCTTGCCTACCATAAGCTTTTGAGGGATTCAAAGAAATTGGCAAAGCAAAACAAGAGTTTGAGAGGGAGATTGCAGGATCTCGAAGAAGAAGCAAAAAGGGCATCTTCTCTCTCAAATGCTCTTGAAGTGGAAAGGGATAATCTGATTAAAATAAATGTTTCCCTTCAAGAGTCCAATAAGCAACTCGAGAAGAATTATGTAGATATGGTGAACAAAGCGAATTACTTCTTGAAGCTCAACGGCGAGGCTCGACAGGAAAAATTGGAAATGACAGAGACCATTCTCCAACTCAAGGATGACTTACAGCGATTTTCATCAGGAAGGAGTAACTTGGATAAGCTTCTTGGTCTTAGTCAATCAAACAAATTCGGCCTCGGATACAATCGAACTGAAGACAATTTTAGTTCGGTTGGGACAGTCTTTGTGCCCCAGTCGGTATCTCCTCCTCCGACACTGGAATTGACGATAAACAACGACAACAAACCTACTTCCCCCTCTTCGGAATCGTCAAGCACTAAGGTATGTTTTCGTTGTGGTATTGCAGGGCACATAAGGAGAAATTGCAAGATGGGAGCCAAACGCTCAACTCAAGCACTTCTTGCAACGACTACCAAAAGGGTGATTCCTGAGAAATCAAATGCAAATTATTCGAAGGAAAAGAGCCTCGATAGTTCATCAAACAAGACGACGACGTCAAGGAAAAGCGATAGATCGAACAAGACGCTTTCACCAAAGGTATCAACTTCACAATCATTTCCGACGTACACCAAAACTCGAAAGGTTTGGGTACGCAAAGGTGAAATCTTCCCTTGTCTTGTTACAAATATTTCCTTACATGCATATGATAATTCGTCTTGGTATCTGGATAGCGGTTGTTCCCGTCACATGACCGGTGACAAAAACTGCTTTCAAAATTTTGAGAAAATCTCCGGAGGACTTGTAGTTTTCGGAGACGGTCAGTCTTCCAAAATTGTTGGAAAGGAACAGTAGCTATTCCAGATGGCCCGATTCTGAATAATGTGTTATTTGTTGATGGCCTTAAGACTAACCTCATAAGTATCAGTCAACTTTGTGACAATGGTTTTTCAGTTCATTTTTCATCTGTTGAATGCATTGTAACTGATAAGGACCATGTTTTCTTTTTAAAGGGGGTTAGATCTGAAAACAATTGTTATGTTGTTCCCAATAAAATTTCTGAAAATTGTAACTTAGCCTCTTTGAATAATGAAACACTTTGGCATGAAAGGCTAGGTCACATAAATTTTAAGGAACTTGCTAGAATTTCAAACAAAGACGTGGTCAAGGGGGTTCCAAAACTTTCACTTAAACAAAACATTGTGTGTGGTGGTTGTCAAAAGGGAAAACAATCCAGGACTGCACACAAGAACCTGAACCACGTTGGTACTAATCGGCCCTTAGAATTATTGCATATGGATCTTATGGGGCCGACACGTCAACCATCCTTGGGAGGTAAATGGTATATTTTCTTATTGGTTGATGATTTCTCTAGATACTCATGGGTAGCATTTTTAAAAAAGAAAGCTGATACTTTTGATTCTTTTCACGAGATTTGCCTTCGTATTATGATTGAAAAGAATGAAAAGATTATTCGTGTTAGAAGTGATAGAGGTGGAGAATTCATAAATTCGAAATTCATTGATTTTTGCACTTCCAATAGCATTAAACATGAATTCTCAGCACCCTATACACCTCAATAGAATGGTGTAGTCGAGCGCAAAAACAGGGTTGTACAAGAGATGGCACGTGTTATGCTTCATAGCCGGAATTTACCGTTATATTTTTGGGCTGAAGCTGTGAACACTGCAATCTATGTTATTAATCGAGTTTATTTGCGCTCGGGAACTTTAAATACACCATATGAACTATGGTTTTGTAGAAAACCAAACATCAAATATTTTCGTATCTTTGGGAGTCGGTGTTACATTTTACGTGACCGCGAAAATCTTAGAAAATTTGACTCTCGAAGTGACGAAGGGATTTTCATGGGTTATTCTACAAATAGTAGAGCATATCGGGTATTTAACTTGGAATCTAAAACGATTGTAGAATCCATAAATGTTAAAGTAGACGAAGCTTTCCACTTTGCATCTGATAAATCTACCCCTGATATCTCTCTTGATGATGATACTCCTGTAAATGCATCTTCTCATGATAATACTTCCAATATTAATGATGCATCTAATGGTTCTTCAAGTTTATCTGATGTGCAGGAATCATCTCATGTACCTCCGAGTACTCCATTACCTCAAACGTTACGCATCTCCAAGGATCATCCTGAATCAAACATTATTGGAGACCCACAAGAAGGAGTCAAAACTTGGAGGCAGTTGGTTTGTGGATTCGCTTGTTACGTTTCCATGATCGAACCAAAGAACGTCGATGAAGCTCGTCAGGATGACTACTGGATTGAAGCAATGCAGGAAGAGCTCCATCAGTTTGAACGAAACGAAGTCTGGGAATTAACGACGCCTCCGAAGCAACACAATGTGATCGGTACTAAATGGATTTTCAAGAACAAGAAAAATGAGGATGGTACCATCATCAGGAACAAAGCACGTCTAGTTGCTCAAGGCTACTCTCAAATAGAAGGTATAGACTTTGATGAAACGTTCGCCCCTGTAGCTAGACTCGAGTCCATTCGTATCTTATTCGCTATTGCTTGTCACTTTAAAATAAAACTCTTTCAAATGGACGTTAAGAACGTGTTTTTAAATGGGTTTTTAAATGAGGAAGTTTATGTGGCTCAACCGAAAGGTTTTGTAGACTGTAAACTACCTAACCATATTTTTCGTTTGAAAAAGGCTCTTTACGGTTTAAAACAAGCACCGCGAGCGTGGTACGAAAGGTTGACAAAGCACCTTTTGGAGAAGGGCTATACTCGAGGGGGAGCAGACAGGACTCTCTTTGTGAAGCATTATCAAAATAACTTCATTGTTGCGCAAATCTATGTCGATGACATTGTATTTGGAGCAACAAAGGATAATGATGCTTCTAAATTCGCAGAAACCATGGAAAGCGAATTTGAGATGTGTATGATGGGCGAACTGACATACTTTCTTGGATTGCAAGTGAAACAAAATGGTGAAGGCATCCATCTGTGTCAATCCAAGTATGCAAAGGAGTTGATAAAGAAATTCGGATTAGAAGATTCTAAAGATTTTCCTACTCCTATGGGAACTAGCAATAAGGGATTAGGAAGTGAATCGCTTAGTGATAGTGTAGATGAGAAACTCTATCGAAGTATGATTGGAAGTCTACTCTACCTCACAGCTAGTCGCCCGGACATATCCTTTAGTGTTGGGATCTGCGCGAGATATCAGTCAGCACCAAAGGAGGATCACCTGAAAGCGGTGAAACGGATCATCTGGTACGTCAAAGGAACTGTAAACTTCGGAATTTGATATCCTATGGGAACAAGTCTTGACATTATAGGATATTCAGATGCCGATTGGGCAGGATCAGTGGATGATCGGAAAAGTACGAGTGGTGCATGTTTTTATCTTGGCCATTGTCTTGTTGCATGGCATAGTAAAAAGCAAAACTGCATTGCACTCTCGACTGCCGAAGCGGAATATATCTCAGCGGGTAGTTGTTCAACTCAACTCATTTGGATGAAAAGTCTGTTGAGCGACTTCCGGATTTCAACAACTTCGGTAACTGTTTTATGTGACAACACTAGTGCTATAAACATTTGAAAAAACCCTGTGTTGCACTCAAGAACAAAACACATTGAACTTAGATATCATTTTCTTAGAGAGCTAGTTGAATCAAATATTCTTCAAATTTCCTACATTTCAACTGAAGATCAATCAGCTGACTTTTTAACAAAACCTTTGGATCAAAAACGTTTTATTCATTTGCGTAAAGCAATTGGAATGCTTTCCTTGAAATAACCTCTTTTTGAAACTCTTGTTTAGGTTAGGTTTTGTTTTTGTGTTTTTGTTCATTATCTATGCTTAGACATAGAACATTAATTGAGCATATGTCTTATTGACTTTAGTAGCATCTTTTCGTTTATTTAGAAATTTATTATGCTTTGGATATCATAATAATTCATTTGATGCAATGATCATTTATGTGAATTAAATCATCTTTGTTTTGATCAAAGTCAATTTCTCTCTCAATGATCTCTTGGTATAGTTTTTATCTTATTTGACTATTTAGTCGAGTATGAAATCGAGATCAATAGTTGGTTGAATACTTTATATCTTAAATAATTGATAGCCAATTGAGGGGGAGTCAAAGAAATGTAATATGCTCAAAAGATGTGGAAAGAGTTGCATCCCAATGAGGAGTGTGAAAACTACCACCACATGGAGGAAAGAGCTACCACCTCGGTCGTCCGAGTACTGTGTGCATCTACCACATGTATACCAAGCAAGGTTTTTCAAGTTTGATTAAATAAAATGCATGTTGAAATACTTGACTCTGTCAAAATTTCAAGGTTGGTATAAGGTGGGAATTTTAATGAAAGATGCTCAAAGAGCCACTCTCTTCAATAAATTGACTAGATATATTATCTTACTTATCTGGAATTTCAAACATCTATTGATCTTGGTATTTCATTTTCTTTACCAAATTGATGATTTGATAAAGGCATTACTCATAAGATCATGTTAGATGTGATTGAAGTTGTTCAACTTTAAGGGATTTAATTTTTATAAATTTTCGTTTCATTTGTTGGATGTTATTGATAGATTTGGCATAATCTATTTCTTGTTGTATGAAACGATGATTTTCATTTAAAGTTGATACACAAAAGTGCTTACATACTTTTTCTGGATTTTGTGGAATTTTTCTGAATTTTTCTGATGAAAAAGTTGAAGCCGATCCGGATTGAACAAGCCGATCCGGATCCCGAACGCAGGTATTCTCTGCGGGTAGCCGATCCGGATCGGATTCACGAACTGATCTGGATCGCGGCTAGGGTTTTATATAGAACAAAAGGAATTTGATTTCTTTTTACTTCAATCTTTTGTTCCAAAGTCTCCAGAGCTTCTCTCTCTAGAGTTCATCCGTCTTGGAAGCTTACAAACTCAAGTTCTTCGATTTTAAGTAAGTTTTATTGAACAAAATCTCGGTTTTTCACAGTTTTTCATGTTCTTCCTCAAAACGTGATGAAATTTCTGTATCTTTTTCGTTTTGGATTAGTTTTTGGTCAAATTTCTTTTGAAATAAGAACTCTGGGTAGATTAGTTTTGATTATATGCTAGGTATTCTCATGATAAACGGATTTTTGGCCTTCGATTTCAAAAAATTCGGTTTTAGGGCATATAATGGGAATTTTCCAAAATCATGCGATTGATCTTTTTTAAAATTCTTTTTGCAAAACTAATTTGATTCTTAGTCTTTCTACACGATAATGATTGTTTGGGTACAATCTTTCAAATTTTTGAAAATTGATAATTTTTCGTGTTCTTGAGTTGTTGCTCACAGGATTTCTTTTCACAAGTAATAGCAACAATGACGTTTTCATGGATAATCTTCCTTTTGGTTGCAATGGTGCACACACGTAAGACTATAAAAGAAGAACAAGATGAATCAAGTCAAGAACAGACAAGGAAAGTGTGTCAAATTAATTCAGAATCAGATGAAAAAGATTGGGAGGAAATCTGTAAACAAGCACAACAAGCTGTTGATAAAGAAGACAGGTTGTACTTAAAGAGCAAAAAGCTGACGAAATCTGCCTCAACAACCAAGCAGTACACTAGGCGAAAGAATTCACGGGGCACTGGAATTCAGATTGATGAACCCTTCACCAGAGCTCGCTCTCTCCCTAGAGAATCTCCATGGAATGAAGGTCAAAGTGCACCGTCTGCATCTACACTGCATCCCTCAACGTCCTGGAGACACTGCAAAAGCGAATGTATGGTCCTCCATTCGACAAGAACAGCGGAGATTGTCTGCTAAACAAGACAGTTTGTCCACAAACTTCCAACAGATTATCTCTGAGCAACACAAGATGAAAAGAAAGTGTTCCACAATATCAAAATTGCTTAAAGCAATTTTGCAGAAGTTGGATTGTAGCAATCCCACCAGTTCTGACTCGGGATGATCTAACCTCAGACTCTAACTTTTTTTTTCTTTTGCAGGTTGTTAGTTTTAGTTCTTAAATTTCCTTTAGTTTTTGAACTTGTTAACTCTCCTTATTTTTGTAATTTTGGCTAACTTTGTGACAAAAAGGGGGAGAGAGAAACGAACAATGAATGATATGAATGATATGTGAACTCTGAACTTTGAACGATGAAGGAATGATATGTGAACTCTGAACTTTGAACGATGAAGGTAAGTATCACAACTTGTGTTTTTCTTTTGTGATTGAATGCATGCCTCGACTAACTATTCGACTAACTATTTGGGCATGTAATATAACTAACAAGTTGATGTTGACTAACAATTTTGTGACATTTGGATTTTGAATGCATAGAAGATATGTTGGTTTTTAACTATGATCCAATTACATATCTGAATATATAAATGTCATGGTAAGTATAAATGAGTATAAACTTCATCTCTGTGTGTGGTTTTTGAATGACATAAAATTCTTGAGGTATCTAACGATTTCTTTTGTCAAGAATGATTTCTTTTGCAGAGAGCACAGATGTCTAAGTCTAGAGTCTGTTTTAGGAGTTTAACTCATGTATCTATTTTATTTTGGATCTCCATTGTAAATTTTTGTTGTATGGTGATAGCAACAAAAATATCTTTTTGAATTTTCTTGAGTCGATTTGTGTTTTGTCACGAAACCGCCAAAGGGGGAGATTGTTACGGAATTTGAGTTGGCGTATTTCGTGAATTCGGTTAAGTCTTGAAGATTGAAGATAAAGAAGGTTGGATCATATAACTCAATCTCAAGAAAGAAGAATTCAAAAGGATCAGGTATGTTTAACTAATTATTTTTGGTGATCCGAATACTTCTTATAGTGTAGAAACACTTGGATGAATTTTTAATTGCTTAAAAATCAAAAACTGGACATGGGACATGTTCAGGATCCGGATCAGGCACTTCGATCCGGATCCCGAAGGGTGTTAGTTCATACGCAAATTCAATCCGGATCGTAGCCTCTTTTGATCCGGATCCCGAACACTGGTTTTTACCAAAATATATGGACGATCCGGATCAGGCATTTCAATCCGGATTCCGAACATTGGTGTTTGGTGAATTGTATGAACGATCCGGATCAGGCACTTCGATCCGGATCCCGAACCTTTGTTTTTCTGGAAACTGCCTGTCTCGTTACTGCAATCCGGATCGCCGAAATCCGATCCGGATCGCCGTCCTGAAAAATTTCAGAAAAGGTTAGTTTTTGATTCTTATCCTCTTCCAACGGTTTCTAACCTATATATAGACCCTTTAATTCATCTTTTAGGGTACGACGCAAAAAGCGAAAAATACGACCGAAATAGAAAAATCCACATATAGAGAAGAAAGGAAATACTATATTTAATTCTATGTTTCTTCATCTATATTATTAATTTGTTTCTAGGTTTTCCAAACTCAGATTTTGAGTAGAATCAAATTAATGAATACTTAGATGGTATTTTCGATCTATTTCTAATCTAAGTATTCGGCGGATCATCACCACCCAAAAAAACAACGATTTTTCCAAAATCGGCGCGTGGACTCGCGTGGCCTTGTGGATTCAAGGTGCAACCGCTCTCGTGGATTCGGAGCGAGGTACGTTCGTGGATTCGAAGCGTGCTACTGGGTGAAGACCGTGGATTCGGTCGGACGTCGTGGAGTCGACGTTGGACGCCGTGGATTCCGCGTTGGACGCAGATCGTGGATTCGAGAAGCGTTGCGGAGCGAGCGGAGAAGATCAACTAGGAGCGTATGGAAAAAGGTTGAGTCGTCTGTGAGTACGGTATATCACCTTTGTGCGTGTTATAATTCTAGTGGATTTCACCGTGTTATCGGTCCCGTGGTTTTTTACTCCGGTTTGGAGTTTTCCACGTAAAAATCTCTGCGTGTTATTTATTTTTCCGCATTGGGTTTTATATCGCAAAGATTTTTGAGTGTTTATTGTTTACACCTATTCACCCCCCTCTAGGTGTTTTTTCCCCTATTTAGATCCAATTATATATAACCCAACACCGGGCTCGCCAACAGATCCACCACCTATGCGAAACCCCGCATAGGCGAAGCGTCCAACATGCAAGGTATCATCTAACAACTAAATAGATATCAGAGCTGAAGAAAAACTGTTGTAATAAAAACCTGAATCACTGTACAACTGAAAAATAAAAGTACAATATCCATCTCCCAAACATAATAGTATAATAATCTGATCCACCGAAACTGTAATATAAGTAAAAGCCACCTATACAACATCTATAAATCCAAAAAGGGAGATAACTAAAAATAATAAAATACAACTGTGTACAGTGAAACCCACAATCCGGGTTGGTACATCTATCCCACTGTAGAAATCAACACTGGTAGGGATCTAACTCGCGACTCCCTCGCCTCGAACCGTCAACTGAAGATCCGCAACTCCCACAGCAGACACTGCAAAACAAAGGGAGGAAAGGGGAAAAACAACAATGGGGGTGAGAACCACTAGTAAAACTAGTAGCCTCCCCCTGTGGGTAAGGCCTCAAACCCCGACGTACCCACTAAGTCTACCCGAGGCAAGAAAGGAATAAGAGAGGTGGTAAGCTATAAACAGAACTACTGATAAAAGAAAGCTACCACTAAAAATGCCTCTAAATGCTGAGCTAATAAGGATAGCTAAAAACATGCATCAGTAAATGAATGCCTGCCTGAATAAACCCAATCCGACCACCAGTAAGCACTGGTACTGCCTGCTCTGCCTACCAAACTCAAAACTCAGCTGCGGGATGCAGACCGGCTCCTGACCGGCACGGTCGCATCCCGAAAAGCAACAGACCGGCTCCTGACCGGCACGGTCACACACACTCCGGAGTGGCACTCGAGTGGAGCGACCCACACGAGTAACGTAAGTAGCCATAAATAACCTGACATAGCAGGGCTGGATCACAACTCTGATCAAAGTGGGAAAACCCATCCACTAGAGAAAGCCCGATCCCCACAATCTGATGCACAAGTCACCATCCGGTCAACCGCCCAAGATCCGCGGTAGCTGCAATACCCTGCCCTCAAGCCAGCTTGTCCTAGATCCCAAGAATCTGTCTACACTATCTAAAAATCCCCTGCTCGCGCACGAGCTACAAATACCCAGAGTCTAAAATGAAAAGGAGAAAAGTATAAAGCATGGTTTCTCCTAAGTCAAATTCCAACATGATAGTGTAGCAGAAAAAGGTGGCCTATCTAGATGACCATACAAGCATGCAAATGTCCCAAGATGATAAAAAGAAAACAAGTGTCGATGTTCTTACATTTATTAGAGCATGTTATCCAAATTACATAATAAATCTCATAAAAGGGTTGGATGTTAACATAGCATACATCAAGTCTACACAAGTATGCACCTTTCACATTTGGAAATAAAGAGAGAATAGTATCCAACATGGTTTTCACCTAACATGAATCAGGAGATAAATGACAATCATTACTTTCATAAAGAGTGAATCTCACATAGATAGACCAAGATTAATGTAGTCAGCTATTCTCACACAAACCACTAACCATCCTCAAAAGAAACATCCATTCACATATAGACTTGCCAAAGATCATTTAACATTACTTGAGTATGGTCATTCAATCCACTATCACCAATGAATAGACTAAGGTTCAACAACTTTTATTGATCTCACATAGGATGCACATAGAATCCACCAACAACATTCATTTTCCACATAGGCTAAATCACCGACCATTCACAATACACAATCTCACGCAAAATAGTCTAAGGATCAACTATTATGATAAATATCACAAGATGTAGAAGGAAAATCTACAAGGTCAATTATTCTCACATAGATAAGTCAAGAATCATTTAACACATAACCTCTCATGACATAGGTTCAAGAATCATCAATAAGATCACCCTCACTTACCCTGAATAGCCATTCACACTTAGCCCATATGACATTCACATAAAGTCATAATAACCTTTCTCACATAGCACCCATGTCCTTCACAAAAATCAACCAAAATCATTTACATATAACTATCGTCATCATTCACCACAATTAGGTTAACCATTCATCACAAAGTGTAGGCTAAAGATTAATTTCCCAATTACCCTCACATAACATAGGTTAAAGGATGATCACTTATAATCAACTTCTTATGAGATAATGCAACATCAATCAAACTATTCATTCACTCACGTATACACTGAGGATCAATTAACTTAATCTAAACATGGATATCCGAGCATATTACACCAAGGAAAAGAGAACAACAATCAACTATGCCACGAGGGAAATCCAATAGCCCGAGTGGGTAAATCGTTGTTTTCGGCAAAGCAGAACCACCCACCTGAATCTTGACGATCCGATGCCCGATCTGGCTGAATTTTGGCGTGAGTAAGCCTTATCCTCCCAGGAGTCCGATGCCGCGAAAATCATCCAAATCCAACCCACGGATTGGGCGCAATCACTGAAACAATGCACACTACGCACTCAAATTCCAGAATTTCAGCAAGTGCAACAAGGTTAAATAAAAAGTATGTGCAACCTCAAATACCTCAAAATGAAGTCTCCAACAGTAAAACAAAGATCTCCTCTTTCATATAAATATCTTCAAGTCCCCAAAAATCCACCATTAATTTCCCTTAACATTCAAATGAAGCAAAAATCATAATGCTGCCCAAAACTGTTAACATAACTTGCTAGCATTTCCAAGCTTAATTAGAGGCTTTTCCAAAGGGATTTATCCACAGATCACAAAAGAGAATTTGCTCACCTTGACGTTAAGAAGAAGTCCCAACTTGAATTTCTAAAAAACACCTTGTATCCACAAAGTTATCTGCATTCCAAGGTGCATTGCTCAAATCCAAAATAAAACAGGGGCTGCAGTAATCCATATAATAGCATTTGGAAAGATCATTAATTTTACCTAACCAAACGTGCTCCAAATCCTGCAAGAGAGGTACCATTGGATTCCTTGTTGAGAGTAGATACAAATTGAGCTAAAGAACTCCAAATTTCATGCTCGGATGAAGGGGAAAACCCATAAACACTTTGAACTATCCCCCAAGTTCCATCTGTGCACGAATGCAGCAAGATGTTCCAAAGATCATGCATAAACCCTAATAAAAACTCAAATCTGGGGAAAATGATACATACCAATATTGTAGATATTCGAGTCCTTGAAATTTTCTCGCAAAAAAACTCCAAAATTCCACTCCTACAATTCGGAAAAGCCAAAATACTAAAGGCTGCCCAAAAATCTAGACTGAAACAAAGGGTCCCAAAGATGGCCCTAAAACTCTGTAAAAACATGAGATCTGAGGGGAGAGATGAATACAAAGATTGTAGCCTTACCTCTCATAAAAACGTAGAACCAAAAATGAGCTCAAAATTCCAAGAAATAAGTCCTGGGGAATTTTCGCACTAAAACACGACGGAGAGGTTCACAAACAGCAACAATGGTGGTACTTGCCTTATGGAGAAGATGATGGTGATGAAGCCCCTTTTGTCCATCTCTTTGCTGATGAAGATGAAGGAGAGTTGCTGGTGCAGCTCTGCCTGGAGTCCCCCAAAAATCCAAGGTCCAAGGAGGAAGAAGTAGGAGGAAGAAAAAGAAGAAGAAGAAGAAGAAGAAGAAGAAGAAGAAACACCCATTTAATCCCCTCCCCTCTCTCTGAAGCTACAGTGCGGGCCCGGCCCGCTCGGCCTGGCGGGCCGGACACGTGGCGGCCATCCGGGCCGCCACGTCGCCCGGGTCGAGCCACCCGGATCAAGCCATGCGGCTTGATCCGGGTGGCCGCGGCGCCACCAACGGGCGCGCGCCGCGTGTCCCCACGCGCGGGGACCGCGCAGCGCACCCATGTGCGCGCGGCGGCGGGCCCAACCACGGCCCGCCATGCGTCATCCCGCAAACCCGCTGGACCGCATGCCAACACCAGCCCAATGGGGTGCCGACACGTGGCACCCCCGGTCCAGGGCCTTCCCCTGCGCCCGAATAAACCCCCAAACTTCCGGTTGCCCATTTTCGCTCATTCGGACTCCGAAAAATACAACCAAATAGCCGATTTTCATCATTTTTCTGCGCTGAATCCAAATACGAAGTCCATTTTGCAAGAATCCATTTCTAATTTTCGGCGAAACTCCCAAATAAGCAATTTTGATCCATTTCTCGCACTGAGTCCGTTTCTCGTGTCCGATTTGCGCGCAACCAACACTATTCACAGAAATAGGCCGCCACAAGCTGTCGATCACACTGTAATGACCACGAAGATCTGGGTCTTCACATCCTCCCCCACTAAAAGAAAGTTTCGTCCTCGAAACTAACACAACTCATACAGGAGTCACAATTACCAAGGATAAGTACTCAAAATCGCTGTCTCCAGCTCCAAAGTCACCACTCACTCCCCGTGATTACTCCTCAACAACAGCAACAGCAACGACCAGTACGGCATAGCCCGGTTGCGTAAACCTCCAATCTCACAAGCCAGAATTCGTAACGGGCATCCCTCGTACTCCAAACATTCCTAAATCTCAAATGGGGCGAGTCAATCACAGGCGAGGGATCCAAAAACATAACCTTCCTGAGCTGAGACATGAAACACAACAGGGGTTCCATCAAAAGTCGGGGGGGGGGGGGGGGAACAAAATAACCGCCAGTGCAACACGCACCAAACCACAACTTGTGTCAACTCAACCAAGGCAACTCTCTGGGGCACAACCACAAGCCATGTTTGCCTCAACAGTCCACACAGCGCTAGCTGTGGAATCATCCAACTCGACCCCAGACAGCTACTTCCTGCTCCAGGTATCCGTCAACACAGTGGCCCTGTCGGGGTGATCCAGAATGCTCAAAAGTAAACCAACGGTAACTCCACCGCCACCATGGGAGGCATCGCTATGACTCGCAAGTCCATCACCCCGCACTAACAATGCAAAAGTCGGTGCTGATATCAGTGTCATTATCTATTAGCTATGCTCTCCTGGCGCTACCAAGTCCAAGAAGCTCCTCACCTTGACAATAATTGTCGACCTCGGCCAATTCCCAAATGGTATCCATATTGGCCGGATTTCCACCGCTGCCCCTACGGCTAACACAACGTGACCCACCAAAGTAAGCTTCAGAAGCTAAAACTTGTATCTCAATAACTTGGCATACAACTTCATCCACACAGGCACGGTAGCACATCCCCAAGTGCCCCTCGTGCTCCAAGTCGCTTTGCGAGTAAATCAAATATCCTCGGGGAACACCACTCCCAAACTGTCCAAGTACATCTGGAACACACAATTCCTCAGATCTTGAAGACAACAGGGCATTAATTATTCCATTTGGCCCACTGTGCGCTCATAATGCCCCTACCAGATCCTGAATGCCATCTAGGCAAAGTCCTTGGCTGTCTGATTCCAAGTAGGTACTCGCATCATACAATAACTGTCGGAGTATGACTCCATCACAAGGTTCTAGATACCACCCGGACCTGTCTACACTCGAACCATAAAAGGACCCTCACAGTCGTGTATCAACGACGTGGCATCACCACCGTGTACCAACGGCGTGGCACTAGGTCAAACAGAACCCTCGATCCATCAGATCCTGCAACTGCGCCATCAGCTCTCTCAGCTCTACTGGCGATATCCAATGAGGTGCTGTCAAGGGTGGCGCGGATCCCCGAACCACGTCAAACGCAATCTCTATCTCCTTAACCGGCGACATTATCAACAGCTCAGGTGAAATCACACCCGGGGTCTCAGGGGCAACAAAGATATCCTTGAGTCCCGGTGCCGCCGTAAG
Organism: Tillandsia leiboldiana; assembly: GCA_029204045.2. Taxonomy (NCBI): domain Eukaryota; kingdom Viridiplantae; phylum Streptophyta; class Magnoliopsida; order Poales; family Bromeliaceae; genus Tillandsia; species Tillandsia leiboldiana. The sequence continues at coordinate 38,863,160 of CM055065.1, forward strand.
CACCTCTCACACTGTCACTAAAACCTGTGTGCTCTAACAATCTCAACAACCAAGCCTCCTGTCACGCCCCGGGGGTTTGTTTTAGCGGAAACGGTTCGCAGAAGTCAAACATTTGACGTGTAAATTTTTTTGATAAAAACCCTTCTTCCCCGGCGCATGCCCAGACCCGCCGCATATACAGAATCACTCTGCGAACGGACAGAGCCTACTCTGTATATGCAAGGCGTAGCGTTCAACACGAGTTCCAAACACAATCAACCATTCAATCACAACAGTTACTAACATACAACTAAGTACCATAACTTCGTAAAACGCACGGCCAATCAATTTAAAAGGATAAATCCACAGTCGTTGAAAAAGCACCTACCCGGCACTCAGATTTTGAAAACACGTTTCGAAAGCAGCATAAATCCACAGAGTTTTGAAGACAGTGCCCACACGACACCTAAGTTTTGAAATTTGTTTTCGCAATCCATAAATCCGCAGGGTTTTGAAGACAGTGCCCACACGACACTTAAGTTTTTGAAAATGATTTTCGAAATCTTTTCTTGGTTTTCTTTTTCTTTTCCAAACGGCCGACGGAGATGAAAAGGGGTAAAACAAATAAATAATAGGAACCATGCCGACATCCACACCGACCCCACGAGGGTATCGAGGACCACACCATAGACTACAAACAGTAAATGAAATGCAAAAATAAAGGAGAAAGTACGATCCGGGGTCCCTAGAGACACAGAAGCTCCTGCCCCGTCCTCACCGTCGCCTAATTCTCCCCCCGGCTGGACCCTGTCACAAAGTGGGAAGTCAGCGACACATAATAGTAAAGCAGGAAAAGTAGTAAAGCAAACCGTAAAGCTATTCGGAGCAACCACCCTCCCAAGAGGGAAAAGGATAACCTGAACACCTGTGAACCTGCAATACCCGACCACGTCGGACAACTAAACCGACGGGCCTTACCGTACCTGCAATATCCGACCTCGTCGGGCAACTAAACCGACGGGTCTCACCGCTCGCACCTCGGCGTATCACAACCCCACAACTACAGGGGCCCCACTACGTCACCTCATGGGTATACACGGGTCATAGACCACTTTTCCGGAAAAGCGCACCCTTCGCGGTGGCCAAACCGCGGGTGCGCGTGTTGCGACCTCGAGCATAGTAACCGTGAAACAATACATATATACATGTATGCGAACCATGTGAAACAATATATATACATATCCATGCATGAGAACCATATGAAACAATATATATCCAAGCATAAGAACCATAGAACCATAACGATTAATTGATGCCTTCCTACAATGTTTAACCCAAGTACGAGATCCATAGAATTTTTAAGAGTCAGCACAATTAAACACGTAATGTCTATCACCCATCAATATTTAACCCAAGTACACATATGATTGACCCCGTCCAACATGATAGAACTAAATGCTAAGACTTAAAAATAAAACCCACCTCTTTCAGCGATGATCAAAGCGCTTGTCACGCCCCGAGACCGTCAATTTGAACAGTTCGGGCGCGCCAACAGACCCGCCAATCGGGCATGACCTTTCAAGACCCGAAAGGAACGGTTTAATCCAACAATATCAATTCAATATAGCGGAAGAATAAGCAATCAGAGGAATGATCTATAAATTTAAAACTTTCAGTCATTCAAACAGATAGTTAGAAGAAATGAAAGTACAACGCTTGAGCGAAAATAAATACTTTTGTTTAGTATTACAACTCTCTTTTAGCATGAAACTACAATGCAAAATACAACCTTATTTTTTTTTTCCTTTTTCCAACTTGAAACTTAAACATTTAAAAGATTACATTGTTCCTCACATACAAAAGTTCGCTCAAGGAAAAGTAAAACTCCAAAATGATGCTGGCGACTCTAGACTGCTAGGTCGCTACTCTGCTGGGCGCTTGCCCTTGTCGCGTGCCTCGCTCGATGTACCTGGACCTGTGGGGATGTCACCCAAAGGGTGTGAGAACTACAACCAAGTTCCCAGTGGGTTCAACCACCGAGAGAAAATGCCCTGCACCGCTTAGTCTAATGGAAGCAATATAATAGAGAATGAAATACAGTAATAAAGCTGTAAATCTTAGCTAGCATGCTTAACACTTTTACCTTTGCCATGACATAACTTTATGTCGCTGTGGGATGCCATTCTAATCAACCTGTCACTCGACCAATCACTTCCATTACTTTTCTTTGTGTTTTAATTAAAGTTGCTAAACCCTCGGAGAAACTTGCCAACGGGCCCCAGCCCGGCAGACATGCTGGCATAAGACAAGTTTTCCAAGGTTGCCGATAACACCCGCAAGTGTTACCCCGTCCAACGGGAAAACGTGTCGCACGGGTCACAGCCCGGGAGAGGGACACTGCCCTTACTCCAACAAAGACCACGTTTCACCCCGAAGGTACGCCCGTTTTATTATCTCTTTTATTTTTGCTTATGCATTTAGCCTCTTTGCTCTTTAAGCCTTTGCCTTTCTTTTTGCTCTTTAGCACTTAGCTTCCATCTCAATCGAGCTTATAGCTCACATTGCCTCTTGGCCCTTTTCTTTCTTTACAATTAAGCTTTTAGCTTGTCTTTTGGTGTACTCATACCTTTACCCTAGGTCCATGCCTCAAGGTACATAAGTCCCTTGGACTCAATTCTTTACTTTCATTATGCTCAAGTTGAAGTTAAAGTGTAGGTGTATTAACTCAACTCCCTATGACAACTCTAGGTATTTCAAATACTCTGGATCTTAACCTCAACTAAACTATGATTCATTTAGAGACATAACTCTAATGTAAGCCTTAATTCCATATACACACATAACTGACTCAAGCAAACATGCCACTCGTGAAGTCCTATAGTGAATGCCTCACATTAGAGCCAAATCTAAGTTTTCTCCTAAGTCGAGATTTCCATATGCCACAAATCACTTCTACATAAGCATGAAAATACAATCCTAGCCACTCTATTAACATGCTTCTAAGGAAAAGCAAAAGATAAGGGGAGAGGTCACCCTCGCTCGATAGAATCCCCCACCTCGATGTGCTTTCTGGGTTCCCGGAGGAGACAAGTCTAGCTCTTTATGCCTCTGGGGTTTCCCTTCTTCTCCTTCTTCTTCTCTTCTTTTTTTTTCTTCTCCTTTCCTTCTTCTTCTTCCTTTCCTTCTTCTTCTTCCTTTCCTTCTCCTTTCTCTCTTTCGTTTTTTGGTTTTAGCTGAGAAAGGGTGAAAGAGAGAGAGAGTGAGGTTTTCTTCTTTTAAAAAGAGAAGAGGCAATTAATTTTTTGCAGAGGGTGGTTGGGAAAAAAAAGGGATTTACTAAAATACCCCTCAATTTCAAAAATATCCCAAAACTACCCCTTTTTCCTGCAGTTTTTCCTGCAGTGAGCAATTTCGGATAGCCCTCTTTCACCACGTTTTCCCTTCAACTGAGAAATCAAAATTGTAATTTTTCTTCGCCCCTTTAATCTACAAATTTTTCTTAAACTTCCCACGATTTTGTTTAAATTTTTGGGCCACTCTAAGCCCTCGAAAGAGAGCCCCGAAAAAGCTTCGCGACCAACTGCACTGTCAAAAACTGCAGTTTCAGAATTCACGAAGCATTTTTCTTCGCTTCGTTCTCCAATTTTTCCTTAATCTCTCACCTAGGTTTTTCACCCCATTTTAATAAGAAATCTTTTGTGAGACACCCCACGATTTCTTTTAAATCTTTGGGCTACTCTAAGTCTCCGAAACAGGGCTCCCAAAACGCTTCGTGATCAGAAATTTCAGGAAATTCCAGAATTTGCTAAGTCCTCGGGTTCAACTCACTTTTCGACCCGACGCCCTTCGCGTCAGCCCGAAACGCACCGAACTCGACTGTAATCATATTTAAAGCATGTTACAAGTCTTCTCGCCGAATTTCGCCATTTTGCGAACTCGGCGAACGCGGGTCTAAATTTTGCAAGCTTGAAGCTCCGCTTTTCAACTACAACTCACTTTTCGACTCAACGGCTTTTGCGTTGATTCGAAACGCTTCTAACCCACTTGTAATCACATTTGGAATGTGTTACAAGTATTTTTACCGAGTTTTGCTATTTCGCAGAAATCGGTGCACTACATTCTCCCCTCCTTTTGGAGTTTCGTCCGCGAAACTAAAACTCACATACCTTAGGATTTATTCCTCGAACAAGCGAGGATAGTGCTCCCGCATCACAGCCTCAGGCTCCCACGTGGCCTCCTCCTCGCTGTGCCTCGTCCAAAGCACTTTCACATAGGGGATGGAGCGGTTCCTTAGCCTCCTGTCACGCCGATCCACAATTTTATACGGGAACTCATCATAGCTCATATCCTCCCGCAGATTAAGCGGTGGGTAGTTGATTACGTTCCTCGGGTCATGGACATACTGGCGGAGTTGTGACACATGAAATACGTCATGAATTCCTGCCAAGTCTGGGGGCAAAGCTATTTTATAGGCCACTGGGCCAACCCGCTCCAATACCTCATAAGGTCCAAGAAAGCGAGGGTTTAACTTTCCCCGCATCCCAAATCGCACTACCCCCTTTGTGGGCGACGCCTTCAAAAACACATGATCCCCGACCTTAAATTCTAGGTCGCGCCGCCTTTTGTGCGCATAACTCTTTTGCCGACTTTGCGCCGTCACTAGACGTTGACGAGCAATTTGCACTTTTTCCTCGGCCTCTTGCAATACATCAGGACCCAGTGATGATCTCTCGCCGACCTCACTCCAATGCAATGGAGATCTGCATTTTCTGCCATATAGTGCCTCGAAAGGTGCCATTCCAATGCTGGCTTGATAGCTGTTATTGTAGGCGAACTCCGCCATGGGCAAATATCGCTGCCACCCAGGGCCATAATCTAGGACACAAGCCTTGAGCATATCTTCGAGGATTTGATTGGTCCTCTCAGATTGACCATCGCTCTGAGGATGATAAGCTGTAGTGAAATCCAGGCGTGTTCCCAGAGCCTCGTGGAAGCTCTTCCAAAATTGTGACACGAATCGGGGGTCTCGATCCGATACTATAGAAACAGGAACCCCATGAAGGCGCATAATCTCATCAATATACAACTGCGCCAATTTATCCCTAGACCAGGTGGTGTGGACAGGTAGGAAATGTGCCGCCTTGGTCAACCTATCCACCACCATCCAAATTGCGTCGTGGCCCGCCTGAGATCGAGGTAAGCCCACGATAAAGTCCATAGCAATATTCTCCCATTTCCACACGGGAATCGGCAGATTTTGAAGCTTGCCCGCTGGAAGTCTATGTTCAGCCTTGACTTGTTGGCATACTAAGCATCTAGCCACGAAGTGTCCAACATCCTTCTTCATGCCAGGCCACCAAAACTGTGCCCTCAGGTCCTTATACATTTTTGTGCCGCCGGGGTGGATAGTATACGGCGATCGGTGTGCTTCTTGAAGAATCATTTCACGAATATCCTCGTCATTAGGTACACACACACGACCCCGAAACTTTAAGATTCCCACGGAATCCGCAGTGAAATCCCTTGCCTCGCTGCCCTCTAAATCAGACCTCACCTTTTGGAGCTTTTCATCTGTCATTTGCTTTTCTTTAATTCTCTCCAATAAGGTAGGTTGCACAGTGAGCATCATAAGCTTCGCGGGTGCCCCGGGAGCCACAACCTCCAAGCCAAACCGTCTCATTTCAGATTGCAACGGGTATTGGTCGGTGATGACCATGGCAAGATTTTCCACGGACTTCCTGCTTAGCGCGTCGGCCACCACATTTGCTTTCCCCGGGTGGTACAAGATGCTAACATCATAGTCTTTTAGGAGTTCCAACCATCGATGCTGCCTCAGGTTTAATTCTTTCTGAGTGAACAAATATTTGAGACTTTTGTGATCCGTGTAAATCTCGCAATGCTCCCCGTAGAGGTAATGCCGCCATAGCTTCAATGCGAAAATCACCGTGGCAAGCTCGAGATCGTGAGTAGGGTAGTTCTTTTCATAACTCTTCAACTGCCGGGAGGCATAGGCTATAACCCTCTCGTCTTGCATAAGTACACACCCCAACCCAGTCCCCGAAGCATCACTATAAACCACGAACCCTTTTCCCGCAACGGGTAGAGCAAGGATTGGAGCCGATGTCAACTTGTCCTTGAGCAACTGGAAGCTTCTTTCACAAGCATCGCTCCAAATGAACTTAGCTCCTTTTCTCGTAAGGCCGGTGAGTGGAATGGTAATTTTGGAAAACCCTTCCACAAATCGCCTATAATAACCCGCGAGTCCGATAAAACTTCGAATCTCGGTGACATTTGTTGGTCGCGGCCAATCCTTCACTGCTTCAATTTTCTTGGGGTCCACCGACACCCCTGCCTCAGAAATCACATGACCTAAGAATGCAACCTCCCGGAGCCAGAATTCGCATTTCTTCAACTTCGCGAATAGGCTCCGCTCCCGAAGCACTTGTAGAACCTGTCGTAGGTGATTCTCGTGCTCGTCGTCACTTCGAGAGTAGACTAAAATGTCGTCAATGAAGACGACGACAAATCGGTCTAGGAAAGGCTGAAAAACGCGGTTCATTAAATCCATGAACGCCGCCGGGGCATTAGTCAACCCGAACGGCATTACAGTGAATTCGTAATGTCCATACCGCGTTCTAAAAGCCGTTTTATGCACATCCTCCGGCTTAATCTTTAGTTGATGGTATCCCGATTGAAGGTCAATTTTTGAAAATACGCGGGAGCCTTGCAACTGGTCGAACAAATCGTCGATCCTCGGTAATGGATATCGGTTGTTGATTGTCAATTTGTCGAGCTCCCGATAATCCACACATAACCGAAGCGATCCGTCCTTTTTCTTCACAAATAAAACCGGAGCTCCCCAAGGAGATACGCTAGGTCTAATGAAGCCCTTGTCCAGCAAATCTTGCAATTGAGCCTTAAGCTCTCTCAACTCCGCCGGGGCCATTCTATAAGGAGCCTTTGAGACTGGAGCCGTCCCGGGAACCAAGTCTATTATGAACTCAATCTCCCGATCCCTCGGCATGCCCGGCAACTCCGCAGGAAATACATCAGAATATTCCCGCGTCACGGGAATGTCTTGCACATTAGGTTCCTCCTTGTGCCCTTCGACCACGGTAGCTAAGTAAGCCACACATCCTCTATCGATAAGCTTCTTGGCCCGTGAAGCCGAGACCACCGAGGCAAATAGAGAACCTCTACACGCCTTGAACACATATTCCTCTTGCCCTGGCTCTCGAAAAGTGATAACTCGCCGCTCGCAGTCGATAGTGGCGTAGTACTTAGAGAGCCAATTCACTCCCAAAATCACATCGTAACCCCCTAGCCGTCTCAAGACCAAGAAGTCCACGGTCATAATCCACTCGCCAATCCGCACTGGACAGGCGGGACAACTCTCAGAAATCTCTAAGGAACCACCAGGCACTTGAACCATTTTAGTACTAGTAGACTGTAGAACATCAAGCCCATGTCTCATGGCAAAGGATCTACATATGAATGAATGCGATGCACCAGTATCGAATAGAGCCTTGCATCGAACATCATTAATAAAGATTATACCTGCCACGACGTCGTCGGCCACGGGCTCCTCCTCCTTCGCCTGAGCGGCAAAAACCCGCCCGCTCGGCGGTCGCTGTGGAGCGGCGGGGCGCGCAGCTGGTAGAGCTGGCACCACCTTCTGATGTTGCTTCGGGGCCGCCTGGATCATCGGCACAGCCGGGGCGGGGTGCGTGCCCCTCCAGCAATCTCGAGCTAAGTGGCCTGGCCGGCCACAGTTGTAGCATCTCCCCTCGCGCTCCGCACACTCGGCAGGTCGGTGCGGTCCACCACAAATGGCACATCGCCCGGGGGCCGTGAACTGTCGGGGCTCCCGAGGATAGTGCTGCTGTCGCTGTTGCTTCGGGGGCCGTTGATATTGGCTTTGACCCCCGGGGCCACCTTGATGCCGCTTCTTTTCCTTTCCCTTTCCCTTGTCTTTCTCAAAGGCTTCGCGCTCTCGGCGCACCACCATGTCGCCCCTCTCAACCAAGCGGGCTCTATCCACAATTTCCCGATAAGTTGCGATGTTGAATGGTTGGACCTTTGAATAAATAGCTGGTCGAAGGCCCCGTTCAAAACACCGCGCCTTGTCCCGCTCACTCCGCACAACGGTGGGCAGACAGCTCACGATGCGAGAGAACTCGCACTCGTACTCTTGGACCGATCGTCCTCCCTGACGAAGGTTCTTGAAATCTTCCTCCATTTGTTGCTTGGCGCTATCGGGGAAATAAGTGGCAAAGAACAACTCCTTGAACTCCTCCCAGGTTGGCTCGGGCAACGCCGTCCTAGCCCGTCTCTCTAATTCCGCCTTCCACCACCGATGTGCCATATTATCCAAGTGGGGGACCGCCAGAGTAACACGGTCCCACGTCGGAATCCGGAGGGTCAAGAACAACCTCTCCATGGAGTCAATCCAGGACTCCACCACCATCGGGTCAGACTTGTCGCCACTGAAGGTTGGCGGGTGGAACTTTTGAAAGCTGGCGAGGCTCTTCATCGCCCGGTCCTGCTCCGCCCTCTGTGCTAGATACTGAGCGTCACCGGCCTCTGAGTCGGCCCGCTGAGGCACCCCCCCAGCAATCCCAACAGATGGCGCGGGGTGCGCCGCCATAGTCACACCTCCAGTAGTCGCCCCCACTTGGGGCGAGGCTGTGCGCTCATGCGTCGTCTGCGCCGCCTCTATCTGCCGTGCCAACATGTCCTGGAGCCTCTCTATTTGCTCCGCCTGACGCCTCGACGCTTCGTCCTGGCGCTGCAGCGCCTCATCTAGCCTGCGAGAAGTCTCCTCCTCCCGTTGGCGGGAAGCCTCCTCCAGCCTACGAGAGGACTCCTCCTCTCATTGGCGGGAAGCCTCCTCCTGTCGCTGAGAGGCCTCCGCCTGCTGCTGCACCACGCCGATCAGCGCGGCCATCTGCTCCCGCAGCCCACGAACGTCGCTCGAACCGGAGCCCTCCCCCGACTCGAGCCATGTCCGCCGTGTCTCCCTTTGCGGTGGCATGACTATCTGTACGCCACAAAAGCATTAGTCCAACCTTTATACCTTAGGCATTTGCGTAATTGAAGGCAAAGAATTAAATGAACACAATAAGGCTTCGTCAACCCGATCATGCGAAAGTAAAGAGAAAAACTTCTCCCCACTCCTAACGTTACGTTGTCGGCCGCCCAACATATCGTTAGCTAGTGGAAGTCCATTTTCCTCGAGCAATTCCCAAAGTCCTTCTTGGAAATCATATAACCCAATTATGTACTTTCGCCAAAAGATCCACACACACTCTCGTGCCTAAACCCTAGGGTCCTCCTAAGGTTCGCTAACCACCTAGGTCTATTCCTAGGTCTCTGATACCACTCTTATCTGTCACGCCCCGAGACCGTCAATTTGAACAGTTCGGGCGCGCCAACAGACCCGCCAATCGGGCATGACCTTTCAAGACCCGAAAGGAACGGTTTAATCCAACAATATCAATTCAATATAGCGGAAGAATAAGCAATCAGAGGAAGGATCTATAAATTTAAAACTTTCATTCATTCAAACAGATAGTTAGAAGAAATGAAAGTACAACGCTTGAGCGAAAATAAATACTTTTGTTTAGTATTACAGCTCTCTTTTAGCATGAAACTACAATGCAAAATACAACCTTATTTTTTTTTTCCTTTTTCCAACTTGAAACTTAAACATTTAAAAGATTACATTGTTCCTCACATACAAAAGTTCGCTCAAGGAAAAGTAAAACTCCTAAATGATGCTGGCGACTCTAGACTGCTAGGTCGCTACTCTGCTGGGCGCTTGCCCTTGTCGCGTGCCTCGCTCGATGTACCTGGACCTGTGGGGATGTCACCAAAAGGGTGTGAGAACTACAACCAAGTTCCCAGCGGGTTCAACCACCGAGAGAAAATGCCCTGCACCGCTTAGTCTAATGGAAGCAATATAATAGAGAATGAAATACAGTAATAAAGATGTAAATCTTAGCTAGCATGCTTAACACTTTTACCTTTGCCATGACATAACTTTATGTCGCTGTGGGATGCCATTCTAATCAACCTGTCACTTGACCAATCACTTTCATTACTTTTCTTTGTGTTTTAATTAAAGTTGCTAAACCCTCGGAGAAACTTGCCAACGGGCCACAGCCCGGCAGACATGCTGCCATAAGACAAGTTTTCCAAGGTTGCCGATAACACCCGCAAGTGTTACCCCGTCCAACGGGAAAACGTGTCGCACGGGTCACTGCCGGGGAGAGGGACACTTCCCTTACTCCAACAAAGACCACGTTTCACCCCGAAGGTACGCCCATTTTATTATCTCTTTTATTTTTGCTTATGCATTTAGCCTCTTTGCTCTTTAAGCCTTTGCCTTTCTTTTTGCTCTTTAGCACTTAGCTTCCATCTCAATCGAGCTTATAGCTCACATTGCCTCTTGGCCCTTTTCTTTCTTTACAATTAAGCTTTTAGCTTGTCTTTTGGTGTACTCATACCTTTACCCTAGGTCCATGCCTCAAGGTACATAAGTCCCTTGGACTCAATTCTTTACTTTCATTATGCTCAAGTTGAAGTTAAAGTGTAGGTGTATTAACTCAACTCCCTATGACAACTCTAGGGATTTCAAATACTCTGGATCTTAACCTCAACTAAACTATGATTCATTTAGAGACATAACTCTAATGTAAGCCTTAATTCCATATACACACATAACTGACTCAAGCAAACATGCCACTCGTGAAGTCCTATAGTGAATGCCACACATTAGAGCCAAATCTAAGTTTTCTCCTAAGTCGAGATTTCCATATGCCACAAATCACTTCTACATAAGCATGAAAATACAATCCTAGCCACTCTATTAACATGCTTCTAAGGAAAAGCAAAAGATAAGGGGAGAGGTCACCCTCGCTCGATAGAATCCCCCACCTCGATGTGCTTTCTGGGTTCCCGGAGGAGACAAGTCTAGCTCTTTATGCCTCTGGGGTTTCCCTTCTTCTCCTTCTTCTTCTCTTCTTTTTTTTCTTCTCCTTTCCTTCTTCTTCTTCCTTTCCTTCTTCTTCTTCCTTTCCTTCTCCTTTCTCTCTTTCGTTTTTTGGTTTTAGCTGAGAGAGAGTGAAAGAGAGAGAGAGTGAGGTTTTCTTCTTTTAAAAAGAGAAGAGGCAATTAATTTTCTGCAGAGGGTGGTTGGGAAAAAAAAGGGATTTACTAAAATGCCCCTCAATTTCAAAAATATCCCAAAACTGCCCCTTTTTCCTGCAGTGAGCAATTTCGGATAGCCCTCTTTCACCACGTTTTCCCGTCAACTGAGAAATCAAAATTGTAATTTTTCTTCGCCCCTTTAATCTACAAATTTTTCTTAAACTTCCCAAGATTTTGTTTAAATTTTTGGGCCACTCTAAGCCCTCGAAAGAGAGCGCCGAAAAAGCTTCGCGACCAACTGCACTGTCAAAAACTGCAGTTTCAGAATTCACGAAGCATTTTTCTTCGCTTCGTTCTCCAATTTTTCCTTAATTGCTCACCTAGGTTTTTCACCCCTTTTTAATCAGAAATCTTTTGTGAGACACCCCACGATTTCTTTTAAATCTTTGGGCTACTCTAAGTCTCCGAAACAGGGCTCCCAAAACGCTTCGTGATCAGAAATTTCAGGAAATTCCAGAATTTGCTAAGTCCTCGGGTTCAAGTCACTTTTCGACCCGACGCCCTTCGCGTCAGCCCGAAACGCACCGAACTCGACTGTAATCATATTTAAAACATGTTACAAGTCTTCTCGCCGAATTTCGCCATTTTGCGAACTCGGCGAACACGGGTCTAAATTTTGCAAGCTTGAAGCTCCGCTTTTCAACTACAACTCACTTTTCGACTCAACGGCTTTTGCGTTGATTCGAAATGCTTCTAACCCACTTGTAATCACATTTGGAATGTGTTACAAGTATTTTTACCGAGTTTTGCTATTTCGCAGAAATCGGTGCACTACAGCGCTACTCCCCCGTGTCCCGGTGCGCTCCCCGAAACAACAAAGTCCCCCGGGAAGAAGTCAGTACCCACCAAACATAAATCAAGGAAACTAAAGGACTGTCCAGATCCCGTCGCGGAACGGGGCTCTCGGGTGCGACGGCGGCGGCGGCGGCCGAGTTGGAACCCGTGGCGTCGGTGACCCCGCGCTGCCGCGCTGGCCGCACGAGTATCAGAGCCCCGTGCGGTGTGAGACCCGCACGGCTCCCTGACAGCGGCGGCCCCGCTCGGTGCCTGGCCCCGCGCGGGTGCCCAGTCCTCACGCACGGGCGGCCCCGCGCGGGCGCCCAGCCCCCGCGCGGGCGCCCAGCCCGCACGCACGGGCGGCCCCGCGCGGCGCCCAGGCCCCGCGCGGGCGCCCAGCCCGCACGCACGGGCGGCCCCGCGCGGCGCACAGGCCCCGCGCGGGCGCCTTGCCCGCACGCACGGGCGGCCCCGCGCGGCGCCCATGCTCCGCGCGGGTGCCCAACCCGCACGCATGGGCGACCTAGCCCTGCGCGCATCTGGCGCCTCGCGACTTCCCATGCGATGATCCGAAGATAAAAAAAACCCTAAATAACAATTTAAAACTCACCGAAACCACAAGACTCCGATTCACCGATGAAGAGGGAGGAAGAGGAGAGGATCGTGCCACGCTCGCTTGCCGGGTTTCGTGGGGAGAGCGATGGTCCCTTCCTTCTCCTCGTCGTGCTCCTCGGTTCTTCACGCCGCCTTGCAAGAAAGCCGAGGTTCGGAAAGAAAGGTTTTCCCGCTCGCACTCAAATGGGGAACTAGCGTACGGGATAAGAAGAGTGGAAAATAACCTAAGTCATCCCACACAAAATTAAAACAGTCGGTCCAAAGCGGTGCGGGGGAAATAAAAGAAATTGGACCAGGGTCTGGTTTACCTCAAAAACGTGCTAAACGCCTGAACAGCTAACAAACTTCAGAAAAATATTCCGGGAGATTCCGGGGTCGGAAAACAGATCCGATCGCGCCGCCGGTCTCCGTTTCGCGGGCTTTATTATCCAAAAATACCCGCGAGCCCCGACGGTCTGCCCAGGAACAAAGAAAAATAAATCACACCCTGGACCCCTTAGTCGAAAAGCGGTTCAATAAAATTCAAAGGAAAGACCAAAAAGAAAATAAACTCGCGGTTATTACACCACTCACCTCTAAAAACGAGTTTCGTCCTCGAAACTCAAACCCGGGTGGTGGTGAAAAGGTCAGGGTAGCACTCCCTCATTTTAGATTCCAGCTCCCATGTTGCTTCTCGCTCCTCATGGTCGCTCCAGAGTACCTTCACGTAGGGAATGGTTCGATTTCACAGTGCCTTGTTTTCCCTTGCCAGGATTCTCACTGGGGTTTCCTCGAAACTCAGATCCTCCTTGAGTTCGAGTGTTGAGATGTCCAGGATATGTGATGAGTCGGGAAGGTATTTCCGGAGCATGGACACGTGGAAAACATCGTGGACTCGGTCGAGGTTTGGTGGTAGGGCAAGGCGGTACGCCACTGGGCCAATTCGCTCCAAGATCTCGAACGGTCCCACGAACCGTGGGCTCAGCTTGCCCTTCAGCCCGAAATGCTTGATCCCTCTGGATGGCGAGACTCGCAAGAGTACGTGTTCTCCCACTTGGAATTCCACGTCGCGGCGCCTTTGGTCTGCGTAGCTCTTCTGTCGACTCTGGGCGGTCAGTAAGCGCTGTTTGATGAGGCGTACCTTCTCTTCAGTTTCTTCCACCAAGTCGGGTCCCAAGAATTTCCGTTCACCCAAGTCGTCCCAACAAATCGGGGAACGGCAGCGTCTCCCATATAAGGCTTCGTAGGGCGCCATTTGGATACTAGCCTGGTAGCTGTTGTTGTAGGCGAATTCCACGAGGGGTAGATAGCGTGCCCAACCGACTCCCCAATCAAGTACACAGGCGCGAAGCAGGTCCTCGAGGGTCTGAATCACTCGCTCCGACTGTCCGTCCGTCTGAGGGTGAAAGGCTGTGCTGAAATGTAGCTTGGTCCCCAGGGCTTGCTGTAGGCTCTGCCAAAACTTCGAGACGAAGCGGGTGTCTCTGTCCAAGGTGATCGATGCCGGCACTCCATGCAGTCTCACGACCTCGCTGAGGTAGGCCTGAGCCAATCGCTCTCTGGTCCAGGTTGTGTGGATGGGCAGGAAATGTGCTGACTTGGTTAGCCGGTCCACAATGACCCAAATCGCGTCGTGCCCCTGCTGTGAACGTGGGAATCCAGTGACGAAGTCCATGGTGATCTGATCCCACTTCCACTCTGGCACCGGTAAGGGCTGTAACTTTCCCGCTGGCCGCTGATGCTCTGCCTTTATCTGCTGACATACCAGGCAGTGAGCTACATGTCGGGTCACATCCCCCTTCAGCTTGGGCCACCAGAAGGTCTGCTTGAGGTCCCTGTACATCTTCGTGCCCCCCGGATGCGCCGCATAAGGAGCGCGGTGTGCCTCCGCCAGAATTTTCTCTCTCAATTCCGACGAATCCGGCACGCAAAGCCGCCCACAGAAACGCATGATGCCGTCGTCCCCCACTGCAAAGTCGTTCTCCTGGTCCGGGGAGGTCTTGTCTCGCACGAGTTGTAAGTGCGAGTCCGTCTGTTGCCCTTCTCGGATTTTCTCGAAAAGCGTCGGCTTGACCACCAAAGCTATCAGTTGTGCAACTGTGCCCGCTGGTACCACCTCTAATTTCAATCGTGAAAATTCCGCAATCAAGGTGCTCTGCTCAGTTATCGCACGTGCCGACGCCTCCTCCGGTTGCCCCTTCCTGCTCAAAGCGTCCGCCACCACGTTTGCCTTCCCGGGGTGGTATTGGATTGTTAGATCGTAATCCTTCAATAATTCAAGCCACCGCCTCTGCCGCAAATTTAGCTCCTTTTGGGTGAACAGATACTTGAGACTTTGGTGGTCTGAAAAGACGTTACAGTGGACACCAAAGAGATAGTGTCTCCATAACTTTAGAACGAAGACCACTGCAGCCAGTTCCAAATCATGAATTGGGCAGTTCTTTTCGTAATCCTTCAGCTGCCTGGATGCATAGGCTATTACTTTCCCCTGTTGCATCAATACACCCCCAAGGCCGATCCACGATGCGTCGCAGTACACTTCATAGTCCTCTCCGGGTGTTGGTAGTACCAGTATAGGCGCCCTTGTTAGCCTCCTTTTAAGTTCTTCGAAGCTCTCTTGGCACTTAGCCGTCCATAGAAACTTCTCCCCTTTCTTGGTCAACCGGTTTAAAGGGGCCGCAATCTTCGAGAAACCCTCGACGAAGCGTCTGTAATATCCCGCCAGTCCCAAGAAGCTGCGGATCTCCGTCACTGTCGTCGGCGGCTGCCAGTCGATCACCGATTCCACCTTCTTGGGGTCCACGGCGATTCCCTCTGCCGAGATCACGTGCCCTAGGAAACCCACCTCCCGTAGCCAGAATTCACACTTCTTGAGCTTTGCGAACAGCTTCTGATCCCTGAGAGTTTGGAGAATCGTTCGTAAATGGTCCTCGTGCTCCTCGTCGGTGGTTGAATAGATCAGGATGTTGTCGATGAAGACCACTACGAACCGGTCCAAGAAAGGTCTGAAGATCCGGTTCATCATATCCATGAAGACGGCGGGGGCGTTCGTAAGTCCGAACGGCATAACCGTGAACTCGTAGTGGCCGTACCGGGTCCGGAAGGCGGTCCTTGGGATATCTTCGTTCCGAACCCGGAGCTGATGGTAGCCCGATTGCAGATTGATCTTTGAGAACACCGTTGCTCCTCGCAGCTGGTCGAAGAGGTCGTCTATTCTGGGCAGGGGGTACTTATTCTTCACTATAACCTTGTTTATCCCCCTGTAGTCGATGCAGAGACGCAGGCTTCCGTCTTTCTTTCGTACAAAGAGTACTGGTGCACCCCAGGGTGACACACTCGGTCTGATAAACCCCTTGTCCAAGAGGTCCTCCAGTTGCGCCTTAAGCTCCTTCAACTCCGCGAAGGCCATTCGGTAGGGCGCCTTCGTGATAGGTTGAGTACCCGGTAAGAGTTCGATAGGAAACACCACCTCTCGTTCAGGAGGTATCCCGGGCAGTTCCGTCGGGAAGACATCGGGAAAATCCCTCACCACTGGAATGTCCGAAGGTGTCGCCGAGGGTCGAGTCACTAGATCCACCGAGGCGAGGTAGGCCACGCACCTGCCCTCCACCAATATTCTAGCCCGCGTCGATGAGATGATTGTTGGGAAGGAGATGCTCTTACACGCTAGGTACACATTCTCAGGGAAACTTGGTTCTTGTAATTGCACCATCCGCTTCTCACAGTCGATGAGCACTTGGTACGTTGAGAGCCAATCCATGCCCAACACTACGTCGTATTCCTTCAGGGGAATTACCGCCAAATCCCCAGGGCAAGCCAGTCGCCCAAGTTTGATCGGGCAGGCGGCCACAAAGCTGACCGCCTCCAACACCCCTCCCGCCGTTTGGACCGTCAATCGATTTTGGAGGGGTACCACGCCAAGACCATGCATAAAAACGAAGTTGTCACGCCCCGGGGGTTCGAATCGCGCGGAAGAGGAGCCACCGATGCCCCTAATTCAGCCATGTATTTTTTTTTGTAAACCAATGCTCCCCGGTGCGTGTCCAGACCCGCCGCATACACAAATTCACTCTGCAAACGGGCAGAGTCTCCTTTGTATATGCACGGCGTCTCAATCACAAAGTGTCTCACAAGGTGTAGCACATACAATCTCTAACCACATCAGTTGGGGTCTCGTACACATACAACCAAACAACTCACATGATATTCTAGTATTCACGTAGAACATAGAGGCCAAGGTTTTGAAAGGATAAATAATCACAAGGTTTTGAAAGCGGCACCCACACGATGCCATCGTTTTAGGAAAGACCGTTTGAAATCCACATAAATCCCAAAAGGTTTGTAAAAATCCGGTGCCCACACGACACCCACATTTTAAAAGTAGTTTTTCGCAAACGATTTTCTTTGCTATTCATTGTTTAAAATGGCCAAGTAAGAAAGAATGTAACAATCATTCGTTTATTCGATAAAGGGAAAAGGCAACATCCACTTCGACCCCACGGGAGTGTCGCAATCCACATCTAGCTAGCATGAGTAATAAAAGAAAAGGGAAAGAAGAGTCACTGTATCTGAAGTCACTAAAAGTCAGAACAGCACTCTCGCGGCCTCACCGGTGCCCTAGCACTCCCCCCTGGACGAACCTGTCACGGAGTGGGAAGTCAGTGACGAGAAATAGCATGATAAGCATAAGAGAAACAAAATAGGGCAAACCACAAATAACCGGAGCAACCATCCTTCTCATGTATCGTCCGCGTTAACCACACCCTGTATCAAAACAACAACGGGCACCTTTCCCGATGTCCACCGCCGAGCACCTGCCTCGGCCGCCGAGCACCTGCCTCGACATCACCGCTCACACCCCCCACCCATAAGGGCCCCCATTCCTAACGCCACCGTCGCGTGGGGTACACGGGTCAACGTACCACTTTTCCGGAAAAGCACACCCTTGCGGTGGCCAAACCGCTGGTGTGCGTGTAGCAAAACTTGAGCCTCAGATTGATATTAAGTGCAATAATATAACAGGGTTAGTGCATAAACAGAAGGAGCCAACATACTATTTCTATCAGTGAATTCTTATTCCCACAATCCCCGGGAATGTACCCACCTTGTGTGCGTCGTCCTGCGTTCGTCCCGTCCGCGTCCGTGCACCAGTCGCCAACAGCGTCCCGCACTCCTGAAGGAACATGGGCAAGTCAAGACTTAGGGGTCCGAAACTCACATCGACTCCCAACAACGTGCGGCGGAGTTCCCCGCACGGCACCGGCCCGTGCGGCGCACACTCCGCCTGGGCACAGCCCCGCGCGGCACCAGCCCGCGCGGGTGACCCACCCGCGGGCGGCCCCGCGCGGCCGAGCGCTGCGCGGGCGCGCTGCCCGCGGTGCGGGGCGACCCCGCGCGGCACCAGCCCGCGCGGGCACCCCTCCTGCGGGCGGCCCCGCGCGGCCGAGCGCCGCGCGGGCGCGCTGCCCGCGGTGCGGGGCGACCCCGCGCGGCACCAGCCCGCGCGGGCGCCCCTCCTGCGGGCGGCCCCGCGCGGCTGAGTGCCGCGCGGGCGCGCTGCCCGCGGTGCGGGGCGACCCCGCGCGGCACCAGCCCGCGCGGGCGCCCCTCCTGCGGGCGGCCCCGCGCGGCCATGCACCGCGCGGGTGCGCTACCCGCGGTGCGGGGCGACCCCGCGCGGCACCAGCCCGCGCGGGCGCTCCACCTGCGGGCGGCCCCGCGCGGCCAGGCCCCGCTCGGGTGCGCTGCCCGCGGTGCGGGGCGACCCCGCGAGGCACCAGCCCGTGCGGGCGCCCCTCCTGCGGGAGGCCCCGCGCGGCCAGGCGCCGCGCGGGCGCGCTGCCCGCGGTGCGGGGCGACCCCGCGCGGCACCAGCCCGCGCGGGCGCCCCACCTGCGGGCGGCCCCGCGCGGCCAGGCGCCGCGCGGGTGCGCTGCCCGCGGTGCGGGGCGACCCCGCGCGGCACCAGCCCGCGTGGGAGCCCCACCCGCGGCCGGCCCCGCGCGCGGCGGTGCGCAACGACACCGCCCCTCCTCCCTCCTCGAGACCACAAAACAAAAGGAAATAAAACCCGAACAAGAACACACCCCCCGACTCACCTCGATGCGCGAAAGAGGAGGAAGGAGAGGGATCGTCCGCTTGCCCCCACCGGTCCGTCCTCGCCCGAGTCCTTGGTTACTCCTTGCCGGCGGCTACGATGGAAGAAGTAAAAGAAAAGAGGCGGCCAAAGGTAGGAACCCTAATTTCCTATTCCCATCCGGCTATATATATAAAAAGTTAGGGTTTACCTCAAAAGACGTGCGGGTCGCCAGCACGGATCCCGGAACGCCCAAGGGGGCCCCAACTTCGCGAATTAATTCTGATCGGACCGGAAGTCAGAAATTGAAACCGATCGCGCCCGCGCGCTCCGCTCCGCGAGCTCTACCGCCCAAAATTATCTGCGGGCCCCGACGGTCTGTCCGGAAAAATACCAAAAATGAGGCCCTCGGTCGGACATTACAAGAAGAGGGTGACAAGAAGGGTTTAGGAAAGACCGGGTCTTACACCACTCACCGCTAAAAAACAAGTTTCGTCCCCGAAACTTAAACTTCCCCCGCGGCGAAGAGGTCCAGGTAGCACTCCCTCATCTTTGATTCGGGTTCCCAAGTTGCCTCATGCTCTTCCTGATTGCTCCAAAGCACCTTCACGTAGGGAATTGTCCGACTTCGCAGCTTTTTGTCCTCTCGGGCTAGGATCCGTACCGGTACTTCCGCGAAACTTAAGTCCTCTTTAAGCTCAATTGCGGAGACGTCGAGCACTCGCGATGGGTCGGGGAGGTACTTCCGACGCATGGATACGTGGAACATATCATGAACTCGGTCAAGGTTCGGTGGTAAGGCGAGGCGGTAGGCTACCGGGCCGATGCGCTCCAGAATCTCAAACGGCCCCACGTACCGTGGGCTTAACTTGCCTCTCAACCCAAACCACTTCACCCCTTTTGACGGCGACACCCGCAACAACACGTGCTCTCCCACCTGGAATTCCAAGTCGCGACGTCTCCGGTCTGCATAGCTCTTCTGCCGGCTCTGGGCGGTCGCCAATCGTCGCCTGATGAGGCGCACCTTTTCCTCAGTCTCAACCACTAAGTCCGGCCCCAAAAACTTTCGCTCCCCCAGATCGTCCCAACAGATCGGGGATCTACAGCGTCTGCCGTACAATGCTTCGTACGGCGCCATCTGGGTGCTCGCTTGGTAGCTGTTGTTATAAGCGAACTCTGCAAGGGGTAGGTAGCGCGACTACCCGTCTCCCATATCCAGTACGCAAGCTCGGAGCATGTCCTCGAGTATCTGAATCACCCGCTCGGATTGTCTATCCGTCTGGGGGTGAAAAGCTGAGCTGAAGTGTAACTTGGTCCCCAAGGCCCGTCGTAGACTCTGCCAAAAGTTCGAAACGAACCTGGTGTCTCTGTCTGAAGTAATCGATACTGGCACCCCGTGAAGCCTCACGATCTCACCGATGTAGACTTGAGCCAGTCGGTCGCGTGTCCAGGTTGTGTGGATGGGTAAGAAATGAGCCAACTTCGTTAGCCGATCCACAACGACCCAGATGGTGTCGTGTCCCTGCTGTGAACGTGGAAATCCGGTGACGAAGCCCATAGTGATTTGCTCCCATTTCCATTCGGGCACAGGTAGTGGTTGCAACTTTCCCGCCGGTCGTTGATGTTTCGCTTTCACCTGTTGGCACACCCAATATTGCGCCACAATTTGTGCCACATCGCTCTTTCGATTTGGGCCATCTGAAGGTCTGCCCTAGATCCTTGCACCTCTTTGTACCTCCGGGATGCACGGTATAGGAGGTATTATATACCCTTGGCTAGACTTTCTTCCCTTATCTCTAGCCTACCAGGTACACAAATTCGTCCCCGGCACCCTATTACATCATCTGTGTCAGTCATACAAACTCCGTCTTGCTCCGAGGGCATTCTGTCTCGCACAAGTTGTAGTCGCGTGTCCATTATTTGATCTCCCGAGATCCTCTTGGTGATTCGTCAGACTAAATCTTATAGTCCTTTCCGGGCTTCGGCAATGTGAGCACTGGCGCCTGTGCGTGTTCGTCTTTAAGTCCCTTGACGCCGTCCTGGCACTGGGCCATCTAGACGTATCTCTCCCCTCTTTGGGTTAGCCGATTTGGGGAAGTGGCCTCCCACGAGGCATCTGTAGCGGTCTGCCCGTCCTAAGAAGCTTCGGATTTCCATCATCTCTGTTGGTCGAGTCCAGTTGATCCCTGATCCAATCCTCCTTGGATCCACTGCAATTCCAGACACCGAAACGATATGCCTCAAAAGTCCCCCTTGCGGACCATAACTCACACTTTATAAGTTTTGGCATATGGTTTCTGACCCCGGAGGGTCTGGGGGATTACTCGCAAGTGTTCCCCATACCCCTTGTCTATGCGAGAGTAGATCGGAACGTCCACTAAAAGGCCATCACCGACTGGTCTAAGAAGGGCTTGAATATCCTATTCATCATGCCCATGAGCACCGCTGGTGCATTAACGAGTCTAAACGGTACAACTGTAAACTTATGTTGACCATTCCGAGCTCGCAGGTCTGTTTTCAGTATGTCATTACCCCGGACTCTAGGCTGGCGATAGCTGGACCGCAGATCATTCATTGGGAACGCCGTTTCTCCTTGTAGTTGATCGCGTAGGTCATCTATCCGAGGTAGAGGAGTATTTGTCCTTCTCGTGTCGAGATCCATACGGCACTCGGGAACGCTACTCGACTGCCTTCTACCAAGCTCCTTGCCCGCAACAAAGAAAAGCGAGCAGAAGGCGTTCCTACAAGCTAAGTTTACAAGTTCCGGTAAGTCCGTTCCCAGAGACTCGCTTGGAACTTCAAGCAGTCAACTACCGCTTAAAGATTGCCGCGACTGTCGGCCCCAAGCGCTACACCGACAACCTTTAACGGAACCTCATTAGTTCTTAGAGACTAAGAACCCGCTTCACCCTCACTGGGCAGGAAGGGGCACAGCCGCCTGCCCCGAGGGGTAGCCAGAGGGTCCAACCGAACTTATTCCTACGATAGGGATTTCCTTCTAATAACTAAGGTAGGGTGAAAACATGAAGCGAGGTGAAAGAGTGGGATGCTTAGGTGTTGCCACCAAAGTTCTAGCACGATGGTTTGAAACTCGAGTATTACCTGTTACATCATGCTCTATGGGTCCGTCCTATGGTGGGTCATCGTATAGACTCTCCCTCCTCCCGATTGCGGAGACGAGGGTGTAGATGTTGCTACGGATGATGTCCCCGTTTTCGAGGGGCAGTTGCAACGATAGTGCCCCGGTTTGCCACTTCGAAAACAATGGTCTTGCTTCTGGAGACATCCGGTCACTTGGTGTATTCCATCGCAAATGATGCAAGATTTGTCCACCGGCCATTGTCCCCTCGTCGGCGCATTCTTGGTTCCTTGTTGCAATCTCGAGTATTTAGGAGGCCGGCTCCTCTTGGTATGCTCTCTTCCGAAGCTTGGCCGAGTTCATTTCTTATCCCTGTTGTGTTCTGAGCTCTCCCGTCGGGCTCGTGAAGTCGTAAATCCGCGCTCCACCGCGGTGGCTCTATCGACCGCCTCCTGGAAGGCGTGCAAACCCGCCGTTTGCACCGCCTTGAAGATGTCGCTCTATAAACTATTCACAAATAGATGGGCCTTGTGAGATTCATCTCTTATCACAAGGGAAACACATTTGATCAACCTCACAAATGCCCGTTGATATCCCATAACTGCCCGGCTTCCTTGCTTGATGGGCTTCACGTCATCTTCCACCTGCTGTTTGATGCTGTCGGAGAGAAGTGCCCCAAAGAGTTTTCCTCGAAACGTCCTCCAAGATGGAAGGGCGGTGCCCTCCGAGGGGTCCGGGCGCACCGTCTTCCACCACTTGCGGGCGTCTCCCTCAAGAAAAAGGGCTGCCAAAGGGACCCATTCACCCTCCTCCATTAGCAAAGCTTCGAAGAGCCTTCCCATGGTATCTACCTATTTTCCCACGACCCAAGGGTCGGCCGTCTCTCCCTCAAGGGGTTCCCAATAACGGCTCCCAGCGTAGGCCCCAAAGTTGCTGGTGTGGCTGGTCCGGGCAGAGAAGCCTGGGCGACCCCCATTGGTGTAGTTGACCATTGCACCCACTATCGCATCTGTTCCATAAGGGTTGCTAGCTGCCCGGCCATCTCTTGTAGTCGTTGTCGGAGAAGCTGATACTCCGCCGCTGTTCGCACCGTACTTTCTGCCTCTGTGTTCTCCGCTGATAGCCCATTTCGGGCCATTATTCGCTATATGGAAAGAAACCAAGTCAACCCTAGGCCTAACTGGTCTAGCACCACGACCTACGGACACACCGAAATTAAATACCCCTTTATCCCTCGTACACTCGCGTTTTACATATCTATCCCCAGTTTACTTTATTAATCACTAGCTAGTGTCTTGCGTCCCGTGGATGTTAGGCCCCGACTGCTGTGGTTAAAGTTTACCTCTCTGATACCATCTTAATCTGTCATGCCCCGGGGGTTCGAATCGCGCGGAAGAGGAGCCACCGATGCCCCTAATTCAGCCATGTATTTTTTTTTGTAAACCAATGCTCCCCGGTGCGTGTCCAGACCCGCCGCATACACAAATTCGCTCTGCAAACGGGCAGAGTCTCCTTTGTATATGCACGGCGTCTCAATCACAAAGTGTCTCACAAGGTGTAGCACATACAATCTCTAACCACATCAGTTGGGGTCTCGTACACATACAACCAAACAACTCACACGATATTCTAGTATTCACGTAGAACATAGAGGCCAAGGTTTTGAAAGGATAAATAATCACAAGGTTTTGAAAGCGGCACCCACACGATGCCATCGTTTTAGGAAAGACCGTTTGAAATCCACATAAATCCCAAAAGGTTTGTAAAAATCCGGTGCCCACACGACACCCACATTTTAAAAGTAGTTTTTCGCAAACGGTTTTCTTTGCTATTCATTGTTTAAAATGGCCAAGTAAGAAAGAATGTAACAATCATTCGTTTATTCGATAAAGGGAAAAGGCAACATCCACTTCGACCCCACGGGGGTGTCGCAATCCACATCTAGCTAGCATGAGTAATAAAAGAAAAGGGAAAGATGAGTCACTGTATCTGAAGTCACTAAAAGTCAGAACAGCACTCTCGCGGCCTCACCGGTGCCCTAGCACTCGCCCCTGGACGAACCTGTCACGGAGTGGGAAGTTAGTGACTAGAAATAGCATGATAAGCATAAGAGAAACAAAATAGGGCAAACCATAAATAACCGGAGCAACCATCCTTCTCATGTATCGCCCGCGTTAACCACACCCTGTATCAAAACAACAACGGGCACCTTTCCCGATGTCCACCGCCGAGCACCTGCCTCGGCCGCCGAGCACCTGCCTCGACATCACCGCTCACACCCCCCACCCATGAGGGCCCCCATTCCTAACGCCACCGTCGCGTGGGGTACACGGGTCAACGTACCACTTTTCCGGAAAAGCACACCCTTGCAGTGGCCAAACCGCTGGTGAGCGTGTAGCAAAACTTGAGCCTCAGATTGATATTAAGTGCAATAATATAACAGGGTTAGTGCATAAACAGAAGGAGACTAACAATTCAACCTTGCCCCAACATACTATTTCTATCAGTGAATTCTTATTCCCACAATCCCCGGGAATGTACCCAGCTTGTGTGCGTCGTCCTGCGTTCGTCCCGTCCGCGTCCGTGCACCAGTCGCCAACAGCGTCCCGCACTCCTGAAGGAACATGGGCAAGTCAAGACTTAGGGGTCCGAAACTCACATCGACTCCCAACAACGTGCGGCGGAGTTCCCCGCACGGCACCGGCCCGTGCGGCGCACACTCCGCCTGGGCACAGCCCCGCGCGGCACCAGCCCGCGCGGGGGACCCACCCGCGGGCGGCCCCGCGCGGCCGAGCGCCGCGCGGGCGCGCTGCCCGCAGTGCGGGGCGACCCCGCGAGGCACCAGCCCGCGCGGGCGCCCCTCCTGCGGGCGGCCCCGCGCGGCCGAGCGCCGCGCGGGCGCGCTGCCCGCGTTGCGGGGCGACCCCTCGCGGCCGAGCGCCGCGCGGGCGCGCTGCCCGCGGTGCGGGGCGACCCCGCGCGGCACCAGCCCGCGCGGGCGCCCCTCCTGCGGGCGGCCCCGCGCGGTCGTGCGCCGCGCGGGTGCGCTGCCCGCGGTGCGGGGCGACCCCGCGCGGCACCAGCCCGCGCCGGCGCCCCACCTGCGGGCGGCTCCGCGCGGCCCTGCGCCGCGCGGGCGGCCCCGCGCGGCCCTGCGCCGCGCGGGTGCGCTGCCCGCGGTGCGGGGCGACCCCGCGCGGCACCAGCCCGCGCGGGCGTCCCACCGGGCGCGCTGCCCGCGGTGCGGGGCGACCCCGCGCGACACCAGCCCGCGCGGGCGCCCCACCATCGGGCGGCCTCGCGCGGCCAGGCGCCGCGCGGGCGCGCTGCCCGCGGTGCGGGGCGACCCCGCGCGGCACCAGCCCGCGCGGGCGCCCCACCAGCGGGCGGCCCCGCGCGGCCAGGCGCCGCGCGGGCGCGCTGCCCGCAGTGCGGGGCGACCCCGCGCGGCCAGGCGCCGCGCGGGCAGCGCTGCCCGCAATGCGGGGCGACCCCGCGCGGCACCAGCCCGCGCGGGCGCCCCACCAGCGGGCGGCCCCGCGCGGCCAGGCGCCGCCCGGGCGCGCTGCCCGCGGTGCGGGGCGACCCCGCGCGGCCAGGCGCCGCGCGGGCGCCCTGCCCGCGGTGCGGGGCGACCCCGCGCGGCACCAGCCCGCGCGGGCGCCCCACCTGCGGGCGGCCCCGCGCGGCCAGGCGCCTCGCGGGTGCACTGCCCGCGGTGCGGGGCGACCCCGCGCGGCTCCAGCCCGCGCGGGCGCCCCACCCGCGGCCGGCCCCGCGCGCGGCTGTGCGCGACGGCACCGCCCCTCCTCCCTCCTCGAGACCACAAAACAAAAGGAAATAAAACCCGAACAAGAACGCACCCCCCGACTCACCTCGATGCGCGAAAGAGGAGGAAGGAGAGGGATCGTCCGCTTGCCCCCACCGGTCCGTCCTCGCCCGAGTCCTTGGTTACTCCTTGCCGGCGGCTACGAGGGAAGAAGTAAAAGAAAAGAGGCAGCCAAAGATAGGAACCCTAATTTCCTATTCCCATCCGGCTATATATATAAAAAGTTAGGGTTTACCTCAAAAGACGTGCGGGTCGCCAGCACGGATCCCGGAACGCCCAAGGGGGTCCCAACTTCGCGAATTAATTCTGATCGGACCGGAAGTCGGAAATTGAAACCGATCGCGCCCGCGCGCTCCGCTCCGCGAGCTCTACCGCCCAAAATTATCTGCGGGCCCCGACGGTCTGTCCGTAAAAACACCAAAAATGAGGCCCTCGGTCGGACATTACATGAAGAGGGTGACAAGAAGGGTTTAGGAAAGACCGGGTCTTACAGAAGTCACGAGAAATGAAAGAGTGCGTTGCTCCGGTATCGAAAAGAGTTCTAGCGCGGGTATTTGAAACAGAAGTAATACCTGCAAGAGCGTCCTCCGGCGGGTCCGTCTCTTGGCGGGTCATCGAGAAAACCCACCCGCCAGGTTGTGGCCGCCTATCCTCCTCACGCCGTGGTACAGGGGGTCTAGACGTCGACCCCACCGGAGCTTTCCCCCGCCCCAACAGCTGTGGCGAGGGCGTAGAGGCTGCAGAGGATGCAGATCCTCCGCCTAAGGGACAGTTGCGGCGAAAGTGCCCCGATTTGCCGCATCGGAAGCAATGGTCGCCCCTCTGGGGGCAATCTCCCGCTCAGTGTCCTCCCCCACAAATAACACAAGGCCTGTCCCCCATCCCCGGCCCTCCTACCGGTGCGCTCCGAGATCCCGCCTGCGGCCTCCACCGCTTGGGGGGTCGGCTTCCACGAGACGAGCCTCCCCCGGAGTACTGCAGCGGTCGCTTCCTTTCTTCATGGTGTGCCAGGCCCTCCCTCCTGGCGCGTGTAACGGCGAACCCGCGCTCCACCACCGTGGCCCTCTCGACCACTTTCTGAAAAGTGTGCAAATCGGCTGCTTGCACCACTTCGAAAATGTCGCTTCGCAAGCCATCCACGAAAAGTTGCGCCTTATGGGACTCATCCCTTACCACGAATGGGACGCAGTTAGCCAAACGCATGAATTCATGTTGATACTCCACCGTCCTGTTCCCCTATTGGATATGGTTCAGATCGTCTTCTAGTTTCTTTTTGACGCTGTTGGTGAAGAAAGCCCCGAACAGGTCCTGCTTGAACGTTGACCACGATGGGAGCACGACACCCTTGGTAGGATCAGGGCGGACCGTCTTCCACCATAAGCGGGCGTTCCCCTCCAGGAAGTGGACTGCCAGGGGAACCCGCTCACAATCTTCCATGAGCAAATCCTCGAATAATTTTTCCATCGACCCACCCACTTCTCGACGACCCATGGGTCGGTCGAATCCCCCTCGAACGTGGGTGGATCGTATTTCTTGAAGTCGGCCAAGTTGGCCCGCACTCGGTCCTGTTCAGTTAGCGAGGCTGTCCCTCCCCCTGTGGCGGCGACGGCCACGGTAGGGGAAGGTGTGATCCCGGTCTCTTCCGAGGTGCCCCCGCCGGTGGTTCCCGGCGCCGGTCCCGTAGTCGCTGCCGGCGGTGGCGCTACCGGTGGTGCTGCTGCCGGTGGTGCTGCTGCCGGTGCTGTTGGCCCCTGCAGAGGGGTCGGGGCGGCCGTCACCGTCGCGGCCTGCTGCTGTTGCGTCAATTGACGCACGTGATCGGTGAGGGTTGCCAGCTGCCCTGCCATCTCCCGCATTTGTTGCCGCAGGAGATGGTTCTCCGCGGCCGTTGACGTCGTCGCATCTGCCTCC
The DNA here is from genome assembly GCA_029204045.2 of Tillandsia leiboldiana. NCBI lineage: Eukaryota > Viridiplantae > Streptophyta > Magnoliopsida > Poales > Bromeliaceae > Tillandsia > Tillandsia leiboldiana. The sequence goes on from CM055065.1 coordinate 38,890,616, forward strand.
GCGTCCCCGGCCGATGATCTAGTACGGGCCATGTCTTTATACACACGACAAGAGTCAGCTCTAAAACTCACTTACAAAAAAAATGAACCAGGACCACTTAGCGAGAGAAGAAAAAGACTCAAACTCCCCCCCCCCCCCCCCCCCCCCGATCACTCGCGTTCTATCCTCCTATGCCCTACCCATTTCATTCATTTGTAGGGAAGTGAGGTATCCCCACGGATGTCGGCACTAACTGTTGTGATTGAAAGAACCTCTCTGATACAATCTTAATCTGTCTCGCCCCGGGGGTTTGTTTTAGCGGAAACGGTTCGCAGAAGTCAAACATTTGACGTGTAAATTTTTTTGATAAAAACCCTTCTTCCCCGACGCATGCCCAGACCCGCCGCATATACAGAATCACTCTGCGAACGGACAGAGCCTCCTCTGTATATGCACGGCGTAGCGTTCAACACGAGTTCCAAACACAATCAACCATTCAATCACAACAGTTACTAACATACAACTAAGTACCATAACTTCGTAAAACGCACGGCCAATCAATTTAAAAGGATAAATCCACAGTCGTTGAAAAAGCGCCTACCCGGCACTCAGATTTTGAAAACACGTTTCGAAAGCAGCATAAATCCACAGGGTTTTGAAGACAGTGCCCACACGACACCTAAGTTTTGAAATCTGTTTTCGCAATCCATAAATCCGCAGGGTTTTGATGACAGTGCCCACACGACACTTAAGTTTTTGAAAACGATTTTTGAAATCTTTTCTTGGTTTTCTTTTTCTTTTCCAAACGGCCGACGGAGATGAAAAGGGGTAAAACAAATAAATAATAGGAAACATGCCGACATCCACACCGACCCCACGTGGGTATCGAGGACCACACCATAGACTACAAACAGTAAATGAAATGCAAAAATAAAGGAGAAAGTACGATCCGGGGTCCCCAGAGACCCAGAAGCTACTGCCCCGTCCTCACCGTCGCCTAATTCTCCCCCCAGCTGGACCCTGTCACAAAGTGGGAAGTCAGCGACACATAATAGTAAAGCAGGAAAAGTAGTAAAGCAAACCGTAAAGCTATCCGGTGCAACCACCCTCCCAAGAGGGAAAAGGATAACCTGAACACCTGTGAACATGCAATACCCGACCACGTCGGACAACTAAACCGACGGGCCTTACCGTACCTGCAATATCCGACCTCGTCGGGCAACTAAACCGACGGGTCGCACCGCTCGCACCTCGGCGCATCACAACCCCACAACTACAGGGGCCCCACTACGTCACCTCGTGGGTATACACGGGTCATAGACCACTTTTCCGGAAAAGCGCACCCTTCGCGGTGGCCAAACCGCGGGTGCGCGTGTTGCAACCTCGAGCATAGTAACCGTGAAACAATACATATATACATATCCATGCATGAGAACCATATGAAACAATATATATCCAAGCATAAGAACCGTAGAACCATAACGATTAATTGATGCCTTCCTACAATGTTTAACCCAAGTACGAGATCCATAGAATTTTTAAGAGTCAGCACAATTAAACACGTAATGTCTATCACCCATCAATATTTAACCCAAGTACACATATGATTGACCCCGTCCAACATGATAGAACTAAATGCTAAGACTTAAAAATAAAACCCACCTCTTTCAGCGATGATCAAAGCGCTACTCCCCCGTGTCCCGGTGCGCTCCCCGAAACTACAAAGTCCCCCGGGAAGAAGTCAGTACCCACCAAACATAAATCAAGGAAACTAAAGGACTGTCCGGATCCCGTCGCGGAACGGGGCTCTCGGGTCCGACGGCGGCGGCGGCGGCCGAGTTGGAACCCGTGGCGGCGGTTACCCCGCGCTGCCGCGCTGGCCGCACGCGTTACAGAGCCCCATGCGGTGTGAGACCCGCACGGCTCCCTGACAGCGGCGGCCCCGCTCGGTGCCTGGCCCCGCGCGGGTGCCCAGTCCGCACGCACGGGCGGCCCTGCGCGGCGCCCAGGCCCCGCGCGGGCGCCCAGCCCGCACGCACGGGCGGCCCCGCGCGGCGCCCAGGCCCCGCGCGGGCGCCCAGCCCGCACGCGCGGGCGCCCAGCCCGCACGCACGGGCGGCCCCGCGCGGTGCCCAGGCCCCGCGCGGGCACCCAGCCCGCACGTACGGGCGGCCCCACGCGGCGCCCAGGCTCCGCGCGGGTGCCCAACCCGCACGCACGGGCGACCTAGCCCTGCGCGCATCTGGCGCCTCGCGACGGCAGTGGTGCGGCCGACCGGAGTACTCCGCCTTCCCCCCCCCATGCGATGATCCGAAGACAAAAAAAACCCCAAATAACAATTTAAAACTCACCGAAACCACAAGCCTCCAATTCGCCGATGAAGAGGGAGGAAGAGGAGAGGATCGTGCCACGCTCGCTTGCCGGGTTTCATGGGGAGAGCGATGGTCCCTTCCTTCTCCTCGTCGTGCTCCTCGGTTCTTCACGCCGCCTTGCAAGAAAGCCGAGGTTCGGAAAGAAAGGTTTTCCCGCTCGCACTCAAATGGGGAACTAGCAGACGGGATAAGAAGAGTGGAAAATAACCTAAGTCATCCCACACAAAATTAAAACAGTCGGTCCAAAGCGGAGCGGGGGAAATAAAAGAAATTGGACCAGGGTCTGGTTTACCTCAAAAACGTGCTAAACGCCTGAACAGCTAACAAACTTCAGAAAAATATTCCGGGAGATTCCGGGGTCGGAAAACAGATCCGATCGCGCTGCCGGTCTCCGTTTCGCGGGCTTTATTATCCAAAAATACCCGCGAGCCCCGACGGTCTGCCCAGGAACAAAGAAAAATAAATCACACCCCGGACCCCTTAGTCGAAAAGCGGTTCAATAAAATTCAAAGGAAAGACCAAAAAGAAAATAAACTCACGGTTATTACACCTCCTCTCGTTTTCCTCGCATAAGGTCAACGTCCTCTTTCACCTCAGTCAAAATAACCTGTGGCATTGTGCCAAACAATCTCAAGCACAGGGTCAAAATACCGAACTGCCACAATTACCAATAAATCTGTCGGTAACTCGTAGTCTCAGCTGCACTGGACATGACCCACAAGCCTCCTCCACATGCACAACACTAAAAGGAACCTGTACCTCAAGTGCAGGTGGTAACAAATCTGCCTCTAGTCCATGCAGGAAAGCAACATGCTCTAACCCCGACTGCTGTGATGAAATCACACCTGCGACAACTCAATCCACTACCGTGGCGCCCTCCAACCGGGCGGCACAGATTCATCCGCTCGATGCAAATGGTCGTCGCTCAGTCTGCCAGAAAAATCACGACTAATCACAAAGTGAGCACGACCTCTGTCTCTGCTCACACTGAGGCGACGGATACGGTCCTCCGCAGATAACAAATCCACGCTACCGCTGCGCTACTCTGATATAGATGCTGATACTGCCATCGGGGTCCACCCGATCTCTGGCATCTCGGGGACTCGTTATCCTCGAAAAAGAAGTCAGAAATGCCTCAGCCGGCCAATCTGCCCTCCAAAAGGCTCCGACTCAATCTTACGAGTCGGGGTGGTTCATCTGCCAAATCTGGCTGAATAGATCGATCATGTCCCCTCAGCTCACCAGCTGTCAACTATCCACCCTGCCTCGGTGCCTCGACACTAAACATTGGCACAGAGGAGGCTACTCGCTCCATCGGTACCACAGAAATCCCTACCACTGAGGATACTGTAACCGGGTGGTCTCAGAAGGAAACACTGTCAAGCTGCCCGCTGCTCCGACAACTGTATTATCCTATCCGCCGCCCACTCTGCCGCCGATATGCCACTGCCAATCCTGTCATCTGGGTCCGGAGCTCTCTGACCTCAATCTGGGTATCCGACCCGAAACTGCCTATCCTGGTGTTACGGCATTTTGGTGTTGGCATATTTCGTGAGTCAAGTCAGTGAGTTGAGTCGGAGTCTTAAAGGGATCAAATTGTCAATCAGCAATCAAAGACTTAGAGAAGATTCAACAAGAGCTCAAGTTGACACTCAATGTCTTGAGTCTTGAAGATTGAAGTTGAAGAATTGTGGATCAGTTACATCAATCTCAAGAAGAAAGTATTCAAGAGGATCAGGTATGTTTAACTAAATAATTATGGTGATCCGAATACTTTCTTATAGTGTAGAAACACTTGGAAGAATTTTTAATCGCATAAAAATCAAAAACTGGACATGGGACATGTTCAGGATCCGGATCAGACCTTGCAATCTGGATCCCGAAGGGTACTTGTTCATTGGCAATTTCAATCCGGATCCTAGGCCATTCCGATCCGGATCCCGAACATGGGACTTTGCTGAATTGCATGAACGATCCGGATCGGACCTTGCAATCCGGATCCCGAACCCTTGGTTTTCTGGAATCGTCAATCTCGTCACGACGATCCGGATCGCAGTAAATCCGATCCGGATCGCCGTCCTGAAAATTTCCAGATAAGGTATGTTTTTGATTCTTATCTCTTTCCAAAGGTTTCTAAACTATAAATAGACATTTAGGGTTTCTCAAAAACGTGGGAGCTACGGCCGATCTTTTTATAAAACTCTTGAGAGCAACCCTAGAGGCTAGGTTTTCATCGTTCTTCTTTATAGCCTCTTTTAGGTCAATTCGATGGTTCTTTCAAGAACATATCTTTTGTCGAATTGATCTAATCTTTGCTTAGAGATTTCTTCTACGGTTCCTCATTGAGAATCTAAGCAAATGATCACCATCGAAGTCAATATTCTTATCGACTGAGTTTGCGTCGTGGATTCGACGTGGCATCGTGGATTCGGTGTGCTAAAGGCGTTTCGTGGATTCGAAACGTGTGCTCGTGGATTCGAGTGGCGTTCGTGGATTCGAACGTGTACAATGGGCGTGCAAAATCGGTGGAGCATGAGGTCCAAGAAATTGAAGGAGGGGTTAAATCCGTGGAGACGGTAATCACCTTGTTATTCTTCTTTTCTTAGGGATTGTTATTGCGCGGATATCCAACCGGTCAGCGCAAGGTCCGAAGAAGCTGAAGGAGGGGTTGAGTCCGTGGAGTCGGTAATCACCTTGTTATTCTTCTATTCTTAGTGGATTGTTATTGCGTGTTGGTCCCGTGGTTTTTCTCCTGGATTGGAGTTTCCACGTAAATCTCGGTGTGATGTTTTTATTTTCCGCATTGGTTTTTATTTTGCACTGAGATTGAGTTTTTAAGTATTACACCTATTCACCCCCCCTCTAGTTGTTTGATAGTACCTATTTAGATCCTTATTACATATAACCCAACAATTGGTATCAGAGAGGGTTTTAGGTTTTTCTATCATGATGGGTGAAAGTGGTAATATTTATAGACCTCCTCTTTTTGATGGGACTAATTATGCTTATTGGAAAGTGCGGATAAGAGCTTTTCTCATCGCAATTGATGAGCGAGTATGGCAATCCGTGGAATATGGTTGGGTGCATCCTGTTGAGGAAGTAGGAAATTCTACTACCCCAAAACCTCGCTCTAGATGGTCCAAAGAGGAATTTGAAAGATCTTCTTACAATGGGAAAGGTATGAACGCTTTATTTAATTCTCTTTCCTCGACTGAGTTCACTCGAATTTCCGCGTGTGAAACCGCGAAGGAAATTTGGGATATTCTCAAAATTACACATGAGGGTACTAATCTTGTAAAAATTCAAAAGCTCCAGATGCTTACAAGTCAATTTGACTCTATTCATATGGAAGAGCATGAATTGTTTACAGATTATTACACTAGACTTCATGATGTAATAAATACATGTGCTAATTTAGGAGAAAAGATCCCGGAGTCGAAAATTGTAAGAAAGATACTTCGGACTCTTCCGGAACGGTTTAGGGCAAAGGTTACCGCCATTGAAACCGTTAGTCATCCGGATGAGATGAGTGTAGAGGAATTAGTAGGTGCTTTGCAAACTTATGAGATGACTTTTCCTACTAATAAAGTTTCTTCCAAGTTTTCTTCTAAGCTTACAGGTATTGCATTCAAATCCACAAAGGAAGAAGATAGCGAATCAAGTTCCGACGATGAAATCTCTTCGCCGATTTTGAAGAACAATTGGCGCGGATCGTAAAGAAATTTCGTCGGAAGTTTTGGAAGAACCGAACCGATGGATCTACATCCACGAAACCATCTAAAGGATCATTGGGTTCTAAATCCTCTAATCTCAAAGGCGTTGCAAAACCTTCTAAAGAAAAAGAAAAAGATGATTTCGAAGGGGAAATCCAATGCTATCGATGCAAAGGCTACGACCATTTTTCAACGGATTGTCCTTCTAAGAAATCATACAAAAAGAAGGCTTTGCAAGCGAAAACTTGGGACGATTCTACTTCTAATGAATCGACCTCAAGTAAAGAGGAAAAAGTTGTTGCCCCTCATGCCTCTCATATTCCCTCTTCTAATAATTGTTTATCATCTTTAGTCACTGACTCTACTCCTTTGATTTTGTATGAAACATCAACAACCGGCGGAGAGTCATCAAGTGAGGGGGAGTCGGACGAGGAAGAACTCGTTGAGGCATATCAACAACTTCTTGCGGAATCTAAGAAGATGGCCAAACATATCAAGAAGTTGAGAAAGCAACGACTTGACAATCAAGACGAGAATCATGCTTTAAAGATAAAACTTCATGATCTCGAGGAGGAACAAGGACGTTTATTGAATAACAATAAAATCCTCCAAGAAAATCTAAACCAATCGGAGACAAACGCTAAATCATATACGGACAAGATTGGTTTTCTAGAAAAACAGTTTGAGGAGATTCATGTCACCAACCAAGCTTTGACCAAGCAAGTTCATGAACTTAAATCCGACATACAAAGGCTTTCAACTGGTTCCAAGAAACTTGATTGTATGTCCGGATTAGGTCAATCAAGCAAGGTTGGTTTGGGATTTAAAAAGAACCAAACTGTGAAGGCTTCAAGTTCCACAACTAAATTGAAAGGAAGAACCTGTCACCTATGTGGACTTGAAGGACATTTGGTGAAGGATTGCCCGAAAAAGAGAAAGAAGAGTCCTTCGGCAACATCATCTACGGAGCGAACTCAACGGAATCAAAAGACACATCAAGTCAAAGGAGTTCACTCAACCCACCAAAGGTCCGAGCCACAACATCAATCATTCAAGTGGATCACTGCGAGGCAAAGACCTAAGGTGGACCAACAATCAAAGCGGACAACCCCCGGCCACAACGAATCAAGACAACCCAAAATCCAGCGATTTTGGATTCGGAAAGGTGATATCTTTCCTTGTCTTAAGTTCTAAATAGCTTATGACTGTATGTAATGCTTTGATTGGTTTTCCCTTCATATCTTTCTTAATCTTTGCATTACATGTTTTTCAATGCTCTTTGTTTTTATACTTTGTTTTTGAACAAAAGGGTTTTTACTGAACAAGTGCATTGAATAAAAAGGGCTTCACGTCTATTCACTCCAAATTAATTTTATTTGGATTATCAACTTTACTCCATAATCATAATCTTGAAGATACTTCATTATAGGAGTTTTTGATATTATAAGCATCAAATTTTAGAAATCATGTGTGATCTTTAGATGCTTAATCTATCTCGGTTGTGTGAATTCATTGTGATAAACGTGAGACAACCGATAGACTAAAATTTGGGATTTAATTCTTTCACGTAAGAGATTGCATTCTTACAAGGGTAATGAAATGATTTGCAAAAGATGTGGAAAGAGTTACATCCGAAAGGAGTGTGAAAACTACCACCACATGTTGGAAAGAGCTGCCACCCCGGTCGTCCGGTCTGTGTGTGAAGCTACCACATGTTATGGATGCTTGAAAAATATTTTATGAAGTTTTATTTAGTTGAAGCATTCGGAGATTCATATTCAAAGTTCTTATATTTTGAATAATCTCCTGGTTGGTATAAGGTGGGATAGTTGAAAGATGCTCAAAGAGCCACCCTTAGGTATTTTAGTGCTTATCTCAAATTTGAAAGGGTAAGAAATCAAATTGATGTCATTTGGAAATCTCTGTAAGTCATCTTTGTACGTCCGTTACATCTTGATAGACTTTGGATCTCAAGATTATTTTTGATGACTTGTGTTTGATGAATATAACATGAAAAACGGTTTATAATGTTTTACCTTTACTTTTCATGATTTTGGAGTAAATCTTTTTAATTTTGTGAAATTAATTGGATTGAATGACATCTGTGTGAATTCACTGTTTAAAGCACTTAAATTGATTTCTTGATGGAATACAAATCGGTATTTGAAAAGATTCTAAAATCTGGATTTGTTTCAAGAAATTATTTGATTTTTGCTTTCTGGTACAGGTACGGAATCTGCATTTTTGTTATATACCAGAACTGAGCTTTTATCTCTCTTTCTCTATGAACTAATATTGTTAGTGATTTCCTTTTGTCTAGTATGTTCACTGTTTGACAATTTGTGACAAAAAGGGGGAGAAGAGAAATGACGGAGATGAGATCATCAAGAGAGGACAAACGAATCGAAAATTGAAAAATGGGGGAGAACGGAAAATGATGATCGTACCACAAAGGGGGAGAACATAGATGCTCAAGAACATGGAGAACATGTTAGAGATGCTCAAGATAGGGGGAGTGTAGAGTCCTGGCGTCCCCTTGCCCGGGTAGGCCTCCCTTTTATTTTTGACGGGACTGTTAGGAAAACTTTTAACTGCATTTTCTGCAATGGGCTGGCCTGGACCGCGAGTATTTTTCTGCGATTGAGCTCGAAAAACGGAAGACGGCAAAGCGAACGGATTCGGTTTTCGATTTACGGATCTCCCGGAATGGGGGTCAAAGCGTTTGCTTTGAGTGGTGCATCGAAACCCGCGCTAAGTGGCTGGCACGCTTTTTGAGGCGATCGGCGGGATCCTGCTGTGATCGGACCTTTCATCTTTTTATGTTAGTGGATTATTTTATTCATTTGGTGGTACCTCGACCTTACGGTTTCCGTTTTGGGTCCTAATTGAATAGTTTTTCAGTCGATTATGGAGGGGTTGAAATTCGAGAATTTTTGGGCAGACCGTCGGGACGCGCGGGTATTTTTAGATGTTAGAGCTCGCGAAACGGTGAACGGTGGCGCGATCGGATTTGAATTCCGACCCCGGGATCTCCCAGAAACAATTTTTGAAGTTTGCTATCTACTTGGGTGCATCGGAATGCGTGCCGGCGATCGACACGTTTTCCGAGGCGATCTAGACCTCTCGTTCAATTTCAAAAGGCTAAGGTTGTTGACCTGGGTTTAATTTTAAAGTCTCTTCGTATAAGTTAAACCGATCGGGGTGCGGGGGGAAACCCTAGAAACCCTTTTTTTTTTCCCCTTTTTCCAAGAAACGGCGGAGGAACAGAGAATGAGAATCGGGCAGAGAAAGGGAAAATCGTCCATCCTCTGCGGGATTGATCGGGCGTGGAGGGGACGATCTTCTTCCTTCATCCTCCTCCGGCGGAATCAAGGTGAGCGGTTGGAGTTTTCCTTTTTGTCCTTTTTGCAATTTCTGTGGGGTCGAGGGGTGGTGGTCGTTCGGGTGTCGCACGCCGGGTGGGTTGTGTGGGTAACGGGAAGCCGCCGCCGCCGTTGTTAAACGGGAGGCCGCCGCCGCCGTTATCGTGCCCACGGGGTCGTTGCCGCAGTCGCGGTGTTCGCGGGGTCGTCACCGGAGCCGCGGGGAGACGAAACGGGAGGTTACTGTTCACCCGTACGGACCACACCCCGCGCGGTCCACCGGAGCGGCATGCACCCGGTGCACGTCTCGCAGCCCGAAGGCGCGGAACCGGGCGCACGGTCGCGTGCGCCAGCCCGGCCCGCGCATCGCGGTGCACGCCTCCAGCGTGCACCCGGTGCGCGTCGCTGCGGCCCGTGGGGGTGAGCCCGGTGCGCGCCCTGCGCGTGCACCGGCCCGGCCCGCTTACCGCGGTGCACGCCTCCAGCGTGCACCCGGTGCGTGCCGCAGCGCCCGTGGGGGTGAGCCCGGTGCACGCCCTGCGCGTGCACCGGCCCGGCCCATGCTGCCTGGTGCACGCGCCCGGGTGAGCCCGGTCTGCGCCGCGCACCCTCTGCACTGTGGACCCGGTCCACGCCTTTGCCCGTGCACCAGCCCCCAGCCCGGAAGCCCGGTAACTCCGTTTCGGCCCGTTTTTGGCCCGTTTCGCCCCGTTGTTCAGTGTTTTTGACCACGACGATGTTTTTAACATCATTACTTATTGTAGCTTTTTCGGGCACAGGATGGGAGTGTTTTAGCGGGGGTTCCGTACACCTTCTTCTTCGCGTTTCAGGTGGGTACACCTTTAGAAATCCTTTGTGCACAATCTCGTTTCAGTTATGGTTATCATATTGTGAGTACTTGTCCTGAGGGTTAGGGTCGGGCTTTGAAAACTGGAAATATATTTAAAAGTGTGGGTTTTTATTCTTAAGTCTTAGCATTTAGTTCTATCATGTTGGACGGGGTCAACCTTATGTGTACTTGGGTTAAACATGGTAGGGAGGCATCAATTATTCATTTATGGCTTTACGGTTATTATGATTAGATGTACATATTGTTTCATATGGTTCTCATGCATGGATAGGTGTATGTCGTGAATATATATTGTTTCATATGCTTCTCATGCACGGATATGTACATATTATTTCATACGGTTCTCATACATAGATATGTATATATTGTCTCACATGGTTCGCTTACATGCACATATATATATTGTTCACGGTTACTATGCTCGGCTGCAACACGCGCACCCGCGGTTTGGCCACCGCGAAGGGTGCGCTTTTCCGGAAAAGTGGTCTATGACCCGTGTATACCCACAGGACGGCGTGGGGCCTCTTTAGTTGTGGGGCTTGGATGCGCCAAGGTGTGAGCGGTGCGACCCGTCGGTTTAGTTGTCCGACGTGGGAGCGGTGCGACCCATTCGGTTTAGTTGTCCGACTTGGGCGCGGTGCGATCCGTCGGTTTAGTTGTCCGACGGGATCGGGTATTGCAGGTTTACAGGTGTTTGACTTTACTTTTCCCTTGCGAGGGTGGTTGCTCCGGATAGACTACGGTTGGACGTTTTCTTTACCTGCTTTACTTTTATCACTTTTGTTTAGTCGCTGACTTCCCACTTTGCGACAGGGTCCTACAGGAGGGAGAGTTAGGCGACGGTGAGGCCGCGGCTAGAAATTTTGGGTCCCAGGAGACCGGAACAGTACTTTACCTCTTACTGTCGCATTCCATTTATTATTTGTAGACTGTGGATGGTTCTCGATACCCTCATGGGGTCGGTGTGGATGTCGGTACGGTGACAACTGAATTGTTTAGTTTTCTTTACATCTCTGTGGGCCGCTTTGGAAAATAAAATAGCAAATAAAAGAACAGATTGCGAAAACTACTATTTCAAAACTCGGGTGCCGTGTGGGCACCGTTTTCAAAACCTTGTGGATTTATGGTTTGCGAAAATGGATTTCAAAACCTAAGTGTCGTGTGGGCACTGTTTTTCAAACCCCTGAGTTTATGTTGCTTTCGAAAAAGGGTTTTCAAAATATGGGTGCCGGGTGGGCGCCGTTTCAACAATTGTGGGTTTTATCCTTTCAAACTAATCGGCCGTGAGTTTTTTCTGCACATCGTGAATGGTTATACGTTTGGATTGTTGTGATTGAATGTTTACTCGTTTTGAACATTGTACAAACCGCGACGCCGTGCATATACGGGGAGACTCTGTCCGTTTGTAGAGTGATCCTGTATATGCGGCGGATCTGGGCACGCGCCGGGGAAGAAGGTTTTCAAAGAAAAAAAAAAAATACATACCTTTTGTAATCCGTTTCCGCTAAATTAATCCCCCGGGGCGTGACAGATTAAGATGGTATCAGAGACTTTCTTCAATCACAACAGTTTGTGCCCGACATCCACAAAGATACCTCACTTAGCTACAAATGAATGAAATGAATGGCATAGAAGCGTAGAACGCAAATGATCGAGGGGGGGGGGGGGGGGAAAGTATAGGTCCCTTTTCTCGATAGTTGTTTGAGTGCTATGCTAGCAGGAGGCTAAAACTGACTTGTGTTGTGTGGGTGTACGGGTTAAGTTTTGTTTCTCGGTTTAGCGTGGTTGTCGTGCATGTGTAGTCGTGTTGATGTGGAGGCTGGGGTCGAGGCCGGCTGCCACCGGGGTATTGATGGTTGCTAGGAATCAATGGATTAAGCAACCAGCACGGGACACGGTGGGCCTGCTGACGTTGTTCTTGCACTTGGTGCGGCTGTTATCACAGCAGATCGTTGCGCCGGCTTTTGTTTTTCGAACCCCTTTCCCCTGCCGACGTGCTGGCCGTCGTTAGTGACGGCGACTGGGGGTAGAGTAATCCGCCGGTGTTTGTTAGTGGTCGGCTGTTTGTCGGTCGTGGGTAGCTGGACAGCCGTTGGTCTAAGGTTGTACCTTCTAGGTCTTCGGGTGTTGGGTTTTAGCGGGTAGTCGGCCGTTTCTTTTTGCACCATGGGCAAGGTATGGGTGGGAATGAGGATTCTTCCCCTATGATTGTTACCCATAGTTCGGCTTCTCACTATAGACACTGCGATGGTTGTAGAGATCGACGTGTTGGGGGCCTTGGGGTTCTCCTTTAGATTGAAAAAGGAGACCCCCAGGGCTAGTGAATCTTGTCCGTTTGGGCTCGATTTTGGTTAGAGAGGCGGTGTCCCGCGTTGCACAAGTGCGCGTAAGTGGCGACTTGTTATTGGGGGAAATTAGCTTTTGACGCTGGGTGATGCCCGGTAGCTCTGGGTCTAGTTCCTGTGTTCTGCGCTAGAGGGCCGGTTAGGTCCTCCTATTGGTGGGTTGGCGTGTGATCCCCTCGAGTGCGTTTAGTGAACCTAGGTAACTTCTGATAGGGTTCTTCTTGCTGTTTTCGTGGCTTATCTTCTTCTGACCCTTTTGGTTTCAGATGGATAGTCTTCGGTACCTGAGGTCACTGTTGAGCGGACCTAGAGCTTAGGTTTTCTCCTAGTTGGGAGTGTCACTTTTGGTCTGGAGGTTTACCGCTCGTTTCGATGCCCGGTACTTGGTGGGGCAACGGTTTGGGACCGAGAGTTAGGGGCAATTGAGAGCGTCACACCTCGTCGGCGCCAGGACGGAGGTAGGACCTTACCTGGCGGGTTGTGTTGCTAGCTTCCCATGACTAAGACATAGCCTTGAGGCTTAGTTTTGGGAGCGTTTTGGATTGTTGATCTTTTGGGCCAGGTGTGAGTCAAGGGGGGGAATCTGGCGACTACTCGGAGTTTTGGCACTGGTCACTTTCGGCTAGGAGGCCCCGTACGCAGCCCTTTTTGTGGGGTAGACCTTATGGTGAGTCCTAGAGCTGAAACCTAACGATAGCCTTGACCGTCGCCTCGGTAGGACGGACAGTCGGAACGGGTAGTCCGGGATGGTGGTTAGACTTCGAGCTTGTGATCCGTGTTGGTGACGGAGAGGAGCGGTCCGGGTGGGTGACAGGTGAGTTCGTTGTGTGCAGGGAGGAAATTTCGGGTGGTTAGTAACCCAGCCTGTTTTGTTGGCACCTATTGTAGCCTTGTAAAGGCGTTAGTGCGGTTGTTTTCCTTGTTTTCGGGTTCGTTGTTCTAGACTTTTAAGGGCTCATTGGTACTGGTTGGGTGGTACGACTGGGGTACCTCGAAGCATCACGAGATTTTGTTGCTAACTGCTCAGCGCTGGCTGGGGTGGTTTGCGGACCGGCGGCGTTGTGACGGGGAATTCCGAGTCGGGAAGCAGGATTACTACGAGGTGCTGGGCATGGACCGGTTCACGAGGTACCAGGCGGATGTATAGTTACTTGGTTTCAGTGAGCCTAGCGACTTGACCCTCTGCATTTCTCACTGACACCCCCGTTGTAGGGGTTACTTTCGACGTCCTCCTGACTGAACTGCCGGGAATACCCCCGAGCAAGGGGGTCATCCTCTCTTTCAAGCTTCTACCGGACACAACTAGGAGTTTTTCTGGATAAAGGGTTCATCAGACCGTGTGTGTCGCCTTGGGACGCACCCGTGCCTTTTGTGCGAAAGAAGAACGGAGGACTGCGTCTACGCATCGACTACAGGGAGATAGACAAGGTTACAGTGAAGAACAAGTCCGGAATGGATGACCACTTCGATCAACTACGAGAGGCACTTACAGATTATTCTCCGGACTCTCAGGGACCAGGGGCTGTTTGCTAAGTTTAAGAAATGTGAGTTCAGACTTCGCAAAGTGGACTTTTTGGGGCACATTGTGTCAGCAACGGGAATCACAGGGAATGTGAGCGGAACTGCCCGGCACACGATCCGGAACTGGCAGCAGTCGTCTCCGTTTTAAAACGTTAGAGACACCACCTTTTGGATTTCATCGGGATGTGTTTTTGGATCGCCAGAGCTTTGAGTTTTGTTCGCAGAGAAGGAATTGTTTTTGCGGCACAGGCATGGGTTGGAGTTGCTGAAGGACTCGGCTGGACCGTCCAGTATCACCTTGGGAAAAGCAAGTGTAGTAACGGATGTTTTGAGTGGGAAGGGTCAAGTCGAGGAGGAAACTGACGAGCGCGAGTACTTAGCAGGACCGGTACTGTCGCGCGACTTTTATCGTTGATGGTCGAGCCAACCCTAGAAGGTCAGAAAACAGGCACACAGATACAACTTATTCGAGACAAGACCCCCGGATCACGCGAGCGACTCTTCGGCGAGTGCAAACGACGCAACACGTTTTCGAGGGCGAAATTGCTTACCGGAGCTGCCAGAGTTGAAAGAGGAGATACCGTTAGAGGCGCACTGCGCCCCCTATATGGCGCATCCGGGTGACACGAAGATATTCAAGGACGGGATGCGGTTTGAGTCACGGTAGATCGACTGACGAAGGCGACTCTTTTTCCAACCACCGTACGACGTGGACTAGAGACTCTCGGCTAGTGTCGAACAGTTGGCAAAGCCTAGGGCAAGCTTTAAAGACTAAACCACACTTCAGCACGGTGTTTCACCCCCAGACCGACGGACAGTCCGAGCGAGCGATCCGGATTCTCGAAGATATGCTTCGAGCCTGCGTACTTGATTGAGATGATGGATGATCACTGCTGTGGAGCTTAGAGAGGACCTGAGCTCCGGTGAAACACCGGTGCGGACCTTAGCATGGGAGGACATAAACGATTGCGCAACCGGACGATCCCCTATGTGAAGGTGCTGTGGAGCCACCAGGAAGCACGTGAAGCGACTTGGGAACTGGCGTCAGAGAAGAGAGAGTTGCTACTCAGATTTACTCGTTGCAGACCAGGATTAAGTTTCGAGGACGAAACTTCTTTTAAGTGGTGAGTGATGTAGAGTCCTGGCGTCCCCTTGCCCGGGTAGGCCTCCCTTTTATTTTTGACGGGACTGTTAGGAAAACTTTTAACTGCATTTTCTGCAATGGGCTGGCCTGGAACGCGAGTATTTTTCTGCGATTGAGCTCGAAAAACGGAAGACGGCAAAGCGAACGGATTCGGTTTTCGATTTACGGATCTCCCGGAATGGGGGTCAAAGCGTTTGCTTTGAGTGGTGCATCGAAACCCGCGCTAAGTGGCTGGCACGCTTTTTGAGGCGATCGGCGGGATCCTGCTGTGATCGGACCTTTCATCTTTTTATGTTAGTGGATTATTTTATTCATTTGGTGGTACCTCGACCTTACGGTTTTCGTTTTGGGTCCTAATTGAATAGTTTTTCAGTCGATTATGGAGGGGTTGAAATTCGAGAATTTTTGGGCAGACCGTCGGGACGCGCGGGTATTTTTAGATGTTAGAGCTCGCGAAACGGTGAACGGTGGCGCGATCGGATTTGAATTCCGACTCCGGGATCTCCCAGAAACAATTTTTGTAGTTTGCTATCTACTTGGGTGCATCGGAATGCGTGCCGGCGATCGGCACGTTTTCCGAGGCGATCTAGACCTCTCGTTCAATTTCAAAAGGCTAAGGTTGTTGACCTGGGTTTAATTTTAAAGTCTCTTCGTATAAGTTAAACCGATCGGGGTGCGGGGGGAAACCCTAGAAACCCTTTTTTTTTTCCCCTTTTTCCAAGAAACGGCGGAGGAACCGAGAATGAGAATCGGGCAGAGAAAGGGAAAATCGTCCATCCTCTGCGGGATTGATCGGGCGTGGAGGGGACGATCTTCTTCCTTCATCCTCCTCCGGCGGAATCAAGGTGAGCGGTTGGAGTTTTCCTTTTTGTCCTTTTTGCAATTTCTGTGGGGTCGAGGGGTGGTGGTCGTTCGGGTGTCGCACGCCGGGTGGGTTGTGTGGGTAACGGGAAGCCGCCGCCGCCGTTGTTAAACGGGAGGCCGCCGCCGCCGTTATCATGCCCACGGGGTCGTTGCCGCAGTCGCGGTGTTCGCGGGGTCGTCACCGGAGCCGCGGGGAGACGAAACGGGAGGTTACTGTTCACCCGTACGGACCACACCCCGCGCGGTCCACCGGAGCGGCATGCACCCGGTGCACGTCTCGCAGCCCGAAGGCGCGGAACCGGGCGCACGGTCGCGTGCGCCAGCCCGGCCCGCGCATCGCGGTGCACGCCTCCAGCGTGCACCCGGTGCGCGTCGCCGCGGCCCGTGGGGGTGAGCCCGGTGCGCGCCCTGCGCGTGCACCGGCCCGGCCCGCTTACCGCGGTGCACGCATCCAGCGTGCACCCGGTGCGTGCCGCAGCGCCCGTGGGGGTGAGCCCGGTGCACGCCCTGCGCGTGCACCGGCCCGGCCCATGCTGCCTGGTGCACGCGCCCGGGTGAGCCCGGTCTGCGCCGCGCACCCTCTGCACTGTGGACCCGGTCCACGCCTCTGCCCGTGCACCAGCCCCCAGCCCGGAAGCCCGGTAACTCCGTTTCGGCCCGTTTTTGGCCCGTTTCGCCCCGTTGTTCAGTGTTTTTGACCACGACGATGTTTTTAACATCATTACTTATTGTAGCTTTTTCGGGCACAGGATGGGAGTGTTTTAGCGGGGGTTCCGTACACCTTCTTCTTCGCGTTTCAGGTGGGTACACCTTTAGAAATCCTTTGTGCACAATCTCGTTTTAGTTATGGTTATCATATTGTGAGTACTTGTCCTGAGGGTTAGGGTCGGGCTTTGAAAACTGGAAATATATTTAAAAGTGTGGGTTTTTATTCTTAAGTCTTAGCATTTAGTTCTATCATGTTGGACGGGGTCAACCTTATGTGTACTTGGGTTAAACATGGTAGGGAGGCATCAATTATTCATTTATGGCTTTACGGTTATTATGATTAGATGTACATATTGTTTCATATGGTTCTCATGCATGGATAGGTGTATGTCGTGAATATATATTGTTTCATATGCTTCTCATGCACGGATATGTACATATTATTTCATACGGTTCTCATACATAGATATGTATATATTGTCTCACATGGTTCGCTTACATGCACATATATATATTGTTCACGGTTACTATGCTCGGCTGCAACACGCGCACCCGCGGTTTGGCCACCGCGAAGGGTGCGCTTTTCCGGAAAAGTGGTCTATGACCCGTGTATACCCACAGGACGGCGTGGGGCCTCTTTAGTTGTGGGGCTTGGATGCGCCAAGGTGTGAGCGGTGCGACCCGTCGGTTTAGTTGTCCGACGTGGGAGCGGTGCGACCCATTCGGTTTAGTTGTCCGACTTGGGCGCGGTGCGATCCGTCGGTTTAGTTGTCCGACGGGATCGGGTATTGCAGGTTTACAGGTGTTTGACTTTACTTTTCCCTTGCGAGGGTGGTTGCTCCGGATAGACTACGGTTGGACGTTTTCTTTACCTGCTTTACTTTTATCACTTTTGTTTAGTCGCTGACTTCCCACTTTGCGACAGGGTCCTACAGGAGGGAGAGTTAGGCGACGGTGAGGCCGCGGCTAGAAATTTTGGGTCCCAGGAGACCGGAACAGTACTTTACCTCTTACTGTCGCATTCCATTTATTATTTGTAGACTGTGGATGGTTCTCGATACCCTCGTGGGGTCGGTGTGGATGTCGGTACGGTGACAACTGAATTGTTTAGTTTTCTTTACATCTCTGTGGGCCGCTTTGGAAAATAAAATAGCAAATAAAAGAACAGATTGCGAAAACTACTATTTCAAAACTCGGGTGCCGTGTGGGCACCGTTTTCAAAACCTTGTGGATTTATGGTTTGCGAAAATGGATTTCAAAACCTAAGTGTCGTGTGGGCACTGTTTTTCAAACCCCTGAGTTTATGTTGCTTTCGAAAAAGGGTTTTCAAAATATGGGTGCCGGGTGGGCGCCGTTTCAACAATTGTGGGTTTTATCCTTTCAAACTAATCGGCCGTGAGTTTTTTCTGCACATCGTGAATGGTTATACGTTTGGATTGTTGTGATTGAATGTTTACTCGTTTTGAACATTGTACAAACCGCGACGCCGTGCATATACAGGGGAGACTCTGTCCGTTTGTAGAGTGATCCTGTATATGCGGCGGATCTGGGCACGCGCCGGGGAAGAAGGTTTTCAAAAAAAAAAAAAAAATACATACCTTTTGTAATCCGTTTCCGCTAAATTAATCCCCCGGGGCGTGACAGGGAGACAAAGAAAAATTGAAAGAGCCGAAAAACAAAAGAACCAAAAGGAAGACGGATCAAATGCAGGATTCTAATTTCTAACGACTAACGTTTGATTTCGTTTGGAGTTTTGTTTTGCAGGAATTACATCACTTTAAGACTCCAAGTCCTAAGTCATAGAGTATGTTCTAGGACTGTTTTGTTCAAATGTAATTTTGTATTTATTGGATCTTTCACGCAAAGAAAATCAATGTTTTGGTGATAACATTGAATTTCGACTTTTTGGTTTAAGATGAGTGACTTGAGCGCTTTTATGTATTTTTGGGTTTTGTCACGAAATTGCCAAAGGGGGAGATTGTTACGGCATTTTGGTGTTGGCATATTTCGTGAGTCAAGTCAGTGAGTTGAGTCGGAGTCTTAAAGGGATCAAATTGTCTTGTGTCTTGAGTCTTGAAGATTGAAGTTGAAGAATTGTGGATCAGTTACATCAATCTCAAGAAGAAAGTATTCAAGAGGATCAGGTATGTTTAACTAAATAATTATGGTGATCCGAATACTTTCTTATAGTGTAGAAACACTTGGAAGAATTTTTAATCGCATAAAAATCAAAAACTGGACATGGGACATGTTCAGGATCCGGATCAGACCTTGCAATCTGGATCCCGAAGGGTACTTGTTCATTGGCAATTTCAATCCGGATCCTAGGCCATTCCGATCCGGATCCCGAACATGGGACTTTGCTGAATTGCATGAACGATCCGGATCGGACCTTGCAATCCGGATCCCGAACCCTTGGTTTTCTGGAATCGTCAATCTCGTCACGACGATCCGGATCGCAGTAAATCCGATCCGGATCGCCGTCCTAAAAATTTCCAGATAAGGTATGTTTTTGATTCTTATCTCTTTCCAAAGGTTTCTAAACTATAAATAGACATTTAGGGTTTCTCAAAAACGTGGGAGCTACGGCCGATCTTTTTATAAAACTCTTGAGAGCAACCCTAGAGGCTAGGTTTTCATCGTTCTTCTTTATAGCCTCTTTTAGGTCAATTCGATGGTTCTTTCAAGAACATATCTTTTGTCGAATTGATCTAATCTTTGCTTAGAGATTTCTTCTACGGTTCCTCATTGAGAATCTAAGCAAAGGATCACCATCGAAGTCAATATTCTTATCGACTGAGTTTGCGTCGTGGATTCGACGTGGCATCGTGGATTCGGTGTGCTAAAGGCGTTTCGTGGATTCGAAACGTGTGCTCGTGGATTCGAGTGGCGTTCGTGGATTCGAACGTGTGCAGTGGGCGTGCAAAATCGGTGGAGCGTGAGGTCCAAGAAATTGAAGGAGGGGTTAAATCCGTGGAGACGGTAATCACCTTGTTATTCTTCTTTTTTTAGGGATTGTTATTGCGCGGATATCCAACCGGTCAGCGCAAGGTCCGAAGAAGCTGAAGGAGGGGTTGAGTCCGTGGAGTCGGTAATCACCTTGTTATTCTTCTATTCTTAGTGGATTGTTATTGCGTGTTGGTCCCGTGGTTTTTCTCCTGGATTGGAGTTTCCACGTAAATCTCGGTGTGCTGTTTTTATTTTCCGCATTGGTTTTTATTTTGCACTGAGATTGAGTTTTTAAGTATTACACCTATTCACCCCCCCTCTAGTTGTTTGATAGTACCTATTTAGATCCTTATTACATATAACCCAACACCTGGCCCACAAGCTGCAATAGGGTGCACACGAGTCAGAACTCTGCGTCAGGGAGACACCGCTCGCTGCGACAAACCACACAACAGAACACACAACAAGCACTCGACCCAATCCAGCGAAAGTCTAAGACATGTCACCCATTCCAAAACATTATGTTGTCTGCAGCCAACATAATCGCTTAGGAGAATAAACATGCCAATCGCTCGTCCCGTCCCTTGGGAGAGGTATAAAACTCAATCAGGACTCTCGCTATAAGTCATGACTCTCACGTAGTCATCCTAAGGTCCAACCACAAGCCTACGGTTTCTAAGTCCATAATGACCTACATCCTAGACTCTGATACCACTCTAATCTGTCATGCCCCGGGGTCGAAACTGCAACCCGGGCTCGCCAACAGATCCGCCACCTATGCGAAACCCCGCATAGGCGAAGCGTCCAACCTGCAAGGTATCATCTAACAACTAAACATATATCAGAGCTGAAGAAAAACTGCTATAATAAAAACCTGAATCACTGTACAACTGAAAAATAAAAGTACAATATCCATCTCCCAAACATAATAGTACAATAATCTGATCCACCGAAACTGTAATACAAGTAAAAGCCACCTATACAACATCTATAAATCCAAAAAGGGAGATAACTAAAATTAATAAAATACAACTGTGTACAGTGAAACCCACAATCCGGGTCGGTACATCTATTCCACTGTAGAAATCAATACTGGTAGGGATCTAACTCGTGACTCCCTCGCCTCGAACCGTCAACCGAAGATCCGCAACTCCCGCAGCAGACACTGCAAAGCAAAGGGAGGAAAGGGGAAAAACAACAATGGGGGTGAGAACCACTAGTAAAACCAGTAGCCTCCCCCTGTGGGTAAGGCTGTTACGGAATTTGAGTTGGCGTAGTTTCGTGAAAGTCTCAAGTCTTGAAGATTGAAGGTGAAGAAAGTTGGATCGTTTAACTCAATCTCAAGAAAGAAGAATTCAAAAGGATCAGGTATGTTTTACTAAAGATTTTGTGTGATCCGAATACTTCTTGTAGTGTAGAAACACTTGGAAGAATCTTTCATTGCATAAAAATCAAAAACTGGACTTGGGACATGTTCAGGATCCGGATCAGGTTGTTCGATCCGGATCCCGAAGGTGGTTCGTTCATACACCAGTTCAATCCGGATCATAGCCTCTCTTGATCCGGATCCCGAACACTGAGTTTACCATCTTCCTTGAACGATCCGGATCATGCTTCGCAATCCGGATCCCGAACGTTGATGTTTGGTGAACTGTATGAACGTTCCGGATCAAGCACTTCGATCCGGATCCCGAACCTTCGTTTTTCTGGAATTGCCTGACTCGTTGCGACGATCCGGATCACAGTTAATCCGATCCGGATCGCCGTCCGTAAAATCTCCAGAAATGTTAGGTTTTTGATTTCTATCTCCTTCCTAGGGTTCCTAACCTATAAATAGACCCTATGACTCTTCTTCTAGGGTTAATCCAAAAAGAGGCCGAAAATAACAATAGCCGTCATTTTCATATATACGCCTCTAGATCCACATATAGAGAAGAAAGGAAATCATTAGAGAATACTCTATGTTTCTTCATCTATATTGATTAGTTTGATTCTAGGTTTTCATACTCACATCTTGAGTTGAATCAAACTAATGAATACTTAGATGGTATTTCCGATCTATCTTTGATCTAAGTATTCGGCGGATCATCACCACCCAAAACAACGATTTACCCCAAAAATCGGCGCGTGGATTCGCGTGTCCTTGTGGATTCAAGGTTCAACCGCTCTCGTGGATTCGGAGCGAGGCACGTTCGTGGATTCGAAGGGTGCTATTGGGTGAAGACCGTGGATTCGGTCGGACGTCGTGGATTCGACGTTGGACGCCGTGGATTCGGCGTTGGGCGCAGATCGTGGATTCGAGAAGCGTCGCGGAGCGAGCGGAGAAGATCCTCTAGGAGCGTATGGAAAAGGTTGAGTCGTAAGTGTGTACGGTAAATCACCTTGTACGTGTTTTAATTCTAGTGGATTTCTGCCGTGTTATCGGTCCCGTGGTTTTTTACTCCGGTGATGGAGTTTTCCACGTAAAAATCTTGCGTATTATTTTTATTTCCGCATTGGGTTTTTATCGCAACGATTTTTGAGTGTTTATGCGTTTACACCTATTCACCCCCCTCTAGGTGTTTTTTCCCCTATTTAGATCCTTATTACATATAACCCAACAAGTGGTATCAGAGCGGGAATAGGGTTGTAAACAATGGTTGAAGGTGGAAACATCAACCGACCCCCGTTCTTCGATGGAACAAATTATGCGTACTGGAAAGTACGGATGAAAGCCTTTTTAATTTCCATCGACGAACGGGTGTGGCAATCGATTGAATTAGGATGGACTAATCCAACTGAATTTATTGGTGATGTTCGCACCTTAAAACCTAGGTCGAAATGGACCAAGGAAGAGTTAGATTCATCTTCTTACAATGGCAAGGGAATTAATGCTATCTTTAATGCCTTATCTCAAACTGAATTCTCTCGCGTCTCGGCATGTGAGACTGCGAAAGAAATCTGGGATGTTCTTCAGGTTACACATGAGGGAACTAACCTCGTGAAGATTCAGAAACTGCAAATGCTTACGAGCAAGTTTGACTCTATCTTAATGGCAGAAAATGAATCTTTCACGGACTACTATACATGATTGCAAGACATCGTAAACTCATGTGCTAATCTGGGAGAGAAGATTCCAGAATTTAAGATTGTAAGAAAGATCTTAAGAACTCTTCCTGAACGATTTCGCCCAAAGGTTACTGCCATTGAAACTATTAAACACCCGGACGAAATACGTGTAGAAGAATTAGTTGGCTCATTACAAACTTATGAAATGACATTTACCACTAACAATTCTTCTGGAAAGGCATCCACTTCTAAGTCTTCAGGTTATGCGTTGAAAACAACTAAGGAAGAAGACGCGGATACGTCCTCCTCAGACGATGACGAGAACCTTTCTATGGAGGAATTTGAGAAGCAGCTCGCCCTCTTGACAAGGAAGTTTCGCCGCAACTTTCGAAGGGGTAATTCAAGCAAATCTCCATCCTTCGGAAAGTCGAACAAAGGTAAGGGTACTTCAAGTTACAAGTCAAGAAAGCAAGAGAACTTCTCAAAGGATAAGAAAAGTTCAGAAGGACAACTACAATGCTTCAAATGTCGAGGCTACGGCCACATTGCAACGGAATGTCCTAACAAGTATCCGGCAAAGAAGAAGGCGATGCAAGTCGTCACTTGGGATGACAACTCAACGTCAAATGAGTCGTCTTCGAGTGATGAAGAAAAGAGCTCCACCGCATTCCACGCGTCCGTATCTTCACCCTTCATGTGCTTTATGGCAAGTACATCCGAGTCGTTGTCCAACTCCACTGTTGAAAAGAATGCTACAGACAACGAATCGGATGATTCGGAATGTGAAGATTTTGCTCTAGCCTACCACAGACTTTTGAGGGACTCAAAGAAAGTGGCTAAGCAAAACAAGAGTTTGAGAGGGAGAGTGCATGATCTCGAAGAAGAAGCAAAAAGAGCGACTTCTCTCTCAAACGCTCTTGAAGTGGAAAGGGAAAACCTGATAAAGGCAAATGCTTCCCTTCAAGAGTCCAATGAGCAACTTGAGAAGGAACATACAAATCTGGTGGATAACGCGAATCACTTCTCAAAGCTCTACAACGAGGCTCGACAGGATAACCTGGAAATGACAAAGACCATTTTCCAACTCAAGAATGACTTACAGCGATTCTCTTCAGGAAGGAGTAAGTTGGATAGACTTCTTGGTCTTGGTCAATCAAATAGGTTCGGCCTCGGATACACTCAAACTGGAAACAGTCCAAGTTCGAGTGAGACAGTTTTTGTGCCTCAGTCGGTATCTCCTCCTCCGACACCGGAATTCAAGACAAACAACGACAACAAACCTACTTCATCCTCTTTGGGATCGTCAAGATCTAAGGTATGTTTTCGTTGTGGTGTTTCAGGGCACATAAGAAGATATTGCAAGACGGGAGTCGAACGCTCATCTCAAGAACCTCTTGCAACAACTACCAAAAAGGCTCCTCCCCGAAAATCAAAGCAAAACTTTTCAAATGAAAAGAGACTTGGTAGTTCATCGCGCAAGACGATCTCATCAAGGAACAACAATCGCTATAACAAGACGCCTTCACCTAGGCATATAACTTCACGACCATTACCGACGCACTCCAAAAGGGTTTGGGTGCGCAAAGGTGAAATTTTCCCTTGTCTTGTTTCCAATGTTTCCTTGCATGCATATGATAGTTCGTCTTGGTATCTGGATAGCGGGTGTTCCCGTCACATGACCGGTGACAAAAATAGTTTTCAAAATCTTGAGAAAATCTCCGGAGGACACGTTGTTTTCGGAGACGGTCGATCTTCCAAAATTGTTGGAAAAGGGACGGTAGCTATTCCAGATGGCCCAATTTTGAAAAACGTCTTATTTGTTGATGGCCTTAAGACTAACCTCATAAGCATAAGTCAACTTTGCGACAATGGTTTTTCAGTTAACTTTTCATCTGTTGAATGCGTTGTAACTGATAAGGACCATGTCTTCTTTTTAAAATGGGTTAGATCTGAAAACAATTGTTATGTTGTTCCTAATAAATTTTCTGAAAATTGTAACTTAGCTGCTTTGAATAATGAAACTCTTTGGCATGAAAGGCTAGGTCACTTAAATTTTAAGGAACTTACTAGAATTTCAAACAAGGACGTGGTCAAGGGGGTTCCAAAGCTTTTATTTAAACAAAACGTTGTGTGTGGTGGTTGCCAAAAGGGAAAACAGTCTAGGACTGCACACAAGAACTTGAACCACGTTGGTACAAAACGGCCCTTGGAACTTTTGCACATGGACCTAATGGGGCCGACCCGTCAACCATCTTTGGGAGGTAAATGGTACATTTTTTTATTGGTTGATGATTTCTCTCGGTTTTCTTGGGTAGCATTTTTAAAAGAGAAAGCTGATACGTTTGACTCTTTTCATGAGATTTGCCATCGTATTATGATTGAAAAGAATGAAAAGATCATTCGTGTTAGAAGTGATAGAGGTGGAGAATTCATAAATTCAAAATTCATTGATTTTTGCACTTCAAATGGAATTAAACATGAATTCTCGGCACCCTATACACCTCAGCAGAATGGTGTTGTTGAGCGCAAGAACAGGGTTGTTCAAGAGATGGCGCGTGTGATGCTTCATAGCCGGAATTTACCGCTACATTTTTTGGCTAAAGCTGTGAACACCGCTGTCTATGTCATTAATAGAGTTTACTTGCGCCCAGGAACTTTAAATACACCATATGAGCTGTGGTTTAGTAGAAAACCCAATATCAAATATTTTCGTGTCTTCGGGAGTCGATGTTACATTTTACGTGACCGTGAAAATCTTGGAAAGTTTGACTCTCGAAGTGATGAAGGGATCTTTTTGGGATATTCTACGAATAGCAGAGCATATCGAGTATTTAACATTGAATCTAAGACGATCGTAGAATCTATAAATGTTAAAGTAGATGAAGCTTTTCACTTTGAAACTGGAAAATCTACCCTCGATATCTCTCTAGATGATGATTCTCCTACTAGTGCATCTTCTCATAATAATACTTCCAATATTAATGATGCATCTAATGGTTCTTCCAGTTTATCTGATGTGCAGGAATCATCTCATATATCTCCGAGTACTCCGTTTCAACAAACGTTACGAATCTCCAAGGATCATCCGGAATCGAATATTATTGGAGATCCACAAGAAGGAGTCAGAACTCGGAGGCAGTTGGTTTGTGGATTCGCTTGCTACGTATCTTTAATCGAACCAAAGAACATAGATGAAGCTCTTCAGGATGACTACTGGATTAAAGCAATGCAGGAAGAGCTCCATCAATTTGAGCGAAATAAAGTCTGGGAATTAACGAAGCCTCCAAAGCAACACAATGTGATAGGTACCAAATGGATCTTCAAGAACAAGAAAAATGAGGATGGTACTATCATCAGGAACAAGGCACGATTAGTTGCTCAAGGCTACTCTCAAGTAGAAGGTATAGACTTTGATGAAACCTTCGCCCCTAGCTAGACTCGAGTCCATTCGTATACTATTTGCTATTGCTTGTCATTTTAAAATCAAATTATTTCAAATGGACGTTAAGAGCGCATTTCTAAATGGGTTTTTAAATGAGGAAGTTTATGTGGCTCAACCGAAAGGTTTTGTAGATCATAAACAACCTAACCATGTTTTTCGTTTGAAAAAGGCTCTTTACGGTCTGAAACAAGCACCGCGAGCATGGTACGAAAGGTTAACAAAGCACCTTTTGGAGAAGGGCTATACTCGAGGGGGAGCTGATAGGACTCTCTTTGTGAAGCATTATCAAAGCAATTTCATTGTAGCACAAATCTATGTCGATGACATTGTATTTGGCGCAACAAGAGATAACGATGCTTCTAAATTCGCGGAGACCATGGAAAGCGAATTTGAGATGTCCATGATGGGCGAATTGACTTATTTCCTTGGATTGCAAATTAAACAAAATGATGAAGGTATTCACTTGAGTCAATCCAAGTATGCAATGGAGTTGGTCAAAAAGTTTGATCTAGAAAATTGTAAAGATTTTCCGACTCCAATGGGAACTAGCCACAAGGGACTTGGAAGTGAATCACATAGTGAGAATGTAGACGAGAAACTGTATCGAAGTATGATTGGAAGTCTACTTTACCTCACGGCTAGTCGCCCAGATATATCTTTTGGTGTTGGGATTTGCGCGAGATATCAATCAGCACCAAAGGAGGTTCACCTGAAAGCGGTGAAAAGGATCATCCGGTATATCAAAGGATCAATTAATTTCGGAATTTGGTATCCTATGGGAACAAGTTTGGATATTGTTGGATACTCAGATGCCGATTGGGCAGGATCAGTGGATGATCGGAAAAGCACGAGTGGTGCATGCTTCTATCTTGGCCATTGCCTTGTTGCATGGCACAGTAAAAAGCAGAACTGCATAGCACTCTCGACTGCCGAAGCGGAATACATTTCAGCTGGAAGTTGCTCAACTCAACTCATTTGGATGAAAAGCGTATTGAGCGACTTCCGCATTTCAGCATCTTCGGTAACAATACTTTGTGACAACACTAGTGCAATTAACATTTCTAAAAACCCTGTGTTGCACTCTAGAACAAAACATATTGAACTTAGATATCATTTTCTTAGAGAGCTAGTTGAATCAAATACTCTTCAACTTTCATATATTTCAACTGAGGATCAATTAGCTGACATTCTAACAAAACCTTTGGATCAAAAACGTTTTATTCATTTACGAAAAGCAATTGGGATGCTTTCCTTGAAATAATCTTCTTTTTGAAATCTTTGCTTAGGATAGGTTTTGTATTTGTTTTTGTTTTGTTCATTATCTATGTTTGTACATAGGACATTAATTGAGCATAGATCATAATTGACTTTAATTGCATCTTTTCGCACATTTAGAAATTTATTATGCTTTTGCCATCATAATATTTCACTGTTGCAATGATCATTTATGTTAATTAAATCATCTTCTAAAGTGATCAAAGTCAATTTCTCTCTCTCTATGATCTCTTGGTATAGTCATTATCTTATTTGACTGCTTAGTCGAGTATGAAATCGAGATCAATATTTGTTTGAATACTTTATATCTTAAATAATTGATAGCCAATTGAGGGGGAGTCTTAGAAAAGGTAAAATGCTCAAAAGATGTGGAAAGAGTTACATCCCAATGAGGAGTGTGAAAACTACCACCACATGGAGGAAAGAGCTACCACCTCGGTCGTCCGAGTACTGTGTGCAGCTACCACATGTATACCAAGCATGGTTGTTCAAATTTTTGATTAAGTAAAATGCATGTTGAAATACTTGACTCTGTCAAATTTCAAGGTTGGTATAAGGTGGGTTTTTAAAGAAAGATGCTCAAAGAGCCACTCTCTTCAACAGATTGTCTAGATACATTATCTATTATATTTGGGATTTCAAACATCTATTGATCTTTGTATTTCATTTTCTTTACTGAATTGATGATTTGATAAAGGCATTACTCATAAGATCAAGTTAGATGTAATTGAAGGTGTTCAACTTTAAGGGATTTAATTTTTGTAAATTTTCGTTTCATTTTTGGATATTATTGATAGATTTGGCATAATCTAATTCTTGTTGTATGAAACGATGATTTTTGTTTAAAGTTGATACACATTTGCGCTTACAACCTTTTTCTGATTTTTCTTGAATTTCTCTGAAATTTTCTAAAGAAAAAGTTGGGGCCGATCCGGATCGGGCTAGATGATCCGGATCCCGAACGCAGGAATTCTTCTGCGGGCTGACGATCCGGATTGCATCTGCCGATCCGGATCCCGAACGCAGTTTCTCACTGCGGGTAGCCGATCCGGATCGCAGTTATGAACTGATCCGGATCGCGGCTAGGTTTTATAAAGAACGAAAGGGGTTTTTGATTTCTTTTACTCCAATCTTTTGTTCCAAAGTTTCCAGAGCCTCTCTCTCTAGATTTCATCCTTCCTGGAAGCTTTCAAACTCAAGTTCTTCAACTCCAAGTAAGTTTTATTGATCAAAATCTCGGTTTTTCACCGTTTTTCTCTTTTCCTCCTCAAACGTGATGAATTTCTTGGATCAACTTTGTTTGTGGATGGTTTTTGATCAAATTTCTTTTGAAATAAGAACTCTGGGTAGATTAGTTTTGATTATATGCTAGGTATTCTCCTGATCAACGGATTTTTAGGCTTCGATTTCTGAAATTTCAGTTTTAGGGCATATAATAAGGATTTTCGAAAATCATGCAATTGATCTATTTTTAAAAGTCCTTTTGCAAAACTAATTTGATTCTTAGTCTCTCTTCATGATTATGATTGTTTGGGTACAATTTTTCAATCCTTGAAAATTAACAATTTTTTTCATGTGTTCTTGAGTTGGTCTACACAGGATTCCTTTTCTCAAGAAACCATTAGCAATGGTGATCACTTGGATTGTTCTCCTACTTACTGCTATGGTACATACGAGAGACACTACCAAGAGAGCTAAAAGGGATGAAGTTAACTGGGATGAGTTATCAGATGATGAAACACATCCTGAAGAATCGCCACAGAAAACCTCTGTTGAAACGAAAGGGAAGGCGCATGCAGAAACATCAACGGAAAAGGCTCCGCTTACTGCTGCGGAAAAAGGAAAAGCACCAATGACTTCTTCATCCACTTTCCTAAAAAGAAAAAGACTTGCTCGACGACCTGGACGAGCTCGAGGTATTGAAATAAATGAACCATGTCAAGAGAACCCAAGGAATATTTCTCAAATTGACACTGAATCAGAAGACGAAGAAGATTGGGACACATTTCTTGACGAAGTACAACAAGGCATTGATAAAGAAAATAAGGTTTACCTAAAGAAAAAGAAGCCACTGATGTCTTCCTCAATACTTAAGCAGCAAACCATGAAAAAGAATGTGCGAAGCAATTCACCCTTTTTGCCAAGACGATCTCCTCGGAATGAAGGTCAGACTGCTCCGTCAATCGTCACTCAACGTTCTTCAACTTCCAGAAGAACTGACCAAAAGGGAAATCTAGAGTCTTCCATAAAACAAGAACAAGATAAAATGGCTCTAGAACTCAGAAAAATGTCCAAGGACATACATCAAATGAAGCAAGAGTGTACTACGATCTCGAGAATGCTTAAAGGAATTTTGAAAAAGCTGGGTTGTACGAGCTCTGAAGACTCCGCCTCGGTTGACTCAGATTCAGATGCCTGAATCGTCTGACTAACAACTCTCTTATGCAGGAACTTTTTATTCTTTTGCAGATTTTTAATCCTTTTGTGCAGGTTTTTCAGTTTTTAGGACTCACTTTTAGTTCTAGTTCTTAAATTTTCGGAACATTTTCGTTGATATTTTTTACTCTCCTTCGTTTTTTTGATAACTTTGGCTTTGTTTGTGACAAAAAGGGGGAGAGATTTAGAGAGTTTAGAACAATGATTTGAACAATGAACAATGATTGTGTGAAAATCTTGATGATGAAGATTTTGTATACATCAAGGTACAATGAACAATGATTGTGTGAAAATCTTGATGATGAAGATTTTGTATACATCAAGGTAAGTGAACATCAAGGGAACTCAAACAATGAACTTGAACAATGATGATGTGAATGTGTAAGTAGAACTTCAACTTTTGGTTTTCATTTGTTTTGAATGCATGCCTCGACTAACTATTCGACTAACTTTTTGGGCATGTAATATAACTAACAAGTTGATGTTGGACTAACATTTTGTGACATTTGGTTTTTAATTGCATAGAAGATATGTTGGTTTTTGACTATGATTCTCTTACATATCTGAATTCTCAAATGTCATGATGATCAGATAAACTCTATCTCTGTACTAGGTTTTGTATGCTAAATATTCTTGAGGTATCTAACGATCTCTTTTTGTCAAGAATGATTTCTTTGTGCAGAGAGTACAGATGTCTAAGTCTAGAGTCTGTTTTAGGAGTTTATCTCATGTTTTTAAATTTTCGGATCTCCATTGTAAATTTTTGTTGTATGGTGATAGCAACAAAAATATCTTTTTGAATTTTCTTTAGTGGATCTGTGTTTTGTCACGAAACCGCCAAAGGGGGAGATTGTTACGGAATTTGAGTTGGCGTAGTTTCGTGAAAGTCTCAAGTCTTGAAGATTGAAGGTGAAGAAAGTTGGATCGTTTAACTCAATCTCAAGAAAGAAGAATTCAAAAGGATCAGGTATGTTTTACTAAAGATTTTGTGTGATCCGAATACTTCTTGTAGTGTAGAAACACTTGGAAGAATCTTTCATTGCATAAAAATCAAAAACTGGACTTGGGACATGTTCAGGATCCGGATCAGGTTGTTCGATCCGGATCCCGAAGGTGGTTCGTTCATACACCAGTTCAATCCGGATCGTAGCCTCTCTTGATCCGGATCCCGAACACTGAGTTTACCATCTTCCTTGAACGATCCGGATCAGGCTTCGCAATCCGGATCCCGAACGTTGATGTTTGGTGAACTGTATGAACGTTCCGGATCAAGCACTTCGATACGGATCCCGAACCTTCGTTTTTCTGGAATTGCCTGACTCGTTGCGACGATCCGGATCACAGTTAATCCGATCCGGATCGCCGTCCGTAAAATCTCCAGAAATGTTAGGTTTTTGATTTCTATCTCCTTCCTAGGGTTCCTAACCTATAAATAGACCCTATGACTCTTCTTCTAGGGTTAATCCAAAAAGAGGCGGAAAATAACAATAGCCGTCATTTTCATATATACGCCTCTAGATCCACATATAGAGAAGAAAGGAAATCATTAGAGAATACTCTATGTTTCTTCATCTATATTGATTAGTTTGATTCTAGGTTTTCATACTCACATCTTGAGTTGAATCAAACTAATGAATACTTAGATGGTATTTCCGATCTATCTTTGATCTAAGTATTCGGCGGATCATCACCACCCAAAACAACGATTTACCCCAAAAATCGGCGCGTGGATTCGCGTGTCCTTGTGGATTCAAGGTTCAACCGCTCTCGTGGATTCGGAGCGAGGCACGTTCGTGGATTCGAAGGGTGCTATTGGGTGAAGACCGTGGATTCGGTCGGACGTCGTGGATTCGACGTTGGACGCCGTGGATTCGGCGTTGGGCGCAGATCGTGGATTCGAGAAGCGTCGCGGAGCGAGCGGAGAAGATCCTCTAGGAGCGTATGGAAAAGGTTGAGTCGTAAGTGTGTACGGTAAATCACCTTGTACGTGTTTTAATTCTAGTGGATTTCTGCCGTGTTATCGGTCCCGTAGTTTTTTACTCCGTTGATGGAGTTTTCCACGTAAAAATCTTGCGTATTATTTTTATTTCCGCATTGGGTTTTTATCGCAACGATTTTTGAGTGTTTATGCGTTTACACCTATTCACCCCCCTCTAGGTGTTTTTTCCCCTATTTAGATCCTTATTACATATAACCCAACAAAGGCCTCAAACCCCGACGTACCCACTAAGTCTACCCGAGGCAAGAAAGGAATAAGAGAGGTAGTAAGCTATAAACAGAACTACTGATAAAAGAAAGCTACCACTAAAAATGCCTCTAAATGCCGAGCTAATAAGGATAGCTAAAAAAATGCATCAGTAAATGAATGCCTGCCTGAATAAACCCAATCCGACCACCAGTAAACATTGGTACTGCCTGCTCTGCCAACCAAACTGAAAACTCAGCTGCGGGATGCAGACCGGCTCCTGACCGGCACGGTCGCATCCCGAAAAGCAACAGACCGGCTCCTGACCGGCACGGTCACACACACTCCGGAGTGGCACTCGAGTGGAGCGACCCACACGAGTAACGTAAGTAGCCATAAATAACCTGACATAGCAGGGCTGGATCACGACTCTGATCAAAGTGGGAAAACCCATCCACTAGAGAAAGCCCGATCCCCACAATCTGATGCACAAGTCACCATCCGGTCAACCGCCCAAGATCCGCGGTAGCTGCAATACCCTGCCCTCAAGCCAGCCTGTCCTAGATCCCAAGAATCTGTCTACACTATCTAAAAATCCCCTGCTCGCGCACGAGCTACAAATACCCAGAGTCTAAAATGAAAAGGAGAAAATTATAAAGCATGGTTTCTCCTAAGTCAAATTCCAACATGATAGTGTAGCAGAAAAAGGTGGCCTATCTAGATGACCATACAAGCATGCAAATGTCCCAAGATGATAAAAAGAAAACAGGTATCGATGTTCTTACATTTATTAGAGCATGCTATCCAAATTACATAATAAATCTCATAAAAGGGTTGGATGTTAACATAGCATACATCAAGTCTACACAAGTATGCACCTTTCACATTTGGAAATAAAGAGAGAATAGTATCCAACATGGTTTTCACCTAACATGAATCAGGAGATAAATGACAATCATTACTTTCATAAAGAGTGAATCTCACATAGATAGACCAAGATTAATGTAGTCAGCTATTCTCACACAAACCACTAACCACCCTCAAAAGAAACATCCATTCACATATAGACTTGCCAAAGATCATTTAACATTACTTGAGTATGGTCATTCAATCCACTATCACCAATGAATAGACTAAGGTTCAACAACTTTTATTGATCTCACATAGGATGCACATAGAATCCACGAACAACATTCATTTTCCACATAGGCTAAATCACCGACCATTCACAATACACAATCTCACGCAAAATAGTCTAAGGATCAACCATTATGATAAATATCACAAGATGTAGAAGGAAAATCTACAAGGTCAATTATTCTCACATAGATAAGTCAAGAATCATTTAACACATAACCTCTCATGACATAGGTTCAAGAATCATCAATAAGATCACCCTCACTTACCCTGAATAGCCATTCACACTTAGCCCATATGACATTCACATAAAGTCATAATAACCTTTCTCACATAGCACCCATGTCCTTCACAAAAATCAACCAAAATCATTTACATATAACTATCGTCATCATTCACCACAATTAGGTTAACCATTCATCACAAAATGTAGGCTAAAGATTAATTTCCCAATTACCCTCACATAACATAGGTTAAAGGATGATCACTTATAATCAACTTCTTATGAGATAATGCAACATCAATCAAACTATTCATTCACTCACGTATACACTGAGGATCAATTAACTTAATCTAAACATGGATATCCGAGCATATTACACCAACGAAAAGAGAACAACAATCAACTATGCCACGAGGGAAATCCAATAGCCCGAGTGGGTAAATCGTTGTTTTCGGCAAAGCACAACCACCCACCTGAATCTTGACGATCCGATGCCCGATCTGGCTGAATTTTGGCGTGAGTAAACCTTATCCTCCCAGGAGTCCGATGACGTGAAAATCATCCAAATCCGCCCCACGGATTGGGCGTAATCACTGAAACAATGCACACTACGCACTCAAATTCCAGAATTTCAACAAGTGCAACAAGGTTAAATAAAAAGTATGTGCAACCTCAAATACCTCAAAATGAAGTCTCCAACAGTAAAACAAAGATCTCCTCTTTCATATAAATATCTTCAAGTCCCCAAAAATCCACCATTAATTTCCCTTAACATTCAAATGAAGCAAAAATCATAATGCTGCCCAAAACTGTTAACATAACTTGCTAGCATTTCCAAGCTTAATTAGAGGCTTTTCCAAAGGGATTTATCCACAGATCACAAAAGAGAATTTTCTCACCTTGAAGTTAAGAAGAAGTCCCAACTTGAATTTCTGAAAAAAACCTTGTATCCACAAAGTTATCTGCATTCCAAGGTACATTGCTCAAATCCAAAATAAAACAGGGACTGCAGTAATCCATATAATAGCACTTGGAAAGATCATTAAATTTACCTAACCAAACGTGCTCCAAATCCTGCAAGAGATGTACCATTGGATGTAGAGTACCGGGATTTGGTAGAGCGCACCGACCTCGCAAGATGGCGTGGAGCGGAGGAAGTTGTCACGAGCGTTCCACATGTGATTACAGATGAGTTCGGGTCGACTCGGATCAACGCGGAAGCCCCAGGTCGATTCGGAGTTTTCCGGGCATTGTCCGCCGTTAGAAGACAGACTTCGGGGAAGCCTCGACTCCACAGTGGAGTGCAGAAAATTGGGAAACTCTTGGAACAGGTGTACTTTGTGTTTACAGCAGAGTTCGGGAGGTTCCGGACCGACGCGGAGGATCCGAAAGCAAAAAGTGAGTCGGAACTGGCAATTTTGGAGCCGGTTTTTGGATTGAGCACCCCGACTCAACGGTTGAGCTATTTGAGGAGAAAAAGTTGTGGACATGTGTATTTTCAGATTACAGCGGGGTTCGGAAGGTTTCGGACCCGTGCGGAGGTCCCGAGGGCAAAAAGTGAGTTGATGGGGGCATTTAATGGATTAATTAATTAATTTAAATAGTTGAATCTTTTGGTTTCTTTTTGTTCTGGTGTTGTGGAGTTGGGAGGATGAGAGTGGGTTAGTGTGAAAAGGATTTAAGAAGGAATGTGATATTTTCTTGTGGTGCATTAAATGCTGCCAGCTACCACCTCTAATTAGGCAACCCCAATTAAGAAGCCGCCATGTCACCACCCTCTCCCCTGCAACAACAGAGTAAATGAAGGGAAACAAAGGATTGGAAATGAAAGGAGGAAAGAAGTGAAAGAAGAAGATGGAAGAAGAAAGGGTTGAAAGAATGAATTTTTAAAGTTGGTTTTGATGTTGGACTCCCTCCTAGAAGTCGTGTTGAGCGATCGGGGCGCGGCGCGCGCCGAGCAACAAGGTATGTTGTTTTTGTGTGAAGCTTGGTTTTGTGGGTTTTGTAGGATTCCTGGAGCTTTCCTTCTTGTTGGTTTTTGTTGGTGGTCTGGCTTCTTTTTGTTGGCGGCCTGGTGAGGAGAGGAGGCAGCAGGTAGCGGGTGCGCGCAACGGGGTGCCACTTGGCGGCGGGCGCACAGCGGGCGCGCAGCCGCATGCGCGCGGCGCGCAGTGCGCGGCATGCTCGCGACCCGCATGTGTCACGCCCC
This sequence comes from Tillandsia leiboldiana, assembly GCA_029204045.2. Taxonomy (NCBI): domain Eukaryota; kingdom Viridiplantae; phylum Streptophyta; class Magnoliopsida; order Poales; family Bromeliaceae; genus Tillandsia; species Tillandsia leiboldiana. The sequence continues at coordinate 38,926,378 of CM055065.1, forward strand.
GGGGTCGAAACTGCGACCCGGGCTCGCCAACAGATCCGCCACCTATGCCAAACCCGCATAGGCGAAGCGTCCTACCTGCCAAAAAGAACTACAGCTAACAGATATCAGAGCTAAAATAAAAAAACTGCTATAGAAATAAAATCAACCACTGTACAACTGAAGATAAAACAATAAGGTCCATCTCCCTAAAAGATAATCATACAATAACCTCGAGTACAAAACTCATAGCTCCACAGGGAGATATCTCAAATACAACATCAGTGTACAAGCTCTCAATACATCATATCCTCACTACATCAGTCTCTCAAAAGAGGAAATAAATACCACTCTACCGACTATACGGAAGATCTCCTCCAAAGGGGGTACTGCTACTCTCCAAAGATGGGTCTGGATCTAGCTCGCTACTCCCTCACCACGCACAGCAACCACAGAACGGCAACACCCGCCAAGACTCTGCAAAACAAAGAGGAGAAAGGACAAAAGGGGGAAAACCCCCAACGGGCGTGAGAACTTCGCAATAAGGGAGTTCTCAGTGGGTATCGCCGCAAGGCCCGACGATCTGCCCACCAAGACTACTAGAGGCAAAAGATAACCGATGCAGTAAAACTGAAAGAAGAAGCTGGAAACACTCTACAGCTACCATGCCTCTAACCAAATGCTCAAATGGGGCAACTCTGATGAAGATATGCAACACTCGCACACGAGATGCTCAATCGACCCAATCGAGCTGACTGCCGCATCGGGTCCAGTCAAACCTGCGCCTACCTACAACCACCTCCCGCTGACGGGCAGGAATTACGTAGGGCGTCCAAACGGACTGACTCGCTATCGAGTAGTGGCTCATGCAGGCTATAGTCAAATCCATGCCCTCTCTCTCTCAGAACGGAAAGACTCAAGATGCTCAACCTCTTACCCAATGGTCGAAGAACTCACAACGACCACGGGACCACCGTCAAACCCCGAACGGTTCCCAACAATACTAGCACTGGTCTAAACACAGCTACTAGACTCCACTCGGTCCCCCAGGCACGAGTGTAACAAAAAGTATCTGACTGAATTAACCCAATCGATAGACCAGTAATCACTGGTACTGCCTGCTCTGCCGCGACGGGTATGCCAGCCTACGCATAACACCGAAGCAAAGGAGTCCCAAGGACTCAAAACCCAGCATGGTGCCCGGCGCTCTGCACCGTGGAAAGCCTACTCCGGAGTGGCACTCGAGGGGAGCGACCCACACGAGTAAAGTATCACTGTATCAAGCATCACTGTATCGAGTATCTCTGTAACCTCTGTCTCATAATAGCAGGACTGGATCAAGACTATGATCAAAGTGGGAAACTCCGTCCACTAACACAACCCCGATCTGATGCAATAATACTCAAAAAGTGGGAAACACCATCCACTAGAACAAATCTGATACCCAATCTGATGCAATAGTCAACATCCGGTCAACCGCCCAAAGTCCGCGGTCACCGCAATAACCCACAACCCACAATTGGGTAAATTAATCAAGATCCGGTCAACCGCCTACTGTCCGCGGTTGCCGCAATAACCCACAATCCAACATCAAGCACACCCTGTCTCTGACCCTAAGGTCCCAGCTACACTATCCCAAACCTCTGCTCGAACCCGAGCAACATGACTCAAAAGTCTAAATAAAAAGGAGAAAGAAAGCAATCATGGTTTCTCCTAAGTCAAATTCCAATATGTAGTGCAGCAGTAAAAGATGGCCTAACTATATGTTCATACACATATGTCCATACAAGCATGCATTTGTCCTTAAGAAGGATAAAGAAAATAAACCTCATGCCAGAATTAGCAATGACCATACCTGTCCATGATTTTCGATCCATAATCACTCCTTGGAGTAGAACCTGCACATAACTACATAATCCTATCCCAATGCATAAACCAGCCTCATAAGATTTCAGCACAAAAGACTGTAGCACTCAAAAGATTTCAGCACAAAAGACTGTAGCACTGTACACAGAGAAACAGTGATTCTCACCTCTGATGAAATCTCAGAAAAATCCAATAAAAATACGAGCGCGTTCCTTGCGATCTGTAGATGAAAAAGTTGTATAAGCTCGTTTCCGGCTGACGCTTGGGCGCAAAGATATGGCCAAAACACCTCGATGCTGTCCCACAAAGCCAAACAGAAAAAGGGTCACAGTGTTGCCTCGGGATCCGTGCCAAAAACTCGCAACGGGAAAACGCGATCAATACGAAAGATGAAGCCCTACCTCTTAGGAGTCTGTCGGCGCAAGAATCACAGAAAAAGGAGCTCGGGGTAGCCCAGGGGAGCTAAAACACTGCTGCTGCGCCGAAGAAGAACACTAGAAAGCAACGTCGCGCCGCACCGTAAAATGGGGAACCTCGGGATTCGTGCCCCCAAAAATCCTAGAACTTGGCAGGAAGATCAAGGGTGAAGAGGTGAACAACTTTGCTTGAGGGGGCTCGGGCAGAAAGTGAAAGGGTTGAGAGAAAGGAAGCAAAGAAGGGGGGCTCGGGTTGGTATAAATAGTGCTGGAGAAACAAATGGGAAAATTCCCATTCTGTCCGGGATTTCGGGCGCCCGGAAATTTCCGGGCGCGCACAGTGCGGCCCGGCCCACAACTTTCGGGCGCGCACAGTGCGGCCCAGCCCAAAATACGCGGTCGGACAGGATCCAGGCTTCGTCCGACCCGCCCCAGTGCTCGCTACGTGTCGCCCGAACAGGCAACAGCCAAACCGGCGTCCCTCGCTCCGCCACGTGGCGTTGACCGTGCCTGCCCCGCGCACGTCGCCCCGGCTGACCCGCGCGTACGGCCACCTGCCCGCCTGTACGGCCACCTGCCCGCCTGCCAGCGCACGTCGCCCCACCTGCCACGCACAGTACCCCGTCCAATGGGGAGGCGCCACGTGTCACACCCTTGGCCTGCTGCGCCCGGTGCACGTAATTTCATTGCACCGAACCAGTCACCTCACGCCACGTGTCCACCCGGTCTACCGTGCACCCGGGCCCAATTTCAGTGGACCGCTCCCGCTGAACCGGCCAACCGGAGAGCGCCACGTGGCCCGCCCCCGGTGCACGACCTCCGCGGTGGACCGCGCTGTCACGGGGTCAGCTTTTTCGCCTTAAAATTACCCCATGCGGCGCTCAAGTGTCGCACACCCGAGCCAGCCTTCCCGAGTCCCCTTGCCACGGACACGCCCTCGAACTTAAACAGCGGGATCCAAACTCAAGCATTAACCAAGCATGCTCCTCCACGAGCCTGACTGCCCGGTGCCGCGCCTTACGTCGAACCCTTTGTCGAACTCCGCGAGTTCCGAACAAACAACCCCGCCACCGAGGCTGGCCTTCAAGCCGAGTATATTCCGCCTAGCCGGACAAACTCTCCTCGAGAGTGCTACTAACCGAATGTCCCTTTGCCTCCGAAGCAAACATCCAGGACAATACAAGTTCTCACAACTTAGTCCATTTGAATGGGCCCGAGCGAGTTGCCCTTGCGCGTTCCGCTCGTCTGCTTAACCGAGCGACCCGTCCCACGCATCTCGCCCGTCTGCCAGCCCGTTGCCTTGCCAAGGCGCCGCGCGCCCCGTAATTCCCACGACAGGATCCATAGTCGAGTCGGGCATGTCCCGTTCCGCCGGCCACCTAGTTCCGACATCGCTCCCGATTCGGTCCAAGGTCCGCTTCCCGAATACCCCACACTACTTGTTCCTGCGTGTGTTCCCTTCGCAGGGGTTTGCCAACCTAGCGACATTCTCCCCGCGTCGCCATCCCCCTGGCACCTCCATTGCACGACCATGCTTGGCCGCCAACACACTCGGCCCAGCATCCAAGGTTGCTTGACGGATGTCACTCACAATCGAATCAGCCTCGCTCCGCTCCGCTAGCCATTCGGCACCTCCATTGCACGGCCATGCCTGGCCGCCAACACCCTCGGTCCTCTCCATGGCTCACTTCACGAAAACCAGCATCGATTGCCTCCTCTTACTTCGTGGGCCGCGCCACACGAATCCCCGCTCGGCACCACTGCCTTTGCGAGCCTTGCCCATTACGGCGGACCGACCGTTCCTTCGCCTCGCGAACTTCGTAGGCCTCGCGCCTCACGAATCCCCGCTAGGCACCCACATGCCTTCGCAAGCCTTGTCCATTGAGGCGGATCAACCTTTCGCAAGACTGTCCCTCATCCGCTCGTTCGCTCCACTACAGAGATCCGAAACGGCATAAGGTAGTGCAAGCGAACCTAGAGGCAAAACCTCTGGGCCAACCCCGCTCCGTAATGCCGTCGACCTCGTGTCTTTTGGCATTACCCCAAGCCCGTGTGCTCAACGACCATCAAATCCCGCTCACACGAACTTAGGCTTGGCGACTTCGCTCGCCAAGGGATGGCCTATGTCCTATAGGCCAACGGGGGAGTCGGGGCCACTTCGCAAGTGTCCAACCCCTCCTCTAAATAACCCACGAGGCATCCACCCCTCTGGCACCCCGGGGGTACAAAGGTGCTCACCGAGGGGTACGTTTTGAAACCCCGCATGCGGCACCATTTTCATGGTCATGGCATGGGCCATTGCTAGGGAATTGCCCCCGTTGGTTCGCCCACGGCTCAACCCTGACGGATTGTCCCAACTTCGCAAACCCGTAACTCTGTCAACCCAAATGCCTACCAAATGTCCTCCAAAAGTGGCCCCCCCAAGGGTGTCACGGTCGAACCAACATGATCGACACGTGACAGACTCCCCCACCCAAGTTATCGACGCCCTCGTCGATGTCCATCCGTTCTCCAGCTTCGTTGATAGCTGCCAACTACTACTCCAGATCAGAGCCGCCATCGGCCTTGGCATCGCATGCCACACTGACCCGCCCTTGAGTATGTCCGCTACCCAACGCGTTGCTGAAACTCCTTGGTCCTCTCGACCAAACCTAGATCAGAGCCGCCCTCGGCCTTGGCATCGCATGCCACGCTGACCCAATACACTGTACAAACCCATTCTGTCCCCTTGAGTTGAAGCTCCCCAGCTCCGGATGCCTCCCCCGCACCACAAAACTCCTCCACGGAACTAGAATGTTAACCTTGTCGTCTGCTCACGACAACCCAGATGGCACTGGCACTCCACTGCAACTCGGTCCTTCTCGAGGCGCTACTCGGCCCTTCTGTCCCTTTCGCCCCTACTTAACCCAAGTCTCCTGCAGCTAGCAGCCAACCTTATGCCTCCCTCTCAGGGAAATCCCTTTCCAGCTAGCGATCTCTTCCCAGAACGCTACCGGACCAACTAGTGCACTCGGTATACTCCGCGAATATACCTATCCAAGCATGCACGAGTTCCTTTGAAATCAGTAGAGTGGCCCTCCCTCACTCCCTCCGAGGTCAAACTCCAAACGTCCCAACGTCTTGGAGCGTCCAACGCGAATCAGCTCGCAGCTCGGCTTCGCTTCTCCACCTCAAAATATCACAAACTGTGGTCGGGCCAGATCGCATCCAACCCCTTCCAATATCCATGAGTACTTCTGCCTTTCTCGGGCCACTCCGCACACAACTTTTGCCTCACAAATGCCGCTGCAATCACATAACGTCAAGCCATCACCATGGTCTCTCCGAGTTTTCGAGTCTTTTGCCGAGACACACCTGCCCTCGACTACTTCGCACATCTACTTGCTCTACCATGAACTCTTGTTATGCCTCCTGACTGCTTTGCACTTTCGCTACTCGTTGCTGCTTAGCACCTTTGGCTTCTGTACTCCCGGCCGCTCAAGCCCACTCCCTCTAGGCTCTCGCTAAACCCGACTTCGGTCCTCCACCAAAGTCCTCGGCCAAGTTCGAGACTAACGACACCTCGTTTCCATTGCTCAAACTTGCCGTCCTCCATACCTCCAGCAATCACCTTCGCAATAGCCGCTGAACGGAACCCAAGCTTAACCCATCTGCTAGTCTTTCTCACAACTGCTGGTAACGGTGATGTCGCCATCCAACGTCCACCCCCTCACAAATTGCGATACCTCGACCCTTTGAGTTGACAACTGAGTCTTTCCCCTCCCAGCAACCTGTCACTAGGCGATCCTGGATCACGGTCCACCCGAGTGTCATGACTTGTCTCCTCGTCTACACTCGAGTCCCAGTCTCTCCGCTCCAAAAGCTCAGGTCCTCGCACAACCTTTGCAATCTGCCAGCAGAGTCCACACGATCCGTCACACGGATACGTGCCTGCTATCTCGAGACCTCAGCACTGTCACTGCTTCTCTCGAACATAGCTCCATACCTTGTTCCTCTGAACAAAGTCCAATCTCATCGTTTGATTCACTCCAATAGGGGGTCCCATTCGTCCAACCTGTGGCCACACCATCGAGAGCAACCGATCTCCCCATCGGCCTTCTCGCCCCAAGTGAGAAACACCAAATCATCCAGCAACCCTTGGCCCCCTTCACAACCTAGCCCAAAGCTTAGCTGTTACTGCCACGGACCCGATCAGTCTTGGTTCCCAACTTGTGCTCCACGAAGTTAACTCCCCTGACATGTGTGTTTTTCTCCGCCACGTTCCTTAGACAAGATCCCTTATCAAGTTACCAAACATCGGGGCCACATTCTGCTCAAATGTGCTCCCCCACCCTGAGTCGCAAGCTCCGCCGAGCGCACTCAGACCAAATCCGGGCATTCGCAATGCTCACTTCCGCTGCGCGAGTTTCGGTTCTACCACAACCTTGACTACACCCATCAGCGGGATCCACGTCATTCGTCCATTGTACACGTGGATGTTGTTCTGAACAATCAACGCTGTCACCGCCCTGCCCAGATACAGACTTTTCTCCTTACCCTAGGAGTACAGGTTCAATTGCGATTTCTTTCTCGCATCGAGATAACTCTATTCAATTTCATGGGTACACACTCGAAGAGTAATCGACCTCCCCATCGATCTTCTTGTACTGAAATACTTAAACTCAGTCACTACGAAGTAACCCTTCTGCCGCGTGTGCTGCATCCCAATCCTTCCCTTCTAGAGATTCATCCGCTGTAAGACCACAATCCCGGAAGCACATCGTCGCACAATGTGTTCCTCTCTTTCCCAAGCCGCGAACACCACTTCACGAGCTCGGATTCCTTAGGCACCCGCTTGATTCCACTCCATGGTAACCGCGACCACGGACCACATAATGATTCTCCCAATCATTGCCTCGTCGCCTGCCACGCGACTCCGGACTTAGCCATTTTTTATAAGTATTGTACTAGAATCCGCTGCACTCTGACTCCGCATCTCCCACAAGCGTAGTACCGCCACAGTGCCTCGCCGACGCCTAGTACCTTCGTTGGAGTGACTCCACTCACACCAACTTCGCCGCCAAGGTCGCACCTTCCGGCCAAATCTTCAACCCATGAGCTCAACTTAGCTCCGATACCACTTGTCACGGGGTCAGCTTTTTCGCCTTAAAATTACCCCATGCGGCGCTCAAGTGTCGCACACCCGAGCCAGCCTTCCCGAGTCCCCTTGCCACGGACACGCCCTCGAACTTAAACAGCGGGATCCAAACTCAAGCATTAACCAAGCATGCTCCTCCACGAGCCTGACTGCCCGGTGCCGCGCCTTACGTCGAACCCTTTGTCGAACTCCGCGAGTTCCGAACAAACAACCCCGCCACCGAGGCTGGCCTTCAAGCCGAGTATATTCCGCCTAGCCGGACAAACTCTCCTCGAGAGTGCTACTAACCGAATGTCCCTTTGCCTCCGAAGCAAACATCCAGGACAATACAAGTTCTCACAACTTAGTCCATTTGAATGGGCCCGAGCGAGTTGCCCTTGCGCGTTCCGCTCGTCTGCTTAACCGAGCGACCCGTCCCACGCATCTCGCCCGTCTGCCAGCCCGTTGCCTTGCCAAGGCGCCGCGCGCCCCGTAATTCCCACGACAGGATCCATAGTCGAGTCGGGCATGTCCCGTTCCGCCGGCCACCTAGTTCCGACATCGCTCCCGATTCGGTCCAAGGTCCGCTTCCCGAATACCCCACACTACTTGTTCCTGCGTGTGTTCCCTTCGCAAGGGTTTGCCAACCTAGCGACATTCTCCCCGCGTCGCCATCCCCCTGGCACCTCCATTGCACGACCATGCTTGGCCGCCAACACACTCGGCCCAGCATCCAAGGTTGCTTGACGGATGTCACTCACAATCGAATCAGCCTCGCTCCGCTCCGCTAGCCATTCGGCACCTCCATTGCACGGCCATGCCTGGCCGCCAACACCCTCGGTCCTCTCCATGGCTCACTTCACGAAAACCAGCATCGATTGCCTCCTCTTACTTCGTGGGCCGCGCCACACGAATCCCCGCTCGGCACCACTGCCTTTGCGAGCCTTGCCCATTACGGCGGACCGACCGTTCCTTCGCCTCGCGAACTTCGTAGGCCTCGCGCCTCACGAATCCCCGCTAGGCACCCACATGCCTTCGCAAGCCTTGTCCATTGAGGCGGACCAACCTTTCGCAAGAATGTCCCTCATCCGCTCGTTCGCTCCACTACAGAGATCCGAAACGGCATAAGGTAGTGCAAGCGAACCTAGAGGCAAAACCTCTGGGCCAACCCCGCTCCGTAATGCCGTCGACCTCGTGTCTTTTGGCATTACCCCAAGCCCGTGTGCTCAACGACCATCAAATCCCGCTCACACGAACTTAGGCTTGGCGACTCCGCTCGCCAAGGGATGGCCTATGTCCTATAGGCCAACGGGGGAGTCGGGGCCACTTCGCAAGTGTCCAACCCCTCCTCTAAATAACCCACGAGGCATCCACCCCTCTGGCACCCCGGGGGTACAAAGGTGCTCACCGAGGGGTACGTTTTGAAACCCCGCATGCGGCACCATTTTCATGGTCATGGCATGGGCCATTGCTAGGGAATTGCCCCCGTTGGTTCGCCCACGGCTCAACCCTGACGGATTGTCCCAACTTCGCAAACCCGTAACTCTGTCAACCCAAATGCCTACCAAATGTCCTCCAAAAGTGGCCCCCCCAAGGGTGTCACGGTCGAACCAACATGATCGACACGTGACAGCGCGCCTGCCCGCGCCCCTGTGCGCCTGCCCGCGGCCGCGCGCCGCCTGCCCGAGCGCCTTCCGCCGCCCTCCGCCGCTGCCCGCCGCCGGAGATCGCCGGAAGTACTGTTCCGGCATGAACAGTAACCGCCAACCCAAAAACATCGAGCAAACAGCCCATCTTGACCGTTTTCGCGCGCTGATTCCAAAAACGACGTCCATTTTGCCAAATTCCAAACCTATAATTTGCCGGAGGCTCCCGCAAACCCCAAAAACTGCCAAAACTTCCGGGAGCCCGCTTTTGGGCATCCGGACTTAGAATTAAGCAAACAAAAAGCCATTTCCAAGCGTTTTTCCGTACTGAACCCAAATCCACCCTCTGTTTGGCCAAAATCCTTTCCTAAAATTCGGCAAAAGCAGCCGAAGGCCAATACAGCCAACCAAAGCTCACAGGGTCCATCTCTTGTGTCCAAATAGGCGCGCGAACACCGCCGACAAGCCACGTAGGCTTCCAGAAGCTGCTGGTCACACTGAAGAAGCCCAGCAAAGGTCTGGGTCACCACATCCTCCCCCACTAAAAGAAAGTTTCGTCCCCGAAACTAAGGCAACTCCCAGGGAGTCTCAAAAACCAGGGGTCAAAATTCAACACCGCCGTCTCCAGCTCCCAAGTCACCAATCACTCCCCGTGATTACTCCTCAGCAACAACAACAGCAACAACCAGTACGGCATAGCCCGATTGCGCAATTCCCTCACCTCACGAGTCGGAATTCGCAACGGGCGTCCCTCGTACTCCAAACTCTCACAGACCCCAAAAGGAACGAGTCAATCACGGGTGAGGGGTCCAAAACATGACACTCCAGAGCTGAGACGCAGAAAAACCTCAAAAACTCCAACAAAAGGCGGGGGAAAAAGGAACAAACAGCCTGAGTAACACGCTCTAAAATCACACTCAAGAGCCAGCTCAACCAAAGCGACCCGAATCACATCCACACAGACACTTGCACAGAAAAGGGGCCCAAACAAGCAGGGGTTCACACTCGGTCGCCCTCAAAACTCAACCACCTAAGTGGATTGCTCAGCCGCAGCCTTTCATCAAAAGGGATCCTCAGGGACACAACTCAAACCCTGCACACAAGGATGGCCCCACACAGTGCCAGCTATGGAACCGTCAAACCCGACTCCAAAGTAGCTCTTCTGCTCCAGGCATCCGCCACCACAGTGGCTCTGTCGGGGTGATACTGGATGCGCACAACATCCAATGGTGGCTCTACAGCCACTACGGGAGGTATCACAATAACTCGCAAATCCATCTCCCACCACTGACTAGGTTAGAATCGGCGCTGGTACCAATCTCATCACCCGGTCATCAAGTTCTGCTGGCACTATCCGGTCCAAAAACTCCTCACCCCAACAATGACCGTCGATCTCGGCCAGTCTTATATAGCATCCACTTTGGCCGAATTTCCACCGCCGCCCCTTCGGCTAGAAGAAGTAGTCCAGGAAGATATGCTCTCGAAGCTAAAACTTGTACCACAACGACTAGGCATAAAGCTTCATCCCCACAGACTTGTCACAACGTCTACAAATGCTGCACAAGCTCTAAACCACTCAGGGAGGGGGTAAAACCAAAATATCCCAGGAGAACGCCGCTATCAAACCGTTCAAGGCCAACAGAAATACAAAATTCCTCAATCTAGAGGCAACAGGGCATTAGTCAATCCATTGGCTTCACTGTACTCGTAATGCCCCTACTGTGTCCTGAACACCATCTAGACAGTGCCCTCAGCTGAAATTCCAAATTGGCGCAGGCATCACACAATATCTGCCGAAATATAGCTCCTTCAAAAGGTTCTAAATAATACCTGGACTTGCCTGGACTCCGATCCCAAAGGGCTCTCACCGTCGTGTATCAACGACGTGGCACTAGGTCAAACAGACCCTCTATCCATCAAATCCACGCACCTAAGAACTCAACTCTCGTAGCTCTAAAGGCGGTATCCAATGAGGGGCTAATGAAGTTGGCGCGGTTTCCAGAATCACGTCAATCACAATCTTAATCTTCCTTTCTGGCGGCCTAATCATCGGCTTAGGTGGACTTACACCTGGGATTTCATGGACAATAGGGACATCCTTAAGTCCCGCTGCCGCCGTAGGCACCTCTCACACGGACGCTGTAACCTGTGTGCTCAAAAAGTCTCAACAAACAAAATGCCTTCCATTATCCGCCTCGCAGAAAGTCAAAGTCCTTTCTCTCAGCAGTCAAACATCCTGTGGCACTATGCCAACCGATCCCAAGCACTGGGTCATAACACTGAGCTGCCGTAGAAACCAATAAGTCTGCCGGCATAACTTACGGCCTCTGCTGCACTGGACAAGCCTCCTCCACTTGCACAATGCCAACAGTAACCTGTACCTCAAGTGCAAGTGGTAACGACTCTACCGCTAGCCCATGCAGGAACGCAACATGTCCTAACTCCGACTGCTGTGAAGAAATCACACCTGCGACAACTCAATCCACTACCGTGGCGCCCTCCAACCGGGCGGCACAGATTCATCCGCTCGATGCAAGTGGTCGTCGCTCAGCCTGCCAAAATATCTAGACCAATCACAAAGGGAGCACGACCTCTGTCCATGCTCACACTGAGATGCCGAACATGGTCTCTCGCAACCAACCAATCCACGCTACCGCTGCGCCACTCTGATAAAAGGGCTGTAGCTATCATCGGGGTCCACCCAACCCCTGACGTCTCAGAAATCCACCTGGGTATCATCAACATACGACCAAGCACAATGGATTCATGCAGTACCTTATACAATTATCCTTACTAAGCTCACCCCTCAATCCCAAATAATACATTCAAAATATGCAATGATAAATCACAAAGGGTAGAATTCCCTTGGGTAAGCTTTGCATTAACCATCCACAAGGATATCCACCACCCAGGAAAGCAAAACGAAAATGCCTCTGCCTGCCGATCTGTCCTCCATCACCTAGCGCCAAGCGCCTCCCTCCAGAACTCGCCTCTAGCGGCAGATCCCCGTCCAAGGAACTGCAGTGTCCAGCTCCAAACACAATGCCCACTCCGACGAGGCATCCACAGTCCGAAACCCGAACAGGAGGGACCGAAAAGAAACTAAGGAGTATCCTGGCGCAATCCACTCCCAATCTCACTTATCCTATGTGCCTCGTCCCTCTAAACCTGGAGCGCCAGTTCAACAACTGCATAAACTCTCTAGCACAGGGAGGCTCTCAATTGATCACTCCATCACCCCCAACCACGACTCTGCCTCCAAAGGCTCCAAACTCAATCTTACGAGTCGGGGTGGTTTATCTGCCAATCTGGCTTGCTAAATCAAACATGCCCCACAGCTCCTCTGCTGTCAACCATCCACCCTACCTCAGTGCCTTGGCACTAAACATTGGCACGGAGGGGGCCACTCGCTCTATTGGCACTACAGAAATCCCTGCCGCTGAGGGTACTACATCCTGGTGGTCTCAAAAGAAAAGTACAGTCGGGCTGCCCACTGCTCTGACAACTGCGTCACCAAACTAGCTGCTCGCTCTGCCGCTGATATGCCTCTGACAATCCTGTCATCTGGGTCCGGAGTTCTCTGACCTCAATCCGGGTATCCGGCCCAAAACCAACCGCTCAAGCTCAACTGCCATGACAGGATGCACAGGGGTCCCCAAACCCAGCGTCGGGGAGACACCGCTCGCCACGACGAAACCACAAATCAGCACACAACAACGCTCGACCCAATCCAGCGAAAGTCTAGAGCATGTCACCCATTCCATAGCGTTATGTTGTCTGCAGCCAACATAACTACTTAGGAGAATAAACATGCCAATCACTCATCCCGTCCCTCGGGAGAGGTGTAAAACTCAATCAGGACTCTCGCTACAAATCACGACTCTCACGAAGTCATCCTAGGGTCCAACCACAAGCCTAGGGTTTCTAAGTCCACCATGACCTACAACCTAGGCTCTGATACCACCTAATCTGTCACGCCCCGGGGTCGAAACTGCGACCCGGGCTCGCCAACAGATCCGCCACCTATGCCAAACCCGCATAGGCGAAGCGTCCTACCTGCCAAAAAGAACTACAGCTAACAGATATCAGAGCTAAAAGAAAAAAACTGCTATAGAAATAAAATCAACCACTGTACAACTGAAGATAAAACAATAAGGTCCATCTCCCTAAAAGATAATCATACAATAACCTCGAGTACAAAACTCATAGCTCCACAGGGAGATATCTCAAATACAACATCAGTGTACAAGCTCTCAATACATCATATCCTCACTACATCAGTCTCTCAAAAGAGGAAATAAATACCACTCTACCGACTATACGGAAGATCTCCTCCAAAGGGGGTACTGCTACTCTCCAAAGATGGGTCTGGATCTAGCTCGCTACTCCCTCACCACGCACAGCAACCACAGAACGGCAACACCCGCCAAGACTCTGCAAAACAAAGAGGAGAAAGGACAAAAGGGGGAAAACCCCCAACGGGCGTGAGAACTTCGCAATAAGGGAGTTCTCAGTGGGTATCGCCACAAGGCCCGACGATCTGCCCACCAAGACTACTAGAGGCAAAAGATAACCGATGCAGTAAAACTGAAAGAAGAAGCTGGAAACACTCTACAGCTACCATGCCTCTAACCAAATGCTCAAATGGGGCAACTCTGATGAAGATATGCAACACTCGCACACGAGATGCTCAATCGACCCAATCGAGCTGACTGCCGCATCGGGTCCAGTCAAACCTGCGCCTACCTACAACCACCTCCCGCTGACGGGCAGGAATTACGTAGGGCGTCCAAACGGACTGACTCGCTATCGAGTAGTGGCTCATGCAGGCTATAGTCAAATCCATGCCCTCTCTCTCTCAGAACGGAAAGACTCAAGATGCTCAACCTCTCACCCAATGGTCGAAGAACTCACAACGACCGCGGGACCACCGTCAAACCCCGAACGGTTCCCAACAATACTAGCACTGGTCTAAACACAGCTACTAGACTCCACTCGGTCCCCCAGGCACGAGTGTAACAAAAAGTATCTGACTGAATAAACCCAATCGATAGACCAGTAATCACTGGTACTGCCTGCTCTGCCGCGACGGGTATGCCAGCCTACGCATAACACCGAAGCAAAGGAGTCCCAAGGACTCAAAACCCAGCATGGTGCCCGGCGCTCTGCACCGTGGAAAGCCTACTCCGGAGTGGCACTCGAGGGGAGCGACCCACACGAGTAATGTATCACTGTATCAAGCATCACTGTATCGAGTATCTCTGTAACCTCTGTCTCATAATAGCAGGACTGGATCAAGACTATGATCAAAGTGGGAAACTCCGTCCACTAACACAACCCCGATCTGATGCAATAATACTCAAAAAGTGGGAAACACCATCCACTAGAACAAATCTGATACCCAATCTGATGCAATAGTCAACATCCGGTCAACCGCCCAAAGTCCGCGGTCACCGCAATAACCCACAACCCACAATTGGGTAAATTAATCAAGATCCGGTCAACCGCCTACTGTCTGCGGTTGCCGCAATAACCCACAATCCAACATCAAGCACACCCTGTCTCTGACCCTAAGGTCCCAGCTACACTATCCCAAACCTCTGCTCGAACCCGAGCAACATGACTCAAAAGTCTAAATAAAAAGGAGAAAGAAAGCAATCATGGTTTCTCCTAAGTCAAATTCCAATATGTAGTGCAGCAGTAAAAGATGGCCTAACTATATGTTCATACACATATGTCCATACAAGCATGCATTTGTCCTTAAGAAGGATAAAGAAAATAAACCTCATGCCAGAATTAGCAATGACCATACCTGTCCATGATTTTCGATCCATAATCACTCCTTGGAGTAGAACCTGCACATAACTACATAATCCTATCCCAATGCATAAACCAGCCTCATAAAAGGTTATGTGCTAATATGGCATGATAATTAATCCTGATATGGTAACCTTGCCTTAGGTGGGCTTCCACTAATCACCAACATGAATATTTGATTATACCATTGTCATACTATGAGAAATTCACTTGCAATTTTCATAGAATCCTCACTGTTAAACTTACCGACCAATTTCAGTTATTGTACCGTACACCTGCATGCAATGCTAACATATAACAATATAGAGAACCGTCCACCGGTTCCGGGAATAAGGCACCCACCTGAAAAGCTGACTGTCCAAAGCCCAACAGCTGAAAACACCAGATAACTCTAATCCCTTGCTCCAATAAGTTCAGCACACCCGTAACTCTCCTGGCACAATACAAAGCTCACTAATTACACTAAGGCTCCCAAATATAACTCTTATAATCCCATACAACAACAGTCCCGAAACTGTTAAATTATCACCTGCAGAAAGTGCCCAGAAAATTCCAAGAAAAATACCACAGCGATCCTCGCGTCGATAGCTTCGCAACGGTACCTTGCACGCCCAAATCGGAGTTCGGTAAGTCAAGATAAAAATTCGATAAGGTGGTACACTCAAAAGATTTCAGCACAAAAGACTGTAGCACTGTACACAGAGAAACAGTGATTCTCACCTCTGATGAAATCTCAGAAAAATCCAATAAAAATACGAGCGCGTTCCTTGCGATCTGTAGATGAAAAAGTTGTATAAGCTCGTTTCCGGCTGACGCTTGGGCGCAAAGATATGGCCAAAACACCTCGATGCTGTCCCACAAAGCCAAACAGAAAAAGGGTCACAGTGTTGCCTCGGGATCCGTGCCAAAAACTCGCAACGGTAAAACGCGATCAATACGAAAGATGAAGCCCTACCTCTTAGGAGTCTGTCGGCGCAAGAATCACAGAAAAAGGAGCTCGGGGTAGCCCAGGGGAGCTAAAACACTGCTGCTGCGCCGAAGAAGAACACTAGAAAGCAATGTCGCGCCGCACCGTAAAATGGGGAACCTCGGGATTCGTGCCCCCAAAAATCCTAGAACTTGGCAGGAAGATCAAGGGTGAAGAGGTGAACAACTTTGCTTGAGGGGGCTCGGGCAGAAAGTGAAAGGGTTGAGAGAAAGGAAGCAAAGAAGGGGGGCTCGGGTTGGTATAAATAGTGCTGGAGAAACAAATGGGAAAATTCCCATTCTGTCCGGGATTTCGGGCGCCCGGAAATTTCCGGGCGCACACAGTGCGGCACGGCCCACAACTTTCGGGCGCGCACAGTGCGGCCCAGCCCAAAATACGCGGTCGGACAGGATCCAGGCTTCGTCCGACCCGCCCCAGTGCGCGCCACGTGTCGCCCGAACAGGCAACAGCCAAACCGGCGTCCCTCGCTCCGCCACGTGGCATTGACCGTGCCTGCCCCGCGCACGTCGCCCCGGCTGACCCGCGCGTACGGCCACCTGCCCGCCTGTACGGCCACCTGCCCGCCTGCCAGCGCACGTCGCCCCACCTGCCACGCACAGTACCCCGTCCAATGGGGAGGCGCCACGTGTCACACCCTTGGCCTGCTGCGCCCGGTGCACGTAATTTCAATGCACCGAACCAGTCACCTCACGCCACGTGTCCACCCGGTCTACCGTGCACCCGGGCCCAATTTCAGTGGACCGCTCCCGCTGAACCGGCCAACCGGAGAGCGCCACGTGGCCCGCCCCCGGTGCACGACCTCCGCGGTGGACCGCGCGCCTGCCCGCGCCCCTGTGCGCCTGCCCGCGGCCGCGCGCCGCCTGCCCGAGCGCCTTCCGCCGCCCTCCGCCGCTGCCCGCCGCCGGAGATCGCCGGAAGTACTGTTCCGGCATGAACAGTAACCGCCAACCCAAAAACATCGAGCAAACAGCCCATCTTGACCGTTTTCGCGCGCTGATTCCAAAAACGACGTCCATTTTGCCAAATTCCAAACCTATAATTTGCCGGAGGCTCCCGCAAACCCCAAAAACTGCCAAAACTTCCGGGAGCCCGCTTTTGGGCATCCGGACTCAGAATTAAGCAAACAAAAAGCCATTTCCAAGCGTTTTTCCGCACTGAACCCAAATCCACCCTTTGTTTGGCCAAAATCCTTTCCTAAAATTCGGCAAAAGCAGCCGAAGGCCAATACAGCCAACCAAAGCTCACAGGGTCCATCTCTTGTGTCCAAATAGGCGCGCGAACACCGCCGACAAGCCACGTAGGCTTCCAGAAGCTGCTGGTCACACTGAAGAAGCCCAGCAAAGGTCTGGGTCACCACAGCATGCGCGCGGCGCGTAGTGCGCGGCATGCGCGCGACCCGCATGCGCGCTGCGCGCTGGCCGCGAGCGGGCAGCGGACGCGCGGCGGGCGCGCAGCCCGCATGCGCGCGGCGCACCGCGCGCAGCATGCGCGCGGCCTGTTTGCACGCGGCACGGCGGCGCAGCGATTGCGGTAGCGGCGCGCGTGGCGGGCGCGGCTGCTGCATGTGGCCGACAGGCAAGCCAGGGCCGATGTCGCGTGGGCTTTTGTGGGCTGTTTTTGACGAGTTTTTCCCCTTTTGCTCTCTCAGGACGGCGGCATGTTGCGCGGTTTTCGGCGAAGCCCGTGCGAAGCTCAGATCAAGTGCGCGGTAAGGGTGACTTATGCTGTTGGCTCAAGGCGTTGGAACCAGAGTAAGGACTTTTTTTGGGTTATGTGGGCTTATTGTTTGTGTGTGGATGTGCTTAGAGATGGTAGCGGGTTTGGTGTTTATTGGAGCATTATATTTGTTATACAATGGAGCTCTTTTGGTACTAATGGTGATTCTTGGGAAGCAGTTTGTGCTGGAGATGTAGTAGTGATGGGTTGATGTGTTTTTTTGGAATGCTTCACAGCATGTTTGCATGAGGTGAGTGTGTGCTGTGGAGGTAACTCGAGTGTATTAAAGGATGTATGTGTAAGTGTGTGTTTTTCATTGTGTATATGTGGACTTTTATTAGTTGGGTGCAATTGGAGATAATTGAGTGTAATGAAGCTTCCAGAATAATATATGTGATCATGTAATTTAATTTGGGGCAGGTGTTTAATGATGGTGCTATGGTGAATTGGAAGTGTGCTTGAACCTTGTTTATGCTGTAGGTGATGAGGTGAAATTAATTAGACTGGACTTTAATTATGGTATGTAATTGGAGTTTGCAGTTCAGTGTAAGCCATTGGAGTTGAGGTGGACTTGATGTGGGCAGATTTTGATGCTGGAATTTTTGTGAGGACTCGAAGGATTTTATTTGAGCTCCCGAGGATTTTTCCACGTACACGGCAGTATGCGCGCTGTCACGCCCCGGGGGTTCAAATCGCGCGGAAGAGGAGCCACCGATGCCCCTGAATCAGCCATATATAATTTTTTTTGTAAAACATTAACCCCCGGCGCGTGCCCAGACCCGCCGCATACACAAATTCATTCTGCAAATGGGCAGAGTCTCCTTTGTATATGCACGGCGTCTCAACTACAAAGTGTCTCACAAGGCGTAGCACACACAATCTCTAACCACATCAGTTGGAGTCTCGTACACATACAACCAAACAATACACATGATATTCTAGCATTCACTTAGAGCATAGAGGCCGGTGTTTTGAAAGGATAAATAATCACAAGGTTTTGAAAGCGGCATCCACACGACGCCATCGTTTATGAAAACAGTTCGCAAACACATAAATCCCATAAGGTTTGTAAAGCTCGGTGCCCACTCGACACCCACGTTTTAAAAGTAGTTTTCGCAATCGGTTTTCTTTGCTTTCCATCGTTCAAAACGGCCAAGTAAGAGAGAACGTAGAATTCATTCAATTATTCGAAAAGGAAAAAGGGCAACATCCACTTCGACCCCACGGGGGTGTCGCAATCCACAACTAGCTACCACGAATAATAAAAGAAAAGGGAAAAAGAGTCACTGTATCTGAAGTCACCCAAAAATCAGATCAGCACCCTCGCGTCCTCACCGGCGCCCTAGCACTCGCCCGTGGACGAACCTGTCACGGAGTGGGAAGTCAGTGACTAGAAATAAACATAATGAGCAAGAATACTATAATAAAACAAACCACAGTAACCAGAGCAACTGTCACCCCCCCCTCCCATACACCGTCAACAATGATCACAACCTGCACCAAACATAAACCGGGCACCCTCCCCGGACACCGCACCGGGCCCCTACCCCGGTGCCCCTCCCCTCTCTGCCGAGCACCTGCCTCGGCCGCCGAGCACCAACCTCGGCGTCACCGCTCACACCCTCCACCCATGAGGGCCCCCATCCCTAACGCCACCTCCGCGTGGGGTACACGGGTCAACGTACCACTTTTCCGGAAAAGCACACCCTTGCGGTGGCCAAACCGCTGGTGTGCGTGTAGTAAAACTTGAGCCTCAGATGATAAAGCGAATAAAATAAGAATCGGGGTCAGCGTTGCTCATAAGGACAACCAGAAGGGTGAACACCTTTGCTCATGAGAAAATCTTAAAGAGGAAAACACCGTTGCTCATTGAGAGCAACTTGAAGAGGAACACACCTTTGCTCACGAAGAGCAACTTAGAGAGAAACCCACCTTTGCTCACGAGGAGCAACTTAGAGAGAAACACCTTTGCTCATGTCCGCCCTTACCCAATTAACCTCGGCGAATTTTACCCACCTTGTGTGTGTGTCGTCCGGCGTTCGGTACGTCCGAGATCGTGCGTCCGCTGCCAACAATGTCCTGCACTCCTGAAGGTATAAGGGCAAGTCAAGACTAAGGATCCGAAACTCACACCGACTCCCACCCATGTGCGGCGGAGTTCCCCGCCCGGCACCGGCCCGTGCAGCGTACACTCCGCCCGGGCACAGCACCCCGTGGCCCCAGCCCGCGCGGGCGCCCCTGCGCGGGCAAGCGCCGCACGGGCGCGCTGTCCGCGGTGCGGGGGCGACCCCGCGCGGGCGCCCCACCTGCGGGCGGCCCCGCGCGGCCAAGCGCCGCGCGGCGCGTTGCCCGCGGTGCGGGGGCGACCCCGCGGGGCACCAGACCGCGCGGGCGCCCCACCTGCGGGCGGCCCCGCGCGGCCAAACGCCGCGCGGCGCGTTGCCCGCGGTGCGGGGGCGACCCCGCGCGGCACCAGCCCGCGCGGGCGCCCCACCTGCGGGCGGCCCCGCGCGGCCAAGCGCCGCGCGGGTGCATTGCCCGCGGTGCGGGGGCGACCCCGCGCGGCACCAGCCCGCGCGGGCGCCCCACCTGCTGGCGGCCCCGCGCGGCCAAGCGCCGCGCGGGTGCATTGCCCGTGGTGCGGGGGCGACCCCGCGCGGCACCAGCCCGCGCGGGCGCCCCACCTGCGGGCGGCCCCGCGCGGCCAAGCGCCGCGCGGGCGCGTTGCCCGCGGTGCGGGGGCGACCCCGCGCGGCACCAGCCCGCGCGGGCGCCCCACCTGCGGGCGGCCCCGCGCGGCCAAGCGCCGCGCGGGTGCATTGCCCGCGGTGCGGGGGCGACTCCGCGCGGCCTTAGCCCGCGCGGGCGCCCCACCTGCGGGCGGCCCCGCGCGGCCAAGCGCCGCGCGGTGCTCGCCTGCGGGTGGTGCCCGCGCGACGCTCCCGCCGCGCGGCGCCCCGCCCGCGGCCGGTCCGGCGGCGGCGGCGGCGGTGTTCCCCGTGAAGACTCCACCCCCGAAACGCCTACTCAACAAAACTAATAAAAACTCACCTTTGAAACGCCGGAAAAGAGAGGGAGGGGATCGTCCTAACGTTGCCCGGTTGATCCCGCGAGCAAGCTACCTCCGTCCTTTTCCCGAAAGCCCCGTTTAATTCTTCTCTTTTTCCCCCTCGTGGCGTCTCTTAAAGAGAAAACCCTAGCCGTCTTTTTCTCTCTTCTCTTTTCCCTTCTCGTGGCGTTTCTTAAAGAGAAAACCCTAGCCGTCTTTTTCTCTCTTCTCTTTTCCCTTCTCGTGGCGTTTCTTAAAGAGAAAACCCTAGCCGTCTTTTTCTCTCTTCTCTTTTCCCTTCTCGTGGCGTTTCTTAAAGAGAAAACCCTAGCCGCCGAACGAAGCGACCTAGGAGGGAACGCCTAAAACCCTAGGTTCCTCAAAGGGTTAAAGAATAATTAAATAATAGGGACAGATCCGGCGGCTAGAATTACCTCGAGAAACGTGCCGATCGTCCGCACGGATCCCGGGGCGCCTAAGTGGGGTCCGAATTTTGGAAAAATTATTCCGGGTGAACCGGGAGTCGGAATCTGAAACCGATCGCGCCCCCGTTCTCCATTTCGCGAGCCCTTCCGCCTAAAAATGTCCGCGAGCCCCGACGGATTCTCCGGAAAAACACCCAAAAATTGCCCCTCAGGCGGGCAGTCGAAGGAAAAAGGGGTAACGGGAAGGGTCACGAAAAAGCCAGGTCTTACATCACTCACTAATAAAAACATGTTTCGTCCCCGAAACTTAACTCTCGCCTGCTGCGAAGGGGTTCCGGGTAGCACTCCTTCATCCTTGATTCGAGTTCCCAGGTTGTCTCATGTTCTTCCTGATTGCTCCAAAACACCTTCACGTAGGGAGAAGTCCGATTTCGTAGCTTTTCAGTCCTCCCGCGCTAGGGTCCGCACCGGCTCTTCCTCGTAGTTCAAGTTTTCTTTGAACTCGATTTGCAGAGTCGTCAAGCACTCGCGACGGATTGGGGGGATACTTCCGAAGCATGAATGCGCGGACACGACCAGAACTCGGTCGTGATTCGGTGGTAGGGCGGGGCGATGGGCCACGGGGCCGTCGCACTCCGGAATCCCAAAAAGTCCCACATACTATGGCGCAACTAGCCTCTCAACCCGACCCGCCTCGCCCCTGATCGTCCCAACGAATCAGGGGGGGGGGGGGGGGGGGGGGGGGGGCTTGCAGCGCCTACTGTATGATGCTTTGTACGGCGTCACCCGGGTGCTTGTCTGGTAATTGACGCCGTAGGCGAACTCGACGAGGGGTAGGTAGCGTGACCATCCGCCCATTCAAAACCAATATGCACGCTCGGAGTATGCCCTCGAGGATCTGGATCGCCCGTTCGGATCGCCCATCCATCTGAGGTGCAAGGCCGGGCTGAAGTGTAGTTTGGCCCGAAGTGGTAGGTGTCGGCGTTCCGTGTAGCCTCGCAACTCATCGATGTATACTTGGTCAGTCGGTCTCGTGTCCAGGTCGTAATCCCTCAATAGCCCCAACCACCGTCTTCGCCGTAGGTTCGGCTCCTTCTGGGTGGAAGGGCGTTTAAGGCTTTGGTGGTCCGTGGGTACGTTACCGTGGGGCCCGAAGAGATAGTGCCTCAACAGTCTCAGGACGAGGTCGACTGCGGCGAACCCCAGGTCGTGTGCCGGTTAGTTCTACATGTAGTCCTTAAGTTGCCTTGTCGCATAGGCCACGACTCTTCCTTGCTGCCTTAGTACTCCCTCCAGTCCAATTCGCGATGCAGTGCGGCATAACTCGAAGTCTTCCCCGGGCGTTGGTACGGCGAGCACGGGCGCCCTTGTTAATCGCTTTTTAGACTCTTCACAGCTTTCCTTAGTGTTGGGCCGTCCAAAGGAACTCGGCGCCCTTTACCTTTCGCTACTAAGTGCGCGGTCCCCAAGTAGGAAGAAACAAAAGAGTGCGTGCCTAAGTAGATCAAGGCCAAATCCGGTTGGTTTTGGATGAAAGAAAAGAAGGGATCTTAGAAAAGAAAAGGGAGTATCTGCGGACTACGCCAACGGCGGATTCCCGCAGTCCCTCTTAAAGGCGTTCGCCCCTCCCCAAAAGATCCGAGGAAAAACGAACAGGAAAACAACGAAGCTATTACTAACGACGGGACATAGCCGAAACCCACAACAGATAAAGAAAGGATGGTATAACTCACACGACCAGGGGGGGGGTTTGGTCGGGGTCAGTCAGGGATGGTTTACTCAGGTTCGACGGATGTCCCCAACTAAAAAGAAGTAGTTCAAGTATTACCTGTCGTCACTCGGTTCGGGACGTTGCACCGTCTGCTGGGGCGGCTGGGGTAGCCCTCCCGCAACCCCTGGGCCAGCGCCGCACTGCGTGGTTGGGCAGGGTCCTGGTATCGTACGAGTCCGCCGACGGCGAGCCGTCGGGTCGGTCCTTCTGTGGGTTGGGAGCCGCGGTATCCTCTCGTCCCTCCGGTTGTGGCGTTGCGGCTGTAGCGGCCCGTTCTCGCGGACATGAAGCGCGGGTGTGATCTGGTTTGCCGCAACCATTGCAGTGGGAGTACCTCCAAAGGCAGTTCGTCACTCGATGCGCCTTTCCGCAGATGACGCAGGGCCCTTGTAGCGACTCCGGGGTTCCTGTTGGTACCTGCCCACCCTTCCTTGCATTTTCCAGGTGTTGGTTCGCCCGGTACCTTGGTTTGGGGCTCCCCTGCAAGGCGGGGGTAGCGGCTTTCTCTGCTTCGACAGGTCCCGGCGCCGGGGGCCTAGTGACGCCTGGCTTCTGGGGGCACGTGTAACGCGTGTGACCCGGTCTACCACACCGGAAACAGTGATCATCCCGCCAGGGGCAGCCCATCATTCGATGTGCGCCGCCACAAATGACGCACGGCTTCAATGGGTCGGGCCCCTCCTTCTTCACTGGTCCAGACTCCGGTTCTACCTTCGGACGTTTGGTCGCGCGGCTCGCCAGATAGGGGTCCTCCGCCGGGTCAGGGTAGGGGCACCCTTGCCGGGCGTACTCTTGCTCCGCACCATGGCCAAATTGACTGCATCGTGATAGGTGGGAAATCCCGCTGGTGGCATCCCGCGAGGGGTACCGTCCCATGGGCCGTGCTGGAAGTGGTCAACGCTCTCAAGATCCCGCGTCAGCATGCACAGACGCTCCGTGAGAGTCAGCAACTGTCCTGCCACATCGCGCAGTTGGTTGCGCAGCAAGCGGTTCGCTCCGGCTGCGGCGTCCATTTCCGTCGGTCGTCGCTCACTGTGTTGGACTGCTATTGTATCTGCGTACATAATGAAAGCATACCGATCATCACAAAACATAGAGACATAACTGACAAGGTAACCTGGCTCCTAAAGGGTTCTACTTAATCTCTACCCTCCCCCACGTACACTCGTGTTCTATTTATTTATCCCGTGTTCACTTTATTACTTAGCAGCCAGAGTATTGCGCCCGTGGATGTTAGGCCCCGACTATTGTGGTTAGAGTTTACCGCTCTGATACCATCTTAATCTGTCACGCCCCGGGGGTTCAAATCGCGCGGAAG
This sequence comes from Tillandsia leiboldiana, assembly GCA_029204045.2. NCBI lineage: Eukaryota > Viridiplantae > Streptophyta > Magnoliopsida > Poales > Bromeliaceae > Tillandsia > Tillandsia leiboldiana. The sequence goes on from CM055065.1 coordinate 38,950,482, forward strand.
AGGAGCCACCGATGCCCCTGAATCAGCCATATATAATTTTTTTTGTAAAACATTAACCCCCGGCGCGTGCCCAGACCCGCCGCATACACAAATTCATTCTGCAAATGGGCAGAGTCTCCTTTGTATATGCACGGCGTCTCAACTACAAAGTGTCTCACAAGGCGTAGCACACACAATCTCTAACCACATCAGTTGGAGTCTCGTACACATACAACCAAACAATACACATGATATACTAGCATTCACTTAGAGCATAGAGGCCGGTGTTTTGAAAGGATAAATAATCACAAGGTTTTGAAAGCGGCATCCACACGACGCCATCGTTTATGAAAACAGTTCGCAAACACATAAATCCCATAAGGTTTGTAAAGCTCGGTGCCCACTCGACACCCACGTTTTAAAAGTAGTTTTCGCAATCGGTTTTCTTTGCTTTCCATCGTTCAAAACGGCCAAGTAAGAGAGAACGTAGAATTCATTCAATTATTCGAAAAGGAAAAAGGGCAACATCCACTTCGACCCCACGGGGGTGTCGCAATCCACAACTAGCTACCACGAATAATAAAAGAAAAGGGAAAAAGAGTCACTGTATCTGAAGTCACCCAAAAATCAGATCAGCACCCTCGCGTCCTCACCGGCGCCCTAGCACTCGCCCCTGGACGAACCTGTCACGGAGTGGGAAGTCAGTGACTAGAAATAAACATAATGAGCAAGAATACTATAATAAAACAAACCACTGTAACCAGAGCAACTGTCACCCCCCCTCCCATACACCGTCAACAATGATCACAACCTGCACCAAACATAAACCGGGCACCCTCCCCGGACACCGCACCAGGCCCCTACCCCGGTGCCCCTCCCCTCTCTGCCGAGCACCTGCCTCGGCCGCCGAGCACCAACCTCGGCGTCACCGCTCACACCCTCCACCCATGAGGGCCCCCATCCCTAACGCCACCTCCGCGTGGGGTACACGGGTCAACGTACCACTTTTCCGGAAAAGCACACCCTTGCGGTGGCCAAACCGCTGGTGTGCGTGTAGTAAAACTTGAGCCTCAGATGATAAAGCGAATAAAATAAGAATCGGGGTCAGCGTTGCTCATAAGGACAACCAGAAGGGTGAACACCTTTGCTCATGAGAAAATCTTAAAGAGGAAAACACCGTTGCTCATTGAGAGCAACTTGAAGAGGAACACACCTTTGCTCACGAAGAGCAACTTAGAGAGAAACCCACCTTTGCTCACGAGGAGCAACTTAGAGAGAAACACCTTTGCTCATGTCCGCCCTTACCCAATTAACCTCGGCGAATTTTACCCACCTTGTGTGTGTGTCGTCCGGCGTTCGGTACGTCCGAGATCGTGCGTCCGCTGCCAACAATGTCCTGCACTCCTGAAGGTATAAGGGCAAGTCAAGACTAAGGATCCGAAACTCACACCGACTCCCACCCATGTGCGGCGGAGTTCCCCGCCCGGCACCGGCCCGTGCAGCGTACACTCCGCCCGGGCACAGCACCCCGTGGCCCCAGCCCGCGCGGGCGCCCCTGCGCGGGCAAGCGCCGCACGGGCGCGCTGTCCGCGGTGCGGGGGCGACCCCGCGCGGCACCAGCCCGCGCGGGCGCCCCACCTGCGGGCGGCCCCGCGCGGCCAAGCGCCGCGCGGCGCGTTGCCCGCGGTGCGGGGGCGACCCCGCGCGGCACCAGCCCGCGCGGGCGCCCCACCTGCGGGCGGCCCCGCGCGGCCAAACGCCGCGCGGCGCGTTGCCCGCGGTGCGGGGGCGACCCCGCGCGGCACCAGCCCGCGCGGGCGCCCCACCTGCGGGCGGCCCCGCGCGGCCAAGCGCCGCGCGGGTGCATTGCCCGCGGTGCGGGGGCGACCCCGCGTGGCACCAGCCCGCGCGGGCGCCCCACCTGCGGGCGGCCCCGCGCGGCCAAGCGCCGCGCGGGTGCATTGCCCGTGGTGCGGGGGCGACCCCGCGCGGCACCAGCCCGCGCGGGCGCCCCACCTGCGGGCGGCCCCGGGCGGCCAAGCGCCGCGCGGCGCGTTGCCCGCGGTGCGGGGGCGACCCCGCGCGGCACCAGCCCGCGCGGGCGCCCCACCTGCGGGCGGCCCCGCGCGGCCAAGCGCCGCGCGGGTGCATTGCCCGCGGTGCGGGGGCGACTCCGCGCGGCCTTAGCCCGCGCGGGCGCCCCACCTGCGGGCGGCCCCGCGCGGCCAAGCGCCGCGCGGCGCGTTGCCCGCGGTGCGGGGGCGACCCCGCGCGGCACCAGCCCGCGCGGGCGCCCCACCAGCGGGCGGCCCCGCGCGGCCAAACGCCGCGCGGCGCGTTGCCCGCGGTGCGGGGGCGACCCCGCGCGGCACCAGCCCGCGCGGGCGCCCCACCTGCGGGCGGCCCCGCGCGGCCAAACGCCGCGCGGCGCGTTGCCCGCGGTCCGGGGGCGACCCCGCGCAGCACCAGCCCGCGCGGGCGCCCCACCTGCGGGCGGCCCCGCGCGGCCAAGCGCCGCGCGGGTGCATTGCCCGCGGTGCGGGGGCGACCCCGCGTGGCACCAGCCCGCGCGGGCGCCCCACCTGCGGGCGGCCCCGCGCGGCCAAGCGCCGCACGGGCGCGCTGTCCGCGGTGCGGGGGCGACCCCGCGCGGCACCAGCCCGCGCGGGCGCCCCACCTGCGGGCGGCCCCGCGCGGCCAAGCGCCGCGCGGCGCGTTGCCCGCGGTGCGGGGGCGACCCCGCGCGGCACCAGCCCGCGCGGGCGCCCCACCTGCGGGCGGCCCCGCGCGGCCAAGCGCCGCGCGGGTGCATTGCCCGCGGTGCGGGGGCGACTCCGCGCGGCCTTAGCCCGCGCGGGCGCCCCACCTGCGGGCGGCCCCGCGCGGCCAAGCGCCGCGCGGTGCTCGCCTGCGGGTGGTGCCCGCGCGACACTCCCGCCGCGCGGCGCCCCGCCCGCGGCCGGTCCGGCGGCGGCGGCGGCGGTGTTCCCCGTGAAGACTCCACCCCCGAAACGCCTACTCAACAAAACTAATAAAAAATCACCTTTGAAACGCCGGAAAAGAGAGGGAGGGGATCGTCCTAACGTTGCCCGGTTGATCCCGCGAGCAAGCTACCTCCGTCCTTTTCCCGAAAGCCCCGTTTAATTCTTCTCTTTTTCCCCCTCGTGGCGTCTCTTAAAGAGAAAACCCTAGCCGTCTTTTTCTCTCTTCTCTTTTCCCTTCTCGTGGCGTTTCTTAAAGAGAAAACCCTAGCCGTCTTTTTCTCTCTTCTCTTTTCCCTTCTCGTGGCGTTTCTTAAAGAGAAAACCCTAGCCGCCGAACGAAGCGACCTAGGAGGGAACGCCTAAAACCCTAGGTTCCTCAAAGGGTTAAAGAATAATTAAATAATAGGGACAGATCCGGCGGCTAGAATTACCTCGAGAAACGTGCCGATCGTCCGCACGGATCCCGGGGCGCCTAAGTGGGGTCCGAATTTTGGAAAAATTATTCCGGGTGAACCGGGAGTCGGAATCTGAAACCGATCGCGCCCCCGTTCTCCATTTCGCGAGCCCTTCCGCCTAAAAATGTCCGTGAGCCCCGACGGATTCTCCGGAAAAACACCCAAAAATTGCCCCTCAGGCGGGCAGTCGAAGGAAAAAGGGGTAACGGGAAGGGTCACGAAAAAGCCAGGTCTTACACGCGCACGGCGTGATTTTTGAGGTTTCGTCAGATTGAGGTTGCGGCGCTTCTCCGACTTCAGCAATGCCTACGGAAAGCGTTCCAGGTGGGTTGGAATTTCTTCGAGATTTATGGAATGCCCTTTAAAGCTATTGTATGCATGTTGATCATGTTTAGCTTACTATTTCTATAGCTGGTAAATCTGATAGTTATCTAGAAAACTGTAGAAAGATAATTATAGGCCCCAGATATTTTTAGCATGATCTAGGGATGACATGACACTAGACTGCATGTTTAGTTGACATTAGATTGGCATCTGAACCGTATTAAAAATCGGCGGACCGATTTTAATGAAATTGAGACTCTAAAAATAGTTTGGGATATTTGTGAGCTTCCAGAGGGTTTGAGTAGGTTCAGGATGCATGTATCCTCGTGCCGGGGGGGCGAGTGGATTTTTAGAGCTTTGTGCGACGAGCTTCTAGTGTCAGGTGAGTCGAGATCCCTGGTGGGATTATTCTAGATCATGGGGATATATATATATATTCTGATTTAGTAGTGGAGATGGTTCTCCGATTTGGTTTTGAGATGTTTGGCTCTGGCAGATTGAGTCGTGGAGGTTTCCCGACTTAGCCATGGGATGTGCATTATCAGATTGGGTCGTTGAGGGTTCTCCGACATAGCTTTGAGAGGGTTTGGCATTCCCTGATCCAGTCATGGAGGGTTTCCCGACTGTGATGTGTTATCAGGTATTGGGTATCCGATCTGTTTGATCAAGGATCGTAGCCTGCATGTGCCATTTATGAGACAGTTGAGACTGACTAGATACTAGAGCTCTGAGGGGTCGCTCCCTTCGAGGACGCCCCACGCGGAGTGGGTAGGTGCGTATTACGCCCCACAGAGAGTGGGCGGGTGCGTAGTACGCCCCACATGCAGTGGGCAGGTGCGTCCATAGTAGTCAGCAGTACGCCCCATGCGGAGTGGGTAGGTGCGTAGTACGCCCCACAGAGAGTGGGCAGGTGCGTAGTACGCCCCACACGCAGTGGATAGGTGCGTAGGACGCCCCACGGGGAGTGGGCAGGTGCGTCCATTGTGGTCAGTAGGACGCCCCACGTGGAGTGGGCAGGTGCGTTCCTAGACGACAGGCGCGGGCTTGACTGTGCCAGCTTTGGACAGTCATTGAGATTTGGGTTTTGAGGGCACCTTGGGTGCGAGTGTTGCATAGCTGGCTCTTAGATGGGTATTCCTTTGAGCATGATACTTGAGGCATTTAGTAGTGAGGGAGTATGCATAGCAGGTTCATAGTAGAGATTTACATAGGCAGTATGTTGAGACATTTTGTTGTAGCTCTTTTCCTGCTTCTCTTATCTATCTATCTATCTATCTGCATATCTATCTGTTTTGCCTCCAGTAGACTTAGTGGGCATACCGTGGATTTTGGGACGGTACCTACTGAGATCTGCCTTCTGCAGTAGATCTCACACCCGCTGCGGTGACAGGTTGAGGTAGCTGTTCCGGCTTGGTTCGCGCGGAGACAGCAAATCGAGGTGAGGACGTGGCCGATTAATTCCTTACCAGATTTGAGAGTCAGAGGTAGATGTACCCGTTTTTATTTTATGACTCCACTTTTGTATTGGACATTCTGAGAGATTGTGAGAATTGTATTATTTTTCATAGCTTATCAGACTTTGTATTGAGGACTTTCATTTATCCAGATGTTCAGTTGATTTCTATAGCTTTTAGTCCTTTTTCCGCTCTGATACATGTTAGCTATAGATCTTTTGCAGAATAGACGCTTCGTCTGTGCGGCAGTTTCCACACAGACGGCGGATCTGTTGGCGAGCCCGGGTCGCAGTTTCAACCCCGGGGCGTGACAGATTAGGTGGTATCAGAGCCTAGGTATATAGGTCATTGAGGACTTAGAGACCCTAGGCTATTGGTTGGACAGTAGGATGACTATCGAGAGAGACGTGACTTTAGCGAGAGTCCCGATTGAGTGTGTACCTCCCCCAGAGGATTGGGGCGAGCAATCTTACATGTTATTTCTCTAAAGGTGATTATGTTGGCTGCAGACAACATAATACTTTAGAAGGGTTAACATGTTTTGGACTTTCGCTTGATTTGGTCGAGAGAGTTTTGGTCCTAATGGTTGTTCTATTGCAGTGATTTGATGCTTCCGAGATGCCGTGCAACGGCAAGGGCGTGTTTGACCTTGGATGAGGAGCCCCAACAACGGGAGGCTATTGGACAGACCAGAGAGAGGTCTAGGAGTTACGGGCCCAAGTAGCCCAGATGTTTGAGGCGATGCGTGTTGGGTTATATGTAATATAGATCTAAATAGGGGAAAAAACACCTAGAGGGGGGTGAATAGGTGTAAACGTATAAATACTCAAAAATCGTTGCGATAAAAAATCCAATGCGGAAATAAAAATAACACGCAAGATTTTTACGTGGAAAACTCCATAACCGGAGTAAAAAACCACGGGACCGATACCACGGCGAAATCCACTAGAATTAAAACACGTACAAGGTGATTTACCGTACACACTTATGACTCAACCTTTTCCATACGCTCCTAGAGGATCTTCTCCGCTCGCTCCACGACGCTTCTCGAATCCACGATCTGCGCCCAACGCCGAATCCACGGCGTCCAACGTCGAATCCATGACGTCCGACCGAATCCACGGTCTTCACCCAGTAGCACCCTTCGAATCCACGAACGTGCCTCGCTCCGAATCCACGAGAGCGGTTGAACCTTGAATCCACAAGGACACGCGAATCCACGCGCCGATTTTGGGGTAAATCGTTGTTTTTGGGTGGTGATGATCCGCCGAATACTTAGATCAAAGATAGATCGGAAATACCATCTAAGTATTCATTAGTTTGATTCAACTCAAGATGTGAGTATGAAAACCTAGAATCAAACTAATCAATATAGATGAAGAAACATAGAGTATTATCTAATGATTTCCTTTCTTCTCTATATGTGGATCTTAGGCCGTATAAAATGATATATGAATATGACAGCTCTTTCGATTATCGGCTTATTCCTTAACCCTAGAAAAAGAGTCATAGGGTCTATTTATAGGTTAGAAACATTTGGAAGGAGATAAGAATCAAAAACCTAACATTTCTGGAATTTTAACGGACGGCGATCCGGATCGGATTTGGGCGATCCGGATTGCAGTAGCAAGAAAGACGGTTTCAAGAAAAACAATCGTTCGGGATCCGAATCGGAATGCCTGATCCGGATCGTTCATACAATTCAGAAAACTCAACGTTCGGGATCCGGATCGTGAGATGCTGCGATCCGGATTGAAGTGATGTATGAAACAACAACCTTCGGGATCCGGACTGCTGGCTCTGATCCGGATCCTGAACATGTCCGAACACCAGTTTTTTGATTTTTATGCAATTGAAAATTCTTCCAGGTGTTTCTACACTACAAGAAGTATTCGGATCACCAATAAATTTTAGTTAAACATACCTGATCCTTTTGAATTCTTCTTTCTTGAGATTGAGTTAAATGATCCAACTTTCTTCACCTTCAATCTTCAAGACTTGAACCTTTCACGAAACTACGCCAACTCAAATTCCGTAACAATCTCCCCCTTTGGCGGTTTCGTGACAAAACACAGATCCACTAAAGAAAATTCAAAAAGATATTTTTGTTGCTATCACCATACAACAAAAATTTACAATGGAGATCCAAAAATTTAAAAACATGAGATATAAACTCCTAAAACAGACTCTAGACTTAGACATCTGTACTCTCTGCACAAAGAAATCATTCTTGACAAAAAGAGATCGTTAGATACCTCAAGAATATTTAGCATTCAAAACCTAACAGAGATAGAGTTTATGCTCACCATGACATTGAGTAATTCAGATATGTAATAAGATTACAATCAAAACATTGACATATCTTCTAAGCAATAAAATTCCAAATGTCATAACTTTGCTTTGTTAGTAATCAAACAACTTGTTAGTAATAATACATGTCCAAATAGTTAGTCGAATAGTTAGTAGGAACATGCAACAAATCACAAGATAAAAACCAAAGTTGTGATACTTACCCTTCACCAAAGTCAAAGTTGAAGTGATACTTACCTTGATGTTCACACATTCACATCATCATTGTTCAATCATTGTTCAAGTTCTCTCTAAACTCTCTCCCCCTTTCTGTCACAAACAAAGCCAAAATTACAAAAATTTTGAGGAGAGTTAAATAGATCAGAATAAATAAACGTGAGAGCTGAATAATAACAAAAACGTAAAAACCTGCAAAAGAAAGATTAGAAACAAAAGTTTATGCAGAGTCGTCGGAGCTGATACACCCAAGCTTCTGAAACATTTTCTTGATCCGTTTGTTCATAGAAGCTTGTTCCTTCTTAACTTCTTTGATATCTTCTCTCATTTCAGCGAAATCAGTAGCCATGCGTTCTTGCTCGTTTGAGAGTCGCTGTTGTTCCTTAAAGATTGAGCTAACCGACGCATCATCATCAGACGTTGATGGAGGTGCTGGTTGTGCTGCTGGTGTAGAGGTTGTTGCTTGTTGTTGTTGTGCTCGTTGGCGGTGAGGAGGTATTATGGGATCATCTGTCTTCGTCGAGAGAGACTTCACAATTGTCGTCTCATTAATGGTGCCCAAACTGTACATGTATGAGCTCGCGCTTGTATCGACTTTAAACTTTTTGAGGATGCGCATGATTATCATTGGGTATGGTAGTCTCTCTGTGGGGTGAGAGTGTTCCACATACCGCGCCATCCTAGACCAAATGAGATAAGGAATATTCAAGTTTGCTCCCATCAATGCGGCCGGGTTTCCAAGAAGATAAAGGAATAACATCCTGTCCCATCGAAGAACCTTCGTATTCATGTTGGGAAGAATGTTGTAGTAGACAATGAAGTTTTTATACTGATACTCTGGTCGAAGCTCTTTCAAGAAAACAGAATTTCTGGTTGACAAAGTATTCGGAACACAAATTCCATTAACTACAACTCTCCAGGAGTTGTCGTTGAAGCTTTGAGTTTTTAGGTAATGGAGTCCATCAGCTCTGGCTGTCATACCTAGCACATCTCCAATCAGTTGGGGTGTGACTTTGATTTTGATATTTTTAACCAAAGTGTGAAATTCTCGACGTCCATCAACGTGATCAATTAGACTTGCAGCGTTCTGATAAAACATTCGAACTGAGTGTGGACAGTACCCAGTAGTCTCAGGGAAGTTGCAAATTTGAGCAAGACCAACTTGGTCAAACAGAATCCCAAAGACTGCAGATCGTTCCTTCATTGGTTTGACATTGACATGTCTCTCGCCAATGCATTCCCTCTTCTCAAAATCCTTGATTCTTGCGGAGCTGATGAAGTCTTGTGGAGAAGGCTGTCTAGCAACTGGTTCCTCAATGGTAATTCCCTGAGCGCTGCCTCTTTTTCTTGCACCGGTTTTTCTTTTTGTTCCAATTGGACTTGGTTCCATTGGCGCTTTCCCTTTTTCAGCTGCAGTGGCCGGAGCCTTTGAGGTTTCAGCAGGGGCTTTCCCTTTGGAGATAATGGGGACAGTTCCCTCGATTTCGATGTTATCCTAGTCAATCGACTCCGTCTCTGATTCAGTGTCAGAATCATCCTTAGTCTTCTTCGCTTTCTTAGCCTTCTTAGGCTTGGCAGTATCCTTGACATGTACCATGGCAGCAAGTAGGAAAATAATCCAAGTGATCACCATTTTGATTGCTAGTGAAAAATGTATCCTGTGAAGACCAACTCAAGAACACATGATAAATTGTTAATTTTCAAAGATTTGAAAAAATTGTACCCAAACAATCATAATCATGTAGAGAGACTAAGAATCAAATTAGTTTTGCAAAAGGACTTTTAAAAATAGATCAATTGCATGATTTTCGAAAATCCTTATTATATGCCCTAAAACCGAATTCTTTGAAATCGAAGACCAAAAATCCGTTTATCTTGGGAATACCTAGCATATAATCAAAACTAAACTACCCAGAGTTCTTATTTCAAAAGAAATTTGATCAAAAACCATTCAAAAATGAAAAAGATAGAAAAATCTCATCACGTTTTGAAGAAAACAGAGAAAAACTGTGAAAAACGGGATTTTGATCAATAAAACTTACTTGTATTCGAAGAACTTGAGTTTGGAAAGCTCCAAGGTGCAATAGTTCTAGAGAGGGAGGCTCTAGAGACTTGAGAACAAAAGATTAAGGTAAAAGAAATCAAAACCCTCTTGTTCTTATTAAAACCCTAGCCGTGATCCGGATCGGATTGAGATTTCGATCCGGATCGGCCAGCCGCAGGAAGAAGCCTGCGTTCGGGATCCGGATCACCTTGCCCGATCCGGATCGGCTCCAACTTTTTCTTCAGAAAAAATTTAGAAAAATTTCATAAGATCCAGAAAAAGTATGTAAGCATAATTGTGTATCAACTTTAAACAAAAATCATCGTTTCATACAACAAGAATTAGATTATGCCAAATCTATCAATAATATCCAAAAATGAAACGAGAATTTACAAAAATTAAATCCCTTAAAGTTGAACACCTTCAATTACATCTAACTTGATCTTATGAGTAATGCCTTTATCAAATCATCAATTCGGTAAAGAAAATGAAATACAAAGATCAATAGATGTTTGAAATCCCAAATATGGTAGATAATTTATCTAGACAATCTGTTGAAGAGAGTGGCTCTGTGATGACCTGGATCTCTGCAGAGCTGTGGTGGAGTCATTGGTGACATCTGGGGAGCTTGTACTGTGTGTTGGAGGTGTTTGTGCACCAATTGGACAGTTGTGGCGGACTTCGGGCATACTGGATCACGTGGGTGATCAGTGGACTCCGTCGGATCGTTAGAAGTGGTTTCACGCGAAGCGGATATTAAAAATGGACTCAGCGCGAAGTTTGGACCAAGGATTACTTTTCCGGATGCCTTCGGCAAATTTTGGAGTTGGAATTTGGCAAAATGGATATCAAATTCGGATTCAGCGCGCGAAAACGGTCAAAACGGACTACCCACTTGTTATTTTTGAGCATCGGGTACTGTTCATGCCGGAACAGTGTTTCCGGCGGCGGCGGCAGCGGCGGAGCAGCCGCAGGCAGCGCGGCGGACGGAGGCGCGGGCCGCCCGGTCCACGCGGCAGGCGTGCACCGGGGGCGGGACGCGTGGCGGCTCGGGAGTGGGCCGGTCCGCGGGGCGGGGTCTACGGAGAGTGCGGGGCGCACGGTGGACCGGGGTGGACACGTGGCATTACTGGATTGGTCGGTGCAGTGGACTTGGTCTACGGAGCTGTCGGGCGTGGTGCATGGACCGGCGGGACACGTGGCGTCTTCTGGTTGGTGGGCTCATGGAGTCTGGGTCCACGGAGGTGGACCGGGGTGCCTCGGGATTCGCGCCTGGCAGGGGGCGCAGGCGGCGGGCGCAGGCGGGCACGTGGGCGCGGCAGGCGGGAGTTGACTGGGTGCGCGCCACGTGTCGCCGCGGCATTGGCCCACGCGTCGCGCAGGGGGCGGCCAGCGTGGCTGTCCGCTGTGCGGGGGGCGACGTGGAGGCCTGGGGAACTTCCGGGCGCGCACAGTGTTGGGCCGGGCCCAACACTGTAGCCGCCCGAAAGTTGGAGCGCCCGGAAATTTGGGACAGGTTTGGTATTTTCGGATGTGTTTCTCCCAGCATATAAAAGGCCGAGTTCAACTGAAGAAAGCTTCTTCTCTGGCGGATTTTCACTGTGCAACCTTCACAAGAAATGCTCCTCTCCCTGTGGCGATTCCATCTGCAGATTTCCAGATTTTTCAGCGGCACGCATCCCGAGGTTACCATTTTTACGGCGCGGCGCGACGCTCGTTCGTTTGTGTTCTTCTTCGTCGCATTTCGGTGCGAGGACTCCCCCGGCTTACTCCGACCTCCGAATGAGGCGATTCTTGCGCCGTTGGCTTCACGACAGGTAGGGCTATGTTTCCCATGTTTACTGGTTTTTCCCATTCCGAGCTTTTCATGGGTTTTTCGGATCATCTTGTGACCTCATTTTCTGGGGCGGAGTTTTGGGACAGCGGTGCGGTATTTTGGCGATATCTTCGCGCACAGGCATCGGATTGGGGCGATTCAAGAGGCGTTTTGCATCTACACATCACGAGGAATATCTCCAAATTTTCTTGGAATTTTCTGAATTTTGCCCCGAAGGTGAATATCCCTGTTTACAGAACCTTGTGGTTCAGTTTTTGTGAGCAGTTTGTTTCGAGATGGTTCTCTTGTCGGATTTGTTTCTCAGTGTAGAAAACTCGGATTCGAGTGTGCAGGTAGTCGTTTCGACGGGTTCGTCGCGAGGATCGTGACAGTATTTTTCTTGGAATTTTCCGGGCATTTCTCGCAGGTAAAAACAGGGGAACTGTGGACTGTTGTGTTTGGGACAGTTTTGTGTGAGCATTGTATGTTATTTATGTATGTTCTTTTGGGAATTTTGTACAGCGATCGCGGCGGCTTTTCGGTTTGGGCGAGGGCACTTTTTGGGACTTGGAATTAGCGATCGAGGTGGGTGGTTGTCGTTTACCTCTATTTTGACATGCTCACTAGGAATATTAGAGTGATCCCTTTATTTGGACATGCATGCTTAAGTGATATAAATTGTGAGCTTTTCCTATGGAAATTACTATTGTGGATATTTGATAGTGGTTGGGACTTATACATGTTTGTATGGATGGAATGTTAGCGTTTAACCTTGCATGTGGATTGGATTAATTATCATGGGCTTTATGATTATCCTGTTAGTGGTTGGTACTATTTGAGGACTTTATGACATGCATAGGTGGATAGTGACGCTTTATTATGGATCATAGACATGTGTGGTTGGATAATGTTTTAGCATGATGGTTATATCTATGCGGGTTATTAATTGTTACACATGTGGAACCACTATTGGACACCTTTTCCTTTATTTCCTTGAGAACACTTGCATGCTTGCTTGGACATCTAGGTAGGCCATCTTTTATCGCTACACTTTCATGCTGGAACTTGACTTAGGAGAAACCTTGTTTGCTTCTTTCTCCTTTTCGTTAGTCAGGTGGGTTTGCTCGGGTTTGAGCAGGGGTTTGGGATAGTGTAGCCGGGGCCTGGATTATGGATCATGGGTTTTGGCGGCGACCGCGGATATTGGGCGGTTGACCGGATGTCGGTTATAGGACATCGGTGATAGGGCTTGATTATGGACTAGAGGGTTTTGTGGCAACCGCGGATAGTAGGCGGTTGACCAGATGTCGGATGTGGGACAGGATTGTGATTGTGGGTTATTCCGGCGACCGCGGATATGTAGAGTTATTAATCCCAAAGGATCTAAATAGGTACTATCAAACAACTAGAGGGGGGGTGAATAGGTGTAATACTTAAAAACTCAATCTCAGTGCAAAATAAAAACAATGCGGAAAATAAAAATAGCACACCGAGATATACGTGGAAACTCCAATCCAGGAGAAAAACCATGGGACCAACACGCAATAACAATCCACTAAGAATAGAAGAATAACAAGGTGATTACCGACTCCACGGACTCAACCCCTCCTTCAGCTTCTTTGGACCTTGCGCTGAACGGTTGGATGTCCACGCAATAACAATCCTCTAAGAAAAGAAGAATAACAAGGTGTCAACCCCTCCTTCAATTTCTTCGGACCTCGCGCTCCACCGATTGCACGTCCACTGCACACGTTCGAATCCACGAACGCCACTCGAATCCACGAGCACACGTTTCGAATCCACGAAACGCCTTCAACACATCGAATCCACGATGTCACGCCGAATCCACGACGCAAATAGCCGATATAGAATATAGGCTTCGATGGTGATCCTTTGCTTAGATTATCATGAAGGAACCGTAGAAGAAATCTCTAAGCAAAGACTAGATCAATTCGACAAAAGATAGATCTTGGAAGAACCGTCGAATTGACCTAATAGAGGCGAAAGAGAAGAACGGTAAAAACCAGCCTCTAGGGTTGCTCACGAGTGTTTCGTATTGGTCACCCTCGTTTAGAAACCCTAAGTATCTATTTATAACCCTTGGAAAAAGATAAAAGTCGGTTTAGGAAATTTATCCCGATGGGGCATTGTGTACCGGTACCAAATATCGCGTTCCGGTACGCAATGGTGCAAACCACAGATTTTTCTATTGTGTTCCGGTACGCGAGTCCGTGTTCCGGTACGCAGTGCAATTTACAGAAAATTCTGTGTCGGGTTGGAGGAACTTCAAGTGTGGTTCCGGTACGTAATGTAAAAACTGATTTTTCTAAGATAAGCTTTATCCAAATCAAACCAAGTACCGGAAACCAAACTTAAAATAGATTGTAAGTTAAATCCAAGTTCCTAAAACCAAGTCTAAACCGGTTTTCACTAAGTTCCAGATTCCAATGGTTATAAATGAACTTAAATCACCATGGTTTAATTAACCATACCTGAGTGTTATCTTGAGCTCATGTTGAATCTTCAATGAGTCTTCGAAAGCCAATTTGACAATTTGTTCCCTTTAAGACTCCGACTCAAACTCACGAAATGTGCCAACACAAAATGCCGTAACAATCTCCCCCTTTGGCAATTTCGTGACAAAACCCAAAAATACATAAAGTCGCTCAAGTCACTCATCTTAAACCAAAAAGACGAAACTCAATGTTATCACCAAAACATTGATTTTCTTTGCGTGAAAGATCCAATAAATACAAAATACATTTGAACCAAACAGTCCTATAACATACTCTATGACTTAGGACTTGGAGTCTTAAAGTGATGTAATTCCTGCAAAACAAAACTCCAAACAAAATCAAACGTTAGTCGTTAGAAGTTAAAATCCTACATTTGATTCGTCTTCCATTTGGTTCTTTTGTTTTTCCAGCTTTTGTTTTGTGGCTCTTTCAATCTGTTCTTTATCTCCTCCTATCTTGAGCATCCAAGAGCATCCATGTTCTCCATGTTCTCCCCCTTTGTGATGCAATCATTATTTTCTGTTTTCTGTCTCCCCCTTTTTATGATATGTCCATCATTTCCGTTCTCCCCCTTTTTGTCACAAATTGTCAAACAGTTAATATAAACAAAAAGTAGAAATACTAGGAGGATAAGTTCTTAGTTACAAGACGATTAGAGTTCTTGTTCATCACAACGTGAAAGGAAACTGAAAACCAAAAACAAGAAGGAAAAGAGATCACTCATCCTCATTTGAATCATCATCATCATCATGTGATGTTGGTCCATGCGATGTACTCGGTGCAGTTGCTCCAGTGACCACATCATCATGTTTGCACCCAAGGATATCGAAGATTTTCTTTAAACCATCCTCAAGTTTCTTGAAGCCTTGCTCCATCCTTTGCTCCATCCTTTGCTTTAATGAACGAACATCCCGATGCAAGGTTTGAAGAGTTATGACCTCATCTGGTTCAGGAGATTCTTGACGAGGTGGTGCACTCACTGTCGCTTCACTTGCATAGGCCTTTGTATGCCCAAAAGTCTTCAAAGTACTGATTGACTTGGCTAAAGTGATTCCATCAATTGCCCCCAAGCCATAATCATATTTGGCACAAGAAATGTCAACTCCGTGATCTTCCAGAATACTAGTAATCAAGATTGGATACGGTAGAAGGTCACGTTGCCTTGATCCTTCAATGACATGTACCATTTGCTGCCAAATGAGAAATGGAATGTTGGTGTTAATTCCATTTGCACTTTCCGGGTGACCGAGGAAAAAGAGAAGTAACAATCGATCCCATCGAATCCTTTTGGTCCCCAGTGTGGGCAATAGGTTGTAGCATACAATTAAGGACAAAATATGATACTCTGGTTTTAGGTCCTTTGATTCAACATATGATCTATTCGTGTGCGTCCCTGTCTTGCAAATAGAGTCCACAACCATATCCCAATGGGTATCATGTTGGAAATTACCCTCAGTGTAATAAAGACCAGAAGTGTCAACAGCTAATCCAAGGTTTGCACCAATCACTGCTGGAGTAATGTCAAACTTGACGTCTCTAACTGTTGTTTCAAAGACGAAAGCTCCGGTTTCATGGTCTTTTTGAAGTATGTTACCTCGCATGTAGAACTCCCTGATGATCTCCACACAAAAGCCCATCTTAGGTTGAACTCTGCCAAGTGGCCGAATATGGCTTCGTTCCAAAAGCCTTGCAAAGTCTGGCACCTCACGACATAGCTCATTAAAGTTCACGTGTCGCTCTCCAATGCATGTGTGATTCGCAAATCTTGCACGGCGTTTTGCACTCACATGCGGTTCACTTTCATCAACATTTGATCTCCGTTGAGAGCGCTCGCGTATTACCGGTCCACCGGTACTTCTACGCGGAGGAGAATCCGCACCCTTCTTTTTCCTTGAAGCCAAAGGTGCTTTCCCCTTTCCTTGAACTGATTCCTCTTCATATTCTGAGGAATGTTCAGAATCTGAGCTAGTTGAATCCTCGTTGCGTGATCGCTTGGTAGCCTTTTTCTTTCCAGAACCGCGACCACGTCCACTTCCAGTGGCCATCAAAACCACTAGTGCAAGAAGCCATGAAAATGCCATTTCCTACAAAGAACACAATGCAGTATGATTTGATCGTATAGGAAGGCTTAAACATGTCTAAGAAACATTCTAAACATGTCACAAATGATGATTCATCATTTAAAAATCATTTACATTAAAAGCCCTAATTCTCAATTTTTTCTATGTCAAGAACACATGAAAATGTTAGATTCAATCACATAAGCATGGAAAAATGAATCTAATTAGATAGAAAGCAACCAAATATGTTCTAAACATGAATTAAGAGTGATTTAAGCAAGAGATTTCATTTGGAGTAAGGATCAACTCAAAAATCCCAAAATAAAACATCAAAACCTAAAAACTAGGATTTTGAAACAAAAGTAAGCAAGATTAATGAAGAAACTTACAACTCAAAGCAACAAATCACTTGATCTTGATGAAAAACCCCTTAGAGATGTTTTAGAGAGAGAGAGGGAGGGTTTTGAAGTGGGAGAGATGAAATAAAACATTGTAGTCTCGGAATATAAGGAATCCCAGATCGCGTACCGGTACCAGAAGCCGCGTACCGGTACGCAGTGTAAAAGCCGAAAAGCCATCGTTCGGGATCCGGATTGACAGGCAGGGGGATCCGGATCCGCAATGTAGTTCCGGTACTAAAAGTGTAGTACCGGTACGCAAGTGAAAAACCAGAAAACTTCACATTCGGGATCCGGATTGGATTTTCTAATCCGGATTGGATTTTCGGGTACTAAAAAGCAGGTACCGGAACAACAGAGCCAAAAAGCAAAAATTTCTTGAAACAAATCCAAATTTTAGGAACTTTTCAAATACCGATTTGTATTCCATCAAGAAATCAATTTAAGTACTTTAAACAGTGAATTCACATAAATGTCATTCAATCCAATTAATTTCACAAAATTAAAAAGATTTACTCCAAAATCATGAAAAATAAAGGTAAAACATTATAAACCGTTTTTCATGTTATATTCATCAAACACAAGTCATCAAAAATAATCTTGAGATCCAAAGTCTATCAAGATGTAACGGATTTACGAAGATGACATACGGAGATTTCCAAACGACATCAATCTTGAATTCTACCCTTTCAAATTGAGATAATCACTAAAATACCTAAGGGTGGCTCTTTGAGCATCTTTCAACTATCCCACCTTATACCAACCAGGAGATTGTTCAAAGTATAAGAGTTTTGCATATAAATCTCCAAATGCTTCAACTAAAAATTTCAAGAAATATTTTTCAAGCATCAAAACATGTGGTAGCTTCACACACAGACCGGACGACCGGGGTGGCAGCTCTTTCCAACATGTGGTGGTAGTTTTCACACTCCTTTCGGATGTAACTCTTTCCACATCTTTTAAAATTCATTTATTTACCCTTGTAAGAATGCAATCTCTTACATGAAAGAATTAAATCCCAGATTTTAGTCTATCGGTTGTCTCACATTTATCACAATGAAATCACACAACCGAGATAGATTAAGCATCTAAAGATCACACATGATTTCTAAAATTTGATGCTTATAATATCAAAAACTCCTATAATGAAGTATCTTCAAGATTATGATTAAGGAGTAAAGTTGATAATCCAAATAAAATTAATTTGGAGTGAATAAAAGTGAAGCCCTTTTTTATTCAATGCACTTGTTCAGTAAAAACCCTTTTGTTCAAAAACAAAGTATAAAAACGAAGAGCATTGAAAAACATGTAATGCAAAGATTAAGAAAAATATGAAGGGAAAACCAATCAAAGCATTACATACAGTCATAAGCTATTTAGAACTTAAGACAAGGAAAGATATCACCTTTCCGAATCCAAAATCGCTGGATTTTGGGTTGTCTTGATTCGTTGTGGCCGGGGGTTGTCCGCTTTGACTGTTGGTCCACCTTAGGTCTTTGCCTCGCAGTGATCCACTTGAATGATTGATGTTGTGGCTCGGACCTTTGGTGGGTTGAGTGAACTCCTTTGACTTGATGTGTCTTTTGATTCCGTTGAGTTCGCTCTGTAGATGAAGTTGCCGAAGGACTCTTCTTTCTCTTTTTCGGGCAATTCTTCACCAAATGTCCTTCAAGTCCACATAGGTGACAAGTTCTTCCTTTCAATTTAGTTGTGGAACTTGAAGCCTTCACAGTTTGGTTCTTTTTAAATCCCAAACCAACCTTGCTGGTTTGACCTAATCCGGACATACAATCATGTTTCTTGGAACCGGTTGAAATCCTTTGTATGTCGGATTTAAGTTGATGAACTCGCTTGGTCAATGCTTGGTTGGTGACACGAATTTCCTCAAACTGCTTTTCTAGAAAACCAATCTTGTCCATATATGATTTAGCATTTGTCTCCGATTGGTTTAGCTTTTCTTGGAGGATTTTATTATTATCCAATAAACGTCCTTGTTCCTCCTCGAGATCATGAAGTTTTATCTTTAAAGCATGATTCTCGTCTTGATCTTCAAGTCGTTGCTTCCTCAACTTCTTGATAAGCTTGGCCATCTTCTTAGATTCCATAAGAAGTTGTTCATATGCCTCAACGAGTTCTTCTTCGTCCGACTCCCCCTCACATGATGACTCTCCGCCGGATGTTGATGTTTCATGCAAAATCAAAGGAGTAGAGTCAGTGACTAAAGATGATAAACACAAATTAGAGGAGGGAATTTGAGAGGCATGAAAAGCAACGGCATTTTCCTCTTTACTTGAGGTCGATTCATTAGAAGTAGAATCGTCCCAAGTTTTCGCTTGCAAAGCCTTCTTTTTATATAATTTCGGAGTAGGACAATCCGTTGAAATATGGCCGTAGCCTTTGCATCTATAACATCGGATTTCCCCTTCCAATTCATCTTTTTCCTTAGAAGATTTTACAAGGAATTTGAGGTTAGAGGATTTAGAACCCGATGATCCTTTAGATGGTTTCGTGGATGAAGATCCATCGGTTCGATTCTTCCAAAATTTCCGACGAAATTTCTTTGTGATCCGCGCCAATTGTTCTTCAAAATCGGCAATAGAG
Organism: Tillandsia leiboldiana; assembly: GCA_029204045.2. Taxonomy (NCBI): domain Eukaryota; kingdom Viridiplantae; phylum Streptophyta; class Magnoliopsida; order Poales; family Bromeliaceae; genus Tillandsia; species Tillandsia leiboldiana. Next base: position 38,969,639 of record CM055065.1, read on the forward strand.
ATTTCATCGTCGGAACTTGATTCGCTATCTTCTTCCTTTGTGGATTTGAACGCAATACCTGTAAGCTTAGAAGAAGACTTGGAAGAATCTTGATTAGTAGGAAAAGTCATTTCATAAGTTTGCAAAGCACCTACTAATTCCTCTACACTCATCTCATCCGGATGACTAACGGTTTCAATGGCGGTAACCTTTGCCCTAAACCGTTCCGGAAGAGTCCGAAGTATCTTTCTTACAATTTTCGACTCTGGGATCTTTTCTCCTAAATTAGCACATGTATTTATTACATCTTGAAGTCTAGTGTAATAATCTGTAAACAATTCATGCTCTTCCATATGAATAGAGTCAAATTGACTAGTAAGCATCTGGAGCTTTTGAATTTTTACAAGATTAGTACCCTCATGTGTAATTTTGAGGATATCCCAAATTTCCTTCGCGGATTCACACGCAGAAATTCTTGTAAATTCAGTCGAGGAAAGAGAATTAAATAAAGCGTTCATACCTTTCCCATTGTAAGAAGATCTTTCAAATTCCTCTTTGGACCATCTAGAGCGAGGTTTTGGGGTAGTAGAATTTCCTACTTCCTCAACAGGATGCACCCAACCGCATTCCACGGATTGCCATACTCGCTCATCAATTGCGATGAGAAAAGCTCTCATCCGCACTTTCCAATAAGCATAATTAGTCCCATCAAAAAGAGGAGGTCTATAAATATTACCACTTTCACCCATCAAGATAGATAAACCTAAAACCCTCTCTGATACCAATTGTAGAGTTATTAATCCCAAAGGATCTAAATAGGTACTATCAAACAACTAGAGGGGGGGTGAATAGGTGTAATACTTAAAAACTCAATCTCAGTGCAAAATAAAAACAATGCGGAAAATAAAAATAGCACACCGAGATATACGTGGAAACTCCAATCCAGGAGAAAAACCACGGGACCAACACGCAATAACAATCCACTAAGAATAGAAGAATAACAAGGTGATTACCGACTCCACGGACTCAACCCCTCCTTCAGCTTCTTTGGACCTTGCGCTGAACGGTTGGATGTCCACGCAATAACAATCCTCTAAGAAAAGAAGAATAACAAGGTGTCAACCCCTCCTTCAATTTCTTCGGACCTCGCACTCCACCGATTGCACGTCCACTGCACACGTTCGAATCCACGAACGCCACTCGAATCCACGAGCACACGTTTCGAATCCACGAAACGCCTTCAACACATCGAATCCACGATGTCACGCCGAATCCACGACGCAAATAGCCGATATAGAATATAGGCTTCGATGGTGATCCTTTGCTTAGATTATCATGAAGGAACCGTAGAAGAAATCTCTAAGCAAAGACTAGATCAATTCGACAAAAGATAGATCTTGGAAGAACCGTCGAATTGACCTAATAGAGGCGAAAGAGAAGAACGGTAAAAACCAGCCTCTAGGGTTGCTCACGAGTGTTTCGTATTGGTCACCCTCGTTTAGAAACCCTAAGTATCTATTTATAACCCTTGGAAAAAGATAAAAGTCGGTTTAGGAAATTTATCCCGATGGGGCATTGTGTACCGGTACCAAATATCGCGTTCCGGTACGCAATGGTGCAAACCACAGATTTTTCTATTGTGTTCCGGTACGCGAGTCCGTGTTCCGGTACGCAGTGCAATTTACAGAAAATTCTGTGTCGGGTTGGAGGAACTTCAAGTGTGGTTCCGGTACGTAATGTAAAAACTGATTTTTCCAAGATAAGCTTTATCCAAATCAAACCAAGTACCGGAAACCAAACTTAAAATAGATTGTAAGTTAAATCCAAGTTCCTAAAACCAAGTCTAAACCGGTTTTCACTAAGTTCCAGATTCCAATGGTTATAAATGAACTTAAATCACCATGGTTTAATTAACCATACCTGAGTGTTATCTTGAGCTCATGTTGAATCTTCAATGAGTCTTCGAAAGCCAATTTGACAATTTGTTCCCTTTAAGACTCCGACTCAAACTCACGAAATGTGCCAACACAAAATGCCGTAACAGGATATTGGGCGGTTGACCGGAGGTCGGTCGTGAGACCTGGTCGTGGATTGTGGGGTATTGCGGCAATCGCGGATATTGGGCGATTGACCGGATGGTTACTCTTGCATCTGATTGGGGAATCATTTTTCTTTTAGTGGAGGGTTGTGTTCCACTGGGGGCTTATAGTTGTGATCCAATCCTGCTTTTATCACCGGCGCGGTTATTGCCCGGTGATGCTTTTATCTTACCGGCGCGGTTATTGCCCGGTGGTGCTTTACTCGTGTGGGTAGCTCCCCTCGAGATCCCCTTCGGAGGCCGGGGCTGGACAGTTATGGACAGGGTTTGCTATCACATCGGCGCGGCTTATTGGCCCGATGATGAGGGCGGCAGCAGGAATTTTGCTATCACATCGGCGCGGCTTTCTTGCCCGATGATGAGGGCGGTACAGATTGGGTTTATCTGGGACGGTTGGTTATTGTGGCATATGGTTGTTTCCAGTCTAGGACTGTATTTTAGAGGCATAGTAGTGGTAGATTTCCCTTTTGCAGCGGTTTCATTTCTTACCACTCTTCTTTCCTTTTTGCCTCTGGTAGGCCTAGTGGGGGTGTCAGAGTTTGAGGTTTTACCCACTAGGGGAGGCTACTGGTTTACTAGTAGTTCTCACCCCCATTCTTCTTTCCTCTTTTTCTTCTTCTTTGTTTTGCAGTGTCTTCTGCGGGTGCTGCTGGGCTTTTAGCGGCGGGTCGAGGAGAGAGGACGGCTGAGTAGATAGATCTCGAGGCAGGATGAGCGTGTTAGCTGGACTGTTGGTGTACCCAGGTTTCCTCAGACGGTTGTACTTTTACATTTGGGACTGGCTTTTGCTAGCAGGTTGTATTTATTTTGGTGAGCTGGGAGAGACAGATGTATCATTTATACAGATGTATTGTATTTTATTTCCAGCTTCAGTCTGAGATGTATTAGTTTTAGTTCAGCTCTGTTTTTGTTGCTCTTTTCTGGTTATCTCTTTTATCTGAGCAGGTTTGGCGCTTCGTGTACACGGGAAATACCGTGTGCACGGCGGATCTGTAGACGGGCCCGGGTTCTGGTTTACACCCGGGGCGTGACAGGCTCTTTGAGCATCTTTCTTTAAAATCCCACCTTATACCAACCTTGAAATTTGACGGAGTCAAGTATTTCAACATGCATTTTACTTAATCAAAAATTGAACAACCATGCTTGGTATACATGTGGTAGCTGCACACAATACTCGGACGACCGAGGTGGTAGCTCTTTCCTCCATGTGGTGGTAGTTTTCACACTCCTCATTGGGATGTAACTCTTTCCACATCTTTTGAGCATTTTACATTTCTTTGACTCCCCCTCAATTGGCTATCAATTATTTAAGATATAAAGTATTCAACCAAAAATTGATCTCGATTTCATACTCGACTAAGCAGTCAAATAAGATAATGACTATACCAAGAGATCATTGAGAGAGAAATTGACTTTGATCACTTAGAAGATGATTTAATTAACATAAATGATCATTGCAACAGTGAAATATTATGATGGCAAAAGCATAATAAATTTCTAAATGTGCGAAAAGATGCAATTAAAGTTAATTATGATATATGCTCAATTAATGTCCTATGTACAAACATAGATAATGAACAAAACAAAACAAAAACAAAACCTATCCTAAGCAAAGGTTTCAAAAAGAAGTTTATTTCAAGGAAAGCATTCCAATTGCTTTTCGCAAATGAATAAAACGTTTTTGATCCAAAGGTTTTGTTAGAATGTCAGCTAATTGATCCTTAGTTGAAATATATGAAAGTTGAAGAGTATTTGATTCAACTAGCTCTCTAAGAAAATGATATCTAAGTTCAATATGTTTTGTTCTAGAGTGCAACACAGGGTTTTTAGAAATGATAATTGCACTTGTGTTGTCACAAGAATTGTTACCGAAGATGCTAAAATCCGAAGTCGCTCAACACACTTTTCATCCAAATGAGTTGGGTTGAACAACTACCCGCTGAATGTATTCGCTTCGGCAGTCGAGAGTGCTATGCAATTCTGCTTTTTACTGTGCCATGCAACAAGGCAATGGCCAAGATAGAAGCATGCACCACTCGTGCTTTTCCGATCATCCACTGATCCTGCCCAATCGGCATCTGAGTATCCAACAATATCCAAACTAGTTCCTATAGGATACCAAATTCCGAAATTAATTGATCCTTTGATGTACCAGATGATCCTTTTCATCGCTTTCAGGTGAACCTCCTTTGGTGCTGATTGATATCTCGCGCAAATCCCAACACTAAAGGATATATCCGGGCGACTAGCCGTGAGGTAAAGTAGACTTCCAATCATACTTCGATACAGTTTCTCGTCTACATTCTCACTTTGTGATTCACTTCCAAGTCCCTTGTGGCTAGTTCCCATTGGAGTCGGAAAATCCTTCGAATTTTCTAAGTCAAACTTTTTAATCAACTCCATTGCATACTTGGATTGACTCAAGTGAATACCTCATCATTTTGTTTAATTTGCAATCCAAGGAAACTAAGTCAATTCGCCCATCATGGACATCTCAAATTCGCTTTCCATGGTCTCCGCGAATTTAGAAGCATCATTATCCCTTGTTGCGCCAAATACAATGTCATCGACATAGATTTGTGCTACAATGAAATTGCTTGATAATGCTTCACAAAGAGAGTCCTGTCAGCTCCCCCTCGAGTATAGCCCTTCTCCAAAAGGTGCTTTGTCAACCTTTCGTACCATGCTCGCGGTGCTTGTTTCAGACCGGTAAAGAGCCTTTTTCAAACGAAAACATGATTAGGTTGTTTATGGTCTACAAAACCTTTCGGTTGAGCCACATAAACTTCCTCATTTAAAAACCCATTTAGAAACGCGCTCTTAACGTCCATTTGAAATAATTTGATTTTAAAATGACAAGCAATAGCAATAGTATACGAATGGACTCGAGTCTAGCTACAGGGGCGAATGTTTCATCAAAGTCTATACCTTCTACTTGAGAGTAGCCTTGAGCAACTAATCGTGCCTTGTTCCTGATGATAGTACCATCCTCATTTTTCTTGTTCTTGAAAATCCATTTGGTACCTATCACATTATGTTGCTTTGGAGGCTTCGTTAATTCCCAGACTTTGTTTCGCTCAAATTGATGGAGCTCTTCCTGCATTGCTTTAATCCAGTAGTCATCCTGAAGAGCTTCATCTATGTTCTTTGGTTCGATAAAGATACGTAGCAAGCGAATCCACAAACCAACTGCCTCCGAGTTCTAACTCCTTCTTGTGGATCTCCAATAATATTCGATTCCGGATGATCCTTGGAGATTCGTAGCGTTTGTTGAAACGGAGTACTCGGAGGTATATGAGATGATTCCTGCACATCAGATAAACTGAAGAACCATTAGATGCATCATTAATATTGGAAGTATTATTATGAGAAGATGCAATGGCAGGTGAATCATCATCTAGAGAGATATCGAGGGTAGATTTTCCAGATCCAAAGTGAAAAGCTTCATCTACCTTAACATTATAGATTCTACGATCGTCTTAGATTCCAAGTTAAATACTCGATATGCTCTACTATTTGTAGAATACCCCAAGAATATCCCTTCGTCACTTCGAGAGTCAAACTTTCCAAGATTTTCACGGTCACGTAAAATGTAACACCGACTCCCGAAGATGCGAAAATATTTGATGTTGGGTTTTCTACCACACCATAGTTCATATGGTGTATTTAACGTTCCCGGGAGCAAATAAACTCGATTAATTACATAGATTGCAGTGTTCACAGCTTCAGCCGAAAAATGTACGGTAAATTCCGGCTGTGCAGCATAACACGTGCCATCTCTTGAACAACCCTGTTTTTGCGCTCGACACACCATTCTGTGAGGTGTATAGGGTGCAGAGAATTCATGCTTAATACCATTTGAAGTGCAAAAGTCAATGAATTTAGAGTTAACGATTCTCCACCTCTATCACTTCTGACACGAATGATCTTTTCATTCTTTTCATCATAATACGATGGCAAATCTCGTGAAAAGAATCAAAAGTATCAGCTTTCTCTTTTAAAAATGCTACCCAAGAATATTGAGAGAAATCATCAATCATCAAGAAAATATACCATTTACCTCCAAACATGGTTGACGAGTTGGCCAAAAGAAAGAAAAATAGTCTACATAAACTACACAACATTAATCGTAGAACGATTAAAGACAAGGAAGGATTTCACCTTTGCATACCCAAACCTTTTGAGTTTTGGAGTATGTTGGCAATGGTTGAGAAATTTTCCTTGATGAAGACGTCTTGTATGATTGATCTTTTTCTTTTGTCATCGTCTTGTTTGAAGTACTACCAATGTTCTTTTCTTTTGAAAAATCCTTCTTTGAATTCCGGGGAGTGAACTTATTGGTATCAGTTGCAAGATGTGGTTGATTTGATCCTTGAGCTCCAATCTTGCAATTTCTTTCAATGTGCCCTGCAAAATTACACGAAAACATACCTTAGTACTTGACGATCCCGAGGAGGATGAAGTAGGCTTGTTGTCGTTGCTTTCGTTAGTTCCGGTGTCGGAGGAGGAGAGTACCGACTGTGGGCACGAAAACTGTCCCAACCGAACTAAAATTGTCTTCAGTTCGATTGTATCCGAGGCCGAACTTGTTTGTTTGACCAAGCCAAGAAATTTATCCAACTTACTCACTTCCAGAAGAAAATTGCTGTAAGTCATCCTTGAGTTGGAAAATGGTCTCTGTCATTTCCCAATTTTTCCCGTCGGGGCCTCGCCGTAGAGCTTCAAGAAGTAATTCGCTTTGTTCACCATATCTATATAATTCTTCTCGAGTTGCTCATTGGACTCTTGAAGGGAAACATTTGCTTTATCAGACTTATCCCTTTCCACTTCAAGATTCGGTCGAGAGAGAAGTTACCCCTTTTTACTTGCTTCTTCGAGATCCTGCACTCTCCCTCTCACCCCTTGTTTTGCTTAGCCGGTTTCTTTGAATCCCGTAAAGGTCTGTGGGTAGCTAGAGCAAAAATCTTCACCTTCCGAATTATCCGATTCGTTGTCCGTTGCAATCTTTTCAACAGTGGAGTTGGACAATGACTCGGACGTACTTGCCATAAAGCACTGAAGGGTGAAGATGTGGACGCATGGAATGTCGTGGTGCTCTTTCTTCATCACTTGAAGACGACTCATTTGACGTTGAGTTGTCATCCCAAGTGACGACTTGCATCGCCTTCTTCTTTGCCGATACTTGTTGGGACCACTTCCGTTGCAATGTGGCCGTAGCCTCGACATTGAAGCATTTGTAGTTGTCCCTCTGAACTTTTCTTATCCTTGAGAAGTTCTCTTGCGTTCTTGACTTGTAACTTGAAGTACCCATGCCTTGTTCGACTTTCCGAAGGATGGAGATTACTTGAATTACCCCTTCGAAAGTTGCAGCGAAACTTCCTTGTCAAGAGAGCGAGCTGCTTCTCAATTCCTCCATAGAAAGGTTCTCGTCATCGTCTGAGCGAGGATGTTATCCGCGTCTTCTTCCTTAGTTGTTTTCAACGCATAACCTGAAGACCTTAGAAGAGGATGCTTTTCCAGAAGAATTGTTAGTAGTAAATGTCATTTCATATGTTTGTAAAGAACCAACTAATTCTTCTACACGCATTTCGTCCGGGTGTTTAATAGTTTCAATGGCTGTAACCTTTGGGCGAAATCGTTCAGAAGAGTTCTTAAGACTCTTGTCTTACAACCTTAAATTCTGGAATCTTCTCTCCCCGGTTAGCACATGAGTTTACGATGTCACGCCCGGGTGTAAACCAGAACCCGGGCCCGCCAACAGATCCGCCGTGCACACGGAATTTTCCATGTACACGAAGCGATGGTAACGTGCTCAGATACGATAATATATAATAAAAGAGCATAAACAGAGCTGAACTAATAGAACTAAAGTAATCCTCAGACTGAAATAAACTACAAACTGAAATAAAAGTACAATATACTCCCCAACTCCCTAAAGATACAAACAGCTGGCCAAAGCCAGACCCAAAAGTAAACTACTGAAGTTGAGATACAAAAGGGGGTATACGAAATAGGGGGGCGAAACGAAGGCTAGTCTCTTCGCTCGGGTAGATGATCTAGCTATTCGCGATTCTCTTGCCTCGATCTGCCGCTGAAGGCCCAGCAGCCCGCGCAGATGACTCTGCAAAACAAAGGGAAGAAGACAGAAAACACAATGGGGGTGAAACTACTAGATAAACCAGTAGCCTCCCCTAGTGGGTAAACCTCTAATGCTGACGCACCCACTAGGAATAAAGAGGCAAAAGGAAAGAACAGTGGTATGCAGTACAGACTGCTGAAAAAGGAACTAACACTACTATGCCTCTAAATGCAGTGCCCAAAAGATAACTGTAAAAATGCAAATATAAAGCTGACTGCCCAAAGAAACCCAATCAGAGGGCCAGGAAATACTGGCACTGCCTGCTCTGTCATCACTCACCTCACCAACTGTGCCCGGCGCTCGGCACGATGTAAGCCTACTCCGGAGTGGCACTCGAGAGGAGCGACCTACACGAGTAAAGTATCTCTGTATCAAGCATCTCTGTAACCAATGTCTCACACTAGCAGGACTGGATCATGACCATGATCAAAGTGGGAATACTCCATCCACTAATGCAACCCGATCCCCAATCTGATGTGATAATAACATCCGTCAACCGCCCAAATCCGCGGTCACCGCTGAACCTATAAACCCTAATCTGATAAGTAAGAATATCTGGTCAACCGCCTAATATCCGCGTTGCCACTATGCCCCATAATCCCAAAACGAGTCTAAACTGTCCCAGACTCAAGATCCAACTACACCATCTCAAGATTCCGCTCCTACTCGATCATCATGCATCGATAAAGGAGAATTATAACAATAAAGCATGTTTTCTCCTAAGTCAAATCCCATAATAAAGCGCTGCAGTAAAATAGTGGCTTAACTAGTTGTCCAAATAAGCATGCCAGTGTTCTCTTTAAAAGCATTTGAAAGGTGATTAAGGTTTCTTGTAAAGAATCAATTTAAAATATTAAAGGGTTATTTATTTGCATGCGGATTAAGATATAGCAATTTTCCAACTTTTTGTCCCATTTATCACATAAAAGCTATCACTTAATTTAGGGGGCCAATGCAATAGGTTCATATACCACAAGTTAAACTATCATTTTAATATTGGGAAACTCTACTATTCCTAGTGTGCAAGTCAACAAAGAGGGAAACGCAAACCACCCACCTCTAAAAGCATGCACAAACACCAAAAATACCCGCTGTCCCTAACACACCGTCTGCTAAAACAGTGACCTACAACACACATAAGTGTACCGGTGTAAAAACTACAAGTTTCAACACTAATTGCTGTTTTTACAATCACACGCAAAAACGAGGAATTTCACCTCTGTCTCGAGCTCTAAAATCTCAAAAAATCACGGTTGCGTTCCTCGCGAAAAGTAGCCCAAAATCGACTCTTGAAATCGCCTCGATCTGATATTCCTCGTTGAGAAATAATTCGTCGAAGTCGTCGCTGTCCAAAACCCAAGCAGCAAAAGAAGGGGTCAAAACACCTCGGGAATCTGCCACGGAATCGGAATCCAGAGAAACCACCATCACGGAAAACGAAGCCCTACCTCTTAGGAACCCACGCGGGAAGAAATCGTCGAAAGAGAACTCCTGTACTGCGCAGGGGACTCTCGGACTGAAATGCGACGATAACGGGCCGAGATTGGGGAAAAAGCGGGGCACACTTAAAATCCGGATCGCGCTGTCGAACTTCCAGAAAAATCTGGAACTTACCACGAGGTAGAAAATAAGAATATGAAAAACTTCTCTTAAGGCCCCTCCCCAGGTTTCCCTCTCTATCTCTCTGCAAACAGAGAAAAATAAGGGAGGGCAGGCCTTTAAATAGGCCCACAAAACAATTGGATTAATTCCCAAATGTCCCGGAATTCGGGTTCAAACAGTGCGGCCCGCCCAATCGGGAGCGCACAGTGCGGCCCGGCCCAGCAAATTTCCGGCGGCGAGCACAGTGCGGCTGGCCCAACGCCCCGCTCGCACAGCG